>CM068372.1:398266535-399466535 GCA_034769895.1 Magicicada septendecula | reverse complement strand
ATGGAATTAAAAATAAAGGAGTGCATTTGGATAAAAAGCAAGAGCAGAATAAAATCTTGAAAAAGAAAGGAAAAACTATATATAAATAAATCCATAAGAAAAAGATGATCATATAATCAATGTCAATTATTAAAAGGACAATTAAAAGAGTAATTGAAAAAACATAATACTAGTGGAATGATTCAAAATATAATACAAAATATATGCTACCCATGACCGGAAGGAGATTGTGATAACTGTAAAAAAATGACAGAGAATTAAAAACTTTACACTGAATAATAAGTGATGATTATATTATACCAGCTTCCAACCACAAGGAGAAATAAAATACCAACAGAGCTAACCATTGAGAAAAATAACTGAGATAGAGATTCACTAAGATAGAAATATTAATAGATCTGTTCGTATACGAAGTGAAATATCCAAAGATACTTAATTTTTTTTTTATAGTCATAAGGTGGACTATTCTTATATAATTTTTATAAATGACTGTCTGAGATAAGTCCAGCAGTATTATTATGTATTGGTCAGAGATGATTTACCTCTGTAATCAATAAATGACGTAGTATGGCCAGCAGAGTGAGATGCCTACAGAGCCCCTCTGGACACTGCCCCAGCTAACGTATTAGTGAATGTTAGGGAATAAATATCCCAAGGATAAAGAAACGAGTTAAGAAGAAAATGGAAAAATAAAAAATAACGAACATCAGATGACTATTACTATCAGTAAGAATCCAGTTAATAATGAGATATAAATAAGCTCAAAAGTATAGGAGAAAAAATTTTAGAAATGTGAAGGAAGTAAAGAAATATAATTTATAATATAATGTCATAAGCAATTACTTCAGACAAACTAAGTATGATCTGAACTAATCACTTCTGGAAGAGAGCAATCTGTAGCATTACAGATAATCCACACAAATACATTACTCAATGATCATTAATAAAGCTCTAATATATGGAGTATCTAAATGAGAATCGTTTAAAATGCACTATTTACTAAATATATTCACAAGAAAGGTTAAATAAAGAAAAATTCTGCAAATAATATAATATAATACAAATTTAAAAACCCAGAAGACTAAAAATGATAATAACAAAATTACCCAGGTAAGATAGAAGCAGGCAATTAATATACCCCGTCAAAGAAACCAGACCAGAAGAAACGAAGGCATACACGGCGAAAAACTACAGAAGAAGGAAGAATAGTCAAAACTACCACTACTGAAAACAGAAGAAAGAAGACTAATTAGAACTAAAGAAGAAAGAAGACTAATTAAAACTACTACTACTGAAGAATGAAGAAAGAAGAACTAATTAAAACTACTACTACTGAAGAAGGAAGAAAGAAGAACAATCAAAGCTACTGAAGACAGAAGAACAAGACTAATTAAAACTCAAAGGAGAAAGAAGAACAAACTAAATCTACTGAAGAAAGAAGAAGGAAGAATAATTAAAACTACTATTACTGAAGAAAGAAGAACAATCAAAGATACAGAAGACAGAAGAAGGAAGAATAATTAAAACTACTACTACTGAAGACAGAAGAAAGAAGAATGATTAGAACTAAAGAAGAAAGAAGAATAATTAAAACTACTACTACTGAAGACAGAAGAAAGAAGAATAATTAGAACTAAAGAAGAAAGAAGACTAATTAAAACTACTACTACTGAAGAATGAAGAAAGAAGAACTAATTAAAACTACTACTACTGAAGAAGGAAGAAAGAAGAACAATCAAAGCTAAAGAAGAAAGAAGAACAATTAAAACTCAAAGAAGAAAGAAGAACAAACTAAATCTAATGAAGAAAGAAGAACTAATTAAAACTACTACTACTGAAGAATGAAGAAAGAAGAACAATCAAAGCTACTAAAGACAGAAGAAAGAAGAACAATCAAAGCTACTGAAGAATGAAGAAAGAAGAACAATCAAAGATACAGAAGACAGAAGAAGGAAGAATAATTAAAATTAGAGAAGAAAGAAGAATAACCAAAACTACCACTACTGAAGAGAGAAGAAAGAAGAATAATTAAGATCAAGGAAGAAAGAAGACTAATTAAAACTACAGAAGAAGGAAGAAAGAAGAACAATCAAAACAAAAAGAAGAAAGAAGAATAATCCCAAACTAAATCTACTGAAGAAAGAAGAAGGAAGACTAATTAAAACTACTACTACTGAAGAAGGAAGAAGGAAGAATAAAGAAGAACCAAACTCAAAGAAGAAAGAAGAAGAATAAAAATAAGAACTACAGAAGAAAGAAGAAGGAAGGATAATCCAAAACTACAGAAGAAGGAAGAATAACCAAACTCAAAGAAGAAAGAAGAATAATTAAGACGACCCATATAAAACAAAAACCCCATAGGGAAAGAACCCCCCAAAAAACCCCAAAATCAATGAATGCCCAAAGAGAAAGTATAACACATTAAAAAACCATATCACTGTAAAACTGACAAAAAACTAAAAGTGTTAGCTGTAGTAAATATTAGTGCATTCAAAAAGTTATTGTGTAATGTGTATAAACAAATCTTCACAGTTCCCCCATGGTTGAATATTTCATATTAAAAACTAGAAAAAGACTAGTAAATATAGTAATAATTCACCATGGAAAAGTGTAAGTGATCAAATTATAACTAATAAACTTTAAGAAAGGTGCATGAGTAGCAGTACAAAGTAACAAACTTTAAGTTTTGTGAACAGTGCCTACTTTGATAATGAAGTAGTAATTTTACTAATAAAAAGCTACTAAAACTGTATGAACATTCCATAGAATGGAATATAACTTAGATAGCCAGGGTTATACTTTAAGAGGGGGCATAAATCTTATAAAATGGGGAATTACAGAACTAACTGTTTATGATGAAGTTGTAGAAGGTATTAACAATTATATATGGATCCAAATGTTGGGTTCCAATTAAATATAGCATTTAGATAAGTAAGGGTTAGTCATAAGAAATATTAGTATTATAATTGTTATTTTATTGTTCATGTTAATTTAGGAATGCATTATCTAAAATTAGATATCATTCCAATGTTGTAGAAATACTTTTTATTATGTTATTAGGTGATATACCAAAACAATGTTATTAAGAACACCAGTTTTATATATCTGGGTGTTATATTTTAATTGTATAATCTATAATTACTGTTATGCCAGATCAGAGAACTAATTTTTAATCAAATATATCAGAGTCAGAAGTCAGAGAAGGAAATAAAATAATTACATTAGTAAAACATTCTGCAAATGGCCACAATTCAAATCTAGGCAATATAATAAAGTTAAAATGCAGAATAATTAATAAACCTAATCTTATAAACCAGTAAAACTGACAATATTTAGGCAAGATACACCCAACATATTAAATACTATGTAAATAAGGCTTTCTAAAGATATGGTCATTCTATGAGTAAAATTATTTATTTGTATAATGAAATACCATTTGAAACTGAAATAGGTTCACTAACTTTATCAGAAGGGGAGTCATATACAACTGAATTATATTAAAAAACCATCATTAGTATACTAAATTGCAATAAAATAAGTGAGAATTGATAATTATACAAATTTCAGATTTCATAGAATAATAATTATATTAGTTAAAATGGCTATTATTTACATAGCAGACAGGAAGTATAATTTTAGGCCTACCTCCCAAAAAAAAATTATAAGAAATATAATTTTCAGATAAAACTTTGTAATACTAACTTAATTACTATCAAAATAAGTAGAATAGAATAGTGAAAACGAATATGTATTTAATATTACAAACAGTTAACTAATAACAGAATTATTTTTTGAGCATAGTGTACCATTTTAAAACGTGTCGGAAGTTAAGGCGATGTGAAACAATGTCTGAACTATATTATATAGGCTAAGATTTTCATGAGATGAAGGAAATACAGACAGTTCATTATTATACATTGAAGAGAGCACTTGACAGGAATATTTGATAAAACCACACTTAATGGCGGTTACGTATAACAAGAGTTCGGAATCAGTTTTGTGTAAAAATTAAATTTTTAACTATTCTAATCATTGTGAAGTGGTGAAGTTGCCATACGAACTACATAACACTAATAAACAGAACCACATATAACTATTTAAATGAAGTAACACTGGAATCACACCAAATACCAAGTGAATATTCGAGGTTAAACGGACACACATAAACACCAATTGATATACTTAATTAACAACATTTTAACACCAAGTGAATTAGTCCATCTTACTACAGTGACATTAAACTATACACCAGAAGATAATATACGATTGCGAAGAAGATTTAACCGCAGAAGGGACATATTTATTCCATAAATACTCTGTCAGTGTTAGAAGGTGAACTCCGCGCATGCGCCAGGCGGCCATTTTGACCCAATCTCGTCATCTCAACTAGACGACTGTTTGCTGAACTGGGGTGAATAAAAATTATATATAAACTTTTATTATTAATAATTACCATTATATTGTTTAATTTTAATACATTTTTAGAATTGTAAGTGTTATACTTTCTGACCCTGACCTTCTCTGGCTTTTTATATAATTAACCGTTCGAAGAACCTATTTTTGTAATACCAATATAAAATTCATAGATCGACCGGCCCTGAGCGTGTCGATACGGCATTATAACATTGTTTTCAATTGAGCAAATTCCTTATTTTGTTGAATAAACGTTTGTTATCTAGTAAATTGAATTTGATTTCTCTAATAAAAGGACATAACCATTAATTAATAAAGAAAACTCGACAACCTTTAAAGGCAGTATATGCGAAATACTACACTTCAAGAGTAAGAAGAAGAGAGCCGTTCGCGCCTAATTTGAAGTTAACTGGATTGTCTTTTTAATAAATTTACAGAAGGGAAGATTATTACTAGAATACACACCATACCATCCTATTTATAATTACAATCAACAATCTCAATTTATTTCTAAATTTTAAGAATATAAACACATCGAAAACAATTTTTTCAGAATTTATTTTTTTTGTATAAATATAAATTTTAAATTTATATCACCTTTCAAATTGCTGCAACAGCAACATACATCTAGAATATTTGATAATAACATTATCCAGGAACATTACCAAATCGACGTCTCCCAGAGCGGAACGTCACTACTACACATACGCACCATAAAAGTTATTCTGGGTAATATTATACCAGAACACCATTACAATTACCATTATATATTACAAAAGTGAAGACCAGTAGTGAGCGCCGAACGAAGATTAGAAGACATTAGCTACATTACTACATACAATAGTGAGAGTACAATTCTCATACATCAACTATTTATTTATTTTTATATTTAATATTTATCGTATTATTACAAAATTGGCGAGTCCAACTGGTGGGGCTCGATTACCGCAGAATACCAGAACAAGCAACACTTTATAAATTTAATTATAATTTGTAATAATTTAGGAATGTTACAATATATATATATATATATATATATATATATTATAACGATTCATATAGTCGACTTATCAGATCGTTATATGAAAGTGTCAAACTGTGCTAGTCTAGCGGCGTAAGCAAGAGAGAGAGGGAATAATCGCAGCCATCTCTGTCTATCATCGCCACTGCTACTACTGATGCGGGCACAGACATGAAATTTTATTCAATTAATTTTATGTATTAAAACTGCAATATCTTAAAAACTAATAAATATACGCCAATTCTGAAACCTGCATAGTGTTCAGCAATTAAAGCTCTATAAGTAGCCAAAATATCAACTAATACTCGTATAATTAACATTTAAAGAAGTTATACAGAAGAAGAACGCCAAGAGATATAACTAGAGAATTAGGCTAGGTACGAATTAGGTGTTTTCACACACATACAGAAAAAGACCAAAGCAATAATATTCTGTGGTCGGATCTTTGAAATCACGTTTGCAAATACCTGTAATCAAACGATTTGCAAACAGAGGAAGTATGAAATTAGCCAGTAATTCTCTACCATCTCAAACTTGTTAAGGAGCGTTTGACCGACTTGTTCGATATTGTTTCAAGTGGAAAACGGATGATTTATTTGGAACAACCAATCAGAATCCTGTATTAAGAGGAGACGCCAACTCAGAATGAGAAAATTGAGCACTCTTCGTTCGGGCATTAAATAAGCAAGACGTGTGTTAAATACGAGCTAAATTGCACAAACAACGCAAAGTATTTATTTAAATAAACAGTTCGCGAAGTGGTCCGCAGTAGTAGAGGAACTAGTAAGGTTCAATAAATAAGCTCGCTGCGTAATAACAAATTAATTAATTAAATAAGTAATTAATAAATAATTAAGTAACACGAAGTGACCTGTGCACCAGAGTAGCTACAGCATCTGTAAGTGTCCAGGATCATCAGTCAACGTTATTGGTCAACATCATTTCTTCTGAGCATAACCATCAAAAGGAGTATCTCTACTGATTACTATCTACGGTCGACGCATCAATCAGATAAGAAATATATTCATTGATCAATGAACATAAATAATTAAATCAATAAACAATTTTTAAAAAGACACTATATAAATTCAAATTTTGTATTTAATTATTAAGATTAGATATAAAGTAATATAGGAGTGTTGAATGGAGAGTGAGGTGTAGTATTGAACGTGCAAATTATTGCAGACCCGTTCTTTAGCACTGGTTTGGGAGATATAAAATCCCTAAATAAACCAGATAAGAGCAATTGGTCGTTTGGACGTTTTAATCTTCACTTTTCAAGCACAGTCATTAACCAATAAGATTTAGGTAAGCAATAAGTCATTAACTTAGCTTTTAAATAAATTAATACAATAACAGAATCGTTAATTAAACAAACTTCAACACATTTTAAGAGTTATTTGTAACGATTCCCCTTGAATTTCCACTCACTGAACGAATCCTGAGATAGTGTGTCTCTGTGCTCTGAGCTAAGCTGAATCCGTGTCATTTGTATCTGGGATTTATTCTGGCGCCCAGGTAAAGTAAAAAGTCACGGGTAAGTAAGATTTGTTCTATCATTATATATATAAAGTAGATAGATAGACAAAAGGTCTTTATTATATATATATATTGCTTAAAAGGCAGTTTGCGTTTTTGTCCGTGCAGAGCGGTGTAGCTAACCTCGGACTCCCTCTTCATACTTATTCTTCGTTTGTTAAAAAACGCTCTATAATTTAATTTAATGAAAACAATTTGATAATTAATACCATCAAGAAGAGGCAACAGGCTTACCACAAGCATGAGTGCACCTGAACAGCCGTAAGACGATTTGTTTCCGCCTCTTTACGAATTTACCAATATAAATAACACTTTATGATAACCAGTAATTGTGTTTAAAGTAAAATACGGAAATATTCAGTTTAACGTCTCCATGTGGTAATTGTTTTCTCGCATATACAATATTAATACCATAGTATTAATTACATTACCAAAAAGGATTTTCTACTAGGATATTTATGACACAATCATGAAAGTTTTACGCACAAATTAATTAACAAAATTAAGTACTACCCACGTCACGGCGTACAGGTTTGAAGCCATATTAATAATTTAGTTCGTGAACCAGCTACTTTCTTTAAAATAATTAATACAGTGTACCGTTAACGGTATGAAAGAAATAACAACTAGATCGTTTTTTAATTATATCCTACCAAAAGAAAAATGTTCTTATGTTAAGTCGACTGTGACCTTACACTTAAAGGACGATCTTAGTTTGTTTTTGGAATTGAAATACTGTATCATTAAAAATATAATGAAATGTAAATACGTCCGATTGCCTACCACTATTTACTGCAATATAATAAATACTGTAATGTATTTCGCCATGTCTTTTATTTGCTTAAAAGGCTGCTTTTGTTTTTGTTCGTGTAGAACGGTGTAGCTAACCTCAGATTTCCTCTTGCTTTTTATCCTTTTGTCAGAACAGTATCATAATTAGAATTGACAAGAAGAGACAACACGTTCGCAAGAAGCGTGAATGTACCTGATCAACTGTAAAATAATGCGTTTCATAGCCCAACAAAATTGTGATAACGAGTAAACACAATCAATTTGAGTGTTGCACAAATTTAAATTTGACGAATTGAATAAAGTGCTTATGTTTATTTCTAGCTGCAGTTAAAGTAGTAATATTAGTGACTTCACCTGTTGTCAGTTATTCTGTTTCCACTGTGCAATACGACGATTCGTCCGACCGTCGTAACAGTATGACTCTCTTCTTTGATGAAATATTGTATTCCATCAATTAGAGTTGAATTATTATCCACAAACTTGAATTATTTTGAATTCTGTCTTATTTTCTGTCTTTGTATTTATTCTTCTTCTCTTATGCTATCTAAGAATTTGAATTCATCTATACGTTTTACCACGCTTATTAGACTAGACGGTAGGGGTCGCGCGCATGTCTGCTGTTAGTGATGACGTAAGCTGGACACCACGGACACCGACAACTCTCACAATACAATTATCGCCTGCACTAGTCCCGTTATCATCAGCTTTGTTGTTATTTAAGAATACCCATAGTGTACAATTACTGATTTATTTTTCATTTTTGATTAACACAATTAATTATTAAAATGCAGCTGGGTACAAATTATAATATTGAGTTTTAAATTTATTCAGCAGTCATACTTAATGCCATGAGTTGTAACAAGCATTCTTGTACGCGTAGTATATGTTTCGTTTCATGTGTTTGAAACATTTGCATTATTAATAGATACGATATAAATAGTATTTATTTAGTCATTGCTGCACAACAAAAATAAAAATTCCCTATGGTGTTTTTCAATTAGTAAAAAATAAGGCCGCATCAAAAAATGTCAAATTGGCTTTGTAAAACATCAATCATCGATCTCAGCAAAGGCATACAGTAGTGCACTTATTTAGTCTTTTAATGGTTACTAAAACTTGTAACGCTTACATTTATTTAGGAACAATGTTGTAGAATTATGTACCATTTACCACTACTGCACCACTTTCTTAAGCTTCTTTGGTTTTTTCCTACGTTCACTGTCCGACAGTCTTCTCTTGTAACTTTAATTTATTCGTTTTATTCTAATAAATGTACGCGTCCTTACAAAGCACTGAACTACAAATTCATCGATGTCAGGATGTTTACTTTCAATTCTGTTATTCAATGATCTAAAAACACCGGGACACTGGTTTACAAAGCTACCAAGAAAACGAGCAAATTCTTCTTCTATTTTCGTGGAAATATCAACACACACTTGCGTGGGTTTCATTAATGATCCCCTTGATATTGTTTCCAGCCAGTTCTTTCCTGAAAGAAATATGTCTCGGATATACATCCACACTTGCTAGCCTTTCCTGGACATTTCTTCTTTACCCTGTATGCGATGTAACTGGCGATCATTTCCAGTAACTCTATGTTTTCTTCAATAGTTTCGTGTGTTGGTACTTTTTCATTTTTATGTGGTAAATGTTTAATGAAGCCTTCGACGGCAGCTGTGAAGTCATCGTCATCATCATCATCATCATCATCATCATCACAGTCTTGTCAATGTGTTTGAGTTGCGTGGACCTTTCGTTTTCATCGTCATCAATATCATACTCACATAACAAAGGAACTGAGTCTTGGGTAACTACAAACAGAATATCTGCGCTCAGAGTCTGAACTTCTGTATCAGATAGACAGTTTTCACTACTAATCACTTTACCACCATCACGGCTTAAAATGAGTGACTTAATTCTTTGTGTTACGATGGTAGGCAAGGGGTGGTCATAAAATCGCCCTAACCCTCGAATTTGAGAAAAGTACTTCTCAAGGATGTCCTGATTACATCTAGATGTAATAATGTAGGTGTAATTTTCAGATTTTAAATCTTTAAAGAGGCCTCGAAGGCTATTTATGGACATCAGAAATCCCTTTTGAAAAGGCAGAAGTTGTTCTTTTGGTTTATGTTTTACAATTACTCTCATGGTGAGGATAAGGCGATATAATTTGTTCAAAGCATCATCCTGTTCTTGGAGACAGTTGCCGTAAGCACTTTTCAGTTTGTACGGTCCATACACTGGGATTCGAGAGTTTAACACGTCAAATCCATTGTTTAAAATTATTACAGATTCTCCTACGTGGGTGAACTCGCGAAAATTATAGAGTATTGCTTTTCCAACTGTAAGTGAAAACAGTTCAGCGGCTTTCCTCACATTTTGCCTCTCAGTCAAAGCTACAAGAATGTGCTTCGTAGATAATTTGTGTGCATACTGCAAGTGTCTTCCATCACTTTGCATTTCAATTAACTTTATGAATGCTTCTTTTGTCACAAATTTTCCACAATCTAGTACGTATCCCTCGTCAAGCAGGTGATTTCGTAATAGCTTCAGAGCATGTGGTACATCACAAAAAACCCCATGTGTTTCTGTTTCACTGAGTGGATTTTTCAGAGACGGGTTATCCCACGAGATACTCAAATCGGCCATGAGTTTCCTGTTTGAAGGTCACATGTCGCAGACAAATGGTCTAACTTTGAATCCAATGTTTTCAATAATCTGAATTGTTTCCATAAGCAGTTCGTTTGTCACTGCTTGTGTCAAAGTTATAGAATATTTGTTGCATTCACTTTCCGGTTAAACTTCTTATAACCATGCCTTGGGCATTGCTATGAGGCCCTCTGATTACTTCTTTATTTGATCGAGACAAAGATCGCTGTTAACTTTCACCTCATCGAAGCTGAGTACAACAGCTCTCTCAAAATTACTAAACAGACTTGCTTGAGTTTTTAAAATACTAATACTCAAATCGATAAATTCCGGTGAAACGGTAAATTGCCTAAGACGCCGTTTGATGGTAACTTCACTGGGGAGGGGATATTTTAATACATCTCTCACAAAACCCAGGGCTTTATACGATATGCAGCGTAACGTAACAGCCTTAGCAATACCGTCAGACGACCAACTAGAGCATCTCCCTTTTAAGAAGGCTTGTTGCTGACTTGCAGAAAATATGCCATCAAATAAATTAGACAGTTTTTTAAATTTCGATAGCTTAGAATTTGCTGAATTTAGTTGTTCTTACAGGTTCCTTATTTCTAGTTTTAACTTTTCATTTTCACACCTCACGGACTCTAATTCTGCAGACAGTTTATCGATACTATAACATTCCTGTGTTCTATCACTGCATGTATCTTCATGCACTTCTATGTTGTCTGTATCACTGCTTATTGATAACTGTAGAAGATTCTGTACTTCTTTGTGACTATTTTGCTTTTCTGCCCGTATTTTACGTTTGTCGCAAGTTGAACTACTCGAATTTACTAAGGCACTACACAATGGCAAATTTAAATGAGGAACAGCATTAGGCTTTAGCACATGTTTTTTAGGGAAATTTAATAGCTCACTCTTTAAATCGCGTATATAGTCTGATTCATCGAAATGCACTGAACACACGCGAGCGATATGAACGGCAAATGAATCAGCCCGTTTGCAAGCATTTATCCACTTCGATTTTATTTCATTGTCTTTAGGAAAGCGGTGAAAATTAATTCCTAACCCTTTCTGATGTCTATCATTGGTTCGTACAACCAGCAATCGCACTACACACCCAAATGTTATAAAACGCCACTACTTTACATGTAAACGCTGACAGCAACTGAAGTAACGTTGCCGTCAGTTAATATTACCCTTACCATGTAGTCTAGTAACCGTGTGTTTTGTACGAAATCTCATATCTAGGCGCACGTAAAATTAAAATCAAATTTTACTTATTATTAAAAGTCTTTAAAATGACACTCTGTACGAGAGTCAGCTGAAAAGTTCGCGGAGCGACATGTATAGATTAGCGATAGTATTAAAATTTTTCGTGTGTTGTTACATTCATATTTCATACAAACAGCTGTTAATTTCCAACTCTGTCCGTCAATTTATTAATTTACCAGCTGTTCGAAATTTACGTATCACAGGGGTTAAAAAATAATTAACAAAATCAAGAATCTTTTTTTAAAAAAAGGTCTAGCGTCGATGGAAATGCAGAACGAAATGGTAGACATCTTAAGAGATAGTGCACCTTCAGAAACATTGGCTTGTTAATGGGCACTCTACTTTAAACGTGACCATACAAGCACTAAAGATGATAGCCGCAGTGGACGTTCAAAAGTGCAACAACTCCAAATACGGCACAACAGTTTTTTTACACAAAGTTCTTGAGTTAAATTATAATACACACGCTCACGTGAGATGCCTGTGCTCTCAGAAATGTACTCCACTCACCGTCGCTGGTCTTCTAACACCGTGTACGAAATTTGTTAATTGACATCGGGGGTTGTTGCACTATTTTGGCGTCCACTGAGGGAATCATCATCTTTAATGCTCGCACGACCACGTTTACACTCGAGTACCCACTTACTAATTATTGTTTTTGAAGTCGTAACATCTCATGACACATTTGCCATTTTGTTGTGAAATTCAATTGGCGCTAGACCTCTTTCAACAAACACTTCGAACACAGCAAGATGTTTGATTTTGTCCATTTTTTAAAACACGCGTGACACGTAAATTTCGAACAGCTGGTAAACAACGAAGACATTACAGAACAGATTTAACATTTAACACCTGTTTACACGAAATATGAATCTTACAACACACGAAAATTTTAGTTCTACCGCTAACCTACAGATGTCGCTCCGCAAACTTTTCAAGTGTCCCTCGTATACTATAAGCTTTGTTGCATAAATGTACGTTTAGATGTGACTTAGGCTAGCTTTGCCTAAGTTCAGTATAAATAACTCGTTTCCTTGAATTGTAAACCCATTCGTCTGCGGCAGTTTTTACGAAAATTTCTAAACTTATATTCATTGAACATATTGAAAATAAACTCCATTCCTGCATCTATAAGATTTGATCAATTAATGTTTGGGTTTAAAACGATATTAGGTTGTAATTATACAGTTTGTTTAATATTCTAATACAAGTTTATTGTAGCATTCCATTCTGCAGTATTGTGTGCAAATGGCTTAACAAATTGGTTTCTCACGTAAACATTCCTCGTCTGAATGAAATGCAAGTGCAAGAAATATGAAGCTGACAAACGTGAATGTAGTGTGGGTTGGTATAATGAACAACAGAGTAACGTTGCTATTCTCTAATTAAGATGCCTGCTTCGGTATGACGTTGTCTGACTGCCTCTGTAACATACGTCACAATTGAAACCACACGTAGAATTGCGTACCTTCACATACAACTATTCTCGTTTGTGCTACAGAAAACAAAATGGCAAAAGTAAGCTCGTGGGTTTGCATCCTAGATTCATTACGTACGATCTCTTTTGCGATGTTAGAATGGCAACCGCAAGGAACGCAGACCATGTCTTTGTTTCGAATACATATCGAAGCCAGTAACCACTACAGTATGGAGCAAATTCGTGCTAAATTGATGTCAGTTGTCGGCTTACATTTCAGCGACCTTGTTGTTTCCCATTTATTACGTCCCTCGTGTGGCGTCTGTCTCCGTGGCTGTGGGTTTACCAAGAAATACCAGACGCCGGCTTGTTGATCTGCAGGCTCTACACTTCCAGGCGGCTACCTTGCAACATTGTATGCATCTATTATCCAAGGACCGCTCGGTATTTATTACCAAACGAAGAAAAAGAAGAAGAAAAAGAAGAAGATGAAGAAGAAGAAGAAGGAGGAGGAGGAGGAGGAGGAAAAGGAAAGGAGAAGGAGAAGGAGAAGGAGAAGGAGAAGGAGAAGGAGAAGGAGAAGGAGAAGAAGGAGAAGGAGAAGGAGAAGGAGAAGGAGAAGGAGAAGAAGAAGAAGAAGAAGAAGAAGAAGAAGAAGAAGAAGAAGAAGAAGAAGAAGAAGAAGAAGAAGAAGAAGAAGAAGAAGAAGAAGAAGAAGAAGAAGAAGAAGAAGGAGGAGGAGGAGGAGGAGGAGGAGGAGGAGGAGGAGGAGAAGAAGCAGAAGAAGAAGAAGAAGAAGAAGAAGAAGAAGAAGAAGAAGAAGAAGAAGAAGAAGAAGAAGAAGAAGAAGAAGGTGATGATGATGACGACGATGATCATGAAGTAGCCGCTTACGCATGCAGGTGCAGCTGTGTTGTAACAGGAAGCCGTTTTGAATTCTTCTTATACACTAACTGCAGAAGGAGGTTAGCCGAGCGGCTGCCGCTGGTCAAAGGGTAGTTCGACTAAACGCGAGCTGGTACACATCGACACGAATTGTAATTGTGACCAACACGGACATACGTGTGCAACCATAGAAGGGCGCCGTGAACAAGATTCAGAAGGCTTTATTTCGCCATCGGTCTTATATTTTAAGAGATAACATTTCGTACTACAAATAGTATGCAGATTGACAAGAATCTGTTCTAAGATTGTATCCATGTGAAGATCGCGTACGGTAAATAAATGTAGGGAAATCTTGGTTTTGTAACATTTAAGACAGTAAGAAAGTTTGACAAAGTAATCAGAATGATTAAAAGAATTTAAAGTTACCATATAGCATGAACATTAACACAACTTAACGGACATAGGGGAGTCAAACGAAGTGTGATAAGACGCGTTTGCAGAGGGATGGTTGAATAAGGCGTTCAGTATGAACCCGCTAATACTGAGGCCTATCATCTCTACGGATACCCTGACATCGTAAGATTGGGCACGTAAGAAAAACGGAGGTATCACAGCCGATAAAGCAAATACGGATACAGGCTTACTGGTAGATAAAAAAAAAATTAATTTGAAGAATCAAGCGGAGGAGGATCTAGGAAGGCTTTGTATTAGAAACTGGAAGGCTAGAGACTCTCAGAATGACTGTATTAGGGACAAATGTAATCGACTCTTCTAAAGGCTAAGACCTATAAAAGGTTGCGGATTTATAGAATATAATGATAACCGTAATCACGATGATGAATAATGTAAATTAAAACATAGGAAATAATGAAATATAAACAAAGAAATAAGAGAAAAAATGAATATATTGCAAGGTGATAGGTTTGAAGCTGAATTCACTTGCAGAAATAAATTCGAAATAGCGTTCGGAAACCTGAACTCTGAAGAAGTTGTAGAAGAGCTAACTTTGAAGAGTTTAGGAAGTTGTGCTGGAGGAGGACCTTAAGAATTCTGTGGACGAAAAGAGTATGTACCTAATGATGAGGTTTTGAAGATGAAGGAAGTACGCGATTGAAGTCATTGAAGAAAGGAGAAGCAGTATTGATGGTCACCTGCTACGCCATTCAGACTGGTACCCCTAGACTGCTGGCCCCTACTATATTCAGAAGCTTAGTAAGAGGAGAAGACCCATACAAGAGTATATAGCTGAGATAAATGAAGGAAGAAGTTGTCTGGTGATCAAGACGCTGTCTACGGAAAGGAATATATTGCAAGCCCCTCCCCCGTCAAGCGCTGAACTGAAGAGAATAGAAGAAAATCTGATAAAACTATAAAGCTTTGGAGCAAAGCTGTAGAGCCTCACTTGCTCCTGAATTGGCCACCTACATATAAAGTAATTGATAAAAATGTTGATGTTGTTTCTCGCTAAAGGCGTTCTGTTGTCGCTTTGCCAAACAAGACAATGCAAACTCTTGTTTAGAAAGACTAACCCGCGACTAACAGCTGTAGTGGATTGCGGTAACCCCTACTCTCTCTGCCTTTGTCTGGTCCCTAGCTCCAACTCTCTTTGCTGCAGCTGAGACCTCTTCCTTCCCTTCCCTACGGACCATCAGCACCACGCAACCATCTCCCCCTGTCCGGGTCAAACGCCCTCGGGGGATTCTCGATGACCCACCATAAACGTAAAATACAATAAATCTTTAACATCTGATCTTACTCCAGAGCTTACCTGCTAAGCTGTCTCTTCCTCCCATCCTTGTACGCCGACCGCACTGTTTGTCGCTGTTACGCGCTATCACTGGCACGGAGGCTCTCTGCCTCGCGGAGAGCGACCGACGCCTCATGGTGTCTGTACGCTCGACTGGGGACGGGTGACATCTGCCACCTGAATCCGTTCAAGCGGCAGTGCCCAACGATCAGCTAAATTAAAAATAAATAATGAAATCTGTCTCCTCCGCCTTCTCAGTTAACTGGCTGGCGGTTGTCCTTTCCAGATTTAGGTACCCGTCTACTGAACCAGAACTATGTTTATCGACAGGCACCCATTGGGATCGACCCAGATGCACCGGGTGCAAAGACGCCCCGCTACTACACTGCTACATGCTACATGATACTTGCGGTAACAAGAAAAAAAGGTTAAAAGATATTGACAGAACCATTTTAAAATTGTGTTAGTTAACGATCCTAACCTAAACTATATGTGTGCGTGTGCGCGTGTGCGTGTGCGTGTGCGTGTGTGTGTGTGCGCGCGCGCGCGCGTCGTATAGGTAAATTTTGCGATATATCACAAACTGTTACGGGGTCTGCATTTTTTAAAAGACAACAACGTATACTAGAAAGGTAAACAGACAGCCTGAAAAACGTGCTATTAAGAAGGCGATAAGAATATAAATGTGGCTACTTTGTATCCGTAATGGCGGCGTGTATGTTGAGATAAAACAGAATAGCGGACGCACGTTACAACTCAAGGCAGGCGTGTAAGGGTAGTTAGTACATGGCTGCCTTGTATCCATAAACACGGGCGAGGGCGGTTTAGAAAGAAACTGTTACGGCTTGGCTCGAGGCGTTGACTACTTTTCCTTCTCACAGAAAACTGTTGCTTCTACTGTTTTTGTTATAGTTTGTTGGTAGAAACACGTTCTTTCTTGTACAATATTTGTGCTTTGTGTTACATTTGTGTTTCTACGATTGTTAATCAAAATTAGGAAAAGTAAACTTAACGTGTATTATCAAAAGTAGAAATACATAGAACTTCTAAACGTAGTGTCTAGACACTCTGTGTACACACTCAACTCTCTCTCTCTCTCTCTCTCTCTCTCTCTCTCTCTCTCTCTCTCTTTCTCTCTCGTGTGTGTCTGTGTACACACACACACACTCACACACACACACATCGTTGTTTATAAACACGGTAATAACAATACCGCAGGCATTTTTATTATTTTGTCACCAGACACAACTTTCCCAGACACAATCTACGTCATCAGAAACGTATACTATAACAGGAAAAATCCGTAGACCTGTTTTCAAAATAAAACGTATATATTATATACAAGAACTTATTTCTGGCTTCGCGGGAGAATGTAGGATAAAAATCTACAAAACCCAAAATTCAAAAGAACCAAATATAAATGTTTAACAATAACGAATAGCAGTTTTTCCTGTTAGAAGAGACTGTTACTACACTGATCGAATAGCCGCTTCGCACTTGGTAGAGCATTTTAATAGCATTTTAATTGAATAAAGAAACACTAGGTTTAGTTGTTAAAATTTTGACTTGCCGGGCTGAAAGGCCGTGGACCAGTGTATTTAATAGCAAACGTTTCGGCCAAAAATTAAGGATTTGTAGTCGGTGGTCACAGTACTGTGGTTTGAGCCTAGCCACAGTACTGCGGTCATTGACTAACAAAAAACCCTTGTCAGTGTTTTCAGCCTTTTGCACTGAAGATGGCCGTCGAAGGAACGGCCGAAACGTTTGCTATTAAAAACACTGGACCACGACCTTACAGGCCTGCAACGCAAAATTTTTACAACCTTGACGCCCGCCGTGAAAGCCATAGGTTTAGTTTTACAGATATCGTTTATTCTTCGTCTTCTTCTTCTTCTTCTTCTTCTGCACTACAAGGATTAGGCATTTGCCTGTTCCGTCCTCACAAGCTTACGGCCACCGTTTTCGTGGTCTTCCTATATCTCTTTTCCTTCTTGGGTTGTAGTTAAGTATTTTTTTTTTGTATTCTCCCATTTCCCATTGTATTTACGTGTTGTTTCCATCTTTCTTTATATTCAGTTATTTTTTCATTTATTCCGTATACATTTCGCACGTCTTCATTTCTTACTAAATCTCTTCTTGTGCAGCGTTTCACCCGTCTCACAAATCTCATTTATGCTGCCTGTATTTTGCTGTCTCCGTTTTTGGTATTCATCCAACTTTCACTCCCATACATAAGTACAGGTACAGCCATCGTTTTATAAAGTTTTATCCTTGTGTCTTTTCGTGTTTTGTTATTTAATGTTCTATTTATTGTGCCACATATCGCCTGGAACTTATTTATTTTATTTTCCATATCATTGTCATAATTGTAGCTTGTGTCGCAGCCCAAGTATGTAAAATTTGATACTTGTTCGAATGGCTTATTGTAGACAGTTACTTTCGACCTAACGGGATACTTGACTTAGGAAGCCATAACTTTCGTCTTATGCAAGGAAATTTTAAGATTATATTCTGGACAAATTTGATTCAGTCGGTGCACTGCCACTTGTAATTTAACCGTTTATTCTCCTGACAATAGGTTCACCAGTTGCGGCAGCTTCAGAGGTTACATTTGGACTGAGGGAATGACGAGCATGATATTTCCTCATGATGCTACTATTGCGCGTCATTATTAATGATAAACATACACATCATTGCGTCAGTTTAAATGTTAACTGTGAAGCTGACGTAACTGGTGAAACTATTGTCGGAAATACAAACGATATCTGTGTGACTAAATTAAGTAGTTATTTGCTAAATTTAAATAGTTTTATTGTTTTAAACTATTACAGTTTGTTGTACCATGTCGATGCTAAATTCAATCGTATAAATAACTGAACTACTTATTATTAGCGGGGGTCCTACAGTCTATGCCACATCCGGCATTTCGATCTCCATTTCTGCCTATCTTTCCAGTCATCGTCTTCGATAGCTCGATCTCTCATGCTTTTCCTAATTCCTGGTCTCCATTATGTTGTCAGTCTTCCTCTTCTTCTCCTGTTTTGTGGTGTGTAAGTCAATGCTTTCTCTGGCCATCGCTTCTCCTTCATCCTCATTACGTGACCATACCATAGCAACTGTCTGGATTCTATTCTTTCTGCTGTTGTAAATACGCGTCCTGTTTTCCTTCTTATATCTTCGTTTATAACATGTTGCATTCTAGAAATTTTACACGCTCTTCTGAAGAAGTCCATTTCCACAGTTTCTATCATGTTTTTCTCTTTATCTGAAAGTTGCCAGCATTCGCAGCCATAAGTTAAAATGGGCTCCACAGTAGTTGTGTAGATTGTCAGTTTAATTTTGAGTTTCATTTTGTTCGACCAAAGTTACGAATTTAGCAAACGAATCCCCTGTTGTATCCTATTTTTGATGTCATTCTTTGTTGTTCCATTTTCTGAAATAATAATTTCCAAATATTTGAATTCGCTACACTTTCCAATTCTATGGATTTGCAGATCTGGGTCTTCTTCTTTTATGTCTTCTATTTTCAGATATTCTGTTTTAGTAGTCTTTATGTTTAGACCCCATAAAGACTCGTACTCCTCTTTCAATTTTCTAAACATATAGTCTGTGTCGTATAAATAACTAATTACATTTGTTTAAATAAAACGCAGTACAGAACTACACACACAAACACACACTTGTGTTTCCCATTAAAAACTAACAATGCAAACATTATTTATAACAATACAAACTAACAATGCAAAATGTATTTCTCAAAAATTTCTCAAAGTAAGCATCGTCTAATCCAGGGAAACAAATATTATAGACGATAAGAACGTTTATAAAATGACGAACACGTAGTCAAGATAAGCTGAAGATTCAGGAAACTTTGAATTAAATCGTATGTCTTAGGTCGAGTAACATATTTCTTGCCGTTGACCGTGTTAGCTGTGAGCTGCCCGGGTACGCTTGCATAATATATGGGACACAGTACAGCGGCTACTGTGTAATTGCGCAAAGAAATCTGTGCCAAAGTTGCACAAACTGCAATACCCATAAGTTTAGTTTACAAACGCTATTCTTTTTCTTTAGATTAACGAGAACAGTATATTTGTAGAAACTAGAAATCGTTCTGCAAAGTGTACATAAAGAGAAAAAGAAATATTACCCAGACGTTTTTTCTAAACTTTGTGATAAACTATCTACTTTTCAATAAATGCACGTTTTGTTAGAATTTTCCCATCCCGGGCTGTAGGGCCGTGGTGTACATTTGTTGGTTGCCCCGCACCTTCGACGGCCATTTTCAGTGCACAGAATAATTGTAGAAAAAGGCTGTAACATTTACCAAGTTTACTCAATACTTACTGACTGCGATAACTGTAGGCCTAATGATCAGCATTACAGCATTTTGCTACAACTCCATGCACTGAAGATGGCCGTCGAAGGTACGGATAAAACGCCTGCAAACAACAACTTTAGTTAGACCGCGGCCTTACAGCCCGCCAAGCCAAGATTCTGACATTGACACCGCCCGTGAAAGCCTCAGACATCAAATGAATGTTATGTTATAAAGCATGTACGAATTAGAAAATTTGTTTTTTTACGTGTATTTGTTTAAATAAAAAGCAATACTGAACTACACACACACACTTGTGTTTCCCGTAAAAAACTAACAATGAAAACATTATTTATAAGAATGCAAACTAACAATGTAAAATGTATTTCTCACAAATTTCTCAAAGTAAGCATCGTCCAATCTAAGGAAACAAATATTAAGCCAGCGATGCACTAACCGTCGTCGTTGGACGTCATGACGGACAGCAAGTCAAAAACGACAGTGCGTAGCTTTGACGTTTATCCGCACTACGTGTATTTCTTGAAGAATGTACACGACGAAAATGAGTCCAGCAAGACCATCAGCTCAAGACACACGACGTGCTGATGGATCGTTTATAATGTTGACGGATCACAAAGAATCGTGCATCGTGCATGTTTGTAAGCGATAGCAGTTATTATTTTTAATATTGTTATTATTAATTTGATTAATTACAATCCATAATTGACCGTAAAATAACATCAAAATTTATCGAAAAATATAAATTAAATAGATGTCTGTGGGACGTATCCTATCAACGAGAACGTCTGGCACGCTGGACAAGTTGCACGACAGTTTGGTGCGCATATCGATCACCGACGTCGGGCATGCTGGACAGCGGCGACGGTTAGCGCATAGCCGGCTTTATAGACCATAAGAACGTTTAGAAAATTACGAACACATAATCAAACTAAGCTGAAGGTTCGGATAACTTATGTAAAATTTTTTACAAAAAAACAAGGTAAAATTTGTCTTGTACTCTGTCTGTGCTACAATTGATACAACACTCTCCTGTCGATATTGCTTTGTTGGTAAAACGTATGATAGGAGTTGTAAGAAATATTGAATGATCGGTGTCTTAGGTTTCCACGGCCAGCGAGAACTCGACTTGAGTAGCTGGGTAACGACTTGAGTAACTGGTAAAGAACGTACCAGTTACTCAAGTCGTTACACTGAAGATGGCCTCCAACAGTGGGATCGAAAGGCCTGTTTTATGCGGCAGTTGTAGACCACGGGCTAATAGCCCGGAGCGTTGTCAAACGAATATTAACAGAATTGAATGTTTGGATGAAACAATATTGGAAAATTCCTGTGGGTTGACGATTAGTAAAGGTAAACCAAAGTTAATAAGATTCAGGGGCCAATGAACTCAGTAACGAATGGAATATTAAATCAGTAAACGGAAAAATGGAAAAGATGATAGAATTCTACTAGTTAGAGGGTAACTAACTAGCAGATTAAATACATAATCTGCTAGAGGGAAGAGGGAGAGAGTAAAGCTAGAGGGTAATTAAATACGTATAATTAATTATATGTATTTAATTAATTAATTGTTTTTTCCGTCTAACACACAGGATAAAGGAATGAATTACATGACCTTGTACAGTGTTTTCGTCCATTATTCCTTTTTAAGTAACTCGTTGAGTTTCCTGCTTGTCTCCCAAACAAATAATAAGTAAATTCAAATAAAAACAAAACAAGATGATTTATTTAAAATCATACATTGATTAGAATAATAAAATAAAACATTAAAGATATAATAAATAGATGACTACATAAACATTACAACAATCGAAAACAGAATCCAAGTAAAATCGATTATCCGTTAACTATATTGTAAGTGAAACATTCAATTACAATTCAAACAAACCTCTGAAGATAAAGAATAACTTCTGTGAAACGTGCTCAGGTGAAAGTAATCCTACTTCCTTATATTTGTTAAAAAATTATATATCGATATGTTTTTTCAATAAACCAATACAATTGCAATAGCTTTTATGAGTGTCCTTTCCCTACTGAATGAACCACGCTGTCAACACCTACGTCATTCAATATGAAGTCGTTTCAGAGCCGTGTATTGATATGCACGTTACAGAGCACAGTTTAATCAAGTGAAGCCCTTCAATGACGTAATCACGTCACACCCAGCGTCTCAAAGCGACGCCTACCTTTTGTGACACTGTTCCACTTACGTTAATGTCTGACCTAAACTGCTGGATACACATTGAATGGCTTTTCAAACGCAGCGCTAATAGAAGCCAGACTGTTCGATGAATGCAAAATATACTCATAGAACGAAACCTGTTTCTAGTTGAATATGTTGTTTAACAAACGGTGCATATGGCGGGTCTCAACAATAGATAGAAAGGAACTAACCTTGCTTCCATACCCCGCCCAGCGCACTAGAAAATCATTCTCACTTACGCTAAATTAGGAGAAACATATTACGTACGCACATAAATCTCAAACACTAGATTCCCCGTCTTCGTCATCCTTTATGGCTTAGACTAGTAGCCTGTTCCAGTCTCAATGGAAGTCATCCAACCATCATGTCGTCGTGTGGAGTCTACGGAGATCCCTGCTTGTGCGGCCAACTTTACAATTGGAACCACGAAGCATAGTGTCCGCACACGTGTGGGTGAACACAGCCGCTACTGTAGATTGAGGCAGCCGGAGAAGTCTGCCGTGGCGTAGCACGAGGTCGCCAATGCCGACCATCGGATCCTTTTCGATGAGAGAAGCTTTTGTTGGCGGTGATTGTGTATTTCCCTCGCCTTCCGTCCAGATCCAGAAACATGCTGCGATCGCTATAAATCGGCGAGGTGAAAGACTGTCATTTAAGTACTTTATGGCAAGGTATGTTTCTAGCGTCTAATACACGTTCTTCTTTCTGATTGGCTGGTGGTTGACTTATGACTGTATCGTGGCACTTAGAAAATTTATAAGTAGGAGTGGTGTTCATGGGACTTCTCCAGGCTTGAACACAGTACACTAACGTCTACCAGCTTACGTTAGCATAACCCTATTGTACACTGAAGATGGCAGACGATGGCATTGCCGAAAAGTCTGATTTTGTAGAAAACAATAGATCACAGCCAAACAGCCCGGGAAGGAATTTTAACAACATTGACTGCGGCCGTCTAAGCCTATGAAGTGCATTTCATCCAACCATCGTTACGGGGTCTTCCCACATTTCTCTTCCCCCTTGGATGATAGTCAAGGGCTCTTCTTGAAAATCTAGTTGGATACATTTTCTCTACGTGTAACCGCCACTCCGTTTTGTACCGAGATTTTTCTTATTTTAGCTTCCAGCTATGCCTAGTCCCATTCTAATATGATCAATTCTGATTAGATCTTTCCTGGTACAACCCTTTACAGCCCTCAAGAACTTCCGTTCCTTGTACTCCAGATATACCTTTGTCCTTTCTAATCCAAGTCTTACTACCATACAGTAGTTTAGGTATGGCCATTACATTATATTGCGTCTCCTTCCTTGTTTTCTTCTTTACGTATTTAATGATACAGCCACAGAGCGACTGCAAGAGACTAATTTTGCTTTCAACCTCCTTATCATCTTAGTATGTTATGCTGTACCCTAGATACTTAAAATCTGGCACCTGTTCTGTTGGCGAATCCTGTATGACAGTTTTTGTTCTAATATGATTTGCCTCAGAAAAGGCCATAACCTTTGCTTTGGATAATCAAACACTATAGTATTGATTTATTTCATTATATTTGGACAATTTTTGTTCTAATATGATTTGCCCCAGAAAAAGCCATAACTTTTGTTTTGGATAATCGAACACTAGATTATTGATTTTTTCATTATATTTTAAGTAATTTCTTTTATCTAATTGTTTCTTTATTTTAATTTAGTAGCCTTGATGACATTAGACAAGTTGGAAGGCTGTGATATCACATGAATATACACCACTGTCAATGTTTGCAAGATGCTTGACTTTTCTGCTCTGAACAGTGATCTCAACTAATCCTTACAGGAAGAAGAAGAAGGAGGAGGAGAAGAAGAAGAAGAAGAAGAAGAAGAAGAAGAAGAAGAAGAAGAAGAAGAAGAAGAAGAAGAAGAAGAAGAAGAAGAAGATTCTATTTAAGTATTTTGGCAAAGTGAATTACTTTTCTTTCCAAATAAAATCTGATAGAGGAAGACACAACGTATCACAAAGTTCATATATTTCTGAAGTGTGATCTGATGAAAAGATTTTCCTACTTTAATTAGCGTATCCACAGACACGAATCCAAATTTATTTGCGTTTCTACTCATAAAACGGCGTTCAGGACTGCTACATTTTCTATTCAGAAAACAAGGTATTTTAAACATATGATAACTGTGTACAGAATTGAGAGGAAAAGAAATATTATTACAAGCGCCGTTGCTTACATATAACTGTAAATGTGTGGGGAAGGTGAACGGTCGGCGGAACAGCGTGTCGAATCCAAACACATTATGTGCATATGTTAGCGAAGAAAATTTAAATATATATCTTATATACACTCGCTCAGGTGAGAATAAAATCCTACGGAATGGCAAAATGTTTTTGGCAGAATGTGTTATGCAATGTATACGTCTGTTTTAATATATACGTTTTTGTAACGGCAAGTTTTGTGTGGATGGATACGCATTTAAATATAATTCTACATGCATACAAGAACATGCTACTGAGGTGGCAGTGGTTTTTGCTGGGACGCGGCTTCGATTCTCAACATGTATAAGTAGCCATTCCATAAACGGTCACCTTTCGGCCAAAGGCGTTGGTAAAGTCCATTGTTTATGCTGATTGTGTTATGGGTTAGATGTGTACAATAAAATAGATCAGTATCAGATTAAAAGCAGTGGCATATGGATAATGTAGCACTGAAAAACATTAACAGATTTACAGGTAGTGTTTTATGGGACCACCGCAGTTTATCCGATTCTTATGCTGCTCTCTTATGGATCTCAAAGGTGAACAGCTAAAACAAGACCTAGATACGTTTCAGATTTTTTAAACCATATGTTAAGGTTTGTTAAGGAAGATCCTGTGTCTACAACATATTTTTGTTGCGACAAATAATTGAGAAACGAACGGAAAGGAATTTATGACAATGTCCCACTAGTAAAATTATTTAAAACTTTAGAAAATAGTCGAATTAACCTTATATACGCAGGAAGTGTATAGAACATCTACAAAAACGTTTTAGCCAAAGTGAAAATAGGACGAAAAGTGTTCGAGTCGTTTAATACAGTGTATTAGTAAGGAACTGAAACAAGGATGTTGTTTGTCTCCCACTTTATTTAAAGTATATATACAAGGAGCACTGGAGACATGGAAAACAAGTGCAGCACAATGGGAATAGAATTAGAAGAGAAGTGTTAGTACACTCTTTTATTCGCAGATGATCAAGTAGTGATAACCAATGATGAAGAAGATATCACTTATATGATTAGAAAACTAGTAGAAGAATACGACCGATGGGGATTAAACATAAACTTCAAAAAAACAGAGTGCTTAGCCACAGGAAGTCGAACATCAGATCTTCAGTTATCAGATAATACTTCCATCATGAAATGTAAAAAGTATAAATATTTAGGAAGTATAATTAGCGATGATGGAATATATGATGAAGATATAAGACATCGATTAGTTTTAGGAAAAACACCATACGCCAATTAAACTCACTTTTATGGTCGTCCACCAAAATCGGGTTACCGACAAAGATCAATATTTATAAAGCCATTGTTGAACCAATTACCACCTACGGGTCAGAATGTTGGACAATTAACGAAATGAACCGCAGGAATATTGAAGCTGTAGAAATTGACTATCTTAGACGAGCTTCCAGAGTTTCTCGTCTGGAAATGTAAGGAATGACGTAATAAGGGGAAGAACAAATAGGAAAGAAACTGTAATAGAAGATATAAATCGTAAACAGCTTTCCTGGTATGGACACCTAATGAGAATGAGTGAAGAATGAATACCTGTGAGTGTGTTCAAATACAGACCTAGCAACAGAAGAAAAAGAGGCAGACCTAGATTAAAATTGATAGAAGGGATAGAAAGCAGTATGGAAGAAAAGAGTCTGACGAATGAAGATACACAGAATAAGTAGATATGGAAACTGAGATGCGGGATGCGGCAGTAGCTGTGGGATCCCCGCCAATATATAGGTTATATATTCAAGCACTTTCTGCTACAGTTCGTTTCTTGATGTATATAATATATATTTTACAATGACTTTACCTCAACATGCTTTCTCTCTATTTGGAACATGTTTCATGATCCTTAGTGATCCCATCATCAGCCTGTCTAATTTTTCAGACAGCCTGATGATGGAATCACTAAGGATCCCGAAACATGTTCCAAACAGAGAGAAAACATCTTGAGGTAAAGTCATTATAAAATATATAATATATAATGTGTGTGTGTGTGTGTGTGTGTGTGTGTGTGTGTGTGTGTGTGTGTGTGTGTGTGTGTGTGTGTGTGTGTGTGTGTGTGTGTGTGTGTGTGTGTGTGTGTGTGTGTGTGTGTGTGAAGGTTTGCAAACTGTTGCAAAAATTAGTCATCTCTTTCTCTTCCTCATCATCATTAATTTGCAACAGTGTCTTCAGTTCCTTGCATTGATGTTCCTAGTATCGGTGAAGCCAGTGCAAAACCGGTGCATTACATGTAGGTATCACTATGACGAACCAGCTTAAAGTAAAAGTTAACTGAACTACAATATCGCACTAGCTACTGACCATTTGACAGTGCGCAGAGAGAATGCCTAGCGCCTACGCACGTGCGAGCAAATACGGAAAAGGAATAAGTAAACGCAGGACAGTTTACTGCGGGGTGTCAGCCGCATGACACAGAAAGTATTTAGAACACCGGTCACGTAGGGAGCCCTGACTGCTGTCCTCAAACACAATTACCTTATCGGATTACGTATCGTATCACTAACCGGACACGCGCCGTACACAGGCAGTAAGTTATCGAATACTATAAATTGGTTTTACGTAAACTCTCTTTTCATTTATTGTTTTAATTTCGCTTTTTACCTTAACATGCGTGTTTTGCTGTAAGCAGATGATGTTGTGATACTACAAAATAATGAAGCAGACTTACAACGCTCTGTGTACAGACTACATAAACTGGAACGACAATACTACAACCTAACGATATCTACCAACAAAACAAAAGTTATGGCTGACTACGGTAAATTTCCAGTACGCTCAAAGATTATTATTGAGGATAAAGTATTGAAACAAACCTCAAATGTTAACTATTAAGGTTGTAATATAAGTTTTGACGCTGACAAAGAGATACAAAATAAAGTCAATAGATTTCAACACATATGTGTAGAATACTGAATACAACACAACTTTAAGTAGAACACTAAAAGATAAAACGAGGCGTGAGACAAAAGTAAAATTCTAGAAAACAATGGATGTTCCAGTTCAATTATATGGCAGTGAATCCTGGATTACATAACAAGGAGATAAAAGCAACATACAATCAGCAGAGCTGAGATTTTTAAGAAGGGTTAAAGGATGCACAAGAAGGGATCATATAAGAAATAAAGATATACGGGAAGAATCAAATGTATCTAAATAAGAAAACTAAAGAGTACAGGGGAAATAAAAACAGCATTTAAGTAGCATGGATGAAGATAGAATACCAGTAATTGTAAACAAGTACAAGGCTTATAGAATAAGGGATGCAGGAAAACCAAGAAAGAACTGGATCTGATAATGTGAAATCGGAACAGGCACATGCCTAATCCCTGAAGTGTAGAAGAAAAACAAGACCTTGTAATCCGTTTTCCATTATATGGAAATTACAAGTAGTAATGAATTTACTTACTTAGTAAAGAGTATTCTAAGTACTAGAATTTAGTTCAGTAGACAGGTGATGGGACTGCCATCTTCAGGTGTCCTGACTTTTATGTTAGGATTGTCTCCCTTAGCCTTCTACACAAACCTTAAAAATCACTTCAATCGGATTCACTGTACTAACAGTGAATTTATATTATTTATTCTGTTTTTCGCCCTCACCATCATTGTGGAATGTGACCTTATTCGTGGACAGAGGGCAGCTCTATAACCGCTGTACTGGGTTTCCAGTGGAACTCAGCCACCACCAGCGGTCAAGCCGTGGAGGAGCCAACTAAGAACTATCCAAGTGGAACAGAGATGAGGCTTCTAGGTTCTCTTCTGTTGGGTTAGTGCCTAGCAAAACATGACATTAAACTGACTAATAAAACAGGTTCTCAAATATAGACCCCCAAGGAAGAAGAGATGTAGGTAGGTAGGCTTAGAAGAAGATGCCAGGACTGAAGACGGTGCAGGCTGTAAGCCTAGGCTCTGAGGTGAAAAAGAAGAAGACGAACAAGAGGAGACAAAAAAGAAAAAGAAGAAGAAGAAGATGAGGAGGTATAAGAGAAGAAGGAGGAAGAAGAAAAAGAAGAAGAAGAAGAATAACAGAGGATTTAGCTTTTTATACTTCCTACTTATAAAAATATAAGAATGGTCGTTTAAATCCCTAGATTTAAAACATTGATGACAGACATTATTACAGGATGTCAACATTGAACCCACAGATTAACACATTCTAACATAGTATCTTGATGTATCTTTCATTATACACTTTGATACCCATTGAGAATCAAATAAGAATAAAGTAATCATGCATGATTAAACTAATTTTATCCAAAATAACGTGCAGTTACGAGTATGGCTGGGAACATAAACTTTAAGAACAGGATTGCATTATTGAAAGACAGAATTTTTAGTAACGCTGAAATGAAATTTAAAATTCTGCTCAAAAAATTCCCTTATAAATTGTTCAATATGAATAATTACAAAAGTTCAGTTTTGTAACAGTTCAGTTTTGTAATATTACTCCCTATTTCAGTAAAATTGTAGTAGCCTTCAATACAAATAAACAATTAAATACTGACGTGTTCACAAATACACTATCTATAGCGTATACAAATTAAACTGGTTTCACAAGTAAAAACTCAACTATCTAAGCCGAATCAGTAATAATCTTTATATACCAAGAAAGATCGCTTGTGCGGGAATATGTTCACAACAAAATTCCAAATAAATTTATTTCTATTAGTATTAGGTTTAATCTTTTGTTTGCAAAGATGATGTGTACCGACTCTGCCTTGTTAAGTTTAATGTGCCAAGTTTTAGTAATTATTGACAGTCTGCAATTTTTCTGTTGTATCTTCAACAGTCATACCTGTGGCTATTATTAGTGTATCGTCAACAAAATTTGTCGTCACGTTCCCTTAAAAAATGGGTATAATTTTACTATCTACCAAATACTGAGCAAATCCAAGGACACTACCTTGAGGAACCTCAGTAGCAATTTTCTCTAACCTAGAATATTTATCCTCATGCTTAACTCTGAAGTGTTAATCTGATATATATGATTTTAGTTTTTCTTCTTTGTCTCAACTCCACTTCACGGTTAGGCTGCACTGCCTGTTCCGGAAACAATCTTACCCTCGGACGCACCATACAACGATACCCTGTGGTTTATAATTCAAGACGTGTTTGGGAAGGCAATTTGTAATTCTCGCCTTACCTGTCCATTACTTATTTTGTCTCGTAACGTGCACAGTTTCACCAAACTGAGAAATTTAGTTTCTGCTCATGTAACTTTCCCTCTGTCTCACCGCCACCGGTACAGACATAGTTTTAAAGAACTTAAGCTTAATGTATTCCATAGTTTTGTATTTTAATGCTCTATGGATTGTCCCACATATATGTTTAAATTTATTAAGTTTATTTTCGACATCACAATCAACTGCAGAAGATATTTCACATCCAAGATAATTAAAACTGGATACCTGCTCAAAGATGTTTCCATTTATCTCTATCTTTGTCCTTACTGGATACTTC
Organism: Magicicada septendecula; assembly: GCA_034769895.1. Taxonomy (NCBI): domain Eukaryota; kingdom Metazoa; phylum Arthropoda; class Insecta; order Hemiptera; family Cicadidae; genus Magicicada; species Magicicada septendecula. The sequence goes on along the minus strand of CM068372.1, from coordinate 399,436,551 downwards.
CCTCGAAAAGCCATTACTTTTGTTTTATGTAGAAATAATACCAAACCACATCCCTCTGCTAAATTTCTCAAGATGAATTTTGAGAAATTGCATTCCCTATGCAAGTCATTTTCTGTCTGTTCTATAATAACAACAGCGTCTGTATATCAAATAATACCAAGTGTACACTGCACAGAAAGCTTAATTCCAGATTTAAAATTTCCCTTCCATCTTTTAATGATATCGTCCAAACAAATGTTAAAAAGTATCGGGGAGATAAAACACCTTGTCTGACTCACCTGGCACTGTCAATCGTTTTCCCGTATCAATGACAACAGAGGTGTTCTGATACAGATCCCCATCGATCTTATAATGATATTTTGGCAGGTCTCGCTCCAACTTATATTCAAGTCCATGATACCAAAACCTAGCAACATCCATATCAAGTGAATTTACGACGTAACAATAACACATAAGCTGCCGTAGTTGCAACATTTACTTATATAACACACAAAGAACACAAACGTTCAAAGTGTGCAGAGTTAGCTACCAAACGAAAGGTCCTAGAATACAATGGAACGACTTCATCTGATCCAGATATTCTAAAACATTTTCGGTACTGTACCTTTATCCGTTCCTAGAGTCATTTTCAATGTTTCAATTATGCGATTGTTTGGCTTTGTCCTTTAGTGAATGTGGCACATAATTTTATGTAGGTGAAAAATCATACAAATTTTAATTTCGTACGTTCAAAATAGTTGGCTGACAATTTTAGTTGGTGTTCTTAGTCATTTTTTTAATGGAAAATGATTGTAGCGTTAGTATATCACAGTTGCGTACCTGAGACGCCAAAAGTTGATGTTGTTAACATGAGAACTGAAATTACACATGGAAAGCGATACGCGTGTGATGTAAAACTTGTTTTTTTGGGGCGGAAACTACAAAAAAACCAACTCGAAAGTAAGGCCTATTACTATGTCTCCTTTTTGTGGCAGAACTCGGTTTTCAGTAGAACTCGTTTTCCCAGTAGTAGGCCTACTCGTTTTTTCATTAATACTCGTTCTGTGAATAGTTCACTGAAAAACCACCGAACTAGAAAGTAAGGCGGGGTGGCCCTTGCCTACTACTATACATGTCACTTTTTTGTGACAGAACTCGAGAACTCGTGTTTTCGGTGATATTCGTTTTCCAACAAGTACTCGTTTTGTGGCTAATCAAAAAGAAACGTCCATTGTGTACAATATGTAGAGCGTATGTTGTCATTCCTTAATACATTGTTTTTTGTGTTTTCCATTAACCATAAAAATTTTTAATTTTCAGTTTACATTTTACTGTTGTAGTTTTGTTAATTTGTCAACTGAAAATCGTTAGGTTCTTTATTTTAAGTATTACTGTGTTACAAGCATAGTATATATGTTTCCGGAAAAGTATGTAATCCAGGCATTTTATGGAATACCTAAGCATTTCATACAATGCCTGGAGTTTTTTGGCAAAGTATAGAATAGAAAACTTTTCAAATGTTTGTATACTTTTCCCAGGTATTCTGTACATTGCCTAGACATTCTATCTATATAATGCCAGTGATTATTTAGGCACAGTGTAAAATAAGCTTACTACGTTCAAAATGAAAACATTTTATTACAAAATCACACACAATTGTTTGATTTTACTCAAAGGAGGTCTTTGTATGACATTTCGAGATTATCTATTCTCTACTTAATTATGTTCGGATACTATTTTATTAAAACTATACTGTGTAAGGAACCTGGTTAAAGAAATACATTAGATATTATTGGTGTTTATTAATTCTAAATATATGGAATACACTCTACTTATTACAACAAGACAGAGACCTGTGACATTTTGAAATACACTTTCTTTCATTTTTTACACAATTACATTGTCTTGACATTTAGGCTTAGTCCTGCACACACATTTTACGAACCCTTGTCCGGATCCTGATGATTGGGCAGTAGCAGCAGAAAGAAGTGCGGTTTCTTGTTCAGGAAAATCTTCAACCCCTATTAGTGGTGTTGGGCATACAGTGAACTGCGATCTTGTATACAGCTGCTTTAACAATCCGTTACTGGTTCCCAGTTTGTAAAATCCGTCATCTGTCACACTCACGACGATTGCTAGGATGTTTCGAAGATCTCCCCGTGCCTCGTCTACTTCAGGAATTGGAACACGAACAGACGCGCCCGCTCACAGGTGCTGGAGGAAATCTTTTGTAAGAATCAGGTTTCATCTTCTTTGCTTGAAGTTCTAGAAATGATTTTTGACCTTTTCCATTCTTCAGTTGCAATTTTTACTTTGAAGCAGAGAGTACACAGTTTCTTGCCATCGTCACACTTATCTTCACTATTACCACTAGTGTTCAAAAAATGTCCACACGTACTATGCATATTTCGGCAGCACTCTACACACTTTTCAGAACATGAAACCATAGCTCAAACATTGTCTTCTATACATTACCTAGAAGACGTTAGGTATTCTATACAATGCCTAGGCAATGTATAAAATGTGTTTCATTTCATACTTTGCCGGCTGGATTCAGGCATTGTATGAAATTCCTAGGCATTCTATAAAATGCCTGATTTTGTACTCTGCCGGTAACATATACACATTAAACGTTATGTTTTCATCAATTATGGCTTTTATTTATTTCAGCAGTAAACTAAAATCCAAAAACCATTGTCACGTAACTTCGTCAATGAAAAAAACCCGTATGTTTGCTTTGCATTAATAAATAGCAAAATTTACACTTAGTACATTTCTTCTTTTCCACATCGTAATATATCGATACAATCCCACATTAAAAACATCGAAATGTACTGCAGGAACGGATAAAGGTACAGTTCCACATTTTCTTGTACAAGCTGAAGTAAATATTTCTAACTAATGGCCTGATATCGCAGCGTAACAGGTGAAGGTCGTGTCAGCCGAGACAGCACATCTGTCTTCATGACAAATGATTGCTGCCTTGAGGGACTGTAATGTATCGTTGTGAGCTCAGTCACGTCTTGACAAGTGTCTTAAACAAACTATACAATACATGGACATCCCTCACAACAATAGCGTGCCTTTAAGACGACAGATAGTAGATGGCTTTTAAAGTGGATTCGTCATCATCACCATCATCATCATCATCTTCACAACACGGCATATGCAAGGTGCTCCCTGTTCCGGCCACAAGGATCCTCCAGTCTTCTCTTCCTGGGTCTACCCACACACACCTGTGTCCCATAGGTTTATATTTCCAGACTTGTTTGGCCAGTCTGAAATCGGACATTCTTTCCAAGTGTTCTTTCTACCGTTGTTTCTAATCTTTTAATTATTCCTTCAAGTCGAAAAGTTGTAACTCTTCTCTTATGGCTTCATTCTTTATACTGTCATGTTTATAAAACCTTTCAAATCCTCTTGAGAACTCCATTTAAGAGGTCTGCATTTTACTCTCTTGTTTCTTGGTTATTATTCATAGTTCACACCCATAAGACAGTACAGGGATCCCGTAACTTTGTAGAACTTTAGTTTTGTATCTTGATGTACCTTGTTTATAAAAATACGGTTGATTGTCCCACAGATAGCCTGGAACTTACCTAACTTAACATCAATATCCTACTTCCATCATAGGCATTATCATTTTCCAAATAATTAAAATGACTCACCTGTTCTAGAATATCATCTTTAATCATTATTTTTATTCTTATTGTTTCCTTACCTTGAAGTGTCATTACGTTTGTTTTTATGGCGTATATTTTCATATTGTATCGTTGAACCGCCATGACTTGGTAAAACTTTAATTCTGTATCTCGATGTAATCCATTTAAATGGATTAATAATATCATTCCTGTGTTTTTTCACCATGGTGCTGAGTCTCCACCGTGTCAAGCCTTTACCTGTAGTTGTACCGGAACTTCCCCCCTCAGCGACTAGCCGAGCTGTCCTGCCAGAGAGTTCTTGCTTTTCCCTTCTGGTACCGAGTATTCGATTGTCACTAACTCGCTTATTCTAGAATCAATTCTCAAAACTTTTACAATCTGAAATCTAGTCTTAGAAGCAAGAGAAATATAATCGTAAACTGTACGTGATCATTAGACATTTCTCTCCAAAGTACTATCGTTCGACACCACAATGCTCCTAAAGAATACACCCAACAAATGTCCCTGCTTACAACTTATTACACAAACACACTGAGTTTTGAACAGTTGTAGATTTCAAAAGGATGAGACGACTCATATAACCGTCTGGAATCGAATGTTGATGAACATTAAGTTCATCCACGAGTTTAAATTTACTCGTATATGTCTGTATTTATTGTTTGTAGAATATTTATGTTTGTAACACAAAAATAAAAGACACTTATCTGACCGGTTGTTATTTATGGAGCCGTTATTTAGACACTGATAAAAAAGGAACATAAAACACTAAGAAGATTTGAAAAAGTGACCATAAGACGTGTTTATGGCTCGTTAAAAAAGATGACGGATGGAGAATAAAAAGTAACCAGGACATAGAGGAGCTACTGAATCATGAGGAGGTTGTAAAATTTATACAGGCTCAACGAATACAATTGCTAGGTCACCTACACTGGATGGCTGATAAGCGTATGCCAAAGAAACTCCTGAGGGCGTAAGTCTATAAAAATACAAAGAAGGGTTGACTTGGACGGTTCAATGATGTGCTAGAAGGTCTAAGAAGAATGGACGTGAGGGGTTACGCTGAGTTGGAAATGGACGGAAGATTTATGTTGGAAGCCAGGGCTCACATTGAGCTATAGTGCTGAAGAACAAGCAGAATATTTATGTTTTGTGCAAGTAAAATGCTACCTTCGCTCTGTAACTTCTGACAGTGATCAGGCCTAACTGCTGGAGATTATTGTACTCTCCACGAGGCCGAGAAAAAGTATAAAGACATAATTGAAATGGGAACCGTCAACATCTGATTAGATGTTGACAAGACACTAAAAGAAGAATGATAATAAATAGTAGGAAGTGGTCGATGTATGCTGAATTCAGTTGCTAAACGTTAACAAGTTGATACTTAAAAACGTCATTGTTGTCAGTAATCGGTTAAGCGTAACTTTGCCGTACTGGGTTCGGCATTGTAGCCGATGTGTTTTTAAAACGAGCGGCTTTGACGTCACGCGCGGCCACGGCATCTCGTCGCCGTTGTGCTATGCTCACTGTTGTTGTGCAGCGACGAAATTCAGTTGGCGCGTCCAGCTGTTTTTGTACATTCCTGCGTCCGAGAGGTTTCGTGGTTAGATAGACACTTTGAATCTGTCTCATTTCTGTTTGAACCCTCAACCAGATCTTCTGCTCTCGGCTGACGGCACTCATAAGTTCAGGACTTCGTCGACTTTCTCTATGGTTGGCTGAATAAAGTTCTGCTCCAGGTATGTACAAGTTGACGGATTCTAAAAAGATATTTTAACACCAAATATATTTTTGTGTTTCAGCTTTAATTATAAAATATGCCCTGCGTGTGTGTGCGTGTATATCAGTTTTCAATTTGGGCGTTAATGCAAATTAAAGATTAACTTAATATGAATGTAAATGTTGCGGGTCAAATTGACTTCAGTAAAGAAAATGATAATGCATCCTTGCACTCAGCTGTTGTTTTTTTGTGTCATTAATAATTATGAAATACTCAGTTAATTAATTTGAACATTCTCAATGAAATACTTAAAACGTAATTGATAGTTGAGTGAAATAAGTCACAGCTGGGGAGTTCAATACAGATTAATACGAATTAGTGGCGATGTGTGTGTAGTGGCTGTTGAAGCATTAAAGTGTGTGTTAGAAATTTAATTCGGATGGCGTATGTGGCGAGATCATTTCCTTATGACACCCTATACAACTCATTGCATGTCACAGGTGCTCGAACAAGGGCGAGATGGGTGTCGGGTGTGACGACCAACTCTCCACCCTCCTGGCAGAGACGATCCTTTAGCCATGATATGCCGTCAGTTGAGATCTACCGTTCAGACACACTTATGACGCTACGCTGCCCCAGGACTTCTTAGTACAACCGAGACACTACTGATCAGCCACAGTATTGCTTAAGTGCACCGGACGATCCAGGTGGGACCATTCTAATTATTTAATTCTATCTCAACGACATTGTGAATGCACGGAAGCTCCCAGAAGCTCACTCATGAAGTTTTAACCGTTAAACTTTTGCACAAACTCTCATGTTCAGTTCTGTGACTGCATGTGTGAACATTACACAATTAAACCTAATGAAATCTATTATATCTGCTTATAATGTGTAAGAAAATTACACACACACGCATATCCGCAGTCTGCTCTAAGTTCTACCTTTTTATCCAATTAAAGCTATTAGAGAGTTAGTTATTTTGTGCTTTCATGTCACGCGGTCATGGCAGAATCCTAGTCACGCAAAAGGGGGCTGTCTGATGTTTTTAAGTTGTGAAACTATTTTCATGGTCACATATTCTTATTGCTTATGATGATTAAAGTGAGGGTTGATTTATCATTTTAAGTCTCGGGTTTGGTTGGGGGCACTTACATTTTCTGTTGCTAATTACCATGGCATATTAATGCTCCGTAACTGTGATTTATCGGATTACCTTGTTAATTATATTTATACATATATATATGCTTGTGCATTCATTTATTCTAGTTGAAATGGGTTTTATGAGGGGTTTGGTACAGAAATGAGGGATGTTGTGTCATTTATGTTGTGTATGTGCTTGTGTGTGTAATCTTTATATATTTTGTTGGGGGAATATGTTATAAATTAAAAGATCATAAATGTGCTTACTAAGTTACTAAAAGGCTAGCCTATTTTAAGTCCTTTCTATACAACACTTATGGATTAGTGATTTTCTATTTTGTGAATAATATTATTGCAACCATTAACTTGAACATAATGTGGCAGGATTTATGCAATTTATGTGAATATTCAATTCACCCACATTTTATGCCATTAAGAATATTAATTGATATATATATAATCCTGCAGTTAATTTGCTCTTTGTTCAATCTATAACTTGTCATCTCATGTAAGAGTTGCATGCTTAATAAAGTATACGCTTGTTGGTTAATAGACTTTTTCATTTGCAAGTCCTGTCATTCACCTGGGGGGACATGTCTGTAATTGTAATTAGGCCTTGCACACTTTTGCTTCCTCTAGGTTCACCACCTAGTTCTAAATATTATGTTTCTCCCCTTTACAAAAAAAAAAACTTAATAAAAAAAAAAATTCAAAAATACACAAAAAAAACTTATAAAATAAAAGGGGGTTTCACGTGGTGGTAAACGCATATAAAAACAAAATGGCACAACAAACAGAAATCAGCAAACACACTGTATTTACTGCCGGATACAAACGTATGCCGTGTGAATTCAAACACACTCGCTCACAATACTATCTCTCTCTCTCTCTCTCTCTCTCTCTCTCTCTCTCTCTCTCTCTCTCTCTCTCTCTCTCTCTCTCTCTCTCTCTCTCTCTCTCTCTCTACGCCTCTCGCTATTTGCTGCATAAAAAAACTGTGTTTTAATTTAAATATTTATTCACACGGCAAACTTTTGGACGCCACACACATCCTACACTCCAGTAGCCGCACATGCATATGCAAATACTTGACGAATTAATTTATATTTTAATTTGAATTTTCCTATAATATATTTTCCACGACCGAATTTTTTCGCTAAAAATTATATTTTATTATCTTTTTATTCAGAATAAGATTCAGATGTTAGTGTCTGTCCTATTTCTATGGAAACTGACAGTAAACGACGTATTCCTCTGTACAGGTCACCGATCTGGTAGCACAGTAGACAGGCAATGGGGCTGCCGTTGTTAGGCCTCTTGGTCAGCCTGATTAGTGAATACCTCCTTAGGCAAGGTGTTCCGGTTTTCCAACGCCAGAAAACTCGCCGTTCACACTCTCCTGTCTGCTGAGTGATCCACACAAATTGCCCAGAGGCCATGCAACTTAAGTCACCTTGAACGTGAACCTTGGCAACAGTGGACATTTCCAAGTTTTCTAGTTACGCTGGCCTTTGCCATCTGCGCAACTTCTAAGACCCGTCGCTCACATTTGAACATCGGTATAAGGGACGATATCAAAGCGTAACAATAGTTTTATAAAGCGTTATCAAGCACTACGCTGAAATTTTATAAAACGCTATCAGTACCAGCGTTTGTGTACGGCTGTGAAATCTCGGTTAAAAGAAAAGCACAAGACCGAAGACAACAAACTCTTCTTCTTCTTCTTCTTCTTCTTCTTCTTCTTCTTCTTCTTCTTCTTCTTCTTCTTCTTCTTCTTCTTCTTCTTCTTCTTCTTCTTCTTCCTCCTCCTCCTCCTCCTCCTCCTCCTCCTCCTCCTCCTCCTTCTTCTTCTTCTTCTTCTTCTTCTTCTTCTTCTTTTTCTTCTTCTTTTTTCTTCCTCTGGCTTTGTATTTTCTAGCTTTTACTGGAATCCTGTATTGCTGCATTCTTTCTAAATGTTCTTGCCACTTGTTTCTATTAAATTTTATCTTTTCATTTAAGTTGAATACCTAAAGTTCTTGTCTAATCGTTTCATTTCTTATTCTGTCTATTCAACTACAGCCCTTAACTCGTCTTAAGAATCTCATTTCGTGTGCCTGAATTCGATTTTCTTGTGTCTTTGTTGTTACCCATGTTTCCCTGCCATATATAAGTGCTACTACAAACTCAAGAAATTAAATTTCTTGAGCGGATCCCTTCTTAAGAAGAATGAGAGGATGTAACCGGAGAGATGTGATAAGGAACGAAATAATCAGGAAAGAACTTTAACTATTTAATTTAATAATTAAAAGCAAAGTAGAATTAAATGGAACGATTAGGCTAAAATAGAGTACCTTTAACAGCAATAATATAGACACAGTTGTTGTGGTCTCCTAGTTGCATGTACAATTAAATTGTTAAAATGAAATGGGAGTCGCTTAAATAACGGGATGTGTGTGACTTTTATTAATTGACATACTCCATATGAGTGAAAATACTTTAACGCCTGATGATGGTAAGTCTCGAAACGCGTTGTTTATAAAATATAAAAAAAATAAGTTGCAAGGAAGGGAACCTGGATACACAAGGTAATTTTAACACCTTAAGAATATAGATATCAAAACGAAGAAGTCTTATAGGCAGACGGAGGGAAAGATTGGAACCATAATGCGCCGTTTGATTTCCATGCGTTTGCGACCACATCACACAAATGAAGAAGTCCAGCGTCTTGTGTTCATGGTGTAGAGATGCGGAAGTACCTTGGCGCTCCTGAAGTGGCAGAAATATTGTTGCCTTTGATGTTACTGGTGTCTGACAATGCCCATCAGCATAATATTTTAATGCAAATGTATAATTAATAAAATTATTCACTGTAGCAGGTGTTTATATTAAATATCTTATTTTGTAATCCTTTGTCTTTAAGGAAGTAACGTTATTACATCTCCATTGATTTTCGCGTGAAACAATAGGCGGTTACAAAACACGGTCAGTGACCTCAAGACATACATACGCGAACACACCTGTCTCGCCTTTGTCACACGGTTGCTTCACAACGCTTCACAGGCTTCTTTATCAATAACAACTACTTGAATCACAATGACGTCACGAACAAGAGCCGCCGACATTCCACATATCCAACCACATTCCCTCTATGTTGTTTTCACTTATAATTCAAATTTCAATTGTATTAAATGTACATTAATATGTGACATACAATAATAACAATCACCATTCTTAATTACTACTTTTAATAGGAGGAGAAATGAACAGTTACTTACTTCAATAGGACGAGAAATGAATGTAGGTACGAAGTTTAGGACTCGCGTCTAAAGTCGACTACACACTAAAACACTTCAGCGACTGAGCACTAGCCTGGGACTGTTTGTCACACTACTTCCTGTGTCCAATGGGCTTACATTATTTATTAAAGAACTTTTTTTTCTATTTGTATCGGCTATCTGAGGACACCATGCCAATTTCAATTCTTTGTTCCTTGTTTTCTTTCTTTTTCTCCAATATTCTTTTATCTTTTCACTATGTCTCTTCTTCCTGTCTTCAATCCACTTCGAACCTGCGTTTTTCTCTCGCCTATCCTAGACTCCTTCCATTTTTAACACTTTTGTCCGAAAAATTTCTCTTTCAGTTGCTTCTTCTGCGTTTATATTATTTATTTTTCTAAATCTTTTTCCTTTTATTTTTTTTTTCTTTTATCCAACTTGATGATCACTTCTTTCCCCACAGATGTTTGAAGATTTGTTTTTTAAACTATTGTCTTCCATTCTATATAAATGTCCAAAAAATACTAGTCTTTTTTTTCTCACTGTTTCTGTTATATTTTCTATACTTTGATACTTTTCATCATTACTCCTTAATTTCCAACCTTCTGAAGTTTCTCGTAGGCCTAATATTTTTGTAATAATTCGTCTTTCCAATATTCCTAGTTTGTCTAAATTATAATTCAATTATAGACATTCACTTTCATATAGGCATTCTGGCCTTACTACTTACATTATTTATTATAAAACAACTTTATTATTTAACATTATAATTGTATAGTAATAGATAATCTTTATTGTTCTACTGCGACAATTCAGCCTAAATCTTCCATCTTCGCTCGAAGGATGCCCACTGCATGATGTCCTACGTGGTTCCAGATTTACTTCCCCTCTCAGCATGGCTCCAACAATGTTATCTGGAACTATCATTCCGGTATCCGCGACCAGGGACGCTCTTCTCGTGGCCCATCTAGCACGGTTTAAGAAGGGGGTTCTCTGCCTCATACCTGGGTAGTAGAGGCAATTTTCAGACATGTCTCTGCCCATCTTATGTAGGTAATATCGGAAATGTCCACGACCGCTCAAAAGCTGGGTCATGTAGAAACCGATTTACCCATGCTTTCTCCATGCTTTCGGCCTCACGTATTTAATCACACCGCGATTAAACGTCCTCTCCTCTCATCGTCCCAAGTAGAGGTGGGCCGATATACCTGTTACAGGTATTTTGGAACGATATTTTTGTGGAACGGATGTAACAGTGACTGAAAAGTTGAAATACCTGTTATTCGCGGCGACGCTGTTCCGAGTCGAGGCACGCCCCCTACGCTCCTATACAGACACACACACACACAAAAAGTACGCAAGTATCACGTAAACGAATACGCCAAGGCCAAATACTAGGCGTGCAAAAATATCGCTGGTACGCAAGGAACAACCAGTATTTCAAATACTAGTGGTATCACCGATACACAAAATACTAAGCGTATCAGAGGAACAGTAGTATTTTTGGAACACCTAGTATTTTAGGAACAGGTAGTATCAAGGGTATTTCGATATTTCGGTTCTGCGCAAAGAGACGAATCTGTTTTTAATAAAGGAACAAATTCATCCTGATGTTACATTTATTCTCGTGTGATATGCATATATATAATACAGATTATATGCTAATAAATTATATATTATACGAGTCACCAACTTGTAACTAAAACCGGTTCAGGTTGTAAGGTAAAACTTTATGTTTGTACTCATAAAAAACTTTGTGTCCGAGTCGTTAGTGAAATAATTCTATTTAATTATATTGCGTTATAACCTATAGAGTGGCTGATGTTGAAAAGCTATGTTATACTTTTTATTAATGGGATTTTAACTTCACGGAATTTTAATTTAATGGAATTTCGTTCCTTAAATATCTGAACGAAGAACACGAACACGATTATCATCAAGGAAAATGCAACAGTTGATATTTTTGAATGCTTTAAAATAGTGTTTGAATAACTGAAATCCCAGTATTTTAAAACAATTCAATTGTTTAATTTTATTTATAATGTGTTAAGTGAAGCAGATTGTAATGTAAATAGGTGTGACATTTCATAACTTGTATATTCTGAGTACATTAGTGAATGAATCTGAAGATTATCGAGGTATGTAATGCATTTAATTTACTTTTGTTGTTGCTTATTATTTATAAATTTTTATTTATTTATTTATATTTATTTTATTACAGTTGTTATTATTATTTTTATTTGTAAAATTTTGTTTATTCTCATTCACTCTTGTGGCTTAATGTTATGTTTTTATTATATGTTTCTGATGTTTTTATCACATTATTTGTTGTGGTATTACGTGTACTCTAAATTATTTCATTGCCCCGAGTTTTGCAACTGATTTGTCTAAAGTCTAATCAATGTTTAGTTTTACTCCTAGTGAAAACTTAAATTGGTATTCCCAAAGGGAGATAGGCCTATAAATTCTCTTGTTTCTTATTTTCTTTTAAATAGTAATAATTTAATAAAGTCACAGTGTAAAGTAACACTGTTAATACTTTTAGTTTCAATTTATTTCTTATAACAAATTATATAGTACAGGTTATATAATACCTTCAAATAAATAAACTGCAAGTAGGTTTATTAATATATTAATAGGTTTATCTAGGTGAAAATAAACCTACTTGCAGTGTATTTATTTGAAGATATTATATAGGAGACCTGCAGGAAACTCAAAACGAGTTACTTACAAAAGATAATATAGGTTATGTATATATAGTATAAAATAACAGGTATTTGTACCTATTATTTTTTTGGAACGGTATTTTCATACCTAGTATTTTAAAATAACAGTTTAGCCCACCTCTAGTCCCAAGCTCTTTGCTGCCTCACAATGTTGCGGAGCCTCTCTTCTCTTGCTGTTTTGCCATCTCCTTGCCGACCTCGGGTTTATGTTGTGCACAGTCCTTCGCTCCTTGACAAGAAGATCAGTAGGGATAACTACAGTGATTACCATTCCGCTTGAAAAAATTAATAATAACGAACGTACTTTAAAAATTATTTCTAAAAATCAAGCTGTTAGGCCGTGGTCGGTTGCTGTGAAGGCATCTTCAGGAAGCGACAAGTTTATTAAGGGGTTGCTTGTACCTGAGACAGGTATCGCGTATTTTTCGGCGAACATCTGCCGCTACTGTTTTCGTACACTGTCCCTTTTTTGGCAGCCTGAAGAAGATCCCCGAGAGGAGAATCGAAACTTTGCCGACAAGATGTCGATTCAAAGCAACCGACCACTGCCCAACAGCCCAGTATTTAATAATTCTGAGAATATTTTATTTTATTGTTTGACAGTTTTACAGACTTCTGATCAAACTTATACAAAATCTATTACTAAGTTTTGTTTATTTATGGTTTTTCTGAGTAATATTATTATTTTACATTTCTATTAAGAGTGAGGTATCTGTTCAACTAGGTTACAAACTGTTACTTTCCCGCATCTATTTTTTATTTAATTTTGATTTTTCCGGTCTCAACACAGTTCTGTCTCCACCGTGCTGCTCGCAATTGCGCGTGCTCAAAAGCTATCTGATATCACCCTGGCGGCCGTAGACCGTGAACAGTCTGCATACCTATTACTTGAAGGGAAAATAAGAGAAGAAAAATATATAAAAAGTACAAATTATATAAGTACAAATTGTAAAGGATAAATTACAGCTAAAGTTGACTCGGGAATATTACTTCATCGAAATATTCATGTGAATGCATTTCTTTATACAGATGACAAGGTAATGATACAGAAAACAGAATACCAGTTTCAAAGGACGATATTTACGTTCAATACCATCATACAAGAATATGGGCTACAGATCTCTGCTACAAAATCTAAAACGATTGCATTTAAGGGCAGGTATCCTATAAGCACTAAGATAGTCGTTAATAATCAGATTTTGGATTAGGTTAGTCATTTTAATTACTTGGATTGTAATATCTCATATGGAACTGCTATTGATTGGGATAGTAAGCTGACAAAATTTAGACGCATCTGTGGAACGATTCATAGGTACCTGAAAAATAAAACATGGAAGGATATCCGAATGAAATGTTATAAAACTGTGGCTGTTCCCACATTCCTGTATGCTAGTGAGACCTGGACTCTTGGTAAAAGGGACATGCAGAGGATTCAGGCAGCCGAAATGAAATTTCTAAAAGGGACGCAAGGTTGTTCTCTCTTGGATCGGAGAAGGAACGAGGATATTAGACGCGATTTAAGCATTGTATCACTGCACCAGAAGATTGAAGACCACAGAAGGAGATGGTGTGAACACTTGAATGGTATGCCTGTTATAAGTCTACCCGTGGCTGCCTTGGGTTATCAGCCTACTGGGAAGATAGACCGAGGAGGAGATGGGAACAGATCTGAGGCCTAGTCCTTGGAGTGGTGGTAATGATGATTATGATGATGATGATCAAGGTCGTAGAAATTTGAGTGTGTGACAGATCCGCGGGCACTAGTTGATTGGGACACAAGCAAGAACTTTAAATCAATTTATTCTGTGTCCTGTAAGAAGCGCTTCCTGTTTACACAAAGGTTAAAAGTAATCCTTAACGCAGTCACGTATATTTGTAAGAATAAAGTTGCCACGTGGACAGTACTATTCACTCATTTTTCAGTTTTTTATGATTGATGAAGTCGAGTCAAATGCTAAACAGCTGAGTTAAAATGTGAACTCGCTTCTTAACAGTGAATTATGATTTTTATCATTGACAACCGAAGACAGTAAGACAGTAACGACTTTTACCATTCCTTTGATCCGAATCATACTTGATGCATCAACCCAGGTATTCAAATAGAAACTTCTTCTTCTCCTTCTTTTTCTTCTCTTCAAGGATTTAGGTTATATAAACCTGTTCCGGCACCCATTTCATCTTCGGTCGATCCACGTCTCTTCTTTATAGTTCAATGCCGCTTTTGGCAGTCGATCCTCTGTCATCCTATGCATTGTCTTCTGTAAATTGAAATAACTTCATTTGTGTCCATTACTTTGAGTTCTGCTCTGATCTCCTCATTTCTTATTCTGTCTTGCAATGTATAATTTAAAGTATTTCGAAGAAACTGCATTTCACCACTCTGAATCTTGCCGCATTGCTTTTTCGTCATGACCCACGCCTCACTCGCATATGTCAATGTGGGTATCGCAATTGTCTCATAAAATTTAATCCTTGTGCTGTGTCTTGTTTTATTTATAAGATCTCTATGAATCGTACCACACATATTCCTTAATTTATTTATCTTCTCTCTTATATCATAGTCACATTCATACCTTACTGCACAGCCGAGATGTTTTTCTCACTTGTTCTAAAATGTTGTTGTTTACAACTATCTTATTCCTCACTGGATATTTACATTTAAAGGCAATGTCTTCCTTACTGAAATTGTCAGTGAGTACTCTCTTGCCACTTCTTGTAATGGAAACATAGCTCTTTGTAAATAATCTTCATCTTTTTGAATAAGGACTATGTTATCCGCATATAGCAGGAAATCCAGGGTCACTCTAGACTTCCATGCTCTCAACATGTCGTCAATCTATATATTAAACAAAGTTGGTAAAACACAGCATCCCTGCCTAACTTCTTTACTTATTGGAATGTCACCTAAGAAACTATCATTTAGATCCAGGACTACAGATGTACTTTTCTAAAGGATATTAACTGAATTTATTAAATGCTGTGGGTATCCTCTTCTATCCATAATATTCCATAACTTTTGGCGCTCTACATTATCAAATGTTTTTTCCAAATAAACAGAAGCTATATGCGTTTCCTGGTTATACTCCCGCCTTTTCTCTATTATCTGTCGTAATACAAACAATGCATCCACAGTCGACCTACCCTTTCTAATACCCGTTTGCTCTTCAAGACTTAATGCATCTGTAATGACTCTTAATCTCTGATTGAGAATTCTTGTATATATTTTGTACGTTGTATAAAAATGTAACTGTTATAACAATTTTAACAGCTTATAAAAAGGAACTTCAACTCAACATCGGCTGGTTGTTAGAGAACATGCAACCAGGTGACTAGCAAAGGAAGGAAATGGGGATAGGATGTTGTGTGGGACGCAACGTTTTAAGTTAATTATTCTTTGTGTAAGGTGTTTCATTTTAGAATACGTTAATACTCCGAGATGGATCATTTTCACAGCCCATGATAGCCGAAATGGGTTAACTATATCCTAAAAGGATATCTTTGGTGTGTTTAACAGTTACTTTGGGGACGTTATCTTTGTTAGGTGAGCCTTATGTAACGGCACCATGGTGCCGTGCATTGGACGGAAGATGTCATAGTGTGACATTCCGTGAAGGGGAGTATAGTGTTGCCTTACCGACTTCTTGTGTGATCGATACCCTTAAAACTGTTCTGTGGAATAGGGTATTATCTTATTATCCAGATAATAAGAATATTATCTGGGTAAGGGAAATCCATTCTAAGCGTGTAGTGATATGTCACCAACCCAGGATCAAATCGGAAAAATATAAACTCGTTGTGAACAATATCAACGTAGAACTAGAATTTTTCCCGCAAAGTAGATGGCAAAACTCGACCTGTTTGTTCCATAGTGACGGTAAAGACACCAAATAACAAAGTCTGTTGCAATTATAGCCAAAATATCACTGTAAAATATATAATACATCTAAAATTAGCTACAGCTTTTCATCTCGGAACCTTTTAATGCGAATATTAAATCCGAAATTGGAAACTAAACGTTTTATAACTAAGTACACTTACTTGTATTTCGATAAATCCCCCGTGTACGTAATTACTGATTCCTAGAAAAGTGTTTTATTAATTTCAATGAAAATAGATTACATATAATTAAAGGTTTTAGAAGATTAAACATCAAAGCATCGCCAATTTAGTGTTTAATTTAGTGTTAGCACAAAGACAACATAAACGATTACCTTATTAATACATATGTTTATGTATTCTTTTGTAGCTAAATACGCTATTAGTGAATAATTCACAAAGGGGGTTTTCTCAAAGGCATGTACGAAATTTTTCTAAGAAAAAAAAATAATAATAATACTTCACAGTACTCAGAACGGCGCGTTAAAATAACACAAACAAATTAGTAGCGAGTTTTCTGAAATGATTAATCTGACGTAGCTGTTTTTCATAAAGAGGTTATCAAGACCATTCACGGAAAATACATTACGCTATGATTAGCGAAGTGAATAACTTCCCTGTGAGAGAAGCATGGATTTGAGTATAGCCGGCTCTAGTAGAAGGCCGGAATATTAAACGTGTAATAAAATACACTATAAGCGTAGTGTAATAAAATAGCTAAGGAGGACATGTTATATTTTGATTTAATTTCATAGTATTACTAAAATCATGAGTATCCCTATTTATTGCTATATTTAAATTCCAGGTCTGTGCGCAGTTAGTATACTATACGTTTAAGTTGAAGAAATTAGTGAATTACTGTTAGGCCTAATGAATGTTGTTCAAATTACTGTTAGGCCTAATGAATGTTGTTCAAATTACTGTTAGGCCTAATGAATGTTGTTCAAATTGCTGGGTTCGTATCATATTGTTACGACATTGCAGAACAATCTACGTGTTTGTCGAATGTTCCAGAGGAATCCGGCTGTAATGTTGTGTGCGTACGTGATTTAAACATGCGCCCACGTATAAAGATTTCTTACTTGGGGTGGTTAAACAAGTAATAAATTAATAATTAAAAAATCACTTACTGCCAAAATGTTTCAATTTCCCGGGCGCCACCTCATATCTACAACGATGTGGATATAAAGGTTTCATTTGCCAAACACACAACAACAATATTATGTCTAATGCTTATTTAATTAATTAAGTTGCAGCAAATTACAAATATAACACTCTGTATGGATATTTCCTTAAGTAGAATCACTTCTCTTATCTTAACAATGAGTATCTCTGAAATCGCGATTAATTAACATTTAATAATTTTCTAACACTTATAATTGTAAATTATAATCTACAATTGTATTTGGCAAATTTAGATTACTGTTTAGATATGATTTTTTAAAAATTTACTAATTGACGTTTTATTTCGCTTCAGTCGAATGCAGAGCACTGAGAGGCAGTTCTCAAGGTTAATTAATTATTAGTGTGAGTTCTTTGACTTGAATGAATTGAGTTTATTGACTTAACTCTAAAGTACCATTAGTTTGAGAGCGTTGATTATTCGTAGTTCATACTCTCGGTGACATCATGTGGTCCTCTGTGTTTAGTAGTTGCTGGTCTCCGTAGTCGTTGTAGATTACGTATCCCTTCGCGGTCACTGCACCTCACGATCACTGTTTAATTATTGAAGAATTCTCGAACTGTTCACTTTTCACGGCACTCGTATTGTGTTGAATATGAGTGTCCTTAATTGATGTTGGTAAAGTTCATGTATAATGTTTTTTAAAGTAGTTGTTTAGATTGCTGATTTTATGTCTAATGTCTCTGTTGTAGAATATGCACTGAGTCTCTCTGTTGATGTGTTCTGTATTATATAAAAGCTGCTGTAATGTTTATAGTTTCTTGTGAATTATTTGTAATTGTAGAATGTCTGTTAATTGAATTTGTCTTCACTTAGTATTGTACTGTGTATCCGTATTCTCCGACACTTTGTTTAAATTACGGTGAAGTTAATTAATTGTAAAGTCTGTTTTACATGTTGACTTCACGTGATATTACTTTATACTAATAGTCTGTCGAACGCGATTAACTGTTCAACTCTCTTGCTATGAGTTTAGAATTTAGTGAGAATTATAACAACGAGTTTCGTACGATTTGTCGTATTCACTTCATTGTTCACTTTGAGAAATTGAATGTTCGCACTGAAGTAACCGTTCTCAAGACTCTAGATATGCGCACTTCTGAAATTGTGTCGAACGCTTGTAGTTGTTCACGCTTATGTAATGGATCGATGACTAAACATTGTTACCGAGTTAAGATGACTCGTGGTGATCACTTTGTAGATGAGTACTAGACTGCCGTTTTTCTGTTCTGAGATCTACCCAGTAAACTCTCCTCCCGCCTACCTCTGCTGAATCTTCCATCTGCTTGGATACTCTTATTGGTTCTTTAGCCAGTGTGACAAATTGTATATTCGTCATTGGTTTTCGAGTATCTCTGCTTTACACGTGATTCTCTTGTCGAACTACCATTCGTCCTGATTGTTCCTACAGCCGTTTTCTCTATTTACTAGGAATCTCATTCAAGCACTCCAGAATTCGTGAGTTTCACTTTCCCCTTGTAAATCAGGCGACATTTCTTTGTCTCACGTGGCCGTCTCCTAGTGTCCAATTTCTGTTACGCTTTGACATAGATACAATACTGGTATTGTTCGATCTGCTGCACCATTGTTTATCTTCAAGTTGCACTCTGGCTTTGTTTTGAGTCTGGAACGAATCTTCCTTTGTAATCACGACTTTCGTCAAATTTCTACGTTGCAATTGTTCTGGCATCTAATGTTGTACCGTATCGAATTGACAAACTTTTTGCTTTCAGTCTGTGTCAAAGTTTTTAAAAAGGGTAGATTGGTTTATTGGGGGTTATGCCTTTCTTCACTCAGAGCAGCTGCCTGATGCGAAACACAACGTTACAATGCCAAAAGGACAGTCTTACAAACTTTCCCTTCACACATCCTCACATACTTCTTTGACAAATATAACTGCTAGTACACATTATTTTTAGCTATTATTTACTACTTGTACAATTTTATAAATATTTTCAAAAATAAACGTTACATTGTCCTTAAATTTTTATTAATTGATGGCGTGTAACAAAATCAAATAAAAAAATTTGTGCCTTTTTTTAATTATGTAAATTTTAATTAATTATGTAAATTTTAATTAATTATGTAAATTTTAATTAATTATGTAAATTTTAATTAATTAAGTATAAATATCTAATGAGTTACATTTATGGCTAGTGATGTAATCCCTTTAACGGGTTCGAGTACTTTCAACTTGGTTTGTTTACGTTCGAAACTGTCTACAGTGTACCCTTGTGTCTGGGCTGAGATTTATGACCTCTCCCATTCATCCCCTGTCACTCTCTCATTCACACCTTGTTACTTGGCAAAGGGTCCTACTAGCGGTTTCACTTTTTCTGTTTGCTATTCTAACCTATACAATTGTTTACAATCCTACACACTACCATCCATTCAGACCACTTATCTTCCTAACATATCATAATATAGAATTAACAACTATCTAATTCATTATGTACATCTGTTTACATATAATTATTCACCTAGATACTATTACTGTTCTTTCTTACTTTCTATTAGTTAAATATCCACTTATACATATTTTTCGTTTGTCAATAATTTTCTACTTGCAAATGCATACAACAACAAAAAACTTCATAATATCATATTAATGATCACTTAGTTCTTATCATTACTTTCATTGTTAGTCATTGTTCAATGTCTTTGTTTTGTTTTTCTTAGATATACTTTTATTCTTATACATAATATACAAAATATAAATCTTTACTCTGATATACATCGTCAGTTGATAACCTTACTTCGATTATTACTTTAAAATTTTACAATTATTATACATAACTTTATTATATCATATTTATTATATGAGTGCTACAATTTGCTTACTCACGTAACCGATCGTTACTAACGCATTATTTCCTTTTACTGCTCTTCTTGTCAGGTAATATATTGCTTTAGCTGTCGGACATTGAAATTTCCTCTTGTTCCTTTCTTCTCGTCCAAATATTCTAACGTATAAGTAGCTTTACTTCTTTGCTTCGCAACCCTATATGGTCCTTCGTACAGGTCGCAAAATTTCGCTATTATCTTATTCATTGCATCGGATATTGGACATGTTTTAACTAATACCAGGTCACCGATGGCGAATGTTGTTAGTTCTCTGGTTCATCTTATTTGCATGTCGCTCTCTCTTTTCTTTAATCCTTAAATAAATGTCTTCCGGCTTATAAGTAGTTGGACTTCTGTCAATAAATTTGGTCCACTCTCTGGTTGGTTTCTTTCCAAAGTGTGCCTCGATTGGACTCATCTCAATGGTACTATGGTATGTCTCATTTAAACAAATTTCAATGGCTTGGATATACTTGGCCCAATTTGAGTGTTTCTCTTTGACAAATACTCGAAATAAGTTGCCTAGTTGTCTGTTAGTTCTCTCGGCTATATTTGTACAAGGGTTCCTAATAGCGGTAAACTTCGGTTTAATTCCTAGTTCTCGTAAACTCCTTGTCCATATAGTAGTAGTGAATTGGGTCCCATTATCAGTGACAATTGATAACGGTTTTCCCCATGACGCTATATATTGTTTGAGTCTATTTATGGTAGCACGAGTTGTAGCTCTTTCCAACGCATAAAGTTTGACGTACTTTGTGAAATTATCGATGATAACAAGAATGTATTTAACACCTCCAGTTGATGTAATTAGGGGTCCATAGTAGTCCATACTGATTAACTCCCCTTTCTTCTTTGGCAGCATCGGTATGGTTTCTCCTACATTATTCTTATGATGATCCTTACATCGCTGACATGTATCGCACTTAGTAATGATTTGATGTATCGTTTTGTTTATTCTGTCTCCAGTAAAGTACTCTCGAAAAAGTCTTTCGGTTTTTTGTATGCCGCAGTGTCCGTATACAACGTGTAATTCTTGAATTAAATTTTCTTTCATGTTATTCGGTACATATAATTTCCATGACTTCTTGTCTTGTCGGTATAGGATTTTTTTAACATATTGATATTTATTACTTAATTTAGAGTCTTCCTTACTTTCTAATTCACAAATAATTTTGTTCAATTTAGGATCTTGGCGCCGCAATTTCTCAATATTTTTTATATCCTTCATTATTTTCTTATCCAATTTCAAGGTAATACGATTAATTTCCATCTCTTCACTAAAACTGACATCACTGCTGTCCATAGCGTCCTCTGGGTTTCGGCTTAGTATGTCGGCTACAATATTTTCTTTGCCTTTACAATGCACAATGTCGAAATCGCATTCTTGGATGCTCAGTATCCAGCGGGTAATTCTAGCATTTGATAGGTGACATTTGTGTAGGAATGTGAGAGCTTTATTATCTGTTATGATTGTGAATCTATGTCCTAATAAGTATATCCGAAATTTCTTCAAACAATGTATGATACTCAGCAGTTCCTTCTCGGTTGTGTGATAGTTTAATTCAGCACCTTTGAAAGTTCTGCTAGTAAAAGCTACGACGGCGATGCGTCCTTCGTCATCATATTGAAACAATTGCCCTCCTAGTGCGTAGTTGCTGGCATCCGTTTGTAAATAATATTGCTTCTTGAGATCTGGGTGTTTTAAAATTACAGTATCTATAAATAATTCTTTGACTAATTTAAATTGTCGGTCGTGCTGCTCCGTCCACTTGAAGTTGCGCTCCTTCTTTAACAATTGTATTAATAAAGATGTTGTTTCAGCATATCGACTGGTAAATCTGTTATAAAAATTTGTAAGTCCTAAAAACCCTTTTAGTTGCTTTTGATTTCTTGGACGTGGAAAATTTTGGATTGCCTTTACCTTGTCTGGCATAGGACTAAGGCCTTCTACTGATAAACAGTAACCAAGATAATTAATTTCTCTACGAAAAAACTGTGATTTTTTGAAGTTCACTGTGATGTTTGCTTCGTATAATTTGGTCAATAATAGATCTAAATGTGTGAGGTGTTCCTCCAGACTGTTAGATACACATAGGCAGTCGTCTACATATATTATCGTAAATTTCTTGACTGCATCTGACAACACAGTATCCAATCCTCTCGTCAGGCTGGCCAGACTTGTCTTTAATCCAAACGGTGTGACTGTGAAGCGGTAGGTCTTTCCTTTATATAGAAACCCGGTGAAATCCCTGCATTCTCGCTTAAGTGGTACCTGCCAGAAGCTGGAGCGTAGATCGATCGATGACATATATTTTACTCCTCCGCAATTAGCAATGAGCTCGTTGATTGGTTGTGCCCCTTCGAAGTCAGGTATCATCACCTTGTTTAACTTCCTGGCGTCCAAACACACCTTACGCTCTGGTCCTTTTTTATAACTGTCACCATGGGATTGATATATTGGCTGCTCGCTCGCTCGATCACTCCGTATCTTAACATTTTCTGGATCTCCTCTCCGACTTTGCTTGATAGGCAATTGGTATAGGCCATCCCTTTTGGAAGAAGGGGGTGTTGTCCGTGATACGTAGTTCATGTTCATATCCATGAATTCGGCCTGGTTCTTCTCGGAATAGATTTCTATTTTTCATTAATATTTTAGTTAATTTTTTCTTCGTTTCTGTATTTATATTAGTTAACTCTTCGACAGCTTCTTGAAAGTTAATAGATTCCTCATCGGCCGTTTCTTTATCCAAAGCGATCTGATGTATATGTACAATTTCATTAGGATCCTCTACATTTTTCTTATAAGTTCTATTTTTAATATGCATTACATTTTGCTGGAAATCTATAGTACACTCACCTTCCTTCAACATATTTATTCCTAGTATACAGTCTTTATTCAGTCCAGGGATGATAAAAAATACTAAGTCAAATTTATAATTATCAATCTCAGCTTCTGAAAGTACTTGTTTTCGTATTAATTTTGATTTATGTCCGAATGCACCTTTTATATTGGTATTCGATAAGTTTAATAGCTCGATTCTACCTAATTTATCTTTATTATGGTTGAACCACGTTTCGGCAATGCCGTTTAATTGACTCCCCGAATCAATTAGTGCAGTTACTTCTACATTATTTAATTTTATTTTTATTTCCGGATATTTATTGTACGGAAAATTAGTGGTTTCTTCTTAATCCATTTTATCCAATTCTTCACGAATATCAATATAATCTAATGCTACGTCTAACTGGTTATTTATTTTTCTACTAGCTAAGTATTGTTGCCCCGACAGTAGGGTTGGCTGGTCGTTTTTTGTACGTGATTCTTGTGAAGGGCCAGGTTGTTGACGCTCAATTGTTACTGTGTTGACAATGGGCTGTTTTGTTCCCCTATCCTCTGTACCAAACGTTTGTTTATTGCGCCACCCAGGTCTGTGACCCTCGTGTTCAGTCTCCACTTTCATACCCTTCGTTTTATGATAGCCATTGTTAATATGTCTTCCACCGTTGTCAACCGTTGTCTGTTGTGGCTGCCGATACGATCCTCTCATTTCTCGTTGTTGAATGGTAGCAAGCTCATTTAATAAGCTTTCAAATTGATCTACTTGTTGGACGCCTCTAGTTATGATGGCAACTTCTATTTCCTTACCATAGTGGCGTGCAAGTTTGCGAATTAGATGCTGGTCCGAGATTGGTGGGATCAGTTGTCTGCACTGTAGAATTTTATTCTCGAGGTATTGCACCATAGTGAGTTTACCATTCGGATAATAACATCCGTACTCCAAGCTGTCCCGGATGTTTTCTTGAATTTGTTGACTCCAGAATTTCTTGGTAAACGCCTCCTCGAATTGTTCAAACGTATGTATTTGGGATTGTACGATTCTCCACCATACTGTTGCTTCACCCTCTAGATGCCTGCTAATCTACTTAATACCTCCGCTGGGGTAATATATTTCTTTAACCTCTTTTAATTCTTTTAGAAATTCCATGGGGTAGGCGTCTCGTCCGTTGTACCGTACCTCCTTTAACTGTTCTTGGTTAGCCACAATAGTATTTTGGTTGTTTACCATTGGTCTTGACTCCAACTCTGTTAATTTTCGTTTTAATTGCTCGTGATCTTCTTTCATCTCGTCGATGCGTCGACCCTTTTCTTCAGCTAATCTTCTTAATTGTTCTTCCATTTCTTCTTTGTTTACTGTAGAAATATTTCTGACTTCTTCTCGGACGACCTCTTTCTTTGTTTTTATTTCTCTTCTCACTTCCTGATTGATTCGATTTAAATTTTCACTTAAGTTTTTAGTAGTTTTTTGTATTTCACACTTAAATTTTCCACTTTGTTGCTGTACCACCTCGCCAAAATTATGCTCAGTCTTATTCAATTCTTCACGCCATGTTTTATTCACTATTTGAATATCACCAACTAATTTGTCATGCAACGTGTTCATATCGTTTTTTATCTCCTCTCTTAACTTAGTGTGCTTTACTGTAATATCCTTAATAGCTACTTCTAATTTATTCTGATTTACTTCAACTTTTTCTTCTAATTTCTTCTGATTTACTTTAACATCTTGAATGTCTTCTCGTATCTTTTTATTGTCTTCTTGTAATTTATTCAGACGTATTTCTAATTTATTCTGTAATTTCTTGTTATCTTCTTTCATCAATTCGTATAGCATTTGCAGCAAACTTTTTGGCTGTGTTCCTTCTGCCCTTATTTGTTCCTTCTCCGTCTGTGGTACTGTCGCACTTACTTGTTCAACTTCTGCGCGTGGTTCTTCTGCCCTTATATTTTCAATATCCGTTCTGATTTCTTCCTCCATCATTGCTATGACTTGAGGATCTCCCATTTGGTTATATATCTCCATCTCTTCGCTCTCTTCAGCTCTCCTTGGTGCTTGTGTTTCTTCTTCACTGGCCATTGTCGTATAAGGTGTTTCTTTTTCCATTTTGCGTGCCTTACTTCGCGTCAACATATACCGTATATATTCGAACCGTGATTAAGCAACTGTAGTTACAATTACTAGCCCTATGTTCATAATATCTACTCTATTTATTAATACTTTTATTTTATTTCTAATTCTCAGTTTAGTTAACTTATTTAACTCAATTCATTCATCTGCTTTTTTGACAAATCTAAATTTAGATTTTGCCCCACGTTGGGCGCCAAATATAAAGATTTCTTACTTGGGGTGGTTAAACAAGTAATAAATTAATAATTAAAAAATCACTTACTGCCAAAATGTTTCAATTTCCCGGGCGCCACCTCATATCTACAAGGATGTGGATATAAAGGATTCATTTGCCAAACACACAACAACAATATTATGTCTAATGCTTATTTAATTAATTAAGTTGTAGCAAATTACAAATATAACACTCTGTATGGATATTTCCTTAAGTAGAATCACTTCTCTTATCTTAACAATGAGTATCTCTGAAATCGCGATTAATTAACATTTAATAATTTTCTAACACTTATAAATGTAAATTATAATCTACAATTGTATTTGGCAAATTTAGATTACTGTTTAGATATGATTTTTCAAGAATTTACTAATTGACGTTTTATTTCGCTTCAGTCGAATGCAGAGCACTGAGAGGCAGTTCTCAAGGTTAATTAATTATTAGTGTGAGTTCTTTGACTTGAATGAATTGAGTTTATTGACTTAACTCTAAAGTACCATTAGTTTGAGAGCGTTGATTATTCGTAGTTCATACTCTCGGTGACATCATGTGGTCCTCTGTGTTTAGTAGTTGCTGGTCTCCGTAGTCGTTGTAGATTACGTATCCCTTCGCGGTCACTGCACCTCACGATCACTGTTTAATTATTGAAGAATTCTCGAACCGTTCACTTTTCATGGCACTCGTATTGTGTTGAATATGAGTGTCCTTAATTGATGTTGGTAAAGTTCATGTATAATGTTTTTTAAAGTAGTTGTTTAGATTGCTGATTTTATGTCTAATGTCTCTGTTGTAGAATATGCACTGAGTCTCTCTGTTGATGTGTTCTGTATTATATAAAAGCTGCTGTAATGTTTATAGTTTCTTGTGAATTATTTGTAATTGTAGAATGTCTGTTAATTGAATTTGTCTTCACTTAGTATTGTACTGTGTATCCGTATTCTCCGACACTTTGTTTAAATTACGGTGAAGTTAATTAATTGTAAAGTCTGTTTTACATGTTGACTTCGCGTGATATTACTTTATACTAATAGTCTGTCGAACGCGATTAACTGTTCAACTCTCTTGCTATGAGTTTAGAATTTAGTGAGAATTATAACAACGAGTTTCGTACGATTTGTCGTATTCACTTCATTGTTCACTTTGAGAAATTGAATGTTCGCACTGAAGTAACCGTTCTCAAGACTCTAGATATGCGCACTTCTGAAATTGTGTCGAACGCTTGTAGTTGTTCACGCTTATGTAATGGATCGATGACTAAACATTGTTACCGAGTTAAGATGACTCGTGGTGATCACTTTGTAGATGAGTACTAGACTGCCGTTTTTCTGTTCTGAGATCTACCCAGTAAACTCTCCTCCCGCCTACCTCTGCTGAATCTTCCATCTGCTTGGATACTCTTATTGGTTCTTTAGCCAGTGTGACAAATTGTATATTCGTCATTGGTTTTCGAGTATCTCTGCTTTACACGTGATTCTCTTGTCGAACTACCATTCGTCCTGATTGTTCCTACAGCCGTTTTCTCTATTTACTAGGAATCTCATTCAAGCACTCCAGAATTCGTGAGTTTCACTTTCCCCTTGTAAATCAGGCGACATTTCTTTATCTCACGTGGCCGTCTCCTAGTGTCCAATTTCTGTTACGCTTTGACATAGATACAATACTGGTATTGTTCGATCTGCTGCACCATTGTTTATCTTCAAGTTGCACTCTGGCTTTGTTTTGAGTCTGGAACGAATCTTCCTTTGTAATCACGACTTTCGTCAAATTTCTACGTTGCAATTGTTCTGGCATCTAATGTTGTACCGTATCGAATTGACAAACTCTTTGCTTTCAGTCTGTGTCAAAGTTTTTAAAAAGGGTAGATTGGTTTATTGGGGGTTATGCCTTTCTTCACTCAGAGCAGCTGCCTGATGCGAAATACAGCGTCTCACATACATCTAGTAAGTGTCACTCTTTTGTCAAACAATTAACTTTACAGCCGTAACACATCAAGCTGTCTGTAGGTTACAATGCCAAAAGGACAGTCTTACAAACTTTCCCTTCACACACCCTCACATACTTCTTTGTCAAATATAACTGCTAGTACACATTATTTTTAGCTATTATTTACTACTTGTACAATTTTATAAATATTTTCAAAAATAAACGTTACGCACGAGACTTTTCTAGACGTCGCTAGCCACGCGCACTCTGTCAAGGCCGCAATCAATTGCGTCCTAGTGTAGAGCTGATGCGTAGTTTATGGATGTTTCTGGATTTTCGACTTTGTATAAATACAACTAAACAGCGACGTTTAGTCAGTTTGAGTTGCGATTTATTGGAACGCGATTTACACAGTGCGGTTTGAAGTACTGTGGCTTACAGGCCGTGAGGCGAGTGATGAAACTGTCTATGCGCGTAGGAGGGGAGATAGCAGGTTGGGGAGGAAGCTTCCCCTACCGGAGCCGGTGGCTATTATTGTACTAGCCACCCGCCGAACATCAGCCCGTACGATGCCACTGACATCCTATACTACAAAAACATTTGGAGATTTAATTTCATCCAGAGGACTTTTCTCGAAAGTTCCAGTGTTTTGTTGTATCTTTATTTATAAGTATCTAAATTTATTAAAAATGTATACAAAAATATTAGAATTAACCCACACACCACCGACAACAGAGTTTCGATGGTTCTATTGTTTGTCCTTTTAGTGCCCCGTAGAGGCATTGAAGACAACAGAAGTGGACAACCGGTACTTAATACATTTTTAAAATATTAAAACTGCTTTAAAAGGTATAGAAAGAAGACATTCTAAAGATTCATTTTCATGTATAAGCACTGAATGATAGCGATGATTTTATTTAATTTCTTTAATAAAAAACCGCGTTTTCGCAGATACCTTTTGTATAAACTTATAACTTTTTTCTTTTGACTTTCTGAACTAATTTTTTTACGTATCCTTGTATGGTAATAAACTGGGAATATATGTTTATTACCGAATTTGTCATAAATCTTTCTTATAACTGATTAGTATGCCTTAGAGGCGGAAGAACCTTGGATGTGGGTTTCCGAAAGACAGGCTTGGATGCCCAAGTATTTTACAGAGTCAGCTACCGGAATAACCTTATTATTTCATTTAATAATTTATGTCGTCCAGTGGCATTTTGCGAATGTGACGTGTGCTGATTTAGTTTCATTTAATTGTATTCTGCACTTCTTTGCCTATTTTTCAAACGCATGTAGCAAATTCTGTAGTAAAATGGTTGCTTCCACCGGACTTTTGTTTACAGTAAGGATTGCAGTATCATCAGCGTACGTAGCAGTAATCACATCGTTGCTAGTTGGCAGATCTGCTGTATAGATAAGATACAGAATAGGATCCAAAACACTTCCCTGGGGAACTCGTGCTCGTGTGTATAATGAGACGGAAAAGATAGAGGAAAGAGGGAGAGAAACAGAGAGAGAGAGAGAGACAGAGAGAGAGAGAGAGAGAGAGAGAGAGAGAGAGAGAGAGAGAGAGAGAGAGAGAGAGAGAGAGAGAGAGAGAGAGAGAGAGAGAGAGAGAGAGAGAGAGAGAGAGAGTGACAGAGAGAGTCTTGATAAAATTTAATTTTACAACATTATTATTAACTAGTCGGAGACCGACAGCTGTAACCGAAATTGCTTTTTGCTTATATTGCTGTAATTAAAAGTGAGACTCACAGCGTCCGCAATCGTTACTGGATAATGTGCGTACGGGCATTAAAGGTTTGTTGATTCACTACTTGACTCACAGTGTACTGTGTATATTGCCATGTACAGAGTCGCATAGAATAAGTAGTCGATATTCAGATAGTAGAATGCTTTGGTTTATTAAAGATTTTATTTCTTTTGTTAAATTGCACAAATACTGCACTATTGTCTATGACAACATATAAAATTAACTGACTGTTTCCGATACAAATAAAATTAATTGACCGTTCCGTTACAAAATAAAGTTAATTACTGTTTCTGATACAAAATAAATTTAATTAATAGTGTCTGTTGCAAATAAATTAATTAACTGTTCTGTTGACCTATTATTTACAAACTTAAATTAATCTCACATATTTTAATTACATAAATCTTAATTTCTACAGGTTCTTTTTGTTTTTTTTTAGTTTATGACAAAGTAAAGCGTGCAAATAAAACCTGTTTAATTTTAATGCTATTTTTTATGAAAAACTTACATATTTCGTTCTTTAAATAATTAGCAAATATTACTACTAGATAGGTCTTTATTTTATGCACTTTATGGTGTAAGTCCTATGTCAAAATTGTAATTTACACAAAAGTTATTTACTTTACTCCGTTTATTATTGTTATTTCATAACGTAGTTACTCACACACGCACTCGCCATATTCCTATGTAGGCTATATGTTCGCATTACCTCACAACACTATTTTTTTACTGTCACAAATCACCTTAAACTAGCAAAATTGACATGAATCTTAGTGTCTATTTTACAATGCCTCAACATGCAGTCTTTACTTAAACCAGTTCTCATTTTAACATGCTATCATAAGGAAAGAGTTAAATTATTATTTTATTTGTAAATCTCTATTGCAATATGCTAACCGTACCTCGTCTGGTACTGTCTTGCTCAGTGTATTACAGAATGTGTAAAGCTCATACAATAACAAGACCTATGTATAATAAACTACACAAAGCGCAGAAGGTACCAAAACAAATACAAGAGATCCCATTGGTGAGGGCAGCTAGAGCATGCTGTTGAGTATGTTGCACGAAGTTTTAATTTATGTTTCTATTTGAGCGTAAGTTATTGTAAGAATAATAACCCTGAAGCTTAAGTATGAAAGAGGATACATTATCATAATAGGTGTTTGTGCTCCAAAAGAAGGGAAAGAAGAGGAAACAACTTTATTCTACCAAAGGCTATAAAAAATAATTGACAAATATAATAAGAACTATAGTGTAATACTTTTTGGCGACTTAAATGCTAGAGTTGGCAGTAATCCCTTCCCAAAACGTATAGGGCCGGATAGAGGAGCCAACATCAAACAGAAACGGTGAAAGACTGAGGGAATTTGTAACACACTGATCTAAAGGTAATTAAAGGATTTTTTAGAAAAAGGATATTTATTGTAGCGTCACGAGAAAATATAAAAAGGAAACTCAATTCAACCATCAAAATTTATAGTAAAACTAATCAAATAGATAAATATTATGTAACTGAATGAGGAATGCAATAAAGAATGAGTAATCAAATGAGAACAACCAAAAATAATGTTATAAAGAAGAATTATAATAACTGAAACAATAAACTATGAATAAAAAATAAGTATTGTACAGATGCATGAATAAATTAAAAACAGGAATTAGCCTTGTAAACAAACATAGCAAATGACTCTACAAACAGACTGGACTGGACTGTGTCTTTGACATACTAATTACCCAATAGGTTAGGGAAGTGATTTTGTATATTTTATTATAATATTGTAAATAATAATGTTATAGTATGTAAGTAAAAAAATGTATTTAGAGTTATGCGAAATCATTTGTATAACACAAACCAAAAAGTCAAGCTAGGTCTTTAACCTAAGACTGGATTTGTAATTAGCTCACATATAGTGTTATGGTAAAGACAAGGTAATTATTTTCATAATTGTGTTTATTCAAAAAACATACAAGGTGAGATAAGTGAATATAAAAGTGATAAATAATAACAATGAAACAGTGCAAAAGACACAGTGTAAACAATGATAAAAATATAAAGTGTGGTGAACCTAGTATGGCCAAAAGGATAGAATGGCATGTATTTTATATAAAGTGACCACATAACAATAAAATCAACTTCATTAGTGTGAGTGACAATATAAAATTAAGTGAAATAAAAACATAAACGGGATTATGTAAAAATAATCAGGAAAAGTAAGGTTATATTAAAAACTTATGTTTACTGGAGGCGGATAAAACAGCCCTGAGACCGAAAAACACACCAAACAAAAAAGGCCTCTTATAGATGAATCTAAAGCTGGTTTTACAAGGAAGAAAGGTCTTTCTTGTCTTGTGTGGGCGTTCGATGCAGAGAGAACAAACAGAATCAGTTGCCAATCCAACTAATATTAGAGAAGAAAGTTATAGTAAAAAGACAAGTAATGTTATAGAAGATATCAGTAAACTAACGAACAATATATATATTCGACCAACCTGAAGAAGGAAAGCTGAAAATAATATCCTAAAATGGAGTACTACATCTTGAATTTGGTGAGATCGTTTTAATACTAAAAGCCATCTTGACCACTATTAACGTTTTACACAACACTTCAATACAAACTAAATAACGAACACATTTAGTGAGACTACAGTTATAAACATAATCTATGATATACACAGTGAGTGACACAAACTTATTTTGAACAAACAAAAGTGTAGAAGTCATATAATTTTTATTAAACATTCAGTAGTGTGTGTACCACTCAAGGAAAATGGCGTCTCTTGATTTCTTTCAATGTTGCTGAAGGGGGACAGCAGCGCGCCATGTTGAGAATTAATGAACTATGGGCTATAGAATAGACTTTTTTATTATTTTTTTTTCTTGTCAGTTGTGTTACCACATGTCTAATTATTAATTATTTTCATTGTTTTATTAGTTTTATATTTGTAATGTGTAATATTAAGTTTGCAAAATTACCGGAATTGATTTCTTTTGTATAATCACAAGAACTCACAGCCAAACAATCATACACAAACAACAATTAATTACCACACATTAAAATTTGTTCTCCATGTATGTTATCAACGTAAAACTTGTTGTATGAATTTATGATTTTACTGAAGACGATTGATAATTTGGTTATAACCCTGAGATAAAAAATTGTTTCATGCATCCGAGAGCTAGATGGAGCAGGAACCTTAAAAAAAGGAAAATTTGTTATTAATTAATACAAGATAATAAAATTATTATAATAAGAGAATTAAGGAATAAAAAATTGAATGATTCAGAGCAGCAAAAGAAGTGGGTTCTCATTTATAAATAAATATTATTAAACATACAACTCAGAATATTGCTGAGGTTATTTGAACATCTATACTCATTAACAATTAACAATTAGTTATGTTATGCACATAACATAATTGGCACCAACAACTTGGGGCTCTACAAAATACCACTGACATTTGAAAAATTAATTATATTTTTTTGATATTACATTGTAAATATACCTGGTCGACAAGAGGTACTAGATCAATAATTATTATAGATTATATAACAGTCAATACGATGCTAGTATTTCACAAGTAGAAGATACAAGAGCCTGGAGGAAGTATGACATTTTTTCAGATCATTTTCTTTTGGTATCAAATATACAGTTTCATAAGAGACAAAGTACAAAGTTGGTGTTTGGTCAACAGCGACAAAATAATGAACTAGTCTTTTAAGTTTATGGATTGAAGGATGAAAGTACCAGAAATCTTTATCACAACAGAATAAATCAGTGCATTGCGATAATACCTACTAGTGAAGACATAGAGGTGGAATGGAGTAATAGCAAGAAAATAATACACGCAGCTAAGGAATCAGTAGGTTGCAAAAAGAAGTATAATCGAAGGAGGGGTCTGAGTATTTGGAGAGAAGAACTAGATACTGCGGTAAAGAGGAAAAATGATACCTTTAGAAGATATATATCACATCCAACAGAAGAGTCAAGAGACGTATACCAGAAAATAAGAAATGAAACAAAGAGAATTATTAAACAAGCCCATCAAGACCCATGGGAACGCTTCATAGCCACCATGAAACACAATTTATATGGTAGACAGACTATGCCATATGAAGTGATGAAAACATTGAATATCTCTTAATGATAAATGATTTGTAATAACATGCTTGATGAAAATGAATGGACAAAAGTAGGGGGAAAATGCCGATTCAAACTCAGCCCCCAGGGCATATCTGGACCACAGCATCCGCGATCTGGACCGCAGCATCCGCGACTTTTTCGCTGATCTGTGTCCTGGACCCGCAGCATCCCCAATGGACCACAGCATCCGTGAATAAATTTTTTTTATTTTTAAATTGATTTTTTTTATTTTTTTTATTTGATGTTATTATTTTTTTAATTAAATTGATTTGGTGGGATGAGGTTCAATGGACCACCAGCATCCGTGAATATAATTTTTTATTTTTTTAAGAAAGCTGATTTGCATATCAGTGGGTGGTGTTGGGTGGGAGGTTTTTTTATTTCATATCAGAGGGTGGGGGGGTGGTTCCAACTCGAAGCATTATAGTGTATATTAAAATATATGATCAGGTGTACCAACCTTTGAATGAGTTCAAATTTGTCGTGTGTTATAATGTATATTAAATCTATATGATCAGGTGTACCAACCTCTGTAGTATTATTATAGTGTATAGATATTTTATATGAGCAGGTTTGTCAACATTTTCTGCGGTGGGGGGAGGGAAATTCAAATATGTGTTATATATAGTGTATATATTAAAATATATGATCAGGGTTACCAATCTTAAATTATTGTGTGCGTGTATAGAGCAGATCTGCCAACATTTCTTTCTCTTCTGTGGTGGGAAATTCAAACTATATATGATCATAATTGTTACTCTCTCTCACACGGTGTGTATGTCTCTCTCTCTCTCTCTCTCGTTGTCAAACGTTATACTCACCGGCATTATAGTGTATATTAGAATATATGATTAGGTGTACCAACCTTTACATGAGTTCAAATTTGTCGCGTGTTATAATGTATATTAAATCTATATGATCAGATGTACCAACCTCTGTATTATTCGTCCTCTCTCTCTCCCTCTCACTCTCTCTCACACGTTGTGTATGCCTCTCTCGTTGTCAAACGTTATGCTCAAACTGTGGTCAGTACCGCACGCATGTATATGAAATTAGAAAGTTTAATGTGTATCAACTTTCAAACGTGTACGCTACCACCGTATGATATATATATATATATTGTAGCGTGACAGAAAATCCACTACATTGTAAATCATATGAAATGATAAAATTTAATTACATCAACAAATGTTGTAATAATATTAAATGACATTTAAATAAATCAGAGGAATGAAACACAATAAGATAAAAATCCTCACTACATAATATATAAAAACCACTGTTAAAAGAAACCAAAGAAAGTATTGAAGCAACTCATCAACTCATAGTATAATACCAGTAAGTTACCCAGGAAGCTCAGAGCAGTAAACCAGTTACATAAGACAATATCCCGAAAAAAGAGACTCAATCAAAGAGTGGTGAATACCAAAATACTCTAAAAACAAGAAGAGGGAAGAATAAAGTTTGTGAACAGGAAGAAAACAATACCCTGAAACCTGTATAGAAGAATAAAGTCAGTTCAGTAAAGAAATTAAATACTCCAAACTAAACCTCAGTCGTGATAACACCAAGTACCTTGGTTTACCCAAGAATGAGGTAAGAAGACCAGAAGAGTGAAGACTAGACGAGGGACAAGAATGAA
Organism: Magicicada septendecula; assembly: GCA_034769895.1. Lineage (NCBI taxonomy): Eukaryota > Metazoa > Arthropoda > Insecta > Hemiptera > Cicadidae > Magicicada > Magicicada septendecula. The sequence continues at coordinate 399,401,520 of CM068372.1, read as the reverse complement.
GACTAGAAGAGGGACAAGAATGAATACCAGAAGGAAGATATGAAGAAGGACAAGAAGGAAGACAGGAGGAGAGGAAGACATAGTATGAAAGAAACACCGTAGTAAAACCTATTATTATGTAAACTACTATCAATCCCAAACCCACAAAAACTATGCCAAAGAAAGTATAACATACCCAAAATCTTATAAAAATGTAATTATTGAGAAAACTAAAGTGTTGTATAGCGTTATAAGAAGTGCACCGGCTAAAGCTATTGTGTAATAAAGAAAATAAACTAGTCTTAACGGTCCATGATGACTAAAGGTCTGGTCTGAGATAATAAGACTCAAAATATCAGAACCAACAGTGAAAGTGAATTTGTGTAAGTGTTTTTTAAAAAAAAGCAATAAACTTAAAGTTGGTGATACTATAACTTAGTAGTATGCTATATCACAACTTTAAAATCTAAATAATAAACAGCATAACAAAATAATAAAATGGAAGGTTTCCAGTATTTTATTATTTTAATGTAAATCCTTATTTAAAAGACCTTTGTAAAAAAGGATGATAATAAATAGAGTATGGGAATTAATGTTTACTGATGTGGGGGATCACAATAATAATGATTTAAACCAGAAAGGACTGACACTAATATAGTATGAATAAGTGTATCATGTTCAAATAGACTGTTATTTCACAATCCTAAAATCAATGTATTAAATAAATGTATTTGTAAGGTTTATTAGAAAATAAGATTTATGTTATGTGTTTTAAAAAGAATTGTGTTTGATAAATAATAACCTACATACCAGTAATAATGTTCTAAGAGGTATGCTATGTTAGATTAAAAATAGTTAAAGGAGATATGTTTAAGCTGTATCTGCAATATGTTAAATTGTGCAGATTACTAGACAATGTTCATAATTAATTATTTTAATAACTGTAGTGTTAATTAACTACTACACAAAACAATAAGTTATAGATCATGTTATTTTCATATATTTGTAATTATATAAAGTCAGAGGAGGAATTAAGTTTAAATTATTTGAGAAAGAAAGAAATATAAAATTCTAAAATCTAGGCCATTTGGTGAAATCAGAGAACCAGTATAAAATAATATAATTCACTTATAAATCCTGTAAACTACCCATCTTTATATAAGATAACACAATTAACTACTACTAGGAATGATCCTATGAATTAAAATGACAATAAGGAAATATACCTTAACATTTTGTAAATTGTCAAAATATATAAATTAATTAATTTTAAAGAGCAATGTCAAATCTACAAATTAACACAAAAAACCAGTTCAAAGGTGTAATTTATATGTATTTAAGGAAAGGAAGAGAAATATGGCTAATTAAAATTTATTATAATAGTATTAATAATATTTAAAATGGAAGGAATTTTGTATAAAGACGGAAATCCAATTTTGAGCCTATATTTCCAAAGTGTGAACAAAATTTGTTAATTTCCACAAAATGTCTACAGATATGGACTATAATACATCAATTTAAAGGGAATGAGATGATTAAACTAATAATAAGATTAGTAATTCATAAAAGTAAGGGATAAAATAGAAAAATTCCATATATAATGTAATATTTTCTAATGTGTATGAAGGTCGAAAAATGTTAACAATACTTTTTCAAGGATTAACTGGGCAAGATTTATGACCAAGTTAATTAGTCTTTTGTTGAATATCAAGCTGAATAGGTGTGTGACAAAAACGTTCTTTAAACCGAGTCGAACATGAAGCTAACGTTTTAGCCATTGAAATCAGTGAACGAGAGTTAGACAAATTAAACACTTTTTGAAGCCAATACTATAAAAACATTCACGACAATAGTGAAAACAAACCTTTAACTTCACTAAACGAGTGACAGTAAACAGTAAAACATTATATTACAACTGATTTACTCTACAAACCTAACCGCAACTTGAAAACTTAACCGTAATAGTTGAACAAAATAGAAAATAACCTAACTAACGCAAGTTTACACTGAACACTTCACCAGAATACACTAAATAGATTAACAGACTTATTAAACCAGTGCGGGGACATTTTAGACCTTGATGAAGGTAATTTTATAGTAATTTTCTGACTCGACGCATATACAATAGCCAAGACCAACCCAAGGAGCGGCCATCTTGAAAACGAAACCTGCCTACTACATCATAGTTACTGACGTCACAGCAGTCTTCATTGGTTCGACAAAACATTTATTCTTATATCATAACCTGAATTATTTGAATACTATTGAATAGTAATTATTGTATTTATATGTGTTAACTGTTAATGTTATACTTTCTCGTCACCCTTCTCTGACTATTAATTCTTAATCGCTCAAAGAACCTGTCTTTAATATAATATAACATAAAATTTTGTTCTGTATGACAATCGATAATTCCTGAGACAGAGTCGATAATTGCTCTCCATCGATAAAATATCGATTATTTATCTAAAATTGTCAATAAATCTTTATATTTCTATTATTTTGGTATCTGTACTTATTTCACAGGGTAATTTAAGGGTATTTATAAGGCTGAAGGTATTAGGTGAAAATAATATACTCTATTTTGAACAAGATATTGGACCAGTAAGGAAGGTCACCAATCGATTATTACCTGGAGTTAATCTATTTAACTCCAGACTTGGTGCAAATCTTCAAAAAGTGCTCGACGGTCAATAAATACATACCTGTGATTAAAATTTTCACAGAACCCTTTAAAAAACAGATTTACCTATTATACATACCTCTTAAACATAAACAAAATTATTTTATTGTTTGGAAATTCTAATTATTGAAATTTCCATTTTATTTTTATTCTTTTGTAACGACCGGCATACAGCGGTCTGGTGACCTAGTGGCTAGCCCAAACAGAGGGATTTGATCAGATTACAGCCAACGAAAGGTCGTCTTGTTACAATATACATACACACACACACAAGACGACATGTCACTATTTCTCATTTGTATGAGACACTCATCGTTCAATCGGCTATTGTGTGTATAACAACATTTAAGAGGTAAGTAAATTCAGATTTTATTTAAATTGAGCTTATAGTCGTCTATTTGATTTTTTTGGTCTGTTGCCTAATGAAGCACATGTGCTTAGGTCAGTTACTGTTGTCTCTCGATAAGAACGGGGGTTTTTGTTTGATAGGGGTTTGACAGATATTTTTGATGTGTTTGTAGATTTCCAATTTTATACTCATACGTCTGATCAATAAGATCTTTTGAAAAACTTAATGATTCCGTTGAGATGACGTTTAGATAGAATTTACTGATATCACGAGTAGGCCTACTTAAATACATTCAATACAAAAAGGATTAATTGCCCTACACCTGAGTGCTGTATTTTACGAATCCGTGCGTATTTGCTACATAAGGATTAATATAATTACTCATACGTCTGATCAATAAGCTCTTTTGACAAATGTAACGAAATTTAGAAATGCATTTTCTCATAACAAAATACAACGTACCCTTTCATTTTATATTCAAACTATTCTTATCTGAAACAGAACGTTATATAGATAATACGCTGTCCTGTTTTAAAAAAAATTTATTCAGGTAATAATCTGTTTGTTTAAACGTTGATCTACGTACGTACTTGTTTTCGTAATGTTTGTTATAATACCTTTCCTGTTCTGGATTTATGGTATGTGTGTGTGTGTTGAAAGCCTTATGTATATATTTATACCATCTGTTAAAAACAACAACAAAAATTCTTGCTGCAGGCGATAACTATTTCTGTCGACTTTCCTAATATATATTATGTAACAGCCATAATTCTGCATGTATGTACATGCAAAAACACCACCTGTTAAAAACAACAACAACAAAAATTCTTGCTGCAGGCGATAACTATTTCTGTCGACTTTCCTAATATATATTATGTAACAGCCATAATTCTGCATGTATGTACATGCAAAAACACCACCTGTTAAAAACAACAACAAAAATTCTTGCTGCAGGCGATAACTATTTCTGTCGACTTTCCTAATATATATTATGTAACAGTCATAATTCTGCATACAAAGCTTCAGGGGATGAAAAACATCACCTGTTAAAAACAACAACAAAAATTCTTACTGTGATATCTATAGTTATTGTCACTCCATACTTCAGTTTGGACGACCGTAAACGTAAGTTTATGTATTATTATTATTGTAACGATATTAGTTCGTAATGTGCGGTTTCTTTTTTTTCAAACGATAACTATTTCTAGTAGTCTGTGGGCTTGACTTTCCTAATATATATATTTTGTAACAGCGCTAATTCTGCCTGTGTGTATGTACATGCAAAGCTTCGGGCGATGAACGTGAACTTTCCTGATGACCACATCACCACCACCACCATTACTTTCACTAGTCTTCTTTGTAGTCATTGTTTAGTTCCGCCTAGTTTGATACAGACGTCTTCACTTCTCATAAATAATGTCGTTTATCACAAAATTCAATGCAGTTTCTGCTATTGAGTACAAACGGTGTGCAGAATTAACATTGAACAAGCAGTATCCGATTGTTAACATGGTGCATGTGGACACAAGATATGGGAAGTCTGTGCTTGTAACGTTGGAAGATGGTGAGCTACGCTATCGTGTATATCTACCTAAGAGGTATGCTTGCGTCTTTACAGATGAAGAGCTCCGTCATATAAGCCCCAGCGACCTACATCTCGTGTTTCGAGGCATGAGGAATCAAACAGTACATATGGAAATCGTACCTCGTTAAGGTAACAAACTACTTTTAATAAACAATTTTTTATCATTGTGTGTGTGCGTATGTTTGAATGTAGTGCAGATTCTAATTTACAAAGTTTTGATGAATGGATTTTTAATTTATTTCACTATACGCCTCTGAACCTATATGTAATTATTTGTAAACTGCTTTACCTGTTGCAGCAAACGTTAACACTAGAACGATTATATTATTATTATTATTCAGTGATATATACATACATACAATTTACTTATTAAACACTTCAATGATTGTAACGTCTTACAATGACTATAGCATATTTAAATCTGTTATCTGTTTATTGGTCCTACATGTACATGATTCAAACCAAACGTGTACACGTTGTATGTATGTGTATGATTACGTTGCGTTTGCGTCTGTGTGTGGGCGCGTTGCGTATGTGTGCGTGTACGTCTGTGTGTGTGTGTGCGTGCACGTGTGGTGTAACCCAAACGTGTGTACGTTGTATGTATGGGTGTGATTACGTTGCGTATGCGTATGTGTGTGCGTGTGCATATGTGTGTGTGCGTGCGCGTGTGGTGTAACCCAAACGTGTGTACGTTGTATGTATGTATGCGTGTGATTACGTTACGTATGCGTGTGCGTGTGTGTGTGTGTGTGTGTGTGTGTGTGTGTGTGTGTGTGTGTGTGTGTGTGTGTGATATTTAACATGATTTTAATGTTGTTGTATTGTTATGTTGCAGGTTGCTTCTCCTACAAGTACGACACACAATTATATATATAAACTTTCAAAAAATATCAATTTTATAATGTATTTATTTAATTATGAATGTTAAAATATATTTAATCATTTAAACAAATTATGACTTTATTTTATTTCACTCTACACCTCTGAACATGTGTACAATTAATTTATTTTTGTGAACTGTTACATCAGAAGATTTGTATGAATTTCAACCGCCGTTTTTTCATGTGTGTGTATAATTTTAATTTATTTCGCTATACACTACTGAACCTATGTGTGTGTGTGTGTAAACTGCAACCTTAAAACAGAAGTATTGTACCAGATTGCTAAGCCGTTAACGTATGGATTTGTCATCTGTAACAACATAACAGGTAAGTAGTTCATTGACGCCAAATATATATATTTCTAACAAGGATCAATCACACTGACTGCATTATAAAACTATTAATTAATTATTTAATACATTGAAAAATGAAGACGACGTTTTGACAACGAGAGAGAGAGAGAGGGCTAAAATTATTTATTCATCACACCGACTACTCAATGTACGAGAGGGAGACAGGAGAAAGGGTATGGAACCTTGCATAGTTGAAACGTGTGAAAGTGAGAGAGAGAGAGAGAGAGAGAGAGAGAGAGAGAGAGAGAGAGAGAGAGAGAGAGAGAGAGAGAGAGAGAGAGAGAGAGAGAGAGAGAGAGAGAGAGAGAGAGACGACGTTACTATTTGTTGACACAGTTGAAACAAGTGAGAGTGAGAGAGAGAGAGAGAGAGAGAGAGAGAGAGAGAGAGAGAGAGAGAGAGAGAGAGAGAGAGAGAGAGAGAGAGGCGTTAATATATGTCGAATAAACTTTCTAATTTCATATACATGCGTGCGGTACTGACCACAGTTTGAGCATAACGTTTGACAACGAGAGAGACATACACAACGTGTGAGAGAGAGTGAGAGGGAGAGAGAGGGGACGAATAATACAGAGGTTGGTACATCTGATCATATAGATTTAATATACATTATAACACGCGACAAATTTGAACTCATGTAAAGGTTGGTACACCTAATCATATATTTTAATATACACTATAATGCCGGTGAGTATAACGTTTGACAACGAGAGAGAGAGAGAGAGAGAGAGACATACACACCGTGTGAGAGAGAGTAACAATTATGATCATATATAGTTTGAATTTCCCACCACAGAAGAGAAAGAAATGTTGGCAGATCTGCTCTATACACGCACACAATAATTTAAGATTGGTAACCCTGATCATATATTTTAATATATACACTATATATAACACATATTTGAATTTCCCTCCCCCCACCGCAGAAAATGTTGACAACCCTGCTCATATAAAATATCTATACACTATAATAATACTACAGAGGTTGGTACACCTGATCATATAGATTTAATATACATTATAACACACAACAAATTTGAACTCATGCAAAGGTTGGTACACCTGATCATATATTTTAGTATACACTATAATGCTTCGAGTTGGAACCACCCCCCCACCCTCTGATATGAAATAAAAAAACCTCCCACCCAACACCACCCACTGATATGCAAATCAGCTTTCTTAAAAAAATAAAAAATTATATTCACGGATGCTGGTGGTCCATTGAACCTCATCCCACCAAATCAATTTAATTAAAAAAATAATAACATCAAATTAAAAAAATTAAAAAAATCAATTTAAAAATAAAAAAAATTTATTCACGGATGCTGTGGTCCATCGGGGATGCTGCGGGTCCAGGACACAGATCAGCGAAAAAGTCGCGGATGCTGCGGTCCAGATCGCGGATGCTGTGGTCCAGATATGCCCTGGGGGCTGAGTTTGAATCGGCATTTTCCCCCTACTGACAAACCATTATAAAAAGTTATATTTTGACAGCGCGATAGACAGCATAATATAAAAGTAAGCCCAGTGGAAAAAGTCTAGATAGGGTAACTATAAAAGAACTACAACAAGCAACTAATGGAATAATAAGTAGAAAGGCACCAAAACTTAATGGAATAAATGCTGAGTTAATAAAATATGTTAAAATATGGTAGCACATTATTACATTATTACGAATTCTCCATTTACTAAATAAACTTTAGATGGAAAACAAAATTTCAAAAGAATGGAGGCGGGCAAAAGTGATTTCGATATGTAAAAGAGGAAACAGAACAGAGAAAATAATTACAGAGAAATAAGCTTGCTGGACTCAACGTACAAAATATATGCAAGAATTCTCAATCAGAGATTAAGAGTCATTAGAGATGCATTACATCTTGAAGAGCTAATGGGTCTTAGAAAGGGTAGGTCGACTGTGGATGCTTTGTTTGTATTACGACAGATAATAGAGAAAATGCGGAAGTATAACCAGGAAACGCATATTGCTTTTGTTGATCTAGAAAAAGCATTTGATAACGTAGACCGTCACAAGTTATGGAATATTGTGGATAGAACAGGACATCCACAGCATTTAATCAATTCAGTTAAGATCCTTTAAAAAAAGTACATCTGTAGTCCTGGATCTAAATGGTACACTCTCATGTGACATTCCAATAAATAAGGGATGTTGTGTTTCCCCGGCCTTGTTTAATATAATATTCTTTGACGACATGTTGAGAGCATGGAAATCCAGATTGGCTTTGGGAATCAATTTTTATGGGTTCCCTGGTATATGAGGATGACATTGTTCTTATCGAAGAAAATGAGGATGATTTACAAAGAGCTGTGTTTAAATTACAAGAAGTGGCAAGAGAGTACTCACTGACAATTTCAGTACGAAAGACCAAAACCATGGCCTTTAAAGGTAAATATCCAGTGAGGACTAAACTAGTTACAAACAACAGCACTTTAGAACAAGTGAGTCGTTTTAAATATCTCGGCTGTGCAGTAAGCTATCAATGTGAACATGATATACGAGAGAAGATAAATAAATTTAGGAATATTTGTAGTACGATTTATAGAAATCTTAGAAATAAATCAGGAGACTAGACAAAGATTAAATTTTATAAGACAATTGCAATGCCCGCATTGACATATACGAGTGAGGCGTTGATCATGACAAAAAAAGGAATGGGGCAAGATTCAGAGTGCTGAAATACAATTTCTTCAAAATACTTTAAATTATATATTGCAAGATAGAATAAGGAATGAAGATATCAGATCAGAACTCGAAATAATGGAAATAAATGAAATTATTTCAATTTACAGAAGACAATGGTGAGATCATCTGCAAAGGATGATAGAGGATCGATTGTCGAAAGCGGCACTAAACTATAAAGCCATTGGTAGAAGAAACGTGGGTAGTCCGAGGATGAGATGGGTGCCGGAACAGGTTTATATAACCCAATCCTTGAAGAGGAGAAAAAGAAAATTGTTGTAAGCTAACACCATTAAAAAATAAGACACTTGATATAGAATGCAGAGACATATGCGTGTTAATATACGTTTTATGTTATTATATTATTGATAAACTGACCTCTTTTACCATAGTCTCATAGCAATATCATCATAATCATAATTATCATCACAATATTATTACTAGATAACCTATGTGTATAGATTAACTTGTATGTTTCATTACTATTATTTTCATGTATAAACAAAACGGTATTTATCTTTATTCAAATCAAGAACAACCGGTCTGCTGGACCGTCGTCGATTGCCTACAGCTGGTTCATTTTACAAACGTTTCAATCGACTGGGCGAGCCAATACTGTTCAATACAGCAAACTGTTTTGGTGTTCAAAAGGGACCAATCAAAAAGCAGCAAACTGTTTTGATTTCAAAGGGGGGGCCAGTCACAAAGCAGCAAATTATTTTTGTGTTCGAAGCAGGACACTCACAAAGCAGCTTCATTCTAACAGGGTCGGTAAAGCAGCATGCCAGATCCTATTTAAAGCCACAGTATTTATTTTTGTTTGCATTCTGTATAAGTCGGCAATGGGAGGAAACAGCGATCCACCATTCATTTTCCCCCAATATATGATATAGAAAACATAACATATTTATATATAACAAAATAAAAATTGTTACATCACTTTACAATAAATTGAAGTCAAAGTATTATCCATTACAACAGAATATAGGTTCCTAAAAATTGTCCCTAACTAGTGGTTCATTCACGGTCAAATACAATAAACACGGCTATATATAATGTTTTCTTTGAGTGGCATACATAAAACACACAACTTTTCCCTATAATATTATTTTATAAAATACAAACAAGGTGTATTTCTACAAAGGTGATGGCGCCTAAAATTCTATAAGGTGATGGCTCCTCCCACACTTCTTTATGGGTCTGAGAATTAGACTTTAACAAAAGGCCAGGCCAGTCGCATGCAAGCTCCTGAAATGAGATTTCTCAGGGACGTGGCGGGGTATACTCTCCATGATCATAGAAGAAACACAGATATACGGTAGAAACTGAATATTATGAGTATACTCGACAGGATCACCCAGTATCGGCTGAATTCATAAGAACATCTCTGCCAGCCAAATGGATGACTGCCGCACCCCCAAACAACTCTGGAACTATAAGCCGAGGGGACGGAGAGGTGTGGGACGTCTGAGGAAGCGCTGGAGAGACCAGCTCTAATATTTCCCTGTTTGAGACTGGAACAAACCATCCTTGGTTTAAATCGTAAAGATGATGATGATGATGATGATGATGATGATGATGATGATGATGATGATGATGATGATGATGATGATGATGATGATGCAAACAATTTTCATTTAAATTTATTATATTCTACTCAGTTTTGCACGTCGGTAAAGAAAGATTACTTCAAAACGTGACACCTGAATGCTTTAAATGTTATTTAGTAATTCTTGTACAAAACTAAAGTAAGTTCTCAACTCGCATTCTACTGTCGTTACTGAAGTTTACAATACTAGGTGCATACTATGATCATGTAACGGGTAAATCCTCTATCCGGACTGCTTTCATCCTAACTTCTTTCCCCGCTTCACGTTCTGATCCCTGGAATCTGCGATCGTCCATAGAAGATAAACACATAAAACAACTTACACTGTGAGTGGCGGTTGAAAGCCCTTGTTCAAAGACCCAACAACAACCCCTTCCGTCGTTAGGTCTTTCAAACATCAAGCGACGAAAAAAGTTACGATGGAACCAGTCCGGATAGATGATTTACCCTTAAGAAATATCCCATCGCTTAGAGAATAATCAAGAAGAATAATCGTGTAAATATAAAACCAAATTCCTTACACTTTCGAAAAATCATTATTATTATTATTATTATTATATTTTTTATTATATCAAGCAATTTAATAAACAATTTTTGTTTCAGAGACATAACGGTTTTTAGTTGTAGTACCCGACATCAGAAATGTTTCCTAATATTTAGCTGTAAATATTTTCAACGATCTAAACTTTTTCACGTCTGATAAAAAATAACTTGAGAATTTTACATGTGGTCTAGGAAACCAACCAAATCATGAGAAACACTTTTAACGTGTTTTCAATTTTTGTTTTAAATTATTATAATTTTGTTTCCGTTCAAAATAGTAGGCCTATGTACCGTTTATTGTAGGGCTAAATATTCTTTGATACATCATATTAAATTTTTATTCTACGAATGCCATTCATTGACTGACTGGAACTGCTACACGTAAACATTGTGTGTTTAAAAATAATTAAAATAAGCCGAGGGGAATCAAAAAAGAGTGCTTTGAAAACCTGTAAGGAAAACGGACTGAAGTAAAATAGCCTAAAATTAGCCGAAAGTAAAGTAAGCAAAGAGCGGCGGGGTAAACCGCGTATGCCAAATAAAACCCTGAGGGCACAAGTCTATAAAAGTAAAAAGAGGAGCCGACCTAGGATAATGTGCTTCAATGTGTGTATAATGTGCGTGGGTTGGATGATGTGCTGCAAGACCTCAGAAGAATGGATGTGAGAGGTTACACTGAGATGGCAATGGACAGGAGACTTTGGAGAAGATTGGTGTTAGATGACGTTGGACTGTAGTGCTAAAGAAGAAGAGAAGAAAGTAAGTAAAGTGAAGTAAAGTAGCAGAAACATGAGAATAATAAAAAATGTGGACATGAAAGTGAAAATGGATTTGAAAGAAATGTACAAATCTTTATATACAGGATTTTTCATAATTGCAAGTTTTTTGTATTTACTAGATGCAGCCTTGTACAGAAACCTGTTAGAGGCTTTTAAATTTTATTATAACGTTTGTCTTATAACGTCCTTTATACAAAACTTAAAATTAAAGCTGATATTTATCAAAATGTTTACATAGAGAACATTGCAATGATACAATGTTTAAATCGCGTCTAATATCCTCGTTCCTTCTTTGATCCAAGAGAGAATAACCTTTCGTCCCTCTTAGAAATTTAATTTCGGCTGCCTGAATTCTCTGCACGTCCCTTTTAACAAGAGTCCATGTCTCACTAGCATACAGGAATGTGGGGACAGCCACAGTGTTTATAAAATTTCATTCGGGTATCCTTCCGTGTTTTATTTTTCAGATGGCTATGAATCGTTCCACAGATTGTCTAAATTTTGTTAGCTTACTATGCCATTCAATCAAGGAGATGTTACAACCTAGGTAATTAAAATGACTAACCTGATCAGGATCAGGTAACGGATTTTTTTTAACAAACAATTGGACTCGATAATATGATTCTGTCCAGTTATAAGTTGTATTCCACGCGTTGTTCGTAATGAATAAGTTGAAAGCCACCGAAATATTATTTCTTTACACAGCAGTGGCTATGGCCTCAGTAACCATGTTTTCCTCGTATACCGCTGAATTATCGGTCATGTAGGCGTAGCACAGATTGGAAACCACTGGCTTACACGAATTTTTTTGCTTCTTGACTGATTTATGTTTGAGCTCCATTTTTTAATATCTGTACAGCATATTACAGATTAACTTAATGAGTCCAACATGCATCCATACAATGAACACTCTCTGACTGTGTGCGTAATTATTAGCACCATTTATAATAATTTTACTAACAAGCAGCATTAAATCGATACGATCAAATCTTCTTATTGTTGTTCGTAAAAGTAACAACACAAATAACTAAACAAAAACCTCATTCTATTATAAAAAAGTATCTTACAACGAGGAAAAACAGTGTTTACAATGTAAAAACACGTGTAGGCAGAAAAAAGGCAAAAGTACATTTGCTAATGGCCAATTAAAGCGGCGGAAACATTAAGTAGGAGCGGTAAGTGGGTTCTGAAGGGAAAAGACGGGGAAGAGGGATCAATGAACACTAACAAACTGGCAATATGTTCCTATGTTAGGCCTGTGGCGACAAGCCGTTTAAATGTTACCCAATTCATTTGACAAGGTCATACATTGCAAATGGCTTATAATAATAGTATGAGTTTAGTTCATTAGTTGGTTCAAAAAATTATTATAATCGAAAGTGATTGCATCAATTGAATGTTATCTTTAGAGTAACTGAACGAGGTAAGCATGTTCCTAGTTTTAAATCGATTGATTAGCATTTATCTGTCTGTTAGACTATCTATTTTTTGTAAGTTCCACGATAACTCCTGAATACATGAATTGATTCTTATAAAACTTGGCATGCGTGTTCGTGGCGTCACCCTACAGAGCTCTACTAATCTAGAGACTGATCTCTTTAAAAATAGATAACAGAGGAATTAGAAATAACAAAAAATTGCAAAATTTTACATGGAGTATTAGATTTAATCAAAACTTTAAATACACTCTGGATACAGTATTTAATTTAGGAATCCTTAAAATTTTGGGGCACCAGGGCCATAAAGTCTTAGTCTTAGTCTTAGTCTTAGTCTGAGGTGTCGAGGAGTTGCAAAGAGATCGCCACTGTTGCTTTCCCGTCCCGCTTTCTCTTCTTGCTTTCATTGAACAAGCGTGGTCTCAAGAGTGCAGGTTATTGGCCTACAGTACCCATACCTTGGTGGTCGGCATGCCTCCTGTGCATCAAAACCTACATCGAGTTTGCTTCACCTGCCTGATGTCATGGCTCAGCCTAGTCCCTGGGATGTGCTCTTGCACCAACCAGATTGCAACTCGGAAAGATAATATCATTTCCTATAATTCTCTACTATGATCTAGGCTATACCGGCAATACTCGGTCGTCACAGCCTCGTCAGTGGTAACAGGATGCGCCGGATGTAAAGTCATCGCTCGGGAAGGTGAGGTTGACGGTTGTATGGGAGAGGCTGTTTGAGACGCATCCCATAACTTACACCCCACCAGGGCCATAAACTGTAGCAATATTTTCAACAAACAGCACAAAACCATACCGATTGTCAAATTAAAGACAATTTTAACAAAGTGTGAGTATAGTATTTGAGTGCTAGAAATAGTATAAGTTGACACCAAGCCTAAGAAAATGTATACAGATTATTAAAAAAGTGTAAAATCCCATGTTAGATATCAGATTGGAAGCAACTTTAACACAACCAACAACATATAATTTATCTGAATTTTTTTTTAAATTTAGCAGCACTAAGGCCGAAAAATGGAAGTCAAAACTTTCAAAATGTCTATTATGTGCGACACCAAACTTTAATGCAAATTACGATCTCGTTTTCTATTAATAATTGGACGAAGTTAATATCTCTTAACTGACTAGTCTGTCAACACGTTTAAAAACCGTTTGCTAAGCAACTTCACATATTGTGATCAACTAGGCCAATGTAAAATAATGTACTAGATGTAGGCCTAAAGTATATAATCTTAAAAGCTGGGAATAAATCATGTATCATGGAGGCATTATACTTATAAATTTAACTTAAGAAAAATGAACTGTTTGGGAATTTTAGAGTTTATTGTACTCATAATCATGAAAAAGTACAATTATTACTGTCAGCTGTCAACGCTATTTTCCTAAAAAAAAAAAGATAGTATCGTACTTGGATTTTTGTAATCTTTTCCCTGCCGTTAGTTGGTCAAGGTGCAGCTTTAACGTGATAACGACGTGTGATCGTGTTTCTTGGCTAACGAAAGCGTAAAGGCCAATGACGTTGATGTAGACCAAGGTGACTTTGTGAACTTTAAGAATGTTACATACGTATAAATTTACTCACAGCTTTAAATATAAACAAAATTAATTAATTTGATTTTATTTAATATTAATATCTACGTTTTCTAATACATTTAATATTAATATCTATTAATTTTCTGCACTATCTAATAATCTATTGAAACTAGTGAAGGAGTTCTGCAGCTCAGGAAGATGTTAGTTATTAGGCAGGTTAAATACCTAACAATTTTTAAATATTTAAAAATATTTATCCTAACATTTTTTAATACAAAACTAGGCCTTCTTGTAAATATCGTTACGCCGGATCACTTGAATCGTCGTATTGTGCAGTGTAAACAAAATACAGACACCAATGAAGACAGTAATTACCAACTTTAATTAATTAATACAATTTGTAATCAACAAGGTACTTTTATACAATAATTAAAGTTAAATTTGTCCACACGCAATATTAATTTTATCTTATTACAATACCGCATTGACTAACGGAATAACACTTCTTACTAATACCAAAGTATCACTTCGTCCGCACTCTACAATATCGTCAGGTGTAACTAACTAAGTCGGCCATAGAAGTGTATATTCATCCCGCAGATGTTTCAGAATAATTTTCCATACTCCTGGCCGTGTGCCAGCATAATCTGCATAGTTACAAATGCTCTCGAACAGTCTGGTGGCTACGTTAGTGGAAGGCCTTGACCGAGAAAGGTGTAGGATGACACTCGACTTTTCGAGAGCATTATGTAATTGTCGTAGGAATTTTTCCCCAGAGATTTCGTTCTGGTA
This sequence comes from Magicicada septendecula, assembly GCA_034769895.1. Lineage (NCBI taxonomy): Eukaryota > Metazoa > Arthropoda > Insecta > Hemiptera > Cicadidae > Magicicada > Magicicada septendecula. The sequence continues at coordinate 399,386,279 of CM068372.1, read as the reverse complement.
TCAGTTTCCAACTCTATTTAGTTGTGACACTAATATGCATTATTAGTTTTGCAATCCTGTCAATAATTAAACCATTCTGCGTAATAGAGTCTGCATATAACAATATTTATTTTTAATGTTTTAAAGGTGAAAAGCGCACTAAGGTGAAACAAAGAATGCAATAGAAAGTTTGTATTTGTTATCTTCTGTGTGTGTGTGTTTGTGTGTGTGTGTGTGTGTGTGTTTGTGTGTGTGTGTGTGTGTGACTGGTCGTAATGTTTCACCAGACGTGGTCTGCAACAGACTACCGTACAATGTTGCAGTGTAATTATGTGGTCTATTGTAACAAACTGTGCTGTGTTTGTATCGGAAAACTACAGACGACGAATACCGCGACGCAAATAGTGAGATTTAATTGTAACGAAAATTAAAAGTCTCTGGGCGCACATAAAATTCGAACAGTATAAACAACAACAAAAATCGGTATGGAGAACCATACATGACTTCCACGTTCTAATTAATTGTAAAATTATTTTTAATATGTAACCCTACACTCAGAACGAAACCAAATATAACAGCACGCTTTTGGTAAAATCACTGAGAAAGATAATCAAAATACGAATTGTAATTAGTTGTTAATATTTAAGAAATAAAAAATTAATTTTGAAACGTCCCCCAAAATTTTGTAATTTTTTTTTTTTTGAGGGGCGTTACTTAAAATTTAAAACTAGACGATATGTCTAGACGGAAGATAAAATGTGCGGGGCCCATGGTGACAGAACTTCCAATTAAAACGATGGTTTCAACATCAACAATTTTTATTAGTGTTTAATAACCAAGTTTGTACATGTGTGATACTAAGTTACAGCACTTCAGAGCATCAACAAAATATATAATGATGTATGTGAAATCATGTTAAAAACCTCCTTAAATGATTGAGATATACAATTAAATAATAATGTTACAGTTGCTCTGGCTATTTCAATACATCACCAAGCTATATAACAAATTTATAAGTACTAGTTGCTCTGAATATTTAGTTACATCAACAAATATACATATATAGAAATACATAAATGCATGCATTAATAAATCATTAAGTTGTTATACACCCTTCGTACAATATAGAAAAAGCATTAAGTTAAAGAACAAGTTAATTTTTGCATGAACATGACCTCAGTTGATACAATCATTTCTAACAGTACATGTATAAAATGCCTTCACAAATTTCAATTACAACTTGGGATTACTACTCAATTCATCACCTATATTTTCTAACAATTACATTAAGGATCCATTTACCTATCCATGATCAGTTGCATTTAAACAGAATCTATTAGAGTAGTATGATTACAACCCACTGCATAATGGCAGAGCCAGACTTGCCAGTGCAAGACCTTGTTTAATTAAGTTATAACTATTGTAACTAGCTGTTCGCGTGGTGTGGCCGCTATCGTTTAAGCCCCGCGATGGAAGCCACTTTGTAACTAGATGTAATATGATGTGTTTGTAAAAATTTAATTAAAGTTTAATATGTTTGTTTGGTGTTAAACGTGTCAAAATGTATGCTCTCAGTCGTGTACGGGTAAACCGTATTCTACTCTGCTGCATTCAAACGTTGCCACCTGATTGGCGTACAGCTCTCTGCTATATTACCCAGCTTGCGTCTCGCTTTAACGCCTTCACTTCAATAATTATTAGTCGTAATTCTAAATTAACTGAATCAAACATACAGCATTGCAGATTGAGAACATTTATTAATCCTTTAGAATATTTATCTTGGTTTATTATACATCAAAATCCGTTTTCTGCACCGGCTATTACAATTGTGTAGTTGGTACTTGCTCAGCTCAGTTGTATACAATCAGTCAGTAATGTTAGTTTACAGTAAAAATTATCGTTTTTCTCAGGGGTGTAAAGTCCTTTTGGCTACAGAAATATGTACTTACGGCTAACACACACAAAGTTATAATAATTCTTACAACTAATTACATAAATAAATCGATATCTCATTACATTTGACTAAGTAATCACCAATGAAAACTTGTGAAGCAATTTAGGGTTATGTCTCATTTGCCAGAAGTTCGTTACTAGAAGATTCGTTAATTATTTATCATAATGTACTTTCTTAATAATTGTTAATTTGTTGTAGTTAAATAGTGAATTTAAATAAGCATTTATTTTGACTCGGAATAGTGATCAGTGATTTTGAAATAGTTTTATTTAATTCAGACCAAAATTTGTGAATACGCTTTAAGGGATAATGTTTATACTCATCAGTTACTTGTTGCTGAAGATCCTGATGTCGTCTTCTTCGATAGATAACTCCTGGGCTGTCGTCTTCTTCTATGGATAATTCCTGTCGTCTGTTTCCCTCGTCTCGGCACTTTTCTTTGCTACTACAGGCCTCGTAATTCTTCAGTTGGTGTCGTCTTCTTCTTTTAGGAGGTTCCACTGATCTTCATATAGTGTCCGTGGTCGTCTTTCTTCGTCACGGCGTCGCTTCGTCTTCTTTGGATCACTACGGTTTGTTAATTTAATTTTTTATAAATAAAAATTTACGTTCAGGATTCCCTGTACTGTTGTAATTGTCTTCCATTAGTTTTAAATAGTTTTGTAATTACTTGAAGAATAATAATTTAATTTTAATACGAGAGCTACTCGGTCCACCCTCTGGCGTTGGTTAATAATGACTTACTGAAAATCTAACGGTTTTTTGGCGTTATTTTTCTTGTTGCTATGGTTACTTCATAAATTATGCTAATTTTTCATTGGTTATTAACTCAGGTTATTGTTAAGATTTATCGTCTTTTTTCGTCTATTTCTACCAAAATATCTTCAACTGAAGATTACTACTTTATTCTAATATCTAAGGTCATCACATTAGTACCATTCTTCCTAATTTTTTATGATGAACATTTTGATACCCCTCATGCCTACTTTTGGATAGCTAATTACATTTTTACTATTTTCCCAATTTTATATCTTACATATATTTTATTCAAAATTCGTTGTTAATCACATATCTTGGTACTATGAATACCCACTTACATGGTTTAATCATTTGGCACGTTCTGCCTTACCCTTGGATTATTATTTGTTCTCAAATTAATAAATTTATGTTCAACAGTTTGGCCTAGAGCTTAAATTCCATTCTACTTCCATCTAACATTTCTTACTAACATTCCTGGTAACTCTAATACAATTTACAAACAAAACAAACAATAAACATCAATATCCCTAACTCTAATTCTTACTATTAAACATTTCTTTTCAGGTTCTACCCTGAAATAACTTTTAATTGCTCTTATCTGCTTACCCTACAATTTACTCTATGCTATTATTTTCTGAACACAAACAAAACTCTTAATACTTCCTTAAAGAAACTTAAAGAAACTCTTATAATACTATTGACAAACTGTTCCTTGCATGATATGTCCTATCTACTATTCCCTTCACTCAAATACAGTGTTAGTCCTTCTTAATTTGCTATACACTCTGATACCTTAACTCTTACCTTAATATATAATCTTGATATCTTATTACCTAAATTAACAATATTACAATTAGTTCAATCTTACCTACTAATGCACAGTTTATCACAAATTGTTTATCTGTTTTAACATAGTTGGCTTATATAATATTTAGTTCTACACTCTCACTACACTTTTCCTTTCATTAGAAAGTTACTATAATTACTACCCTGCTCACTTTGTTTCATTATTCTATACCTATCACTTCACTACTTATTTAGTTTTACACACACACTTTTGGGCTTATTCACTTGTTTATTCATGGGTTGTCTGATTACTTTAAATCACTGTGTGATTATGGTCATTTATAACTATTTACCTCCAAATCACACTGATCACTTTTGGTCATCATTCTAATATTGCTTTTGTTTTGGGCTCAAAGTATTGTTTATAGCCTTTGGCCATTACTACTACAATTAGTTTGGGGTATGGTTAGCTTCTAACCCCCCTACATTATATTATACGAGTACATTCTTTAAATAACAAGATACATGTGATACTATTACCCTTCATTAATCTTATTGTCCTAGCTACATCTCATATGCTACAGACATCAATTCATTACTAAATTTACAATATTCTGTTCACTTTTTTGGGATGACTTGATTGTACTTAAACTTCTTCTTCACTGTCTCTTGGTTTCTTTGGTTCCTATCCGATCTATTGTGTCAAGTCTGTCAGGTTAATAGTCATTTGTCATTTATGGTTTACTGGGTTATTGATCTTTAAGTTCATAAGTTTTTTTGCCTTTTACTCTTATTTTCAGCTGTTTATTTTGTAATTAAATACCATTGAATTCTTGCTACCTTATGTCATGTTACACTATTGAGGTGTGAACACGCCTTTTTAGACGGCAATATACTTGTATTCAATTGGTATTTAGATTAAGTACTGATACAATATAATTAAAGCATTATAAAGTCAAAATCAAGAACGTGAATAACTGATTCGCATGCGGCGAATTCGTCTAACAAAATGTCTCTTTTTAACATCACGGGTGTCCATTGCTGTCTCTAAGTTGTGTTTAAATAAGTAATTAGTTTGATCCCACCTGTGATCTGAAAGTAGATGATGTACGCAAGGCGAGGGTGTTGATCTGTGTTGAAGAATTCGTCATGAGCTGGGTTGATGTGAATTTGATGCGAAATCATGCGTTTCTCTGTCGGCCCGACGGCGATGGAGCTTAGGTGTGTTGCTCTGCCAGTGGAGAAGATCTAGTTTCCACATCGGAATCCATCACTCTCGGCTAGTGGGCGAGGACCCTAATAATAAATGATAATTATAATATGCCATCGGAACTTCATCAACCCTGATATATTTCTCGTCTCACAATCTCTTTCACCACTCACGCACACAGATCACGAATTACACAAATTGACTTTTAGTTGCCGGCAATATAGTTCAATATCAAGAATGATCTTGTGAGTCTACCATTACAGTTTCTATCAATGCATATAAGTATTCAAAACGTCTACATTAAATTAAGTTTACAAAGATTTGTCTGGTCTAACCTTCATGTTCTACTGCACTAGTTACCTTGTGGGTTATTAATTCAATTTAATCTTTTAAGTACTGAAATACTCAAACTTTACCAGCACGTGCTCATATCTCTGCCGGAAGTAACACCCATCCACGCTCAACAAACACACAATTAAGTTACAAACGTAACATTCCCTATTTAATTAAACACATGCCCCTTCTTTATTGAATAATGGTTATATAAGATAATTACCTGGGACGCTTTAGCACCTCACGAATGCATGAGAAAGATAAATAGATCACCGCCGGACCAGATCTTCACATCAGCAAGAATGAGGTAGAAATGAGACAGAAGGACTCGAGCACCGTACCCAGCTAACGGTAGCGAATTGCAGTCACGGTAACAGCTGATATAGATTACTAAATTCCTTCGCTGCCCGTAATATAGATAGTCGACGCCGCTGCCACAGCGACCTCGACCGACGATCCAGCAAGCGTAGCACATTGACAAATTTAAAAACAAATCGCGGTGGCGCCGATTTAAATTAAATTCAGGCCGAGGTATTCCAATTTAAACCGTGCCTCGGTTTAAAAGATGAAATTATCTTTTATTTAAACAACGCGAAAGAAAGCAAATACCGCCCAGAAACGCGAATTTCTGAAAACTAAAATTTATTTTGTTTACGTATCTGTGGTGACATAGCATGAAACGATATCAGTTGTTAATATTTTATTAACGTTTCTAAGTTTTTGATCTAATAAATTCATAACATCAATATAAAAAATTACCCCCTATCTTTTCAATTACCCTTTTTTATTTATAAATATTTCACCTACCTTTCCACAGTGACCTTTTCTTTAGAATACTTTATTTATAAAAATTAAGTACTTTACTTTTGTTAAAACGTAAAACGTTGCAGATAAACTACCCCTTCTCCTCTTAACCGCTCTTCACCAAAATTAATAGGCCTTGAGTCCTCTACAACTCGCGCAAATGTGCAAAAAATTATTTGATTCTGTTTCAATTTGCGGCAGTTATTATTCGCCATAGAAAAAAATTCTACACATAGACATACACACAGACGCTTTTTGAAAAGTGACTTTTCTCCACGTTTTGAGTGTAGTACAATCAGAATCAGTCCCTATCTGGAACACGATTTTTTTCTCGATCACAATACTTCCATTTTTTTACGGAACATGGAAAAGTTAAAGAAATTAAGTACCTAGTAACAATTAAATTTAAAATTACATATATGATTAAAATAAAGTAATTAACATTTACACAATTAAAACCGTTTTCATGCATTTTTTGGTATTCAAGGAAATTAATGTATTTATTTATTAATGCATTTATTGCCAAAATTTATTTGGCTGTTTTCATCTTTTTGTTTTGTGAGAATCTGCCTAAAAATTGCTCAGGTTTATTTAATTTTACAACGTTATTATTGAATCTATATTTCTTTGCAGTGCATGTTATTAACTTTGAACGCCTTGGTTTTATCTCAATTTAGATAGCAGTTTTAAAATGCTTTTTTTAGTCACTTCTGTTCGAATTAATGTGAACAAAGAAATAATTGTATATAAAATGCATCCGTTTACAAAAATAATCTTAAAAAGCTCAACATTTACAGTTCACGTAGTATTCGAGCCTACATGGAATGGTAAGGAGACAGCATCTGAAGTCTAGTAGGCATTGGTCGATTATGTTTCTGAAGTCTTCTTCCGGTATGGACCGCGTCAAAAATGTCTTGTATGACAACGTTTCACTCATATTACAATGCGTATCCTCAGGTCTAAGTGTGTGTCTTGTGTGTATACAGCGCTTAGCACGGTATTTCACCTGTACATACAGGGTCGATAACCTCGCATCATTTTAAGCGGTTTAATGTAGTTAAACACACACACAGAAGATAACGTTGTCATACAAGACATTTTTGACGCGGCCCATACCGGAAGAAGACTTCAAAAACATAATGGACACCGACCGCGGAAGCCTACGTGACAATATTAGTCAATTAGTATTTTACAATGGATTTACAAATATCGATTGTGGATAAAATGAGTTTTATTCTTTTTTTTTTTTTGGCTCCGCCAAGCCTTATTTTTTTGCTTCATTGGCGGAATAGACACGTATAGCTGTCCTTGGCCTGTCTGAAGCAAAATCGACACTTATCATGGTAGCGTAGTCGTGTTAATGAGAGTTTTACTAACCAGATCCTAACGAGCGTTAGTGAAACGGCTATTAATAAAACGGCCGTTAAAATGTTTTACCAGCTAACAAATTGTCCGTTAGAAAGAAAATTAACAAACGTTTGTTAAACGGCGCATGGGTGTTCAAAAACAATTATTTTTATACATCGATTAATTAACTTGGTTTTAATGTTACCACTAAGGAAGTACAATTTCCAGTTAGTCATGTCTGAAGATTTCATAATTGATCCATTAAAAAAAATTATTATTACAATTCACATCCCAGGCAAGTGCAATTTTGTACAACCTCTATGCTATATGATTTCCTATACTTATTATTAGTTTGTGCCTTGTTCTTTGTCTTGATTTTTATCATCATCTTCTTCAAGAATTAAACCAAGGATGGTTTGTTCCGGTCTCGACCAGGCAAAGATTAGCGCTGGTCACTCCAGCGCTTCCTCGGACGTCCCACACCTCTCCGCCCCTTCGGCTTATAGTTCCAGAGTTGTTTGGGGATGCGGCAGCCATCCATTCGGCAAAGATGTTCCCACTAATTCAGCCGATACTGAGCGATCCTCTCGAGTATACTCATAATATTCAGTTCCTGCCGTATACCTGTGTTTCTTCTGTGATCGTGGAGATTATAGCTTGCCACGTGCCTGCAAAATCTCATTTCAGCCGCTTGGATGCGACTGGCCTGGCCTTTCGTTAAAGTCCAATTCTGAGACCCATAAAGAAGCGCGGGAAGAGCCATCACCTTGTAGAATTTTAGGCGTGTTCCTTTACTTGCTGACTTAAGGTTTTGCCTGATGGTCCCGACCATAAGGTTGAACTTATTCGCCACGTCGTTGCTTGCATTATAAGACACATATTATATTAATAATAATATGAATGCTATTATTTATATTTATAATTAATATTAAAGTCTTGTTCAGGCGTTCTGTTGTTTCACTCTTGTTTTTCCCAAACGGTAGTATAGGGTTAACTTTTACATTTCTGAAACAGCATCACCGTGTAACAGTCGAAACATATTGTCTTACCTGCGGATTAATCAACAGTTTGTGAATAATCATCGTCATCATCCACCACTCCAAGGATTAGGACCTTGAACTGTTCTGGAACCCATCTCCTCCTTGGTGTACCGACATCTCTCTTCCGAGTAGGGTGATGATCCAAGACAGCCACGAGTAGACGGATATCAGGCATGCGGTTCAAGTGTTTACATCATCTCCTTCAGTGAGGTTTTTGTCACAGTTTTTGCAACAAATTTAATAAAATATACAGTATATTAAATTACAGAGTAGTGTGACGGTTGAAGTCGGACTATCAATACAGTTACATTCTGAATGACTTATGTATTAATAAAAGTTATTATTCATATAATTTGAATAACTGGTTCGTATCACATCTGCCGAATGCAGTACAGTTGCAGTCAAATGCGTTTGTTTTATTTAGTATGAAAGTTTGGTAAGTAGTCAGATTAGCAGTATACGTGTCAGACAAGATATTTATTGTGTGAAATGGAGAGACATAAAGAGAAAATGAAGAGACATAAAGAGAGAGAGAGAGAGAGAGAGAGAGAGAGAGTGAAACAGCGGGAGAGATAGACAGACAGACAGTCAAAGGGTAGCAGAAAGAGCAGACTGTGTGGTTTGAAATTCAAATCTCTGTCTCTCTCTCTCTCCCTCCCCTCTCCCTCTCTCTCCCCTCTCAATCTCTCTCTCTCTCTCTCTCTCTCTCTCTCTCTCTCTCTCTCTCTCTCTCTCTCTCTCTCTCTCTCTGCAGTCCTAAGAATAAGTACATACAAGCTACAAAGTCAGTGCTTCCGCGAATGAATCAGTTTTAAACAGATGAATGCATGCTCAGTTAGTTCTAAAAAGATAAGTCAGTCAGCTTAACGTGTATAATTAGGAAACCATAAGATAGTCCGAAAGTATAACAACATTAGTTTTTGTTACCGTAGAGTAGAGTTAGTAAAAGGTAGCGAAGATCACAACCAGGCATTGTAGATTCACCTCTCACGTTCCAGTTGGCTAGATAATGGGAAAAGGCGAAAATCAAAACGGATGAGAGTGAATTAAGCAAGGAAAGGAATAAAGAATTTAAATTCCAAGCACAGCAGTCAGGTAGCACATTTATAATGTAGTTAGTTCCCGCGCTGTACGTGATTGTGTATAACTTAGGTCTATCATTCAGAGGTATAAGTCACAGCAAATGTAATTTTAAGTTAGTTATTATGCAGCGCCACTTTAGATTCTAAAACATGCCCTGCATCATCCCTCTACGTCTACGTCTATGTCTGTCTGTCTGTCTGTCTGTCTATCTGTCTGTCTGTCTGTCTGTCTCTCTCTCTCTCTCTCTCTCTCTCTCTCTCTCTCTCTCTCTCTCTCTCTCTCTCTCTCTCTCTCTCTCTCTCTCTCTCTCAAGAAGAAGTACGTACAAACTACAAAGTCAGTAAAATTTTCCCAAGGCTTTCACGGCCGGGGTCAGTTTTATGAGAAGAGTTTACCGGGCTGTTTGGCCGTGGTCCATAATTTAAAGACAAACCAAACTTTTCGACAGCACCACTGGCTGCCATCTTCAGAGTACTGTCGGCCTGACGATAGCAACCCACGTTCAGGAGGTCTCGAATTCTCTGAACTCCACTGATGATGGCAGCCAGTGGTGCTGTCGAAACGTTTGGTTTGTCTTTAAACCATGTACCACGGCCAAACAGCCCGCTAAACTCTTCTCATACGAAGTCAGTGCTTCCGCGAATCAGTCAGTTCTAAAAATACGAATCCATTCTACCTACCGCGCTCGGTACACCGAAATACCGAGTGAAAAATATGGCGCTTTTTGGTATCCCTCAACTGTGTGGTGGCTCTCATTTGCGCCAGTGTAATAAGATCTCGTCCCGACTTGCGTAACGCCTCCATCCCTTTCGGTCACCGTGTTGTCAATTGACACCAGTGTGTTAGTCGGCTAATGCGTGCAGACGAGTGCTGTATTCGTTTCGTTATTTTGGTGGCATCATGGTTCTAACTTTTGCCACAAGCAGCGTTTCGATTAGTTTAAATTTGGCAGTGATGTGGTTATGTTTTTGCTTTTAATTATATTTTAAAGTTGATTTTATTTAAGTCTGACACAAAATAATGGACAAACCTACTTATGAAAGGTGCGAGTAATCACACATCATAGTTTTAAAATATTTTCTGTAGATTGCTAGCCAGAATTTTCAAAATGTCTATGTTATTATTTGACGCCACCATGACTAACGGGTACTAAGTACGCATAAATAAAAAAACCTGTGTTTTTTCATATTGTAAAGTTACAGCGAATCTACTGTAATTTTCACTGGGCTTATACTATATTCAATAGTAACTATATAGAAGCATGCAAGAAAATATGTACTGAAATGCAGACAGCACTGGTAAAGCACTGATTCTTATGGAAAAAGAAAAAGGTTCCGCTGTCGAGAAAAGAGGGCATCCGCGGTCAGCCAGCCAAAAAGATGATGAATATGAAAACCCTGAAACCCCAAAAAGATCTAAGAAGGAAATTAGTCTAGTTTCAGATGTCCATTTTTAACAGTGAGGGAAGGGAACAGAGGTGCAAGTTGGAAGGATGCAAGGAGAGGAGAAGACTTCAATGTTTCATATGTAATGTTTCACCTTGTATAAACAAAAACAATAACTGTTTTGTTAAATTTTATGTTAAGTGAGAAAATCTATTTATTTGTAATAAATTTTACATAACGTGAGTAATATTTGTTATTTCTGTAGTATGTACTTTTTCATGTAATGTACCAGTGGAGTCACATCGGTGACAATTGACAACATTCAATTTTTCAAAAACTATAAATTTAATACAAAACCTTTTGTATGTACAGGGTGTTCATATGAATGATTATGATAAGAAAATAACAAAAAAATTTTTCAGAAACTAAAAAAAAAATAATGACTGAAGGGTAAAGTGTAAGGAGCCTTTATTATTTGAATGTAATTTACAAATTAAATATCGCACAATGGGGTGAGTTATAAAAAGCCGGTTTTGGGGTTCAGAAAACCATTGGTACAACATTACTAACAACATGGAAACAGATAATGTTATCGAATTTTGTAAGTGGTGACTGGATAAACTGCCCACGTGTGTCTTTTTGTCTCTTACAGACACACGGATATGAATATGAAACGTATATTTTAAAGCAACAGTCGGCAACCCTGCGCTCGCGAACAAATTTATAATTTTATTTTATTTTTAACGAACGATCGCACCCGCAGTGTACCTGCTTCGAAGTACTGTATTATAAATACTACAAGTCGTTTCAAATTTTACTTTTTTTCTAATACAATAATTACTGTAAGTTAGTGTTTTCAAGAAATGGAACTGAAACCTTTAATTATGTTTTAAATGTAATTTCTTAGGTTTTACATTTCTGCGCACTTTATAAAAATGAATCGTTTTTATTATGGTAAGTTCTTTAATTTAGTTTTATAAAAATGTGTTCCTCTTTAACCATTTCTTTTCGTATATAGTTTTGTCAGTTTTAACGTGCGTGTGCATGATGACAGATTGTTGAAGACCTACTCCTAATGTGAAAAATTTTCACAAATTTATATGAAAAGCAATGGTAACTTTTTTTTTTTTGACTCGGTGTTCCACGTCGCTAAAAATGAGGGCAAGTGTATATTATAAAGCGACAGTTACTATTTGTAACGTCCGGCTATCGACCATTGATGTCCAACGTCCAGCTCCACACCTTTCTATTTTCCATTTGGTGGGGTGGGGAGGGGTGCGCCCATCCATCTGTTACTCAGTTATATATATAGTTCCCATAAACTCAAAGGTTGCTTACGACTGTTGTAGAGTCACCAACCGCTACTTATACATCCTAGCAACGTCTACTACTAACAATATTACAGAAGTAACTGGGCTTAATTTATACTTGCAGTACAAATAATTACATATAAATTACTGTATACTCTGTACAATTACAAGCTTATATAAGTATTAGCATTATATAATTACTACAAGCAAAATTATTTGTAGACATGACTATATATATATATGATAATGTCTTTGCGCAACAAACGTAACCCAGTTATTGCAGTAGCGTGTTCATTAAAAGCAGTTACTGCGCATGCGTGTGTGTGTGTGTGTGTGTGTGCGCGCGCGCGCGCTCAATTAATATTAATCATATCTGAGCACGGACTAACGCTGAGACACAACGCTGTTGCTATATTACAAATTGATTATTATACAATGTCTGTTTAATTAACAGCCATTAGTCATGAGCATCTAATTAGGTTGAAACTACCATATCACTATGAAATCTTTGAGCGTATCACTGAAGTATGTATAGGCCTATAGTTTATTGTATTATTGGCTTTCTTTCCTAACATTCAGTTTTACTGGCTAAACATGGTCAGCGTTCACTTACAGTCTGTGTGTTGTTACATCTAGCCACAAAAGATTTTATCTACGCGTCTGTTGTTATCGCTGTCGATGTGAACCAATTAGTTTTTATAGCAAACTTCTAAATACAATGAACCGCAATTACAACAAACAGCCCATTACCGACATGAGGCGTATTGCCTACAGGCTTCTATGGCCTCTTTTATGTATCAGATTTATTATATCGTACGGTAAAATACGTTTTACATCGATCTGACACCGATTTCTGCCGTACGTCAAAAATATCGGAAGTAGGTGTGAACAAACTCATTCAGCACTACCATAATCAGTACTGAAAATGGATCCGTGAGTGTTGTATGCCGCTTGTCAGTTTGTTTTGAAGAGGAGAAGGTAAAGAAGTAAGGGTTTTCATCCAATTAACTGTGCACGATATGTAGACGGTGCTTTTCTTAATCTATACGGAAAATTAAGAGGCGATAGAGACAGGTCGTTTTAATTATTTTAGAATGTCTCTTACCTCGTTTGCTTAATTGGTTGTTATATTCCAAGAAACTATTCTAGTCAATCACGATTTAGTGCAAGGCCTGCCGCCAACGCTAGGCAGGAAGGTTGGTAGCACTGATGGCTGAAAGTCATACGGTAAAAAACTCGCGCGAGTGCACAAACGGAACCATTACGGCCCATGTATCTGGACAACTCGTCAGACTTTTTATCGGACGCGACGATATGGTTTTGAGTTCGGAGAACGAACAATTTATCGTACGACGGTGCATAAAACGGCCCATCTGTTTCTGTTGTTCTACATGTCGGACGAGGTTTCATCGTACGTTATCGTACGATATAAATCGTATGCATACAAGGGGCCTATACTGTTGTTGTAGCCTTTATTAAAATTTAATGTTCTTACCTTGCCCGCAGGTGTTTCAGAAAAATTTTCCAATGTTTTTTGGCAGCGTGCTAGCATAACTTGCGTACTTAAAAGTGCTCTAGAACAATCTGGAGTGCTACGTTAGTGGACGGCCTTGACACAGACACCGCACGCTGGGCTAGTCGAGAAGCGTGTCGAACGACACTCTCGTCTTTTCGAGAGCGTTCCGTAATTGTCATAGCAACACGATTTACTACGCTTAACGACTGGTGGACGTACGTCTATTACTCACAGCATCACCATCATCATCAGAACGAAAAATATATAATTTTATATCGCGTTATGAGCTACAAGTAACTTTACATTATGTTTCTACATTTAATAACAGTCGAAGGTTTCTTCTTGCCTGCGATTCTGCAGTCTCTACCCTGACGATTCTTGTAATTAAAACTCGGCTGCGTTGTATTATTACGTTTCTTGTTCTCTACATTCTACTAAGAGAATCTCATTGCAGTGCGGATAAAAGGAACGCAATAAGTAGCTCGCCATTGGTTCGGATGGTTGCGTAGCGGACAGACGGGCGGAAATTACCCCTCGATTGTGAAGCCTCGCAGACTTGTGCGTCCGCTCTCACTGTGTAAACCAGACACCACAAAACTGTACTACTGTTCTGTACACGTTCAACTGTAACTGCGGAAGTGCATTACAAAGGGGTTTTGACTGTCTACTCGCTGTTTATTGCTAAATTACTGTTGCGACGGTCTCACGGATCGTCGTACGGTACAGTGGGGAACAAAATACATGAGACCAACGAAGTCGCTAATAATCAGCTTTAATTATCACAATTAAAAAAATTGTAATTAACAAGGTATTCTCTTATAACAATTCAAGTAAAATTTTCCACACGCAATAATAATGTCAAGTAAAACGAATTCCGCACTAATTATAACACAACAACTACTTCTACAAACACTCGATCCGCGCTGAAGAAATCGTTCACTGTCCATTGATTCACAGAGCCAGTCTCGGTCCCTTATATACGTAGCGCACGTGTTCTATAATCTTTCCATCCTTACTTAATCGCTGACGCTAATGCGTATTTCAAGTGTGCTCTTGAAGAATCTGGAACATACTGTTACGACGGTCTACTGCTCGTCGAATGGTACAGTGGAAAACAAAATGCAGTTAAACCGTTCGTAATTAACAACACAGTCTCTTACAACGAATCAAATAAAAATTGTTCACACGCAATAAAATGTCAACTAATATAAAACACAATTGTATTACAATTTTATGCCGCCCGATTATAAAACACAACACTTCGCCACAATAACCGCTTGAACGCACAGAGTAATCACTTGTAATCGGCCGACAATAAACTCGAACCGCACTGTAATTTATCGCAACTATAACTCAAACTGAACGTCGTTGAGTACTGGTATCTATACGCTACAGAAATACTAGATTATTCCATACTGCGCGTTAGCTCTGACGTAATTAATTGCGGCCTTGACACAGTCCACGCGGCTGGCGTCTTACAGAAAAGTCTCGCGAGTGCATGTTGAAATCACGTACGCCACAACATTTAGCCGTATTCCACTGGATCGTACGAGAAACACGTAGATTGTTCTGTAATGTCGTTACAATACTTTAACGCGCCCTTGACTGAGGCAACGCCTGCTTCACAAAGGGGGTGACGGTGGAAGTACGTACTCAGTTGTTCGATAGGGTTCTCATTACACACGTTGTTGAATTTTATTTCACTTTCCCCGACACTCCAATAGTCAACTGACCTATCGTTCCCCGTTATTTTACAAGCCTTTATTATCATCTTCTATCGCTTCTTCAGTCATTATTACTGGCTCTGTTTATTTTTTACAGTGTTGTTATTTACAGTTTTTTTACACTATTATTAATATAAATGACAGATTTTTTAATACAGTTGGAAACATTATTACTCAGACAGCTAGGCCGTGGTCTAGAGTTTCGGCCTCATCATCTGACGTTTTGCCATCAACAGTGTCTGTAACAATTGTCACGGTTTCCGCCACTCGCCCCGGTGGATATTGTCTACCTCATCACTGAGGTGAACTGGTGGACACCGTGCCGATATCGTTACCGATACTGAAGGTGGCCTCCGATGGTGAGGATAGCATAAACTCTAGACCACGGCCTAACAGCTCGCCTAATAATATTTCCAACTGTGCGGTGGGCGCCGGCCGTGGAAGCTTTAGAAACTTTTCAATACTGTGTTCAGTATTTCTTACGCATCTTAAAACGAAAACTCCACATATTAAGTACGGGTCTAAATTTTTGCGGTGTGTAAAATAACATTAGCTACCTGTTTCATGTATTATTACCTCAGTTGAGGCCGGCATTTACCTGAAGATGAAAATAATTAAACTCGCTGTATGGTTAATTTAGAGTTAAGTAGGAAACGTATTATAAAACAGGATTTCACACAGCAAGCGTGTAAAGTAATCAACGAAATGCGCGAAAACTGGCTACAATGAGGAAGGATATGGGGGGGGGTATTGATTTATTAGACAGTGGCGATTATGGGTCGAAAAACGCGGGATATTGTCACTTTTGATTATTATACTTTGTTAAATAAAAATTCCATCTCTCAATTTGAGCATAAGATACTCTTACGACGGTCTCACGGATTGTCGTATGGTACAGTGGAAACAAAATGCAAACACCAATGAAATCACTAATTACCAGCTTTATTGAGTCACAAATAATAATTTGAAATTAACAAGATGCTCTCGTACAATAATTAAAGTTACTTTGTCCACAAACATTAATAATGTCAACTATAAAGAATCACGCACTAATTATAACGCAGTAATCACTTTACACAACAACCACTTGGTCCGCACTTACAACTAACTTCTAAGCGGCGCAGCTGTTCCTATATATAACCAGTAGGTGTTCCAGACTAATGTTCTATAATGTGCGTCAACAAGCCCTCTAAAAGTCTAGATGATACTTGAGTGCGGCCTTGGCAGAGACACGCACCTGCTCTGCTAGCCGAGAAACGCGTAGAACGACACTCCTGACTGTTCGATAGCGTTCCGTCGTTACAATATTAATGAAATATAAACATATAATTCCAGATAAAGTAGGGGCACGATTAACTCCTCATTATTCCAAAGCACGTCATATTTATGGGTTAATTAAATTTCACAAGTATGCAGTTGCGCTTAGTCTTTATGGTCCACTTTATGAAAACCCTAAGTTGTTTATAACCAAAAATTAGGCCTTATTCTGAGAATAGTAAGTAAATACACTATTAACGATTCTAAACATGTTGTGAGATTAATAAACAATTGTGCAATCGACGTGAGTAATATTATGGTTAAGTTAACGTGGTTAAGTTATGGTTAGTATTGATGTATTTAATCCCTTTCCAAGTGCACGCAGACAATTTACCCTCGGTATTGTAAAGCAACGTTTGAAAGGAGATTCTACGTTACTTAAGAAAATAAATTTATCAGTTTGAGGTATTCTAGAACTGCTTGAAATATGTTTAAATTTAGTTTACTTCCAGTATAAATATGAATATTGTTCTCAGAAGGCAGGACTGCCAATCGCTTTCCCTTATCACCAGCGTTGGCCAATATTTTTATGGATTGGATGGAGGACAAATTACTTATCTCTATCCTCAGTAAACCTAAACTATGGACACAATATGTTGATGAAACTTTTTTATTTTCAGCATGTCAGGAAAGAGTTATCTCAGTTTTCTTATAGAACATGTGAGGATAATATTACGAGCTATGGAAATAGGATACTCCAAAAAGTGCTGTAGATTTATATTGCTGGATAGGGTATGAAATGAAGAAATAGGGGAAGAATGAATATATGTACCAATATTACCAATATAAATGACACAATTGGTGTAAAAAGATTAAGATTACCGAAAAGATAAAATGGTCAAAGGTATTACTAGAATGGAACTCTCTTGAAACAAGAAAAAAAGGGAGACCGCGACAGACTTGGATGGAACCATAAGGAGTGCAATGGCACAGTGAAGTCCGAAGCATGGAAAGACAGTAACGTTTGGAAGCTGGGACGGAAAAACGACTTTAAATGTTCTAAAATCACAAATACGTATATATCAACATCATGATCGCGTCACACCTATAGCTAGCACAAATATGACACCCACTCTACGATCATATAACTAATATTCTTTTAGATCCCACTGGGTATACCCAGAAACGCCATAATTGTTATTTTCTATAGAGCCAAATGTTCATGTACTACTTCGGACAGACTTGAAAACTACAAACCCATTATACTGATAACTGCTTAATGAAGTTGATAATTGTTACAGTTGCACGTTTCGTTCTGGTGTGTGTGTGTGTGTGTGTGTGTGTGTGTGTGTGTGTGTGTGTGTGTGTGTGTGTGTGTGTGTGTGTGTGTGTGTGTGTGTGTGTGTGTGTGTGTGTGTGTGTGTGTGTGTGTGTGTGTGTGTGTGTGTGTGTGTGTGTGTGTGTGTGTGTGTGTGTGTGTGTGTGTGTGTGTGTGTGTGTGTGTGTGTGTGTGTGTGTGTGTGTGTGTGTGTGTGTGTGTGTGTGTGTGTGTGTGTGTGTGTGTGTGTGTGTGTGTGTGTGTGTGTGAACACGTGTGGCAGTACGCAATATTAATGCATCTAGTGACTACTACAGCAATCAATCAATTGTTGTCTGTAACAGCTGATACAGTCTCACACCATCTTACGTCCTGCCAATACTAGTTACAATGACAAGACATTTTGCATCTACGGCTGTTGGAGCATTGTTTGACGTCTGTGTTAAATGAAACGTTTTGGTACATTTGCTACAGTCCCTTTCAAAATTTACATTTTCACCTTGACAAAAGTCAACCACCATACGTATTTGGTTGAAAAGTGTATAAACACATATTTGGGTTGAAACAGTTCTTAAAAGAGTTTTTGATTGCTTTTTTCAACTGCCCGAATTGATAGTATACATAATACTGAAGCCTACTCTGACACAAGCTTTTATCGTCTAATCGGCAACCGAGATGAGATCCCTCACCTCCATTGACCTCCACTATTTTTCGGTACCAATACAACCTATCCATCGCATCGGTTCTCTCGATGAATTTATCTCTTTTATCCGTCTAGTGGCTTGTCGTTTTTTATATTTCACTACGCGTTTCTGGACATATGTCCCATCTTCAGGTGTAATCCCTCAATAAAGTTCGTCAGATAATTAACACAAATTACGTATAATTTATACACATGTCGTAAATAAATATAAAACATGTGAACACGAAACACGCGCTGTTGTTGATACGCCCCACGGTAACACTATAATCGACTGTTCATATAACAACACATGTAAATTATACGTAATTTGCGTTAATTATCTGACGAACTTTACTGAGGGATTACACATGAAGATGGGACATATGTCCAGAAACGCGTAGTGAAATATGAAAAAGGAAAAGCCACTAGACGGATAAAAGAGGTAAATTTTATTTTATTCATATAGTATGAGTGGCTTGGATACTGAAAGCATGAATTCTGATAGTCCTTGCATCTTCACAAGCCGTTTTTCTATCTTATCTTGGACCTATTACTCAGTCATTTCTCCTTCAGATGCTCTTCCTTAGCCTTCTGAAGTTTTTGCAACTCTTCAGTCTGACGATAAGTCTGTCCCAGCGCCATCTTTGTCCATTCATCCATGCGAAAGTCTTCGTACAGCTAGCTATAGCAGTATCTGGCATCCTACAAGCCAGACGCCTCTGGCGTACCGATCTCCTAGTTGCAAACGTCATTTCTTTATCTCACAGCAAGTCTTCTGTTTGCATGATATCCTGGACCTAGTTAGTTAGAGTCCAGTTTAAGAACGTGGTCATCAGGCATTCGTTTCATGTGACTATACCATACGAGGTGCTTAGTATTTATGGATCCTAAAAATCGAGTTGAATGACTAATCAGGAGAGTTTGGCTATGAAAAGGGAGTCCTCCAAGGCAATGCTCTTGCTTGCTTCCTCTTTATTCTTGCCTTAGAAAAAGCAATGAGAGATGGTGGAATAAATTCCTCCAGGACTGTATTCAACAGGTTGGTGTAGGTCCTAGGATAAGCCGAAGACCTAGATATAATCGAGAGGTCCCTTCAAGCTGAAGCCTTTCTTGCTCTTAAAGATCCCGCAAGGAGGCGGGTCTCATAATAAATGAAAGTAAGACAAAATACATGGCTATAGGAAAGGTAGCTAGAGAAATAGGGCACGTAAAAATTTGCATCTATTCCTTCGAAAAAGTCAACAAGTTTGTTTATTTAGGATGCCAAGTTAACTCCGATGGAGAAACGACAAAAGAAATAAAGCAAAGAATCACCTCAGCTAACAGGTTTTTCTTTGGTCTCAGACTCTTGTTCCAGAGCAGAACAATTACCAGGAGCATCAAGCTTCTTCTGTATAAAACACTGATCAGCCCAGTTCTCACCTATGTTTCTGAGACCTGGACCATTTCTAGAAAGTCTGAGTCAAGCCTGCTGGTTCATGAACGCAAAATCATCCGCAGTAGTTTTGGTCCAATATGTGTGGGAGGTGAATGTAGAAAAGAACCAACCAAGAACTGATCACTCGTCTGAACGAACCAGATATTGTGAAAGTTATCAAACTTGGTATACTCAGGTGGGCTAGACATGTGATCAGAATGAGGGAGAATGAAATACCCAGAAAGACACTCTGGGTCATTCCTAGATCTGTGGCACCAGAAGAGTTGGTAGACCCAAACTACGTTGGAAAGACGGTGTGAATTATGATGCGCCGGATATCCTTGAGACCCGGAACTGGAGAGCAGCTCCACTTGACCGGGACAACTACTCGTCTGATTTGATTGAATATTTTCATATGGTGTGTATCGTTAATTCGGGTATCCCATTTTAACGTCCGTCTGGATGATGGACCACGGCTTCAGCACTATAAAATAGAAAATAAAACGACAACATCTCTAAACATGGTCCGCTCTAAAACACAGGAATTTTATAAATAAACACATAACGTCCTAATTCACTTACCTACTAGACTACAGTCGTTGTCATCGCATTGCCTTAAGGGCCCTTGAAGGATCTCTGATCCGTTCCGACTGTACAACTCAGCCTCTCCCTACACCACCGACACTGCAACTTCTAAACGTGCTCACTGGGAGGCTACCTTTGGCAACCCGTTGCCTGTCGTTCTTAACACGTGATCGTGTCAGCGCTTACGACAAACATAAAATTGCTCAACTAAGGAGAAAATCCCGAGCTTCTTACGAGCTACATCGTTCCTAAGTTGATCTTGTTTAGTGCAACACTTGACAGATCAAAGCTGTCTTGATTACTGCTAACTGTATACTGGTATCATCCCTCCGCCTAATCACCTATATCTTGTACTTGCACAATAACGCTGGTACCCAACACCTTATAAAATATTTTATAACCTCTCTTGTTTGCAACGTCTGCTCAGGAATCATCCTTGGCATTCTACACATTCTTCAAGGATTAGGTTATATAAACCTGTTCCAGCACCCATCTCATCCTCGGACGACCCACGTCACGTCTACCAATGGCTTTATTGTTCAGTGCCGCTTTCGCCAATCGATCCTCTGTCATTCTTTGCAGATGATACCACCATTGTTTTCTGCAAATTGAAATAATTTTATTTATGTCCTTTACTTCGACTTCTGCTCTGATGTCCTCATTCTATCTTGCAAAGTATAATTTAAAGTGTTTCGAAGAAACTGCATTTCAGCACTTTGAATCTTGCCGTATTCCTTTTTTGTCATGATTCACCCCTGAATCGCATAAATCAACGTGGGTATTGCAATTGTCTTATAATATTTAATCCTTGTGCTGTGTCTTGTTTTAATTCTAAGATTTCTATGAATCGTACCACAAATATTCCTAAATTTATATATCTTCTCTCTTAAATTATATTCAGATCCATAGCTTACTGCACTGCCGAAATATCTGAAACGGCTCACCTGTTCTAAAGTGCTGTTGTTTATAACTATCTTAGACCTCACTAGATATTTACCTTTAAAGGCCATGGTTTTGGTCTTTCTTACTAAACTTTTCAGTAAGTATTCTATGCCACTTCTTGTAGTTGAAACATAGCTCTTTGTAAATCATACTCATTTTCTTATATAAGAACTATGTCATCCGCATATAGCAGGAAACCCATACAAATTGATTTGTTAAGCTGTATTCCCAAAGTCACTCCGGATTTCCATGGTTTCAACATGTCGTCAAAGTAAATATTAAACAAGGTTGGTAAAACACGGTATCCCTGCCTAACTCCCCTATATATATTTGAATGTCACCTGTTATTCAGATGAATACATCTGACTACAGATTTCCATGACTACAGATGTAGTTTTATAAAGGATCTTGACAGAATTTATTAAATGCTGTGGATATCCTCTTCTATTCATAATATTCCACAAGTGTTGACGGTTATGCTCTCGCCTTTTCTTTATTATCTGTAGTAATACAAACAATGCATCCACAATCCACCTACCCTTTATAAAACCACTATTCTACTTTCTATAACCTTTCCAGCGAAATTCCATGCAAACAAGTCTTGGGTCGAATGGTGTCTCGGTTAATATTTCGATGCTTGTTTGGTGTTTTACATGCCATATTTACGAAGAATATGGCGATATCCAAATTTTCAGCTAATATTGATTTATATCACTTTCTTTAATCGTCTCTTACTTTTGTTTTAACCCTATTCTGACGTGACCCGTACGATATAATCCGGCATCAAACTAAAAACTCCTATAAAGTCGCCATGTACATAGTTTAAATAGACACATACAAATAGATAATACAACACAAGATACTTTTATTTCTTATCCCTATCAATATGGGTGTATCAGCCGATACGGACCGTTTACTGATTACACAGAGACTAACTCGGAGGTGCCGTGAATTTTCAGCGCAGTGGCGTATAAAGCATTAGATTAAAAATCAACTGTTCATTTAAAATGCAATTGGGGTAATCTTATATGCCTCTTATATGTGCCTTAAATTATTTAGTTTCTCCTATAAATTTACCTTTACTGCATACTTGTGCAGTTTTAAATTTTTGCTAAAATCTGTGTAAATGTGACTATTTTTTCATCAAATGTTAACCAAAATTAAATCAAGTTGTTAAAAAGCCATTTTTTAGGTACATATTTCTTATACATTTATATGAAAGGCCTATCTGTTTATACTATATAAGAACAGTCTTTACGTGGTAGATGGTCGTTACGTGATATATTGTTTTACCTGTTACTCTTTTAAAGTGTAATCTTCTAGACGTCTCTTCTAACATTCCATGAAAGGGCATAACCACTTTCTTTTCTTTTCTGTTTATTACATTCTTTATACATATTCTAAATTGGAGTTCAATATTTAAATTTTTTGACAAAAATGTTTTAAATATTTTAACGAGAATTTATTTATAAACACATGATTTTTGTTCAACTTGCTGTGTGTTATCATACGGTTTTTGGTAGACTTACAGTAATTTAGGTTCGTTGTTTTGTTAGTGGAGAAAATTTTAATTAAAGAAAAGATTTTAAATTCTTCTTCTTCTTCTTCTTCTTCTTCTTCTTCTTCTTCTTCTTCTTCTTCTTCTTCTTCTTCTTCTTCTTCTTCTTCTTCTTCTTCTCCTCCTCCTCCTCCTCCTCCTCCTCCTCCTCCTCCTTCTTCTTCTTCTTCTTCTTCTTCTTCTTCTTCTTCTTCTTCTTCTTCTTCTTCTTCATTCCAGGTCTAGGCGACATCACCTGTTCCGGTCCTGTGCTTTCAAGCCATCTTTTGCGTGGTCTTCCCACACCTCTTTAGGCGCATATTATAAAACTTGTTGAGGTAGCCTTTTTGCTTCCACTCCACCTATGTGTTCAATACATTTCAACTTACATTCCTCGATTCTTGCATTTACAGAGAATATACAAAATTTCTGTCTTACCATATCGTTTCTAATTCTATCGTTTTGTGTACATCCCTTTACGCATCTTAAGAAATTCATCTCTACAGGTTGTATATGACTTGTATCTTTTTTTAGATAATTCCCATGTTTTGGATCCGTATAAAAAAGTGGGGACTGCCATAACTTTATAAAAGTTAATTTGAGCATCCTTTCTTGTTTTCTCCCTAAAGTTATTTTAATAGTACTACAAATTGCATGAAATCTGTTTATGTTTTGCTCGATGTCCTCGTCAAATTGATATGTAATATCACATCCTAGGTACTGAAAGTGCGATATTTGCTCCAGCAAAAATGATCGTAATTTTTTATCTCATGAGATGTTTGTCATTGAAAGTCATTACTGTTGTTTTCTTTTATTAATAGATACATTCAAATTATATTGAGTATAATTATTTGTAAATCATTTTCCTGCTTTCTGTAAATTATCTTCTGTTTTTTTTTTGCATAATAATAGCATAAAAGCTGGTCATCTGGATATAATAAAGTATTCACAATTTGTAAATTATTTCACTGCAAAATCGACTTGTAAAATAATTTCTGACATGTGACACTCACACAAATATTGTTTCCAGAAGTCAGCCGGCCGTCAAGCTGTGCAGGACACACACACACAGACACACACACACACACACACACACACACACACACACAGTGTATAGCTGCAGTCCGTGTAACAGCTGGCCGTAACAACTGCATGGCCTTACATATGCCTTTATACGTTGTTTGCAATGATATATATGTTTGTACCTTTACGACCGGTTCCACATCTGTAAGCCGTGCTGCTGCATTGTTATTGTTATTGAATTTCGGAAAACACAAACACACACACACTCGTATGCACTGTACGCACAAAAACCTTGGTACAAAACTACTTGGATTGTGATTCTCAAACAGTGGAACGGACTACTGAAAGCAAGAAAAATCGACACTTACAATATTTATTAGACTTTAGTAAAAACAAAATCGTATTACAGTAGTTTTTCTGCTTATACAATTATCTAATAAACGTTGTATATAAATAATATACATACTAACCCTGGCTACTAATCTAGAGGTCCTGCGTTCGATTCCCGGGCCCGCACCATAAAATCAAGGTACGTTTTTCAGCCCCTAGGTCGACTCAGCCTGTTGAAAGTGAGTACCTGGGATAATATCCTGTAAATAATAATGGGCGGCTGAAGCGTAGTGCTGGCCACACTGCCTTCCTTGTATGCCGTACGGCTCGCATAAGGCAGTCTACCCTGCCTGACTCCTAACCTGCTTCGGTGGTACACATGGGAGTCATTATTGTTATTATATAAATAATAATAAAGGTCATTAGGTTAAATAATTACAATATTTGTCAACACCAATAAGCGATTGTTGTGGAAAGTGATTATTGTGTTATAATTAGTGCGGAACACTTAATAGTTGACATTATATTGCGTGTGGGCAGATTTGACTAGAATCACCGTACAAGAGTATCTTCTTGATATCAAATTGCTATTTCTGGCCCATTAAAGCTGGTAATTAGTGACTTCATTAGTGTCTATATTTAATTTCCACTGCACCACACGGCGATCCGCAAGACCGCTGTAACGTTATTTATAATATTCTATTTTTTGTAACTGAAAATATTATTGTTACTTACTATTCTATTCAGATCAGAATATTAATTTTATAAACCCTTCTTGAAAGCCAAGCGAAATGATTTTTCAACTCCTACATCCACTTTTCTCTGAAGGTTATAATATACTAGTTGTTACCCGCGGCTTCGCACGCGAATATTGGACGTTTTATAAGTATTTTAATATAATTTTTATTGTCTATGTCTATATGGCATTCTGTCAGCTCGCATAACATACTTGTACTCATTAGACAAATTCTCTCCAAAGCTGTTTTCAACACTTGTACTATTTTAACCTGTTGGTGAAACAGTCTTTGGAGATTTAAAAATTCCCGTTTATAAAGCCTTCGCAGATATTTATAAAGTACCTGTTAAGTCAAAAGCGCTGAATTCTTTATTTTAAGTGTTACCGTGGTAGACGTCTTGTATAACACATTAAACGTTATGTTTTCCTCAACCATGGCTTTTATTTATTTCAGCAGTAAACTAAAAACCAAAAACCGTTGTCACCTAACTTCACAAATGAAAACAACTCGTATTTTCGCTTTGCATTAAGTATAGGAAAATTTACAATTAGTACACTTCTTCTTTTCCACATCGTAATATATTGATACAATCGCATATTATATAAAACATCAAAAATATACTGCAGGAATGGATAAATGTACAGTTCCGATGCCGCTAAATAGCTTTTGTTTATTTACTTGTTACTATGGTAATATTAATTCTGGTCTCCATGGTGTTGTTGACATCTTTAATAGTAGTACTTAACATATTTCATTACTTATTCATTGCATCATCAGAAATACGTATAAACATAAATTTTATAATCGTTTAAGACAATTACAAAATATATAGACGTATCTGTATACAAAATTACAAAACATATCGATACACTCGCATATTAAAAACATTAAAAACTGCAGGAACGGATACAGGTAGAGTTCCGATGCCGCTAAATATCATTTGTTTATTTACTTGTTACTATGGTAATTAATTCTGGTCTCCATGGTGTTGATGAAAACTTTATACGCGTCAAAGAAAAGGCATAACTAAAAGGCCCTAAATCGTGCGAACGGGTCAAAATATTAAATTCCAATTTATACAGTATTTTTCCCCTTGTGTCAAAGGTTACCTGTGCAAAATTTGGTGGCAGTTGGTGTAACGGTGTAGATTTTTATTCAGTACCCATAAATCCTCAGACTATCAGATTTATATATATAGATATTAAACTCTACTGTTATGATACTACAACATAGAACTTTACTGTGTAAAATAGAACAACAAGGGATAACAGAGAAGACGATATTGGGGATGTGGAACACAAAGCTGTTTGCTTCACATTTCTGTGCCAAGCAGCGCCTTACCCATTCTTCAGTACGTTTAGTGTCAGCTGACTGAGCATAGCATTAACGTCTTGAATTTTCTTTTAATCTTGTTCACAAAGGAAACTGTTCTATTTACACAACGGCTTGATAATATTATTTTCTGTTTTGCTTCAATTGCTTTTTTAACAAAGAACATCAATAAAAATTAGTTTTAATTGCTTACCACGTGTGTTTAAAATACTAATATTGAATCCGGCAAAATAGCGTTTAATTGAAGGGGAGTCCCTACTAAAAATGGATAAAAATTGATAAAAAATGAAAATGTTTTTCGTCCCAAATTATTCTATTGTTAGTTTTTTATATTGGAAACACACTAAAACTTTTATTTTTGAAATATTTTGTAGGCAAAAACAAATTGTTTGGGAAAAAACTAGCACCTAAGCGATTTACATTTCATTTAGGTATATTAACAAAACAATATTATGTATATAATATAATTTTACACATATATATTATAACGGTATGAACCCTGTTCTTATGTTATATTTTAATGAGCGTGTAATCGTAATAAATAACACAAGAAAGTTTTATTAAAGTTCATGTAATTTTTTATTAAAAATGTCTTATTTGGTTTTCGGTTTTAAACTCATTATTATTTTTACTTGCTTATTACGTGCAATTTGCACTTTTATATTACAAATAATTCTCTTATCTATCTTACGATTCCAAAATTATCATAATTTTTATGTGCTTATTACGCATAATTCTTACTACTTATACCTTAACCTTACACACAAACATATTATATAATGTTTTAATCTAATACATTATTATCAATTTTTCTACTGCTCCCAGCTAGCTCAATTATTATTTTATTTAATCTTTTAATTATCTAATTCTTTTTTTTCTTTGTAACTATTAAATTCTCTTCATAACTGCATCTGCGTTATTTACTGTTACTTCCTCTAACGAGGTTGACATTTATTATTAATAATTATAGGTTTTGAATTTACAGTTACTGCTAACTTTTATTGTTTAACAGTCTTCTCATATTATGGTACTTAATGTACAAACACAACACATTTACAACTATACAGTTATTTGAATAATCTGAGGATCTAATTGTCTATTCTTTTTCTCTTTTCTTTGATATTTAAGTCTTTTGATTTAGTCTCGGTTTCATATGAATAAATGGTTATTTGTCACCTTGTTATTTGTGTGGTGCATCTGAAGCGTGTCCTCTTCGTCCTGGATACGAATGACCCTTATTGTCGTGGAAGTCCTGGAGTCGGGTAGTCTTGGAGTTTTGTAGTCCCTCGTCATTGGATTCTCGTATTCTGCTTCATTGGATGCTCGTACTCTGCTGCATTGGCAGCTCGTACTCTGGATCACTGGCTTCTCGTACTTTGCTGCATTAGCTTCTCTGGCTCTGCTGCATTAGCTGCTCTGGCTCTGCTGCATTAGCTGCTCGTACTCTGCTGCATTAGCTGCTCGTACTCTGCTGCATTAGCTGCTCGTACTCTGCAGCATTGGCTGCTCGTACTCTGCTGCATTGGCTGCTCTGGCTGTCGATCAACTCTAGACGCTCTAGTAGTTGGACATAGCCTCCGGCAGTCCTGATGATTGAACCAAAAAAAGTTGTAGTCCTTGGACAGAGCGATGATTGCGCGTCCTCGTATTTATACCCAAGGCGCCGAAATCATGTCTCGACAATATTCTGCCTGTTCGCAGTTGCCGAGCGCGTCACTTTTAATCCCGCTTTCTAATGACACTTAATTTGCTCGTCTTCGCGAATTGCGAAGTCTTTAACACATTATACGATATTCCTTCGATCGTTAATTTTTAGGCGTTCATCATGCAGAAAACCGTTTTTCTTTATCTTAGTTACTCTAATTACTATTAAATTTTAACTTCTTATCATTTCACTTTTTGTTCGTTTCGCTCTATTTTTTATCTATGTGTTTGTGTTATTTTAACACACATTTTGGTGTCTTCAGTTTTTCGCTACTATGCACATAAGCCTAGTAATCGAAAGGGTGGCGCCTTTCATGAATGAACCGGTCGTCACACACACATACACTTACTTGTGTACACACATGCAGAGAGCAGCTGCTTTGCTCCCTGTCCTAACACGCAAGTCAGGCGTTTCCATTACAATTTATATTGCAGTCTGAATGATTATTATTATTCAAATTCGTTATTTATATCTTCTAATTGCTTACTTAAAATACTCAATGCAATGCACAGTACTCAACATAATTGTACTGTTGCAATATATCATATCAGTACTAATTTGGAAATAACTGTTACATGTACAAAACATCAGCCGTTTTATCTAAAATGAAAAAATGAGACTTGTAAACAGCTGATTGACGTTTGTTGGCAACCTGCAATGATCGATAAGAAGATTGATAAGGACAGCTGTAGAAGATATTTGCTCCTATAAATTATTAAAAATGTAAACTAAAATATTATATTGTTTATTGTATTAGAATTTATTACTTTAGTACCCACGTAGTAATAAAAAAATCATATCAATCCTTTATACTCCATGAAAATTTAATTTTCCAACAGAAATAATATTTTTAGAAAATCCGAGTTCCCGAAAATTTAATTTTTCATGTTTTTATACATACTTTTTATATATCTAGAAAACTGTTTGACTTACTGCTTTGAAATTTTGTACAGGTTTTAGGGATATAATTATCTAAAAGAACACATATTTTCATTTAATTTGGGTTTATAGTTCCTTTGTAATAAACTTTTATTTATTAATGTAAAAATTAAAAAAAATATTCTTACTATTTTCCTCACACAAAAAAATTGTTTTTATTTACATCTTAGTAAAAATATGTGTTGCTTTAGATACTTTCATCCCCTTCAAAATGACACCTTGGAAAAGGTTGCAGAATTTTTAGTTTTTCTGGAATATCAATTTGTAAAATATTCCAAAAAACGTTGCTAAGAAATGTTAAAAAATTTAATTTTAGTACTTAAAACATTTTTCCCAGTTACAAAATTTTGCGTTTTATTTAGTTCAACAGTAAATAATAAAAAATCTAAATAAATTAAAAAGTTACAAAATAAACACTTATGCCATTTTCAGTAGGGACTCCCCTGAAGCTCCTGAAATGTTTAAGCATTTAAGCCACGCTGATAGTATTCGACTACTCACCAAGTAAAACCAATAGAAGTACATAACGGAGGCTTTTGCGGACGGAATCTGATTTTTCGTTACATTAAGCTTACAAAATTACTAAACCGTAATTGATTTTAATTTTCTGACACAGACAGAACTTGCAACCGAACTTCTAATTTCTTACACGGAATTTCTTTGTTTCGTTTTACCGAGAAAACATACAATTTATTATTTATGAGAATCATAAACTTATTCCTTGTGTGTTTACAGAGTAAAGCTGTGTGTGTGTGTGTGTGTGTGTGTGTGTGTGTGTGTGTGTGTGTGTGTGTGTGTGTGTGTGTGTGTGTGTGTGTGTGTGTGTGTGTGTGTGTGTGTGTGCGCGCGCGCGCCCAACTCACACATGGTTTCCAGAAGGGTTGTTTTCGGCTGCTTGGGGAAGGTTGTACTGCGCAATCAGTTTGACAGAGTTTAGCCACACACGATATATTGGGCTGAGGACCGCAAACACTGTACAAGAAGCAGCAGCTGCGGTTCAGACAACTCAACGGTAACACGTGATTTATTAAGCCAGCTGTCAGCACACTGCTAACTATATTACGTCGTGTGTTGAGTCTACAGTCACAGTACCAAGACAGTAAACAGAGCACGCTGTCGTACCACGTAGATAGCGTTATTCATAACTGGGGTGGAATGAATTGACCGCCAGAAACAATAAGACAATAACAAGTTTCATTAAACACGTTTATTTAAATCAACCTTAATTAGACTATTCATAATAACTATCCGTTAAGCAATTATTTCTTAAAAACAAAGTTTCATAATTCTTGGCAACGTGCACTAGTTTATCGCTGTAAAATAACTCTCAACTGACTGACCGCTGCCGCCACTTTTGCACTAGTCCACTGCAGTAAAACAACTCTCTATTGACTAACAGCTGCCGCCACTTTTGTAGGTGGATACAAGTAAACAGGACAAACTTACTAATACTTGTGCAACGTACACGATAATTCTTTAACATTCTGTAATTTTCTTCTTTAACATTCAGAAGACGAACACGGAGATCCCGGAAAAGACAGGTAGAAGATACTGAAAAAGATCTACACCGCCTGGGAGTAGGGTTGTGTCGCAGGCAACCACAGAAGACAGACGAGTATACGCGAGTGAGGTGAGGGGTGTTGGAGTCCTGGACTGTGCAGGGCCTATAGCGCCGAGGATCATCATCTTCATGCTGACTCTGTATCGATGTGGAGATTGAATTATTACATCTCAGTGCTTGTCTTAGTAACTTATATCTTGTACAAAAGACTGAAACCCCAAACGGAAGAAATTATGGGGGCGTACCAGAATTGATTTATGAAACGATGCTCTAATGTTAACTACATTTACAGTATTAGAAAACTTACTGACAAAGATAAGAATATGCCAGAGAGGCGCATCATTCATTTAAAGGTTTCATGCAAGCCAATAACATAGTAAACTGTGAAAAGGACAACAGATAATAAAGGAATTCTGTGGATTGCCACAGAATCTAACTAATCTTACTGCGATATGCGAAATGCGATAGACGTTGGTCTTGAGGCTAGTTTTCCATAACCATTTGACATCCGTTCAGAATTCCGACAGGTAGTCGATATGCAGGCGGAATTGTTCAGGTATATGTAGTCTTAGAATGGATTCTGCAAAAGTTGGACGATGTTAAAGTAGGCCTTCCTTTATGCAAATTATATAGACGAATTGTCCTAAATTATTATGTTGGTGCAACAGCCTTTGGAGATTTAAAAGTACCCGTTTATAACGCCTTCGCAGATATTTATAAAGTACTTGTTAAATTAAAAACGATGAATTCTTTATTTTAAGTGTTACTGTGGTAGAAGTATTGTATAACACATTAGACGTTATGTTTTCCTCAACCATGGCTTTTATTTATTTCAGCAGTAAACTAAAAACCAAAAACCGTTGTCACCTAACTTCACAAATGAAAATAACTCGTATTTTCGCTTTGCATTAAGTATAGGAAAATTTACAATTAGTACACTTCTTCTTTTCCACATCGTAATATATTGATACAATCGCATATTATATAAAACATCAAAAATATACTGCAGGAATGGATAAATGTACAGTTCCGATGCCGCTAAATAGCTTTCGTTTATTTACTTGTTAATATGGTAATTAATTCTGGTCTTCATGGTGTTGTTGACATCTTTAATAGTAGTACTTAATATATTTCATTACTTATTCATTTCATCATCAGAAACATGTATAAACATAAATTTTATAATCGTTTAAGACAATTACAAAATATTCAGACGTATCTGTATACAAAATTACAAAACATATCGATACAATCGTATAGTAAAAACATTAAAAACTGCAGGAACGGATAAAGGTACAGTTCCGATGCCGCTAAATATCATTTGTTTATTTACTTGTTACTATGGTAATTAATTCTGGTCTCCTTGGTGTTGATGAAATCTTTATACGCGTCAACGAAAAGGCATAATTAAAAGGCCCTAAATCGTGCGAACGGGTCAAAATATCAAATTCCAAGTATACAATATTTTTTGCCTTGTGTCAAAGGTTACCTGTGCCATTCGGTGTAACGGTGTGGGTTTTTATTCAGTACCCATAAACTCTCAGACTTTCAGATTTATATATATTATAATATTTATAACCACAAATTATATAGACCTTATTTGTGGAAATGAGGAGTGGTTGATTGCTCTCTTCTCTGCTATGAGCAGTACCGTTGACCAAATGGAACACTGAAAAGTACTGAAAATGGTACACTAGAGTCAGTACTGAGAAAACTAAATATATAAAATTAACTCGACAAATTGCAGTCCAACGCTATCGACATAATCTAGGAATTAATCAGTATATATTAAAAATGTCACAGACATAGACGAAGAAATTACTGCTAGAATTAATGGTGGAGGCAGAGAATTTCGACCTTACTACGTTGTTTGTGTCGAGATCTAAAGGTCAGTCGAGAAATGACAAATTAAGAATTCGTAATTAGCTTACCAAAGGTTTCTCCATTTTTCCTCTCGTTGATAGAACAAATTAATTTTTGTTTGCCAGGACTGCAGATCCCCTCCGTTTACCTATTACTATAATCACTACCGTATAGCGTTTTGGCACGTATTCGTCACGTTATGTGTGTTAGCAGTCTCCGTAATTCCAAATTCCCCGTGCTTATTTACTAAACGTCTACCTGTCATGCTCCAGACTGTCGTGGGTTTGGACATGATAATGGCGGAGACAATGAAAGGCCTCCTCCGGACCATGGCAGACAGCAGTTTAGCAAATAAGCACGACAAAGGTGTATTATATTTGACACTTATTTAACCATAATTTGGCAGCAGTATTATAAAGTAATACATTTTTTGCTTGTTACAAATCAGATATTTTGTGAACCTGATTCTTCTTTTTCTTGCTTGCCAGGCTTGGGCACATCTGCCCGTTCCGAGTTTATCGTCTTATGCCCGGTCTCCCAAAAACTCGCCTTCCCAAAGGCTTAAGGCTTATAGCTCATAACATATCTGGTATTCTATCCAGGGACATATTAGCAGCACAATAGTAGTAAGCAAAGATTGCTAAACCAAGGAATTAAAAATTTTCTAATAAAATCCCCTTCAATAGCTGCTGTAAATTATCTTCTCTACAGTGTACGCTGTGAGTGAGTGAGTGTGCGTGCGCGCGCGCGCGCGCGCGTGTGTGTGTGTGTGTGTGAAGTATTATCGAAGTGTAATCAGTCTCACGTTTCACGTCAAAACTCTTGACATTGATGAATCCATCAGTACAGGTGCAGTTGCAGGTGTATCAAACTGCATAAAATATGTTGTCATAATACGTAGCGCATACATGACTGTTACTTATGACGTGAGTGTCAAAGTGACGTCACTAGATCTACAACACGTATCACAGTATTATGTTTACGCCAAATCCTGCGTCGTTATACTGTCACATCCCACGTAACTTTACTGCAGCATCATTTTCACAGATAACAATATTTATTCACCAGTCAGCTATAAAGATATTTCCATCCATCATCAGCTAAGAAAGTTGGAGGACGACCTAGACGTAGTGGCTCTTGTGTTGCTGCCCGAAATAAGATATTCTCAGCCTATAGTAACACTAAAACCATTTCTTCTTATTAATTTTCCCTCCTCGTCCTCACAATTCCTCTTCTTCTTCTTTGTCGGTATTTCTTCCTCTTACTTCTTATGTCCTTCCGTTTCTATCTCTTCTTGCTGTTTCTGTTGTTATTGTGTTATATTGTGTTATGGTTGTTGTCGTCGTTCTTCTTCTTCTTCTTCTGCTTCTTCTTCTTCTTCTTCTTCTTCTTCTTCTTCTTCTTCTTCTTCTTCTTCTTCTTCTTCTTCTTCTTCTTCCTCTTCTCCTTCTTCTTCTTCTTCTTCTTCTTCTTCTTCTTCTGTGGATTCTTCATCTTGTAACCTCTCTATGCTTTTGGTATTTATTTTATTTCCTGTTAAATTTCTATCTCCTTGCTTGCTGGCTTTCAAAGAGAGGTTACAAGTTATTTAGAACTAGGCAGGAGCCTAGAGAAGCAAAATTATGCTGGGTCCAGTATGACGGGACTTGCAATGAACTCAGCCATAATATAACAATAACAGATTTATTATGTCTCTGGAATTCATACATGTGTACAAGATAAATATGATCTATATAAAACTACCAAAAGGTACATCATGGCAAGCATGTATAAATTAAGTGTACATCAACATAAGTGTGCACAAAGTAAATGTGTATACATATATATACTAGAAAAATTTGAATCACAACTAGCATATATAATTCCAGTTTGCCTAAGAACAAGTGTATATAATTGAATAGAATTACATCAGAACAAGTGTATATAACAGCATATAAGTTAAATTTACATACATAAATAAAATATAGAATGCACAAACACATGTAAAATTCTCCCCGTCGTGTGGCTAGCTAGACACATAAAACACACATACAGAACACAAGGTACACAACTCACAGTCATTTACTTTCAACACGCATGCCCCTGTAACGCACCCACCCACTGGGTAAAGCAACTATCATCTTATGCCCCGGCAGTGATAAAATATACGCTTGTCAGCAACCCGTTCAGTAGGACAACCCAAACTCCAACCCCTTTAAAGACGAATAATTCATGAAGCATAAATGAAACTGGACCACCCATTTGTCTAGCATTCCGTTTATTAATGACCCATGATGAGTGTGTGAACCTTTGTTCCGTTCACAGCACCAGGTAATGTTAACAAACTCCTCACCTACTTCCAGACAGTGTTTATAAAATACTAGACAGTATTGACTTCACAAAATCTCAAAAAGGAATTAAATCCTTATGTACATTAATAACAGAAATTAAATGATTGAGGCTTTACAATATCAGAAGATTTGGACAATATGTATATCTATTTAATTTACCCAAAAAGAAAAGGATGAAAACCAGTTAATATTCAAAATTAAACAGCAACTTCTCTACGTGTGAAGTCAACCCATATGTGCTTGCCAGTTAAGAAAACAATCACCTTAGCCCTTGTGCAAGGGGCAAAATTGGCTAAAATATTTCAAGAACATTAATAAATCATTTCGATTAGCCTCAGGTAACTGTACAAAATAATTAGAAAAAGAGTACAATAAGGTGGTTGTGCTCTGGCATCTGTGGGAGTGCGCCCACATGTAGTGGACAAAAGTTGACAGGCAATCAACCTGTTTGAAGCTGTACCAGCGTGTCAGAAAACTAAGTCCCATATTGTAAACCCAGAAAAGTCCCCAAGAAAAACCCCCGGAAAGTCCCCAGCCCTTAAATATGAAATCCCTAGTCAAATTAAAAAATTTATTTGCAGCTGTTCCAGCCGGAACAGAACTACTGGGCAATAATTAAATTTTGAAAGAGTAAATCAGATGCAACAATAAAAATGGTACAAGATTAAAATCTCTCTATGGCGCGCTCTCGCAGTGCAGCACGCACTTACAGACATAGCATTTAGTGTTACTTAACTGAGTTATAAGAGGTATATGAAATTTTAAGTTAAAGTGTTCAGAGTCATGATCACAGTTCACTTCCCAAATAGAGTCTGGACACGTGGTCCCCGGGCATCTAAGTTATTCTCATAAAACAGGCACACTGCCGGTTCGGCCCCCAAAAAAGAAAAAGCATAAATGTCACCTCATAAGTGCTGGTGAGTGCAACGTGGTGCTCCCGTCTCCATCTCCCTCTTCGTAGGCGGTCTTGATATGGTTCACAGCTTGAACAGGTGATCGGCTCACAGCCAGCCAGGAACCCGACTTAGGGCGAGAACCCTAAGGAATCAAGTAAATTAGAGAACAGTCTAAAAGAATGTACACCCGAGTTAAGGTAATTAACCTCTTAACGGGCCGCCAGCTAACTCTCACCAAAGGCACAAAAATAATTAATTAAAGTTTTTTACAACCTGCTTAAATAGTCTACATTCAGCTATGGAATAAGTGAATTTGCATTATGAACAGAACTTATTACATCGTGGCATCATATAAAGTGAACTGTACTCAGTCAACATGCTTCGACAAACTTTTGCAGGTTAAACCGGCCACGTGCAGAGCAGTAATCATAATTTAGTCAGAAAAATTTTAACAGCAAGTCACTCACAGCTTTGAGAATGTTTTACCTTCAATTAAGTTTCATACACAGAAGCTCTCACACTTCATTCTCTATTTGTGAACATAATTAACAAAGACGGGGACAGTATGCTACATGCACCACACAGTTCACTACTTGACTGCACACCAAGTTTTGTAATTAAATTTTTCTTTATGTAAAGCACTTTTACCATGAGAATGACTCTTGAAACTTCTCGCATTATAACAGAAAATACTAAGGCATGGCAATACAAAGGGCGTAGCGTACAACAGAAAAAAAAATTATGTTTTACATAATTTTGTCAGGTCGCACACACACATAAATACGTACTTCACAAGATAGCGTAAATCTTGTTATTAAATATCCACACAACTAATAAAATAATTAAATCTTACCGGGGTGTCGTATATTCTCTACTCAATCATGTAGAAAGATCCAACTGCGCAGAAACGAATACAAAGAGCGGAGACGAAGGGGGAAGAACTCTGTGAGCAAGGACGAGCGTTGACTGAATCCGGCAGAGAACAATTTCCACCTCACTGGCCGAGCTGCGCGCGCAACCGCACACCGCACCGCTCCCCTCATACCGTCGACCAAAGTCCGCGAGTGTATCACGTTAAGTTACCGTAAACTGACTTGTTTTAGAATATGTTGTAAAAGCCGGCTCCGCGCCTCACTCACGCATATTACAACCATGAAAACCTTCTAGAATTCATATTTTGCAATCGCCGGCTTCGAACCGGCACAATCTTGGCCTTCGTCTTCCTTGCCCTATTTTTCTAGTTGTTGCATTTGTCCTTCGTCTCTTCTTCTTTATGATCTTTTTCTCTTCTTGTTCGTCTTTTTCATTGTCTTTCCTTGACCCGTTGTCTTCTTCTCCTTATTCTTTGTTTGTGCTTAAAGGAATTTATATAGTAAATGCTTTCCTCGTCCTTTTCTTCCTTTCCTCAACGTCTTATATCTCCATGGGACTTCCAACAATTTTCCTTCCTTCCCAACTGTACCCTATAGCTGCACGAGGAATACATTGCTGGTCAAACCCATCCGATGTAAAGGACAGGGCAGTGCTAAAACAACAAAGCTGGTTTGTCACTTTAATTGTCACATAGTTGTGGAAGACTTAGTGACATCAGAGTAGGTACATTTAATGTACTGTATCAGCCTAACCATTGTAATATTTAAAAAGTAAATTACGGGGCGTGGGAAAAGGTTAAATTAAATATACGTGTGAAAGTTGGGCACTGACCAAGAAATAAGTGAAACGTACCAAATGGTACTCTTATAGAACATAAACGTTTGAACCGGGTTAGACACGTAAATATGAGGCATGAATTGAGGATCAGAAGCATTGGAGATAACACTAAAATAAATACACCTTAAACACTTCCGGAGTGTAAAGAAAAGACTGACGCAGCAGTTCGGGTATATAATGTACGACTATGACAGTGGGAGGTGCAGTAGATGGTTATTAGACTACACTAACTGCAGCAAATAGTACTATTATGGAAGGTAAAAGTCTGAACCGGATTGGATAGGTTAGGAACGTAAATATGCGACATGATTGTAGGGGCATCGTAGGGGTAGATATTATTAAAATAAGTGGAACTAAAACAATTCCGGGGTATACAGGAAAGATTGACGTAGCAGTTTCATAAACTTCGCATTCAAACAGTGTTAAACGTTTATAGAATGTATTATCATGGCAGTGGGAGGTGCAGTCGACAGTGACTGCAGCAAATTGTATTGCATCGGGAGCAGCAACTCGTTATCTTGAATGACGTACCAGCTCAGCAGAAATATCACCAGCCGTAATTGTAGTCATTTACTGCATATCCCCGTATCTCTTGTCACGCGGCTGATACTTACGTAAAGCTTTGCATGCAAGTACCCTACTTTTACCCTACAGAAGCCTATTTTTTCTGTGATCGATTACCCTAAATATATAGGTGCGGGAGACAAAAATATGAAGCGTAGAAGTGTAAATAAAAACATAAAAGCCCATGTGGAGTTTAAAATTAACGAGCCTTCCTTGAGTAAGATATCATCATCATCACCACTCCAAAGACTAGGCCTTAGACCTGTTCCGGAAGCCATCTCCTCCTCGGTCTAACGACACCTCTCTTCCCAGTAGGGTGATCACCCATGGCAGCCACAGGTAGACGGATATCAGGCAAGCGGTTTAAGTGTTCACACCATCTCGTTCTGTAGTTTTCAGTCTTCTGGTACAATGATGCAACATTTAACTCGCGTCTAATATCCTCCTTCCTTCTCCAATCCAAGAGACAAAACAACCTTGCGTCCCTCTTAGGAATTCCACTTCGGCTGTCTGAATCCTTTGCACGCAGCTTTTACCAAGAGTGCATGTCTCACTAGCATACAGGAACGTGGGGTATCCTTCCGTGTTTTACTTTTCAGGTACCTGCAAATGGTTCCACAGATGCGTTCAAATTTTGTTAGCTTACTATCATAATCAATATCAGATCCATATGAGATATTACAACCCAGGTAATTAAAATGTCTAACCTGATTTGAGTAAGATATAACAAATATATTTGTAATAAAGTTAGAATACCTGAATGGTTATAAACAAGCGTTTGTTTAAGAGCATAAAAAAGCCATGGTGTCTCTTCAGCCATTTAATGTTCAAACTGATTTGCTTATTCGTCAGCGTAGTAAAATTGTTACGCGTTACTTGAGTAACTACTTAAAATGCTTATCGCTTTATCGATGGCACTATCTACCAGTTGACTGAGTCTGCAGAAAATGTAGTAAAATATTAATGGCAAGCCAGCCTTTAATGTTATATTGACAGGCTCCTTCAAGTCTGTATAGCCCTTCAGAATTTGTCACAATCGTTTACAGACGTCTGCGTGATATGTAACAGATGAAAATTGGAACTTCCTGTTCTAACAATAGTTAAATGTATTTCACTTGGAGCATATTAAAATTTAGCATTCATTGAAGCAATACTACATTTTATTTGGCAGACAGTAAATTGTGCATTTTTCATTAATTCCGTATTCTCAGATTCGGATATACGTATAAAGCAGATTGTTTGGTAGACCACAATACAGTATAGTGTATACCTTCGATTAAACAGAGCAAATGACAGACACGATATTACGTTTTGTATTTCGGCGCCCTACTGCAATAGTATTTATCATTTTCCTAGCGTTGAAGACAGGTGCAAAACTGCCAGATTGTTTACTCCACACAGATGCAGGCGTTCTGAGCTTAACCCTCCGACTTCATACGTAACATATAAGTGTTTTTACAATCTAACGTTGCGCGTTTCACAATGTGTTATGCGTTTCTACTGTACCTGTATTTTATACCACATCTATTCTATACCATGTCATTTCATCGGTGTTTTTATAATATAACATTGTGCGTTCCACACTAAGATTTTTGTTGTAATATCTTATTGTAAAATAATATGTTATACAATTTTATAAATTTTCCACACACACACATACACACGCAGGCTCGAACTCTATGTATTACAAAAATTAAATGGGTAGATATTGAATCAAAACTGTACAGTTGGGAAAGCGGAATCAGATAAAGTTATATAATTATATGGTTTGAATTAATGCCAGAAATATATATAAATCTAATTTGGCCACACATGCAATAAACACTGGACATGAATTCCCAGACATAACCAAAATGACACTAATAAAACACATACTACACTAAGCCACCATAATGAACATCATCATCATCATCATCTTCACTACGGAGATTAGGCCCTAGTTGGCCTGTTCCGGAACCCATCTCCTCCTCGGTCTACCAATCTCCCTCTTTCCACTCGGCTTGTACTTGAGAGCTGCAACTGGCAATCTGGTTTCCCATAATGAACATTTGGGAAAAATTACAAATACACAAACAGAAAACAAACTAATACCTGAACAAATACAAATCAATACAAAACATGACATAATTTTCAAAGCACTCAACATCGAAAATACACAAAATACTAATATATACACCACAATCACACACAATAATACCAATTTAAAGTATCAAAACCAACAGGAAACCATAACAACAACCAACCAACACACAAGTACTCCACAAGATTCAAAATTAAAAAGGCTGAGGATGAGAACACTAAGTGTCCCGAAATATGTTCCAAATAAGGAAAACATCTTGAGGTAAAGTTATTATAAATATTAAATGTAAAAATATTCAATAAAGTATATGGTACAAAGAAAATTAAACTTTTTCATTAACTTGTTTCTATTACGTTTGTTATGATATGGAATTCTCTTAAACAAGTTTATAACTTCAAAATTCAAACCACACTGAATGGCTACAGTACGACAAGCATTAACATTATCATTGTCATCGTCGTCATCATCATAGCGTCAGGGGGCCTTTGTAACCCATGGCCTCGTTTCAGCTTTGAGCCGAGATGGGCAACTCCTAAACAGCAGAACTGCCCGAAATCGAAGTTCCTGGTCCTCTAGGTTGGGGTTTAAGCCACGAGCAAAGAACCCATTCCTGTCAAATAGACATTCATAGAAACGTTGTATAACTGCCTTACTTTCACAAGTTAAATTCTAAAATAATTTAAATTTACTATATTAAAAACCTGGCCATAAACATGCCAGCTAAATCCATCGGAATTCTTCCGTCGTCATCATCAACCTCAAGGATTAGTCTCATCCTGAACCTGTTTCGGGACCCACTTCGCTCTCGCCTGTCTTACTTCTCTCTTCCCCACCAGTCTATATTCTATTGCTAGCACTAGAATCCTGTCACCCGCCATTCTTCCCAAATGCTCACACCACATTCTTTTTTTCCCCCTTAGCTGTTCCAACAATGCATCGATCCCCCGTCCTTATATCCACATTTTTCTTTCCATCAAGAATGGTACAGCTCAAAATATTCCTCATAAACTTCATCTCCGCTGCCCAAATCTTTGCTTTGTCTTTTTCTGTCACAACTCTGGTTTTATCTCCATACATCAAAACTGGTACCGCTACCGTGTTAAAAACCTTATCCTTGTTTCCTTTTTTACCTTATTTTTAAGGTATCTGTGAATTGTTCTACAGCTATTCCTAAATTTGTTTAGTTTACCCATATTATTTTGGAACTCTTTAAAACCCACGTCGTACTTAATGTAGTCATGGATTAACTCTGTACAGTTATGACTGTATAAACATGACATCTTCCTTTGTCACGTGAATAGCTGTTGGTTATACCACACATTTGAATGCGTACGTACGTATTAATCGTAAGCGTGAGTTAATGGACTCACTGGTTTATTGATTACATCAGTCAACACATCAGTTCCATCACAGTTACCTTCTAAGGTGTTTTGAGAACCGTTTAATGCTTTCACATTAAGTGATCGATTTGCTTCGCTTATATCGTTTGATTGGTTGCTGTGATAAAATCTCCATTCAGTTTACGAAATTGGTAAACAAATTTTATTTTTGTTCCAAAGAAAAGCTTTTATAAGAGAGTCTGTGACGTCACCGTTACATAAATGAAATAAATGTTCAAACGTGAACAAAAATATCTGTTGTGACCAAATTATTTTCACAGAAAAAAAGCATTTATTTTTTCAAAAAAAAAAAACAATGATTTTTGTTTCTTTATACAAATTAATTTGTGGTACGATTCATAGAAATCTTAGAAACAAAACGAGACACAGCACAAGGATTAAATTTTATAAGACAATTGCAATATCCACGTTGTTTATGAGAGTGAGGCGTGGGTCGTACAAAAAAGGAATGCGTCAATATTCTGACAGCTGAAATTCAGTTTCTTCGAAAACTTTAAATTATACATTGCAAGATAGAATAAAAGATAAGGATATCAGAGCAGAACTCAAAGTAAAAGACATAAATGAAATTATTTCAATTTACAGAAGACAATGGTTGGATCATCTGCAAAGCATATTAGAGGATCGATTGCCGAAAGCGGCACTGAACTATAAAGCTATTGGTAGAGGAGATTTGGGTCGTCCAATTATGAGATGGGTGCCGGAACAGGTTTATATAACCTAATCCTTGAAGAGAAAAAACGAGAAGAAGAATACAAATTATTATTTGACAATGTTGGAATAAACAACCAAAACTTCTAACCCTCCCTTCCCTTAGTCTTTTCTGTCTAGTCTCTCTTGACTGACTCTTGTTCTTTTCTGACCCCGACGTTATTAGGGTAATCGAGAGATAAGGTGTCTTCCTTTTTCAATTCTAATTTCTTAATTGTGGGTGGCTTAGAATCTCAGAGTGTTCACTGATGGCAATAGATGATTACTGTAAATACAAAGAAATTTTCAGTATCAGAATAACTGATACAAAGCCACCAAATCCTATCTGAGAAAGAGAAGGGTGAGGGCGAATCTCCTGCGCCACAAAACAGGGGCCTTTCGGCTAAGGAATGGTAACCCTGACAGAAGAAACTTTGGTCCTCCTG
Organism: Magicicada septendecula; assembly: GCA_034769895.1. Classification (NCBI taxonomy): domain Eukaryota; kingdom Metazoa; phylum Arthropoda; class Insecta; order Hemiptera; family Cicadidae; genus Magicicada; species Magicicada septendecula. The sequence continues at coordinate 399,343,705 of CM068372.1, read as the reverse complement.
GTAGGGAGTTGAGCAACAGGTCAGTAACCCATTCATGTGAAACTTTGAAATACTTGTAGTATTCAAAGCAGCCTACGAGTAAGGTCTAGCAATTTGCTTTGTAAATGTCTACTCCGCCTGGAAATCTGTAAAGTGTAATAGACAATACACGACATGAAACTAGGTAACCACTGGATATTTACGTACTACAAATAATACTCTAATGTGATGTTTGGTAAACATGTTTGCAACCAGACGTGCGTTGGAAACAATATACAAACCGTTCCAGACGTAAACATATAACTCAATATTTATGACTTGAAACGGAGCAGCGCGATTGGCAAAAACTTATACAAAACAAAATAAGCTGAAACACGTATCAAAGAAGGACATAGATTATTCAGTATTCTGTTGTGTTGTTAACGGTTTGGCTAAAGAGAATTCTCATTTTTTTGTTTGTTCTCGCCACTATATCGGTTCTGAGTTGTGCAAAACATATTCTCTCAAGCATATTGGTTTTTCTTTGGCATTCATCCATATTGGATTTTCTAGTTTCGCTAGGAAATCTTAATGTAACGTCGAAATATAGTTGTGTGTGTGTGTGTGTGTGTGTGTGTGTGTGTGTGTGTGTGTGTGTGTGTGTGTGTGTGTGTGTGTGTGTGTGTGTGTGTGTGTGTGTGTGTGTGTGTGTGTGTGTGTGTGTGTGTGTGTGTGTGTGTGTGTGTGTGTGTGTGTGTGTGTGTGTGTGTGTGTGTGTGTGTGTGTGTGTGTGTGTGTGTGTGTGTGTGTGTGTGTGTGTGTGTGTGTGTGTGTGTGTGTGTGTGTGTGTGTGTGTGTGTGAATAATAAAAGTTTATTGGGAACACCGACTGTACTTGTTTAGATTTACTCTAAATTACAGCATAAAGCTTTTCTGAAGCGTTTCCAGTCATCCTTGTTTTGGCCCTTTTTTTACATGTTTATAAGTTATTCTATCTTTCCTCGACTACGAGTTGCCATTTGTATATACGTTTGTACCATTAGGAAACAATTACGGAACGGTCTCGAACAGTTGAGTGTCGTTCTACACGTTTCTCGGCTAGCCTAGCGGGTGAGTGTCTCTGTCAAGGCCGTATACTCATGTACCACTCCAGACTGTCCTAGTGCTTGCTAACTACGCAAATTATGCTAGCACACCGCCGAAAGAATGGAACTTCTGTAGGCTATATGCAAGCAACAACGGCTCGCTTAGAGGTAGTTACCTCTGCCGAGACTGTAGTGTGCGGATCAAGTGGTCGTTGTGGAAAGTGATTACTGTTGTGTTATAATTAGTGCGGAAAACTTAATAGTTGACATTAGTATTGCGTGTGGACAAATTTAGGTTGAATTACTATATGAGAGTATCTTGTTGATTTCAAATTGTTGTCAGTGACTAATTAAAGCTGGTAATTAGTGATTTCATTGGTGTCTGTATTTTGTTTCCACTGTACCATACGACGATCGGTGAGACCGACGTAACAATACTATACCTTATTGTCTCACGTATGACCAGATACAGTGTCTTGTGGTCCGTCTATCCTGGTTTAACAATGTGCTACCAGTACTTGTTTATTTGCTTCCTATAATATCATGCCTAACGTGCAAGTTTAGTTCCATATTATAAAATATGTTTGACCAAAAGACTTTGAAAAGATATTTAAACAACAGGTAAGAAATATTTTGTTTCTGTCCTGACATTTTGAAATTAAAAACAGAATTGCTCGGTTTGTTTTGGTTTACTGTAATTCAGGTTTGTCACTGGAGGAGAGTGTCAGCTGAATGAGGTACAGATTGAGGTAGTCATTAATCATAACAACACTCTTATATTTTTATTAAAAACCTTTTCCATCACACCAACAGTTTCGGCAGCATATTATTCTGAACACGTCTAAGAAAAAATGGAATATTAAACTGTATTTCTTTTTCTTTTCTTTTTTGGTCCAGTCACCTGCGGGCTGCGATGTCAATGTGCGACTTCCTCTCCCTTCCAACGTTCTGTTCTTCTTCGGCAGAACATCTTTACTCTTTGGCGTATTACTGTTTCGATAATACCCTTTTGGTTCACCTACCATTCTTTACGTGCAGGTCCTTTATGTGCACAAATTTAACAAAAGTTTAAACAAACGAACAAACAGAATTCTGTGTATCTCCTTTGTTAAAAGTTGTTATTTAGTTTAGTAAATTTTATATTTTGCCTTCCGACTATACTTAATTTTCACAGACACTTGACCTTCTCTTACTAGCTTCTCCATCCCCTCCATCATAAACCCCCTACAATCATGTCCGGATACACACCCTAAACACACATGTTCACCACTCTTACATTCTTTGTTTAGTTGTTCGTTGATCTCTTTGAGAATGACTTAATAAGCTGAAACAGCGGTATGAATAATAAACTGTGAAACTTACCAAGTATTTGTATATTTTTTTATTATAAAATACTGAATTGTTTCTTTGAAGGGCGTCGATGACATCGCGCTGGGTGGCATCAAATGAAATAAACATATTTGATGGTACGAACAAAATGTTTAGGTACAACAATATATACACATCAATTTAAACAGGAAGACAAGGAGAATGTTTTAATCCCAAAAACTAAAAATCAGATTTTTTGAAATTTTTTACAACCTGGTCCTACTAACAAAGTTTGACTATAGGTGATGTGCTTCTCTGAAGGAAATGAGGTTTGATATATATCACTAAAACAGGCGTTATTAATATTATGTGAATATAACGCGGGTTACTCTTTTTATAACTAAAAGAGACCAATCCCAGGTAAACAAAACAATAATTATAATACTTACTATATTTAGACATATAATAATATCCATCTAAGCATATATGTAGGAATATAATTACCTACTGTCGCCAAACTTAGACAATACTCAACAGTAATTCTCCCGTAAGCACTTTATGCAGCTGAGCAGTGTGACTCTGAACAAGAAAATGATGACGGAAGAACTGGAAGTCAGGAAAAGGAAAATATTAAGTAAAATCTTGAGATCAATGAAAGATAGAGAACAGTACAGAAGACGCTTCAATAATGAGTTGTACACACATGTTGAGAAAATCACAGACGTAATTAGAAAAAGAAGAATTATTTTGTACAGACATGATCAAAAAATGAATACTGACAGACTAACAGGAAACTAACTTTTCAACTATTTCAGAAAGCTCAAATGCCCAATACTTCGTTCAAAAAAACAGTAAAGGCCATTGAAGAACTCTAGATTACTCACGAAGACATTGAAGAACAGTTAAAACTTAAAAATAATTTTAAAATGCCCAAAGTTTTCAGGAAACCCCTAAGAATAGGACTGGTGCCATCTAGACTGACGAGAGGAAGGAGAAACATAGATCAAAAATAAAGGATATATGGGAGAGGAGGAAGAGAGAGAAGAAGAATGGAAGAACCAGTTGAACCGAACGTAGTCCACAGTGAGCTTATACGAAAAAAATGACTACATCTAGGGATCTTTCAGTCAGGTGTCGATTACAAAATTAAAAAAGTTTCATGGAGAATTGGCTATGTACAGGACAATAGTCATTTAAATATGCCCTTTCAAGAACGTAACCAAATTAAAATATTTGGTTTACTTTGACTTAATACACTTCACCTTTCCTGGTTGTGTACACGATGATACCTGCGCCCAAGGTTACGGGATGATTAACTACTTTAGAGATGTGGCGTGTGCACGTATATTGTGAGCTCGCGGCGTGTTCGGGACTTTAGCAAGTATAAATATGGTTCTCATTAATGGAGTCACGTAGCGGTCGTATATACTGCTTGCCCTGATCGTACATTTATAGCGCTGGAAAAAGGTTTCGTGAGCTAAATTGCTTTTACTAATACAAAGAATCGTTTGTTATTTATAGCACTTGTTACAGTGAAAGGTTTGCAGGCAAAGGAATTACAGACATAGTAAAGTTGTGTGTGTGTGTGTGTGTGTGTGTGTGTGTGTGTGTGTCTGTGTGTGTGTGAGAGAGAGAGAGAGAGAGAGAGAGAGAGAGAGAGAGAGAGAGAGAGAGAGAGAGAGAGAGAGAGAGAGAGAGAGAGAGAGAGAGAGAGAGAGAGGAAGAGAAAGAGACAGGTAGATAGATGGGAAGGATTCTACATCTGTATGTATGCGGCCTCACCAATATCTAGGTAACTGAATATGTAGGTTAATTGATTTTCTGAGTTACAATGTTGGACGTAAGAAATAAAATGTAAACACACGTGTCAGTGTGTTGTGTATATTCTTCTTTACACTCTTGTATCATTACAATCTATCTCAATTTTTATTTCATGCCTCCTTCTAAAATTTCATGTAGAAATATAGACTATAAGGAAAGACACCAAGATAAAATTCTTGGATTTGTTTCAGCAAGTCCAATTCTTGGATTTGGGTAAAATTCTAGCAGAATCCAACGGATACAAAGAACAGAATAAACTCCTACACAAAACAAACAGACAAAGACAGAAAACAACAAATTCATAACACTAACATACATCAAAAAGCAGACTGAAAAAATAGCCCATCAATTCAAAAAACCAGGATACAGAATTGCATACAAAACTACTAACAAAACGAAACACATACTATCAAATCACACACACAAAGCACAAAACAAACTCGATCTACCTGGTGTTTACAAACTAAATTGCTCAGATTGCAGCAAATTCTACATAGGCCAGACAGGACGTTGCTTCAAACAACACATCCTGAGCAACACAACAAACAACATTCATACATTGAACACACAAAGGCACTACATTCCACTGCAGAATCCACCTTTGCAAACCACCTCATTGAAGCAAATCACACAAAAAAAACATCGACGATAACATGGACATTCTACACGTGCACAAAAAATGCCGAAAACTAGACCACTCTAGAACAATTGGAAATATACAAACACACGAAAGCACATAACAACGACATCGTAAACGAACAGACATAATCAAAACACACGCATTATTCGAACATATTACACCCCACACACACAACATTTATCTTTCAAAAGTCGATACCGTCGCCAACAACAAGACGGACAGTGCTCCCAACGGCAGTCTCTGAAGAAGCTTTTTAAAAGCGAAAACCGGTGCAGGCTATAAGGTAAAACTTTTACGTTTTCACCTATAAAAAACTTTGTGTTCCGAGTCGGTAGTGAATTAATTATATTTAAGATAAAATTCTATAAAGTATTGGCAACACCTGTTTTAACTTATAGAAGAGAAACTTGGAGGATGACGAGAATTATGAACGAAGAATACAAACAAGTGAAATTAAGTTCTTGAGAAAAATCAAAGGTTGCACCCATAGAGATCAAATACAAAATGAAGATATAAGAACCGAGTTAAATGTATATTCTATGGCCAGCAGAATAAGAAAATGGCAAATAAAATGGAGGCAGCATATCGAGAGACTGGAAGATATGAGACTGCCTAAATAAGTAATAAGATATAGACGAGATATAGTTAGACCAAGGAAGATACGGCTTCAGTGAAGGCGGAACAGGCTGTAAGCCTATACCTTGCCGTGGAGAAGAAGAACAACAACAACAAGAATATAGACTACCTAAATATGTAAATTTTTATATTTTGTGAATGGTGTGACTGTGTGTATATCTGTGTACGTAAATACACATAAAGGTACGTAACGCAAGATGTAAAGTTTTAATAGGCTCCAAATTGTAAGCCTGATGGCTTGGTTAGTAATTAGCATTTGTAAGTTATTGTTAATCTGCAATTGGTAATTAGCAGTGAGTAATTCGGAATAGATAATTGGAAAGTAATACTTAATAATAAGTAATTTGGTGTTAATAATTATTTTGTATTTAGTATAGTTAATTTGTGATTATAGAAGGATTAGTGATTAGCGATTAGTGTTTATTTAATTGGTATTTCCGGTCCGATCAAGCTGTGAAGCTTGAAAGCGCTAATCGGAAAGTTTTCTATAGTAGTGTGCAACAGTGTTATTTCTGTTTGTGATTAAAATGAATATTAATTAATTAATTAATTACTAGTTATTAGTTGTTAGCTATTAGTGGTTAGTTATTAGTGGTTAGTAATTGCCAGTTAGTTGTTTAGTAACTAGTAAGTAGCAAATAGTAATAGGTGCGATTACTTAGTAAGTACTAATTAGAAAGCACCATTTTTAATTAACACTTAGTAATTAGTAATTGGCAATTAGTGATTATTAATTACCCATTTGCAATTAGTAATCATGAATTAGTAATCGGTTGTCACGTCTAATGACGTATTGAAGTATCGCTAAAGATATGTGTGTACCAATTCGGTGCGGAACACAATATTTTAAAGACAAATGTTGTTTTTATCCAGCTTTCACAGTATACATGCATGCTGTAACCGACCCTTTTGTGGTGTAATCAAATCAAGTCCCACTGTTTGGGCTAGCCACTTGGTCACCAGACCGCTGTATGCCGGTCGTTACAAAAGAATAAAATGTATAAGGAAAATTCAATAAAAATAGAATTTTCAAATAATAAAATAATTTTGTTTATGTTTATAGAGGTATGTATAAGAGATAAATCTGTTTTTTAAAAGGTTCTGGTAAAATTTTAATAACAGGTAGGTATTTATTGACCGTCGAACACTTCTTGAAGATTTGCACCAAGTCTGGAGTTAAATAACCAGGACTCCAGGACTCCAATACTCCAGGTAATAATCGATTGGTGACTTTTCTGACTGGTCTAATATCTCGTTCAAAATAGAATATATTCTTCTCACTTAAGTCCTTCAGCCTTATAAATACCCTTAAATTACCCTGTGAAATAAGTACAGATACAAAATAATGGAAATATAAAGATTTATTGACAATTTTAAATAAATAATCGATATTTTATTGATGGAGAGCAATTATCGACTCTGTCTCGGGAATTATCGATTGTGTCATACAGAACAAAATTTTATGTGATATTATATTATTTATATTATATTATATTATATTCTTTGAGCGATTAAAATTAATAGTCAGAGAAGGGTGACGAGAAAGTATAACATTAACAATTAAAAATATAAATACAATAATTACTATTCAATAGTATTTTAAATAATTCAGTATATAATATTTGAATAAATGTTTTGTCAAACCAATGAAGACTGACGTCACTGTGATGTGGTAAGCAGATTCCGTTTTCAAGATGGCCGCTACTCGAGTTGGTCTTGGTTACTGCATATGCGTCGTGTCAGAAAATTACTATAAAATTACCTTCATCAAGGTCTAAAATGTCCCCGCACTGGTGTAATATGTCGGTTAATCTATTTGGTGTATTCTGGTGAAGTGTTCTGTGTAAACTTGTGTTAGTTAGTTTATTTTCTATGTGTTCAACTTCTGCGGTTAAGTTCTCAAGTTATTGGTTAGGATTTGCAGAATAAATCAGTTGAAATATAGTGTTTTACTTGTTTCTATCACTCGTATTATGTAGTTAAGTGTTTGTTTTCACTATTGTCGTGAATGTATTAACAGCTTTAGCTTTAAAAAGTGTTTAAACCGCCTAACTCTCGTTTCACTGATTTCAATTGCTAAACAATAGTATCATTTTCAATTCGATTTTAAGAAACGTTCTTCACACAACTGTCCAGCTTGATATTCAACAAAAGACTAATTAACTTGGTCATAAATCTGGCCCAGTTAATCCTTGAAAAAGTATTGTTAACATTTTTCGACTTCCCATACATATGATAAAATATTACATTATGTATGGAATTTATCTATTTTATTCCTCACTTTTATGAATTATTAACCTTATTATTGGTTTAATAATCTCATTCCCTTTAAACTGATGTATTATAGTCCATATCTGTAGATATTTTGTGGAAATTAACAAATTTCTTTACTTTATGGAAATATAGGCTCAAAATTGGATTTCCGTCTTTATACAAAATTCCCTCCATTTTAAATATTATTAATACTATTATAATAAATTTTAATTAGTCATATTCCTCTTCCTTTCCTTAAATACATATAAATTACACCTTTGAACTGGTTTTTTGTGTTAGTCTGTAAATTTGACATTGCTCTTTAAAATTAATTAATTTCTATATTTTGAAAATTTACAAAATGTTAAGGTATATTTCCTTATTATCATTTTAATTCATAGGATCATTCCTAGTAGTGGTTAATTGTGTTATCTTATATAAATCTTGGTAGTTTACAGGATTTATAAGTGAATTATACTATTTTATATTGGTTCTGTGATTTCACCAAATGGCCTAGATTTTAGAATTTTATATTTCTTTCTTTCTCAAATAATTTAAACTTAATTCCTCCTCTGACTTTACATAATTACAATTATATGAAAATAACATGATTTATAACTTATTGTGTTGTGTAGTAGTTAATTAACACTACAGTTATTAAAATAAATAATTATGAACATGGTTTAGCAATCTGCACAATTGAACATTATAGTAAAACAAGTATAGGGTGTTGTAATTGTAAAAGTGTTGTAAATTGTCGGGCGTTACCTCCGCGCATTTTTGTTACTTACTCTGTTGACTGGATCCTCTGCAGTGATGTAGTCCTGTAACACAACTTAAAACTATGCTTTTTGTGGGCGCCACTTGGAAACGTTTGTTCCAAGAAAAAATTAAATGTGATTGATAAAATTTTTAAATCTACGAAAAAATGTAAACAAGTCAGTTTAGCTTTGAAAAATCAGTTAAGTTTAATGGTTCTTTAAAAACAAACAAATCGTCTGAAGGACTATCATTCATAAAAAATTATAAAATTGCAGAGAAAAAATTTTACAAGTTATTATTATTGACAATTTTTTATATGTCCAATCAAGTATCGGCTAGTATTTCAGATTTTGACTCAGTTGACAAGCATGAGTTTAATATGTGAAAAAACTTTACTCTCAGGACGTGACTCCTTTGAACTACCAAGACATATCAATTAGATGCCTTACAAGAAAAAACTAAGTGATTTGAAGGTGTATGTGTGGCGTGTAAAGTACAACTGTGTGATAAATGTAACCAGGTAACAAATGACTTTAATTTTGGTAACTCACGTTCCAATGGTCGTTTATTCTCTCACTGGACACTTCCTTCGGGTAGTTTCTCGATCTCGCCTCTTCGGGTGTACACTGAATCTATTTAAAGTCAAATTTTGCGATCATTACTTTTTCCGCACTTTTTGTCAAAACGTTTGGCAGTAAAATCTCGTTCAAACGCCGCCACTACGAATCATCTGTTTAGCGTTGATTCAGAAATCTGCCACCGCAGCGCTGATTCCCATGCAGTTTTGAGGAAGGCTCAGTGTATTGTTTTGTTTACGTTCGGGGGAATTATTTGTCACGTTAGTCAGTCAATGCGAACACAGCAGAATTCGTTCTCTATTTAAATGTTGGGACCCTCCTGGGCCGTCGACGTTCTGGCTGCGTAATTTCTATTAAAATTTGCCGTATCGCTGCTCTATTTCAGCGATACTTTTTGGCGACTCTCGTTGAGGTTAAGTCAGTCGGGTATGTCTATGTACGGGAAAAAACCTTCCTGCCGTGTCTTGTCGATTTCTCGCCTCTCGGTTTCGCCTTAGCTGCGTTGATCAGTGTTGTGTGAGATGCATCAGTTCTGGAGTTCAATCTTCAAGTGTTTTTTGGGTCGAATTTGGTCTCGCTTTTATACTAAATCGGGATGACTGTTTTCGTCGACTTCCGGTATATTTGTGTAAAAATTCTTTCTAGATTGTTCGAGAATAAACGAAATGGAATGTCATAGAACAATTTTCACTTCCGTAGAAGCTTTTAGAACGAATTCCTTATTCTTCATACAATGGATATTTCAAAATTTACACTGGTATTTATCAAACAGTTTCACATTAGTACTTACAATTTGTATGCCATTAATGTATTTAGATTCCTTGTTTTTTACTGAATCTGGCGATACTAAATATGATTGGTATCTAATTAACTTAAGTCTAATAAACATTACAATTTACAACCCTCACCTTGAGTTGTAGTCATTAAAAACTCAATATTTATAACAAAAATTGTTGTGGAGTTATAAAGTTCCCTTCACAAGCTGAACACCTAATCCTACTACTTTCCTACAACAAAATAAACAAATTTTAACATCAATAAAACACAAATAAATACAATTTTATATGGTCTCTGCTCATGGCCTAGGTTCTTGTCGGTTTTCTAATACAATGATTAGTCTTTTTCCTTAATATATGTATTATTTCACCACTATACACACAGAGTTTATTATTTTGTCTATCTTTTGTGATACCTGGTTACTTTGTACATATATTATATTTATCACAAGATGACATAGCATCATTGATTGTCTTGAGATGTCATTTTTTATGGTGTGACAAATCTCACTCTAATTAGTTAAATTCTTTTAGAATTGACTTTACTTTCAACTGAGTTTGTTTCTTATTAAGGTATTCTGATGTATTGTACCTTTCTATCTTATTTTTGTTAGTATTATGTAAGTATTTAGCCAGATATGATTATTTTTGTACTGGATAGTTGGCTTCAGCCATACATGGTATAAGTAAATATTTTGCTGACTTGGCTATTACAATGTTAAAGTTAATCAGGTATATTAGTATAGTTGCTCCATATCATATTACAGCTTTCTATTACAGTTTGGTTGCGTTTTGGCAACATTAAATTCATAAATTATACAATATTAGATGCCTATTACATGTTTTTAGTTAACACTGTTTTTGGCTATTTTGGCTGCTTTTTATTCATTTGACAGCTTCTTTTATTTAAGATAAATTGTTCACTATTGTCTGCTTGACAATTACATATAGTTTTTATTTAGATCTGATAATAATTAATTTTTCCATAAAATCTTGGTGTATGGTCTCAAATCCAACACATTAATATTTTTTTGTCATTGCAAATATACAATTTTTTATTTTAACTTAAACTCTTTCTAATAATGTATTTAAGTCATTTAATACATTTATTTTATTTACATCACATAATATAATAATGGATCATGTCCATTTATTCACAAAAAATAGTTTTTAATACTATATTCATAGTTATATAACTTAATAATTATTGACTTTATTCTGGTGGATTCTGACATTATTTCTCTCTCTTATAGTGTCTTATGGTTTTTTCACTCTTATTCACTTTAATAATATATATGGGGTTTTGTCTTAGTCATAGTTTGGTCGTTTTTTTTCAAGTTGATAGAAATAATTATTATACAAAATTACACAATTTTTTGGGACTACTTGGGGTCGATACTGTTCACTTCACTTTCCTCTTATGCTAACTTACTATATAAATGATTTCCTTTTATGGAACGTTCTATGACGTTACATATGCCTCACCGTTAAAGTTGATAATTTTGGAAAAACATATCTTTGGTTTTGATGAAATTATCATCTCTATAATAACCCTTTATTATTAGCTTCTTTATATTTCATTCTTTTATCTTATAATTAAATTCCTGTACTACTCCTTTAATATATTAATCCAACTCAATATTCCTAGTTCGTTCTTTGTCGTATCACCTATTCCTTTCCTTTTTACCTTGATGTTTTATAATTAATCTTTGATATAATTCCCTATCAATTCCCTAACTTACATAGAGGGTTGGGAGTCAGAGTGGCTCGCTATGGCATACATTCTCTGTCCCTTCCTATCTATAACTACTGAAATCAGAGGCAACACATCCCTGTTCAGAAAATAATAATTGCACCTTTGCAACAAATAATAATAATAATAATAAAAAAATACAATATTCAAAGATCATAGGCTCCTACACATAAATTCCCTTTCTTAAACTCTTCTGATTAATTCACAATTATATTAATATATCGTTCTCCGCAGGTTAAAATTATCGTTTAAAATCATTCAATGTTAATAGCTATATTCATATTCATCATTACCTCCTTATGTAACACACTGTTTTCCCTTTTTTTTTTCATTTATCATTTCCATTTAAATATCAAATATATATGACAGTATTTCTCCTTCTTTTCTCCTTTACTAAGTGTCCATCTTGTAGTATTTATTAATAATAATCTCTCTCCTTCTCTAAGTACGGGTAAGCTGGTAAATATACGTTGACATGGCTATTGGAAATAAATCTATATTTTATATATATCTTTATGCCTTTGGTGTAAGGTGTCCTTCTCGTAATATTTATTAATAACAATCTCTCTCCTTCTCTAAAATATTTATTAATAATAATCTCTCTCCTTCTCTAAGTACGGGTAAGCTGGTAAATATACGTTGACATGGCTATTGGAAATAAATCTTGCCTATGGTGGAATGTGTCCATCTCGTAATATTTATTAATAACAATCTCTCTCCTTCTCTAAGTACGGGTAAGCTGGTAAATATACGTTGACTTGGCTATTGGAAAAAAAATCTTGCCTATGGTGGAATGTGTCCATCTCGTAATATTTATTAATAATAATCATTATACAATAATATTTATATTTATTTAAAAATCTCTACCTCCTTTCTAATTACGGCTAAGTTAAAAAATTCACGTTGACATGTTTAGTCAAGGTACCTTCTCTATGATGCTGTATTTGACTTGGGTCTTTGGTCATGGTACTAGGTCACTGATTGCGTATTCGACTTGTGATATTTTAATCATGGTACTTTTTTAATGAAGTCTGGTTATACGTTCCTTTTACCTTGTTCCTAATTGTGTCAGTTACCTCGTAGGTATTGTTTTCATGTTTGATAATGTTTGGGTTATATTTGTCAGTTTGGGTTAATTACGTTGATTATTTCAACCCCTTTTGGTTGTGTTCCTTATATTATGTCATTATTTATCATTCCCATTCCTTTTTAATTCCTTCTCTTTTCAATATTCGACCTTCGATGTTTATCACCTCTACTCCTTCAAATGCCTGGTCTATGACATTTATTCTGGATGATTAATCCATGGCATTACCATCTCATCACATGTTTGGGCCATAATTTTTCTGCATAGCGGAATTCCTCCTCTCTCTCACTTTCATTTTGGGGATCATTATCTGGTTCTCGGCCAGTTTCTGCCAATACATGGTTTACATAAAATACTCGGGGTTTTTCGTCATTACTTGCCTGGTTATGCTGTAATGAAAAACCTGGATTTTCGTGAACTGTTACCCGATTCTCATTATTATTTTGATTAGCGTTTGGCTCTTGTTGGTTGTTACTTTCGTTTCGGGGTGGTTCGTTACTCCTACCCTCTGAAAACTGCTGACGGTTATTCGCCGTATCACCCTGGCTACCTGGCGCCTGTTGAGTCATATACCCGTAACTTGGTAAATTGGGTGGATATGGTCGTCGATTATCGGCCATCATATAATTTACCTGGGGCCTATATTCATTTTGGTTTCTCCTACCGCCTCCTCCTTGGTTTCCCCCGTTGCGATAACCATTACGTTGACCATAATTACTTCCTCTATAATTATTCCCGCGATAACCGTTTCCCTGGTGGAAGTTCCTACCGTAGTTATTCCCGGTGTAATTACCTCTGTTTGGTCCCGGATAGTTGCGGTTAATTGGGCCCTGAGTGGTATCATTTCGGCCATTTGGTGAGATATTATTATTCTGATTATTGTTGTTTAGATTATTACCGTTCCCACCTCCATTCCGGTTTGGTCCGTTATTATTGTTGTTGTACTCTACCTTACGATTGGGGGGTTGGTAATCCTGGAACCTTCCTGTGGATTCGCAATTTTCCAATAATTTGGCCAGATCGGCTATTTTGCTAATTTGTTGGTATAATTGGGCATCCTTGATCCCATAGCTGTAATGTCCAGCTAACTGCCTTACCAAACATTCTTCTGGGATCGGCGGTATCAACTTCCGTGCTAAACATACCTTTCCCAGGAAATAAGACGTCGGGGATTGTCCATAGGACGCGTCGTATTTGCCATAGAAAATGTCCATTCTTACCCTGTTTTGTGCGGTCTCTGACCAATACTTTTCCTTAAACTGGCGTTTAAATTCTGCTAAATTCGTTATTTCGGGTCGTACCGCTATCCACCAGTTATCCTTAGTATTTTTAAACGTCTCGTCAAGCATCTCTCTTATCCTGTCCCACCTTGTTTCTCTACTTCTCCCAATAACCTCCTCCATTCTTTCCAAAAATTCCATTGGGTTTCGTCGATAGTCCTGGAAGTTGATTACTTCCCTGTTTTCACCATGACACGTATGAGTGTTTAGTATTGGTGTGTCTCTCAGCGCCTCTAATCTTTCCTGCAGGTTTCTCTCTCTCTGGTCTATTTCCATTATACTATTTTTGTTAGTTTTTATCTGTTCATCCAGCCTGTTAGCGATGTCATCTGTTTTCTGCATCCTCTCGCTAATGTCCTTCTGTACTTCTCCCACCTCCTGCATGATGGCGTCTTGGTTCTGCCTTACCTTGTTTTCGAGATTCCTAACATCTTGTTTGGTCTCTACTGTTTGCTCCTCTATACTTTCGAAACGTGTATTGTTTCCCTCCCGTAACCTTTCCAACTGTTTCTCCATGTTTTCGACCTTCCTGTCACTATCGATCTTATTATCATTGATCGTTTTGTTTACTGTTTCGTACTTTATGCTAATTTCCTTTTTCAGGGACTCTATGCTTTTTTTGTTCTCCTCCTGAAATATCTCCAGTTTTTTCCCATTATCATTTATTTTCTCGGTTATATCCTCCCTTAAAGATTCTATGTTTTTGTCTAATTTCTCCTTGTTTCTGTTCATATTTTCTTCCATCCTTTGGAACATTTGCTCATTACTTTTTTTAGTCTCCTCCTTGTCTTCCTGTCTATTTTTATTCATATTTTCTTCCATTTTTTGGAGCATCTGCTCATTATTATTTTTGTTTGTTTCTTCCATTTTTTGGAACATTTGCTCATTATTATTTTTGTTTGTTTCTTCCATTTTTTGGAACATTTGCTCATTATTATTTTTGTTTGTTTCTTCCATTTTTGGAACATTTGCTCATTACTTTTTTTAGTATCCTCCTTCATTTCGTGGAGCATCATCATTAGTATATTCACGTCGACACTCCCTGTTATTTTTTCTGGTTCGGGTTTCTCTGTTTGTTCTACCATTTGTATGGGTTCTTCTCCCGTTTGCTCCTCTAATTCCTCTGCTGTTTGTACCGGTCTTTCCACTTCTAGTGTGGGCGGTTCTAATTCCGTTTCCTCGACCTGTACTGCCTCTCCGTCTTCCACACTTAACTCGGGTTCCACAGTCTTCTTCACCTTTTTTCCCTTTGGTTGCGGCATTTTAATATGTTGGTAGTTGCCGGGCTTGTTCCGTCTTCTTCAAGCCTCACTAGTTGGGCTGCCAATTTATAGTAAAACAAGTATAGGGTGTTGTAATTGTAAAAGTGTTGTAAATTGTCGGGCGTTACCTCCGCGCACTTTTGTTACTTACTCTGTTGACTGGATCCTCTGCAGTGATGTAGTCCTGTAACACAACTTAAAACTATGCTTTTTGTGGGCGCCACTTGGAAACGTTTGTTCCAAGAAAAAATTAAATGTGATTGATAAAATTTTTAAATCTACGAAAAAATGTAAACAAGTCAGTTTAGCTTTGAAAAATCAGTTAAGTTTAATGGTTCTTTAAAAACAAACAAATCGTCTGAAGGACTATCATTCATAAAAAATTATAAAATTGCAGAGAAAAAATTTTACAAGTTATTATTATTGACAATTTTTTATATGTCCAATCAAGTATCGGCTAGTATTTCAGATTTTGACTCAGTTGACAAGCATGAGTTTAATATGTGAAAAAACTTTACTCTCAGGACGTGACTCCTTTGAACTACCAAGACATATCAATTAGATGCCTTACAAGAAAAAACTAAGTGATTTGAAGGTGTATGTGTGGCGTGTAAAGTACAACTGTGTGATAAATGTAACCAGGTAACAAATGACTTTAATTTTGGTAACTCACGTTCCAATGGTCGTTTATTCTCTCACTGGACACTTCCTTCGGGTAGTTTCTCGATCTCGCCTCTTCGGGTGTACACTGAATCTATTTAAAGTCAAATTTTGCGATCATTACTTTTTCCGCACTTTTTGTCAAAACGTTTGGCAGTAAAATCTCGTTCAAACGCCGCCACTACGAATCATCTGTTTAGCGTTGATTCAGAAATCTGCCACCGCAGCGCTGATTCCCATGCAGTTTTGAGGAAGGCTCAGTGTATTGTTTTGTTTACGTTCGGGGGAATTATTTGTCACGTTAGTCAGTCAATGCGAACACAGCAGAATTCGTTCTCTATTTAAATGTTGGGACCCTCCTGGGCCGTCGACGTTCTGGCTGCGTAATTTCTATTAAAATTTGCCGTATCGCTGCTCTATTTCAGCGATACTTTTTGGCGACTCTCGTTGAGGTTAAGTCAGTCGGGTATGTCTATGTACGGGAAAAAACCTTCCTGCCGTGTCTTGTCGATTTCTCGCCTCTCGGTTTCGCCTTAGCTGCGTTGATCAGTGTTGTGTGAGATGCATCAGTTCTGGAGTTCAATCTTCAAGTGTTTTTTGGGTCGAATTTGGTCTCGCTTTTATACTAAATCGGGATGACTGTTTTCGTCGACTTCCGGTATATTTGTGTAAAAATTCTTTCTAGATTGTTCGAGAATAAACGAAATGGAATGTCATAGAACAATTTTCACTTCCGTAGAAGCTTTTAGAACGAATTTCTTATTCTTCATACAATGGATATTTCAAAATTTACACTGGTATTTATCAAACAGTTTCACATTAGTACTTACAATTTGTATGCCATTAATGTATTTAGATTCCTTGTTTTTTACTGAATCTGGCGATACTAAATATGATTGGTATCTAATTAACTTAAGTCTAATAAACATTACAATTTACAACCCTCACCTTGAGTTGTAGTCATTAAAAACTCAATATTTATAACAAAAATTGTTGTGGAGTTACTAAGTTCCTTCCACAAGCTGAACATCTAATACTACTACCTTCCTACAACAAAATAAACAAATTTTAACATAAATAAAACACAAATAAATACAATTTTATATGGCCTCTGCTCATGGCCTAGGTTCTTGTCGGTTTTCTAATACAATGATTAGTCTTTTTCCTTAATATATGTATTATTTCACCACTATACACACAGAGTTTATTATTTTGTCTATCTTTTGTGATACCTGGTTACTTTGTACATATATTATATTTATCACAAGATGACATAGCATCATTGATTGTCTTGAGATGTCATTTTTTATGGTGTGACAAATCTCACTCTAATTAGTTAAATTCTTTTAGAATTGACTTTACTTTCAACTGAGTTTGTTTCTTATTAAGGTATTCTGATGTATTGTACCTTTCTATCTTATTTTTGTTAGTATTATGTAAGTATTTAGCCAGATATGATTATTTTTGTACTGGATAGTTGGCTTCAGCCATACATGGTATAAGTAAATATTTTGCTGACTTGGCTATTACAATGTTAAAGTTAATCAGGTATATTAGTATAGTTGCTCCATATCATATTACAGCTTTCTAATACAGTTTGGTTGCGTTTTGGCAACATTAAAGTCATAAATTATACAATATTAGATGCCTATTACATGTTTTTAGTTAACACTGTTTTTGGCTATTTTGGCTGCTTTTTATTCATTTGACAGCTTCCTTTATTTAAGATAAATTGTTCACTATTGTCTGCTTGACAATTACATATAGTTTTTATTTAGATCTGATAATAATTAATTTTTCCATAAAATCTTGGTGTATGGTCTCAAATCCAACACATTAATATTTTTTTGTCATTGCAAATATACAATTTTTTATTTTAACTTAAACTCTTTCTAATAATGTATTTAAGTCATTTAATACATTTATTTTATTTACATCACATAATATAATAATGGATCATGTCCATTTATTCACAAAAAATAGTTTTTAATACTATATTCATAGTTATATAACTTAATAATTATTGACTTTATTCTGGTGGATTCTGACATTATTTCTCTCTCTTATAGTGTCTTATGGTTTTTTCACTCTTATTCACTTTAATAATATATATGGGGTTTTGTCTTAGTCATAGTTTGGTCGTTTTTTTTCAAGTTGATAGAAATAATTATTATACAAAATTACACAATTTTTTGGGACTATTTGGGTTCGATACTGTTCACTTCACTTTCCTCTTATGCTAACTTACTATATAAATGATTTCCTTTTATGGAACGTTCTGTGACGTTACAACATATTGCAGATATGGTTTGAACATATATCTTTTAACTATTTTTGAGCTAACATAGCATACCTATTAGAACATTATTACTGGTATGTAGGATATTATTTATCAAACATAATTCTTTTTAAAACACATAACATAAATCTTATTTTCTAATAAACCTTACAAATACATTTATTTAATACATTGATTTTAGGACTGTGAAATAACAGTCTATTTAAACATGTTACACTTATTCATACTATATTAGTACCAGTCCTTTCTGGTTTAAACCATTATTATTGTGATCCCCTACATCAGTAAACATTAACTCCCATACTCTATTTATTATCATTTTTTACAAATGTCTTGTAAATAAAGATTTACATTAAAAATAATAAAATACTGGAAACCTTCCATTTTATTATTTTATTATGCTGTTTATTATTAGATTTTAAAGTTGTGATATAGCATACTACTAAGTTATAGTATCACCAACTTTAAGTTTATTGCATTTTTTTAAAAAACACTTACACAAATTCACTTTCACTGTTGGTTCTGATATTTTGAGTCTTATTATCTCAGACCAGACCTTTAGTAATCATGGACCGTTAAGACTAGTTTATTTTCTTTATTACACAATAGCTTTAGCCGGTGCACTTCTTATAACGCTATACAACACTTTAGTTTTCTCAATAATTACATTTTATAAGATTTTGGGTATGCTATACTTTCTTTTGCATAGTTTTTGTGGGTTTGGGATTGATAGTAGTTTATATAATAATAGGTTTTACTACGGTGTTTCTTTCATACTATTTCTTCCTCTCCTCCTGTCTTCTTTCTTGTCCTTCTTCGTATCTTCCTTCTGGTATTCATTCTTGTCCCTCTTCTAGTCTTCATTCTTGTCCCTCGTCTAGTCTTCATTCTTGTCCCTCGTCTAGTCTTCACTCTTCTGGTCTTCCTTCCGTTCTTGGGTAAACCAAGTTACTTGGTGTTATCTCGACTGAGGTTTAGTTTGGAGTCTTTAATTTATTCACTGAACTGACTTTATTCTTCTATACAGGTTTCAGGGTATTGTTTTCTTCCTGTTCACAAACTTTATTCTTCCCTCTTCTTGTTTTTGGGGTATTTTGGTATTCACCACTCTTTAATTGAGTCTCTTTTTTCTTTGATATGGTCTTATATAACTTGTTTACTGCTCTGAGCTTCCTGGGTAACTTACTGGTATTATACTATGAGTTGATGAGTTGCTTCGATACTTTCTTTGGTTTTTAAAATAGTGGTTTTTATATATAATGTAGTGAGGATTTTTATTTTATTGTGGTTCATTCCTCTGATTTATTTAAATGTCATTCAATATTATTATAACATTTGTTGGTGTAATTAAACTTTATGATTTCACATGACTTAAAATGTAGTGGATTTTCTGTCACGCTACAGAATGCCCTTCTCCAGAAGTAATTTTTTCAGACTATACTTGCTTTGTCTGAAACAATTGCTTATGATAATTATTCTAAGTTTGTTACTATTTTGGACTTCCTTCCATTTTAAAATTTTCTTATTTATATTTGAGTTTATATCATTCTCACTTGATCTTCCTTGATAGTAATAGTCATCTGAGTTTCATATTTATTATTTCATTTTTATATTTCTTCTTAGTATTTTCTCCTTGGGATATTTTCTCCCTATCGTTCCCTACTTTGTGAGCTGGTTCAGTTCAGAGAGGCACTGTACGCTACTTTCCTCTGCTGTCCAATACTTCACACATATTTGAGTACAGAGGCAAATCATCTCTGCTCAAAAAACATATTAATCCTGCTGGAATTATCATCAGACAGATTAAAAAAATTATTCAGAATAGTACACATTTGTTACTATTTAAAAAATATCTTTGGGATACTTCACTTATTACTTATTATACTTCTCAGAGATTTTAATATTTCTATCTCAGTTGTTCTTCTGACTCATTATCTGGATGTTTCTTTCATTTGATATTATGGTAGGAAGCTCTTCTATTATTACATTTTTCAACTTTTATTATCATATAAATCTTTTGGTTATAAATTCTTTATTACCTTCTGTTTTTTTCATTATAATCTGCATTATTTATAGTAGCATATCTTTATGACATTTTTAGACTGTTTCATCGTTCTTAAAATTTCCACTTGTTCTATTTTCTAGAATTTTTATAATTGTCATTATCATAATTGTCATTTAATTCATAAATCATTTTATATTAATTCGTTTAATTACATAAATCTTTGACATTATTTTCACATTATTCCGGTCATTGCTATTATACTTGTGAATGATGGTTTTTTTTTTTTTATTATTAATATTATAATGAGGTCATAATTTCTCCTCATACCACTTTACAGTTTCATTCTCTCATAATTCCAAAGAAGTTTTTGTACTTTATTTTATTCAATCACTCAAATCGTATTAAAGAATTTTTTCTTTTTTATTTCCTTCAACACCATTTTACGGAAAGGTTTTTACTCTTCATATTGAACTTAGACATGATTATACTGTCTAGAATTATTTGTTTTAATTCTAAATCTGTTTCCTTTTATTCATCCCATTATGATCCTTGGTTGGTAAGTTGTACTTATACTTGGTTTGGGAAACTTGATTTATTCATAATTCAAAATTCACTCTTCTTATGTTATTCTATAAAGTTTTCTCAAATAATTTGTATGTAAGGTGGGCTTACATGTGTTTTGGCTGGTTTTATTTCTCTAAACTCTCTTGGTATTATTGTCAAAATGTTTCTCTTCAAATAAATATTTAGTAAGCTGTCCTTATTTGTTTTTGACCTTAGATGGTTTTATTTCTAAATTCTCTCCTTCTTTATTATTATATTATAGCCATAAAGTTTTTCTTCAAATATTGGTTATGTAAAGTGGGCTTACATTTGTTTTTAGAATTTGGTTGGTTTACATTCAAAATTCTGTTTTATATATCTTCTTCCAAAATGTTCCTTCTCAAACAAATTGTATGTAATTGGCTTACATTGTGTTTAGAATTTAGAGGTTTTAAATTCTAATTCTTCTTATATTCTTGCCATAAAATTTTCTAATAATTGTAGATAATATGTGCTTATATTTCTTTTTAGAATTTGGAGGTATTTATTCTAACTTCTTCTTATGCATATCTTCTAAATGGTTTTCCTTTAAATAATCTTTATGTAAGATTGGCTTACATGTATTTTAGAATTTTGAGGATCTTAAATTCTAATCCTTCTTCTATCATTGCCATAAAATTTTCTAATAATTGTAGATAATATGTGCTTATATTTCTTTTTAGAATTTGGCTGTATCGTCTCCAGTTCCGTCGTACTTATTATTGATACGTTTGACCCAGTATCGATCATTAACTTGGCTGGGATGCCTTCTACCTTGGCGTCAACATGTATAATTTCATTATTGAAGTTATTGGTGGGACTCCTGTTATCCTCTTCCAATAACTCCTGTCTGATGTCTTTCAGGTAGTTGCACCCGATAATTGTAATACGATTGCGATTATTTTCAAAATTGCACTCATTCTCATTACCATACCCAGTAGTCAGAAGCAGTAAGGGGTTCTGTCGATTTCTTACTGCCTGTGCCCGTTTAAAGGCTCGGCATCATTGTTTCTTTGAGCCATATTATTCGATGCCTCATTCGGGATGCTCAGAGTGGTTACTTGCCGATCTGTCCTATGGTCTTCCGGTCGTTCATGGTGCGACCTCTGTTCAGTGTTGTCCAAACTATTGCTCCTACGCGCCGGATAGTACCTCGGTTGGTCCCGTTCTAGGCTCCTCCGCCTTTCTTCGTATCTTCGGTAACTGCTTCGTCGATTGTGGTTGAATCCTCGCTGTCTTCCTTCTGTGGCTTGTATGAAGTTCACTCTAGGGCGAGGGAACCTATTATTATTAAAATTACCATTATTGGGACCCGTACTATTGGTATTATTATGGTAAGGACTATTACCATAATTGGGGCTTCTCTGACTATTTACGTTATTAGGGTAGGGATTGTGGTTACCCTGATAACCATCAGAGGGTCGATTCGGGTTTTGATAATTTGGACCCGTATTATTATTATCATGGTAATTAGTATTGTTCCCATTATTATATTGTCTTATATTCCAATATGTCTCTGGTCCATATGCTGTATGACCTGAAAAATATCTGTGAGGTTCTTCATCTGGTTTATCAATTATTTGCTTCTCTGAATCCCCATAATCTGGTTCATCATCACATATCCATCCGGAAGGTATACATTTTTGTGTAATTGTACACTGGAATATTCCTGGATGGCGCACTAATGGAACACACTCTGGTGATTCACCAGTGCCATCGTTACAGTCTGATAAGATGTTATATTTCCATCTTTCTGAAATACACTGTTTAGTTCCGTACTGGAACTGATCTAGTCCACATGTAGTATTCCGTTTACCTCTGGTCCTTTCCCAGTGATAAAATACTGTTTTGTGGTAAATTATTTCTGAAATTACTTCGATCCTCCTTCTATAATTCATAGAATTCATGATGTCTTTGTCATAGGTAATTGGGATATTATTGCCATCAATTAACCCATGTTTCATCATCTCCAACTCTTCCTTCGTTTTTATCATATTTCTTGGATACATTCTCCTTTTCCTTGGTTTAATATTTTCCTGGTTTCGGTTAGTTTCAATTTCAGGTACTACCATTACTTGTTCCTGCGTTTTAACATTTTGTACTTCTTCTGGTTCTGGTTGGCTATCTTCCTGCGTTTTATCATTTATTACTTCTTCTGGTTCTGGTTGGCTATCATTTTTTATTTCTTTGGTTCTCTCCTCTTCTTCTCTTCTTAATCTGTCCTCTCTCCTTTCTTCGGCCCAATCATCCAGTTTCTTGTTATTGGAATCCATTTTCTTGTTCATCTCATTCATCATTTCCAACAGCTTTTTCATCATCTCCATTGTTGTAAGTTCTGCCATTTTTGTTTATCGTTGTTGCCCTTCTCCTGACCGGATAACCGCTGCCAGGCTTATCTATTCGAGCCCTCTAAGTTGGACGCCACTTTGTAACAGGACGAGACGTCTGCCTCGTTCAAGCCCCGCGATGGAAGCCACTTTGTAAGAGGACCCTATATATGGCTGTAATCAAATCAAGTCCCACTGTTTGGGCTAGCCACTTGGTCACCAGACCGCTGTATGCCGGTCGTTACAAAAGAATAAAATGTATAAGGAAAATTCAATTTTCAAATAATAAAATAATTTTGTTTATGTTTATAGAGGTATGTATAAGAGATAAATCTGTTTTTTAAAAGGTTCTGGTAAAATTTTAATAACAGGTAGGTATTTATTGACCGTCGAACACTTCTTGAAGATTTGCACCAAGTCTGGAGTTAAATAGATTAACTCCAGGTAATAATCGATTGGTGACTTTTCTGACTGGTCTAATATCTCGTTCAAAATAGAATATATTCTTCTCACTTAAGTCCTTCAGCCTTATAAATACCCTTAAATTACCCTGTGAAATAAGTACAGATACAAAATAATGGAAATATAAAGATTTATTGACAATTTTAAATAAATAATCGATATTTTATCGATGGAGAGCAATTATCGACTCTGTCTCGGGAATTATCGATTGTGTCATACAGAACAAAATTTTATGTGATATTATATTAAAAGACAGGTTCTTTGAGCGATTAGAATTAATAGTCAGAGAAGGGTGACGAGAAAGTATAACATTAACAATTAAAAATATAAATACAATAATTACTATTCAATAGTATTTTAAATAATTCAGTATATAATATTTGAATAAATGTTTTGTCAAACCAATGAAGACTGACGTCACTGTGATGTGGTAAGCAGATTCCGTTTTCAAGATGGCCGCTACTCGAGTTGGTCTTGGTTACTGCATATGCGTCGTGTCAGAAAATTACTATAAAATTACCTTCATCAAGGTCTAAAATGTCCCCGCACTGGTGTAATATGTCGGTTAATCTATTTGGTGTATTCTGGTGAAGTGTTCTGTGTAAACTTGTGTTAGTTAGTTTATTTTCTATGTGTTCAACTTCTGCGGTTAAGTTCTCAAGTTATTGGTTAGGATTTGCAGAATAAATCAGTTGAAATATAGTGTTTTACTTGTTTCTATCACTCGTATTATGTAGTTAAGTGTTTGTTTTCACTATTGTCGTGAATGTATTAACAGCTTTAGCTTTAAAAAGTGTTTAAACCGCCTAACTCTCGTTTCACTGATTTCAATTGCTAAACAATAGTATCATTTTCAATTCGATTTTAAGAAACGTTCTTCACACAACTGTCCAGCTTGATATTCAACAAAAGACTAATTAACTTGGTCATAAATCTGGCCCAGTTAATCCTTGAAAAAGTATTGTTAACATTTTTCGACTTCCCATACATATGATAAAATATTACATTATGTATGGAATTTATCTATTTTATTCCTCACTTTTATGAATTATTAACCTTATTATTGGTTTAATCATCTCATTCCCTTTAAACTGATGTATTATAGTCCATATCTGTAGATATTTTGTGGAAATTAACAAATTTCTTTACTTTATGGAAATATAGGCTCAAAATTGGATTTCCGTCTTTATACAAAATTCCCTCCATTTTAAATATTATTAATACTATTATAATAAATTTTAATTAGTCATATTCCTCTTCCTTTCCTTAAATACATATAAATTACACCTTTGAACTGGTTTTTTGTGTTAGTCTGTAAATTTGACATTGCTCTTTAAAATTAATTAATTTCTATATTTTGAAAATTTACAAAATGTTAAGGTATATTTCCTTATTATCATTTTAATTCATAGGATCATTCCTAGTAGTGGTTAATTGTGTTATCTTATATAAATCTGGGTAGTTTACAGGATTTATAAGTGAATTATACTATTTTATATTGGTTCTGTGATTTCACCAAATGGCCTAGATTTTAGAATTTTATATTTCTTTCTTTCTCAAATAATTTAAACTTAATTCCTCCTCTGACTTTACATAATTACAATTATATGAAAATAACATGATTTATAACTTATTGTGTTGTGTAGTAGTTAATTAACACTACAGTTATTAAAATAAATAATTATGAACATGGTTTAGCAATCTGCACAATTGAACATATTGCAGATATGGTTTGAACATATATCTTTTAACTATTTTTGAGCTAACATAGCATACCTATTAGAACATTATTACTGGTATGTAGGTTATTATTTATCAAACATAATTCTTTTTAAAACACATAACATAAATCTTATTTTCTAATAAACCTTACAAATACATTTATTTAATACATTGATTTTAGGACTGTGAAATAACAGTCTATTTAAACATGTTACACTTATTCATACTATATTAGTACCAGTCCTTTCTGGTTTAAACCATTATTATTGTGATCCCCTACATCAGTAAACATTAACTCCCATACTCTATTTATTATCATTTTTTACAAATGTCTTGTAAATAAAGATTTACATTAAAAATAATAAAATACTGGAAACCTTCCATTTTATTATTTTATTATGCTGTTTATTATTAGATTTTAAAGTTGTGATATAGCATACTACTAAGTTATAGTATCACCAACTTTAAGTTTATTGCATTTTTTTAAAAAACACTTACACAAATTCACTTTCACTGTTGGTTCTGATATTTTGAGTCTTATTATCTCAGACCAGACCTTTAGTAATCATGGACCGTTAAGACTAGTTTATTTTCTTTATTACACAATAGCTTTAGCCGGTGCACTTCTTATAACGCTATACACACTTTAGTTTTCTCAATAATTACATTTTATAAGATTTTGGGTATGTTATACTTTCTTTTGCATAGTTTTTGTGGGTTTGGGATTGATAGTAGTTTATATAATAATAGGTTTTACTACGGTGTTTCTTTCATACTATTTCTTCCTCTCCTCCTGTCTTCTTTCTTGTCCTTCTTCGTATCTTCCTTCTGGTATTCATCCTTGTCCCTCTTCTAGTCTTCATTCTTGTCCCTCGTCTAGTCTTCATTCTTGTCCCTCGTCTAGTCTTCACTCTTCTGGTCTTCCTTCCGTTCTTGGGTAAACCAAGGTACTTAGTGTTATCTCGACTGAGGTTTAGTTTGGAGTCTTTAATTTATTCACTGAACTGACTTTATTCTTCTATACAGGTTTCAGGGTATTGTTTTCTTCCTGTTCACAAACTTTATTCTTCCCTCTTCTTGTTTTTGGGGTATTTTGGTATTCACCACTCTTTAATTGAGTCTCTTTTTTCTTTGATATGGTCTTATATAACTGGTTTACTGCTCTGAGCTTCCTGGGTAACTTACTGGTATTATACTATGAGTTGATGAGTTGCTTCGATACTTTCTTTGGTTTTTAAAACAGTGGTTTTTATATATAATGTAGTGAGGATTTTTATTTTATTGTGGTTCATTCCTCTGATTTATTTAAATGTCATTCAATATTATTATAACATTTGTTGGTGTAATTAAACTTTATGATTTCACATGACTTAAAATGTAGTGGATTTTCTGTCACGCTACAATGTATGTACATTATCACAGCTTAAGATAGTGTGTTCAGGCTTTGTCGTCACAAATATGTCCGATTAAAGCTGGAGCAATTTGATTGAAACCTTTCAACTCATTTAGTTCTATGAGAACCGCCAGGTATTCGCGAAACTTAATCACAACTTTTATATCTGTATATTTGAACTCACGTATATAATGTAATTAAACAGGAGTTTAATATTATATAATAAAACACAACAATTATCTGTATATATAAAACTTAAATTCTGAGGATTTATGGGTACTGAATACAAATCTACACCGTTACACCGATTGCCACCAAATTCTGGAGAGGTAACTTTTGACACAAGGCGCAAAATATTGTCTAACTTGGAATTTGATACTTTGCCCCGTTTGCATGATTTAGGTCGTTTTAATTATGCCTTTTCGTTGACGCGTATACAGTTGTCAGCAACACCATGGAGACCAGAATTAATTACCATAGTAACAAGTAAATAAACAAATGATATTTAGCTGCATCGGAACTGTACCTTTATCCGTTCCTGGAGTTTTTAATATTTTTAATATGCGATTGTATCGATATATTTTGTAATTTTGTATACAGATACGTCTATATATTTTGTAATTTTCTTAAACTATTATAAAATTTACGTTTATACGTATTTCTGATGATGCAATGAATAAGTAATGAAATATTTTAAATACTACTACTAAAGATATCAACAACACCATGGAGACCAGAATTAATTACCATAGTAACAAATAAATAAACAAAAGCTATTTGGCAGCATCAGAACTGTACATTTATCCATTCCTGCAGTAAATTTTCGATGTGTTTTAAAATATGCGATTGTATCGATATATTACGATGTGGATAGTGTACTAATTGTAAATTGTCCTATTACTTAATCCAAAGCGAAAATACGTGTTGTTCTCATTTGTGAGGTTAGGTGACAACGGTTTTGGGTTTTAGTTTACTGCTGAAATAAATAAAAGCTATGGTTGAGGAAAACATAACTTTTAATGTGTTATACAATGCTTCTAACACAGTAACACTTAAAATAAAGAATTTAGTGTTTTTAATTTAACAGGTACTTTACCAATATCTCCAAAGGCTTTATAAACGGGTACTTTTAAATCTCCGAAGGCTGTTGCACCAACATAATAATTTAGTACAATTTAAAACAGTAGGACAAGTGTCGAAAACAGCTTTGGAGAGAATTTGACTAATGAGTACAGAATTGTTATACGAGCTGACACAACGCCACATAGACATAGACAATAAAAATTATATTAAAATATTTGTTAAAAGTCAAATATTTGCTTGCGAAGCCGCGGATAACAGCTAGTTTCATGTTTCATATAATATACACACCACACTCTTATAAATAACGTCTGATCGTTACAATTGGTATACGTTTACATTAACTGATTGTACAATTTATTGTATTCTTTTGATTTACGGAAAATTATTTTACTGGCAAAGAGTAGAACTGGTAGCACAATACTAAAATGATTCTTTGTATCAGAAACTTTATTTGTATGCTTGCAAAGTAGTTTAATGAATTGGTCTTCTTCTTTTTCTTCCTTCACTCTAGGATTAGGAGACATCATCTTTTCCGGTCTCTATTTTCAAGCCATCTTTTGCGTGGTCTTCCCTCTTTTCTCTTTAAGCGCATATTGTAAAATTTGTTGAGGTTACATTTTCACTTCCATTCAACCTATATGTTCAATCCATCTTAGCTTACATTCCTCGATTTTTGCATTTATAGAGAACATACCCAATTCATGTCTTATCACATCGTTTCTAATTCAATCGTTTCGCGTTATTTTCCTTTACGTATCTCAAGAAATTCATCTCTGCAGCTGCTATATGACTTGTTTCTTTTTTGAATAATACCCATGTTTCGGAAGCGTATATAAGATTGGGGACTCCCACAACCTTATAGAACAACATTTTAGTTTCCTTTCCTGTTTTTCCCTCTAAAGTTCTTTTAATAGTGCCACAAATCGCCTGGAATCTGTTTATCTTTCTCTCGATGTCCTCGTCAAATTGATAAGTCACATCCTAGGTATTGAAAGTGGGATATCTTATCCAGCACTTCATCGTTGATCGTAAATTTTTATCTCATGGGATGTTTGCCTTTGAAAGCCGTTAGTTTCCTTCGTTTTATTAATAGATATATTCAAATTATATTGAGCAATGTGATGGCTCAGTTTGTGAATAGCTCTCTGTAAATTACCTTCTGTTTCTTGCATAATGAGCTGGTAATCTGCATATAATAAAGTATTCAAAATAATCTCACTATTTATCTTAATCCCAATATAAAATTCTGTCCTCCACTTTCTCACCAAGTCGTCTACATATAGATTGAAAAGGGTAGGGATAAAGTATATCCTTGTCAAACACCTTGATTCGTCGCAGTTTCTCCTGCCAGATGTGACCCTGATTCTATAACAATACTAGGGTTCAAGTTCCTAATTGCATCAATGAGGTGTCTCGAAATACCTCTGGATTCTAGAATTCTCAATAAAAGGGGTCTTTTTACTCTATCAAAGGCTTTTTCGTAATCTATAAAAACTACGTGTGTTTGTAAATTAAATTCCCGACGTTTTATTAATTGGCCAAGAAGAAATAATTTACTCTCTGACCACAACCTGACTTGTATAGCTACAGCTACGTAAAAACGATCAGGTGGGAGCTGTCAGTGAAGGAAACTGTGACTGAAGTAGGACAGTATGAAGTGTTGACATACTGTCCTATATGAAGCACGCGTGCGCCCGACGGGAACAGTTGTTTGTCTTATAGACGGGTGGTTTCAATTAACCAGCGAAGTTTGAGTAATTTTCAATTAACATGAGACGTTTGAAGTTTAGCTGAGTAGTTTGTAATGAACAGAGACTCTTTGGTGTCAACCGTACAACGTTGTGTGACTTGCTGAGAGTTCTACTCGTCCTTACACACAACACTGTAGTCCATCTGTTTTGTATACTTCTCTTACCACTGGGTACACAGTACACACTCTACAGTGAGTGATGTCCGAACAAATATTTATTGTCAACACACAAGATTCAGATAACACCAATTATATATTATTCCTATTCCATTTATTATTTTTCTTTTTCTTTTTGCCCCTCGTCCTCTTCCCCTCCATAAACCCATGCATCCCTCCAACTCCTCCTCCTACTTTTCTTACTATAGTAAATAATAATAGTATCTATATGCATTTAGTTTACTAAATCGCAGTTAAAAACATTTATATTAAGGCCACTCGTAACCGGCAAATCGACCAAAAAATCGTTTTTTCAGTATTTTGTCTTAAAAAGTCTTAAAATTTTCTGAGTAATTTGATACCAAATTTATGTAAATACGCTTAATATTAAATTTTTTGTGATTAAAAAAATTGAGATCGTAGGAAAAGTTTTCTCAAAAGTGCTGATAAAGTTAACATTTTTTTACAAATCTATAACTCGTAGAGACAAATCGTAGAGACTTGCAGTTTTTACCATTGGAAGGGGATTTTCAATAAACATTCACTACTAATAAAGCCATACTAAACAATGTCCGTAATAAAGCCAATACTTGCTTATCTGAGTCACTCTAATTTGTTAAAAATATGTCTTCATGGTAGTACACAGAATGCAAACGATTCTCTGAACCATTTGATTTGGAATAGTTTGCCAAAAAAATATATTTGTTGGACTGGATACTTTGGTTTTGGGTGTACATGATGCTGCATTGACCTTCAATGAAGGTAATATAAGTAAGTATCACGTCTTCCAAAAATTAGGGATGAAAATAGGATCAAATAAGGTTAAGGTAACGAAAAAATTGACTTGCAAAGAATTCTTTGAGGCAGAGACAGCAGTAGATCTAATCAACAAGCAACACAATCAATAGTGTTTCATACACACAGTCTAAACCGATGCGATCTCAGTGGTTAGAGGATTTTACCAACCAGCAATAATCAACATTAACAATCTGGTACATGGTTTTATAATTAGTAATGTGACAGACCTTCTTGGCTGGTGAGCTGCGCAAACGAATTACCCCCACTTAAGTTATCTAGCTAGGATTGCGGGGTGATAACGCGATAACAGTTCAATGTATCACTTTACTCACTAATTCTTTCTCTGTCACACACATGCTTCCGTTGTTCTCGCCAGCCTTGTAGCAGCCAAAGTTCACACTACGAAACACTGCGTAAGACTATTGTACGCATGTGTGAAATGACTGAAAATTTTGTTAGCATCAAAAGGAGGTGTGTGTTTACTGCGCATCTCGAACTCAATTTCTATCGTCAGGTTTATTTGCC
The DNA here is from genome assembly GCA_034769895.1 of Magicicada septendecula. NCBI lineage: Eukaryota > Metazoa > Arthropoda > Insecta > Hemiptera > Cicadidae > Magicicada > Magicicada septendecula. Next base: position 399,312,744 of record CM068372.1, on the reverse strand, counting down.
TATAGTTGTTTTAAAAGTCAGAAAACGGCAAGAAATTAATGATTACATTTATAGTAGAAAGTAAATATTTTATGAAGATACACCAGTATGTAGCGTTTGTGGTACGCATTTTTCTGCCGTTCAAAAGCAACAAAAACATGGAAAATTGTTGTAGTGAAGAGCAACGGGGGAGGAGGGAGTTTGTCGTTTGGGATGAGCCGGTTGCTGACAACAGACGCTTTCAACTTTTATCACAAGCGACGCTTCTCTGTGGGAAACCGTTTCTAGAAAAGAAATAGACGCGCATAAATCTCTCGTATTGTTGCACACAAGATTTTTGAACGTTGTCACGATGTATATAAAATATCAGCATGAAGCTTAGGGGTTGTTGCACCCACCCGTACGGTTTGAAATGTTTATACTTTCTACTGTCCAGCACGTAGGAGTTAAATTGTCTGAGCTGTAAAATTACTTTATAACAATTGGTCCATATTCAATCATAATGTTCTAAATTTAATTAAAATAATTTTTATAATTAACACACTAAATCAAAATGTATTAAAATCTCATAGTCGTTGTAAACTGAATGAAAATATTAGTATACCCTCGATACTATAGGAAAAAGTTTGCATTTTAATACCAACACCAGAAGTTTAAAAAAATAATTAAATAAATATTTCAAGTAAAATAAAATTATATCACACCTAATTTTAAGAGCACACAATGTAAACTTGAAAAATAGTTGTGTAAAAAATTATTTTACTACAACTGTTTCGCGTACAATTTTTACAGGAACAGTTGTACTTTTATCAAAATCCATATACACTGCCACATAAAAATACCTATATGTTCTATACAAATTTTTCATAAGCAAGTAAATCAAAAACTATTTGAAGAAAAAGTTTTAACCTGTCTGATTTTTTAAATTTTGTTTGTACATTTAGGAGAATACGAATCTATTCAATTACTTTTGTTTTCGCATGTTTTAATACTGTTAAATAAAGTATGTAATTTTTCATTAAACTATTGGCTATACAAAACACCATTCTAGTTTATGCTATCATGATTTTACCATACACGTAAAAAATGTTTAAATAATATTAAAGTAACTGGCTTAAGAAAATTAACTGTACACAAATTTCATTATTTTTTCGTTCTTGAACTCTATAGTCTTCTAGTCTACGTTTAATTCCTTTACAGTTAAGAAAGCGACTATAGCAATAAATATGTGCTAAAAAGAACTAAAGATCTCAAATAACATGCATACTTTTCCAGACATTCCAAAACGAACACGATGAAACAAAGAGAGGCTACTGTTATTACTGTCGTTGTTATTATTATTATTATTATTATTATTATTATTATTATTATTATTATTATTATTATTAGTGGGGTAGTAGTAGTAGTAGTAGTAGTAGTAGTAGTAGTAGTCCTAGTGGTGGTGGTGGTGGTGGTGGTGGTGGTGGTGGTGGTGGTAGTAGTAGTAGTAGTAGTAGTAGTAGTAGTAGTAGTAGTAGTAGTAGTAGTAGTAGTAGTAGTAGTAGCAGTATGGGATGAGGGTTACACCAGGATATTTAAAACACACCATATCTGGGTGTGAGTTTCAAGTGCTCTCGTGACAATCGTACTGTAACACAGTCAGACGTAACGTAACGCAGTTGGGACTTTAATTTTGTCCCTCTATTTGTCACTCGGTGCAACACTGTAAAACGCAACAATCACAGCAGTACAGTGTACTATATATGCGAAACAAATTACAGTTACATTACTTTAATATAATTAAATGGCCCGGTTTTTGTTCTTTTTGTAATGACTTCAGAGTAGAATTTTTAAATAATAAAAACAAAAAATTTTCATTAACAGATACATTTGTTATAGCCATTCTATAAGCATCCGTTTTATAATTGTTAGGTAATCACAACTGAATCATCATTTTAAAAATAAGATTACACTACGAACGCATGGCGTGTGGCAGTTAACTGCTCCATTGCATCTGAAATGGCATCAGGTGTGCAAGGCCACAGCCAGTCCGACCACCTCTTGCACGCCAGTGTTCTAAATCTATATCTCTTTTAAAAAAACGTCACAGTCCTATGGACCACCCTGTGTTACAACCACTGTTTTGCTCAGTTACGGTTGACATTATATTAATAGTTGACTATCATATTATTTCATTATTTTTCTCTGGTAGTCAAGGAGAAAAATGGTAGGCAGCAGTTCAGTCGGTAGCAGTTCTTAACTCTCCACGTGTTTCCGTCTACCTTTTCGTTTCTTCGTAGCTCTTGCATCTCACATCATTTATAATCTGCTCCAGATATCGTAGTTGCTGTCTTTTTTTTATATCTTCTTCAGTTCATGTGGCTCTGTATTATTGTTTATACATGTACATGTCAACATACATGTTTGTTTGTACATGTCTATTAAATTCCCATCAAGTTCAACTCTTCTGTTTACAATGCATTTAACTGGCTTTCCTTCTCATCAGTTAATTCTGTTCTTCATCATCATCATCATCAACCTCAAAGATTAGACTCATCCTAAACCTGGTCCGGGACCCACTTGCTCCCAGGCGTCCTACACCTTTCCTCCCCACCGGTCTATATTCCATTGCCAGAACTGGAGTCCTGTCACCTGCCATTTTTCCCAAATGTTCATACGACCTTCTTTTGTTGCTCTTTAGCTGTTCCAAGAATGGGTCGACCCCCAGTTTCGTCCTTATATCTATATTCTTCTTACTATCAAGAATGGTACAGCCCAAAGTACTTCTCATAAACTTCATCTCCGATGCCTAAACATGTACTTTGTCTGTTTGTGTCATAACTCTGGCTTCATCTCCATACATCAAAACTTGTACCGCTCCCGTGTTAAAAAAAGCTATCCTTGTTTCCTTCTTTGTACTAACTCTGTTCTTATAAACTTAATATTACCATTACTATGCTGTACTGTTACTATCGCGCTACTGCTCATACTGTTATTGTTATTTTACACAAACTCTCTGCGTTATTGTGTGACTTACATTGTATCGGCAACGTGGTCCGACAGAGAATAATTGCATTGAGACTTGTTTGAGACTTGTAATTTATGTGCTGATTTAGGCGCATTGTGACGACGTCGACACGAATTGAATAAACTAAATTGTATGAAAGAACGGAATTAACCCCTGGATGTTACGAATTGGGATTGCAGATTGTCTGGCTCAGCGTTAGACTGCCTGATTTCCCTGGTTGCCATAGTGACGAGGTAACGAGAAGTCGCATGCAATTGAGTATGACAACAGTTTTTACCGTTTGTCTGAGAACAGGATACTATAAAATAGTTTAAAACAAAATATGATGAGAAGTAGAACCGTGTGTACTTGTCATTTTAGTTGGACTGATTTTATGTACATGTGTACGATCTTTGTTAGGTGTTAAAAATCTGAAGTGATAACATTATAGTGAATGAGTTTTGTTTGTTAAAATGAATAAATGTACAGTTCATGGATAATCTGCCTCGTAACCGTTTGTGGTTTTCGCTGATAATAGCAACAAAACTGATATTGCGCTTTAACACACATCGTTTTATTAATACTGCGATCCGAACTGTAAGGCCGTGGTCTTCCATTTTCTACGTCAAAAGGTGTTGACTCAAACTGAAAAAAAGTGCTCAACAACTGACAAGATGTACTGTACTGTGGTTGTACTGACGTACAACTGGTCAGTCGTTAAGTCCTTATTACACTGAAGATGGCATCAACAGATGAGGCCGAAACGTCTGCTCGAGTCAACACACCTAGCATAAAATGGAAGAACACGCCTTTGCAGGCCGCATAGTAGTTTTAATCATTATGACAATGGCCGCGAAAGCCTAAGAAACAGACACACTGTTTTCTTTTTATTTTTATTTCCACTCGACAGTCTCAGTCGAGTCACCTCATCGTACTAAGGGCGAAATGTTTTGTATTAATAGGAATGAAACGACGTGCATTAAACTGAAAGACAGTGTTGTCATGATAGACTTTTTCTGCGTTCAAGAAAACCTCAAGAAAAGTAGAATTGTTGAATATCAGCTTACAAAATCGCAACTATATGGAAATTACAGATAGCTTATAAATTGCTCAGGCATTATGAAAAACAGACTTATATAGAAAACTTAGTTATAAAAACAGAGCAGAGATAGTGTGATGCGTATTAGATTTTGAATAACACGCACACCGCATTCCAGAACTAATAAACTAAGCGCATGCAATTTTATTCTTTCGCCCGTTCGATAGGCAACCTGCATTACCTGCGCGTCATTCGGTCTACGGGTATATACTAGGCCGGCGATGACGTAGTATCGAAGTTTTCAGTATTTTCTACGCGTCTACAACTACGCCATTACTTTCGTTTATCTCAAAACTCGGTGCGGTGTGGTATAAATACACTTAGCCAGCCGCCAGACAAGTCAGTCGCGTGCTGAGAAGCAAAATGACAAAGACATGAAACAGTCAATTCTGAGATGAGGATTCATCATTTTATGCTCAGTGTAAAGTGATAATTGTAAATTATTGTGTGATTGCGCGAACGTCTGTGATTGGTGACTCGTATTGTTTAGTGCGACACTTTTCTTAATTGGCAGTACAGCTCTTGGAAAGCCTTGGCCTCGTAGATAATCCGCCTCCAGTCATCTCGATCCTCTGCTCTCAGTCCATCTTCTTACACCGAGTCTGCGTAGGTCGTAGACAAGATCACCCACCCATCGTTTTCGGGGCCGATCCCTCCTTCTCTTCCATTAAGTTTCTCCATAAAAATTGCCTTCAATGTGGATGTCTCTAACATTCTCTAGACATGCCCTGCCCACCGCATTCTACTTTTCTTTATGTCAGTAACGATATCTGGTTCTCCACAGATTTGCTGAATTTCTGCATTCCTCCTTATTCTCCGTGCTCCGTGGACGCTCACTACACCAAATATCATTCTGAGGATTTTTCTTTCCCACCTACGCAACTACTCTTCCTCTATCACTGTCGTTGTCCACGTTTCGGACCCATACATGTACATGACCACTGGCTCTTAAGTACTGTTTTATAGAGACCCATATTCGTTGCTCTGCTTATACTTTTACACTTACATATTTCTTGTAGGGAGAAGTAACATCTGTTTCCAGCAGATGTACTTTCTTTTATTTCTTCGGCCATAATGTTGTTCTCAGTAACTAGTGAGCCCAGGTATTTAAATGTTTCAACCTTGACGCTCTTAAATACGTGATTTTTATTGTGTGTTTTACGTTAGTGTCCATGTTCAGCCCCAAGGTCGAGTCAGCATGTCGAATGACTGGCTTGCGTAACACTCTGTAGTAACAATACATACACCATCCTCCTTGTACACTGTATGGTTCAAACTGACATAATACCCTATCTGAGACGTGTAAGCTATTTTGATGGACAGACAGGAGCAATTATTATATTTCAAAACTTCCTAGATATTATATAATGATAGTTTTTATAATATAATTTTAATTTAAACTACGTAATAATCTCATTACACAGTGATATTAACATGACAAGTGAATCGCCTTAATGCATTATCTTACGACCACACAATACGGCGCTAATGTATTAAAAGCTTTAGTAAACATCTCAGTTTTATGAGCTCGTTAATGGCACATTTAACCTTTGTTAGCTACCGCTCTCTATAGTTGCAGTTATGAACTAGATTCAGTGTTGTCGACTTCAGTGTTCTAAATATCTGTTCCATGGCAACAGAAAACGCTAGATGTTTTCCTTCTATTGTACTCTAAAAATATGGACAATATAAATTGTATACTAGTTAAGTATATATTTTACATATTAAACATCTAATAATGTACATTCTGTATTAAGCTTAGAGTAAAATAAATGGCGTTCTTGTTAATAATTAACGATTGGCCTTTCAATGAATTTATACACAAAAAGACTTTCTCTATGCATTCAAAATGTTGTCCAACACGTGTTCTGTTTCCTTCGCAACCATTAAAGTCTCTCTCTCTTGTGCATAACGATTTGTCACATAACCAACATACTTTGATTTGTACTGATGGTAACCAGGCTTGCTTAGATGTATAACGCTTGTTAAAATTATTTACCGTGACCAAGATAATTAAAGATCGTATTTGTAGATTACAAATTGGTTAGTTTTTTGTAACCCATTGAGGACCGGAATTTTTACACTGGTACTTGCGAAAAGACCCAGGCCGTTTTTGCTGTTTTTGTAGTGGCTGTGATTTTTCTTCATCATCTTCTACATATGAAATAAACTTGTGTTCAAATAGTATATTTTAAGGTATAATTTGGGGATTCAGAATATTGTATAACATAGTCTATCATTTACTTTCTAGATAATAATATTAACAAAATATTAAAACGGTAACAAAATATTTAGGCGATAAAGTTGTATTCAACTCACTCTTTGTCTCAAAAAAAAAAAAATTACTGGCACTCAAATTGGCATTGTTGATTCCCTTATATATTAATCTAATTGTGTGTAAAAAATGTACAGAAGTCTATAATGTGCAAAAATGTGTCTATAACAAAAGGAAAGATAATAGCATAATTATATAGTACTATGCGCGGCAAAATACATGTAGTCTGTAGCGCAAAACGTAAACACTCGCGCAACACCAATGTTTGAATCAATTTTAAAAATTATTTCACACTTATTGTAACAAAACCATTTATAAAATCACATTAAATAAACGTAGAATTATGTTTATTCAGCAATATCACTTATAAAATTTACCAAGACGAACGCCAGCAACGAAAAACAACACAAGAACACTGCCATTTCAATATCATGTAATTTCTTTTAAACAAAATTGTGCTATCTGGTATTTGGATTGAAAACTAAAGGATGTTTCACATTATCGCTCTAGGTACGGTCGCGCTCTCGGCGCGGTCGAGGTAGAGGTGCGGTCTAAAGAATTCACACCGCGACGCTCTCTCCGCGTACTCACCGCGGTTCAAACGCGAACTCACTGCAGTACAACCACGGACTCACCGCGGTCCAGTCGCGGTCCTTTTAGTACCGCTGCCCCACTGCGCTCCTTAAAAGTATCGCGGCATCGCCCGAAGCAGTCAGTAGTTAGCTTGTTCATGGCCGAAAGGATGGATTTCACCGACCAAGAACTGCTTATGATAGCGGTTCTTCTGGATGAAGATGAAGAACGGTCCAGTACCAAAAAAAGGAGAATATGGGTGCATCTGACATGACATCTGACCATCTGACATGTTGGCAGCACTCAGAAACGGTTCCTGTAAAAACAGCTCCAATTTTAATTGACGTCCGATATATCGGATATCGGTCCCCATTGTTATCCGGGCTGTAAGGCCGTGGTCTTCTGAAATCTTCAACAGCTGATTGCTGTTGGTAACGTAAACAGACGTTTCGACGTCACCTCAGGAGGCCATCTTTAGTGAACGCTTTTCAAAACTACTGATGACAAGATGTACGTCAGTAAACCACAGCACTGTGGCAAAGGCTAAGTGTATTATTACGGTACCGCGCCGAGCTTTGAGATGAATCTACCGCATTCTGGACGGAACATCGAAAGTAATGGCGTGGTTGAAGACGCGTAGAAAAGACCGGATAACTGGGTGCTACGTCATCGCCGGCCTTGTATACACCCCGCAGACCAAATGGCGGGCACGCCACCCAGGTCGCCTATCTAATGGGCGAGAGAATATAGTTCCATGCGGTTAGTTATTAAGTTTTATATCCCAGTATTTTGAACTGTTATCTAGACACGTACACAGTTAGGGCCTCCGCACACGGGGCGACTTCTCTCCAACACGAGTTGAGCAACTGGTTTCAGACGCGATCGTTTCGAAACTTTAGTTGCTAACGGGTTCCTGTTGTCCGCAGACAAAGCAACTGAATTTTGACCAAAATTAAGTCAGTATCGGACAACCTGTCTACTGAAGGTGATGTGAACAGAACTATAGTGAGATGTTTTCTTTATATTCTTGTTCAAATTATTATTATTATGTGTAGCAATAGCGATGAGGAACACGTTGTTGGTTATAAAGAATATCGAAGACGGCGAAGAGGTAGCAGAATGTTCTGGACTAATCATTACATCGAAAGAAATATTAAGTGCAGGCTTTTAGTAGCTGCTACTCAGATGAAAGAATCAGATTCAAAATTTTAAAAGAGCCTTTTGCACCCCTTGGACGAATTTTCTATTCGCGGCCTGATCATTCATTTTATATATGAAAGTATAAAGTTAATAAAAATTACAAAAACTAAAGAACTTTAAAAAATTATAAAATGAATTTACAGTAAAAACGCAGACTGAAAAGGTTGCACAACTACGTGACGCAATTCGACCAGCAAGCTGGGTTGCGTGCGACTGAAATCTGAGTGATTTCTAACCGGTTACTTCGCGATCGTGTCGTGTACGGCTCCCCACTCTACTACGGTGACGAATCGCAAAACAGTTGGTCGCGCAACTTGTTAACAACTGAAGTCGCAAAACAGTCGTATCGTGTGTGAAGTGGCCTTAAACGAGTTCTCCTCGGCGTTCTGGATTTACAAGCTTACTGACAACACACTCTCGTAGTCAAATTGCATATCCAGCGCCGTGCCGTTTTTAATGTATAGGTTGAAGCTATGTGCACTATTAGCCTCAGCAAATATTACTAGATATGGACATTGTTTAGCTGTGTGAGAATAATCGAGTGGTATCGTAAAGGCACAGAACCCGCCAGAATATTCGAAACTTGTCATCCAGACGCGCCTGTGATAAATCGTGTTGTCTAGCCGCTCCGGCGTAACAATATGCAGTGGCTTGAAGAAAAGAAACAGGTGAATGATATTTCAAGCCAATTTTGTTTATATTTTCAACTGATGATAAAATAATTCTATTTCCATAAACTGTTTTAACTGTAAAATAATTAAATCGTTTGTTGTTCTTGTTGTTGTTGTTGTTCTTCTTCTTCTCTTCAAGGATTAGGTTATATAAACCTGTTCCGGCAATCATCTCAGCCTCGGACAACCCAAGTCTTTTCTACCAATGGCTTTAAAGTTCAGTGCCGTTTTCGGTAATCGATCCTCTACCCTCAACCTTTGCAAATGGCCCCACCATTGTCTTCTGTAAGCTGAAATAATTGCATTTATGTCCTCTATTTCGAGTTCTGCTCTGATATCCTCATTCCTTATCCTATCTTGCAATGTACAGTTTAAAGTACTTCGAAGAAACTGCATTTCAGCACTCTGAATCTTGTCGTATTCCTTTTTTTGTCATGACCCACACCTCACTCGTATATGTCAATGTGGGTATTGCAATTGTCTTATAAAATTTAATCTTTGTGCTGTGTCTTGTTTTATTTCTAAGATTTCTACGAATCGTACCACAAATATTCCTAAATTTATTTATCTTTTCTCTTATATCGTATTCACATTCATAGCTTACTGCACAGCCTAGATATGTGAAACAGCTCACTTGTTCTGAAGTGCTGTTGTTTATAAATATCATAGTCCTCACTGGATACTTACCTTCAAAGGCAATGATTTTGGTCTTTCTTAATTAAATTGTCAGCGAGTACTCTCTTGCTACTTCTTGTAATTGAAACATAGCTCTTTGTAATCATCCTCATTTTCTTGAATAAGAACTATACCATACGCGTATAGCAGGGAACCCATACAAATTCATTTGTTAAGCTGTATTCCCGAAGTTACTCCAAATTTCCATCCCCTCAACATGTCGTCGATGTACGTATTTAACAAGTTTGGGGAACACACCATCCCTGCCTAACTCCCTTATTTATTAGAATGTCACCTGAGAGCCTACCATTCAGATTCATGACTACAGGTGTACTTTTGTAAAGGATCTTAACTGAATTCATTAAATGCTCGCATATGTTAATGTGGGTATTGCAATTGTCTTATAGAAATTAATCTTGTCTAATAAAATGGTTTATAAGACTTTTAAATTGTTCTTGGAACATATTAATTAGAAACTAAACACTGAAAACAAATTCAGGGAGAATAATTTTTAAAGCATGAGTAGTAACCCGAATTGCCACTGCTGTGGTATATTATTTGTTGGCACATAATTTAGTTAGAATTGTTCTATGTACACCAACGAGATGAACAACACCGTGTATGTTACAAACACACTACATATTGGTATAATTTCCGGCCACAATCAAGTCAGGAACGTTTGGCACGAGTACAGTATAGCAATAGATTCCGTGCAAACTCATTAGAATACCTCTGTGTGATGTCCAATCCATGTTACGTTGCTGGCCAGTCGCGGTACTGCTGATTGCATTACTGAGCCACGTTGGCCACTTTAACTAGCTTTTTGTAATGGCGTAACACTAATCTACTACCTAGATTACCTTTAAACTGTTAACTTAGAGGGACCTATGGAATGAAAATTACACACTAGTTGCTAGGTCTCTTGTGCTGACTTTAAGGTCAATAAAAACATTAATCGGAAATAGTGTACCAACCATATTTATTAGTTTTACGGTCAGACACACGTGAGGATATAAAATTATTTAATTTTTAACAATAAATCTGTTCTGCTTGTACTACGATATATACTATGGTCTGCATAGTTTAGACTGGACACTTTGGACCCTGCGTCGTCCGCCCCTGTCCGAGTAGACAATCATCATCACCACTCCAAAGATTAGGCCCTCGACCTGTTCCGGAACCCATATCCTGCTCGGTCTACCGACATCTCTCTTCTCAGTAGGGTGAAAACCCAAGACAGCCACAGGTAAACGGATATCTGGCATCCGGTTCAAGTGTTCACACCATCTCCTTCTGTGGTCTTCAGTCTCCTGGTACAACGATACAATGTTTCATTTGCTCCTAATATCCTCTCCCTTTTTCGATCCAGGTGAGAACAACCTCGCATCTCTCTTAAAAATTTCATTTCAGCTTCCTTGGTTTGTCCCTTTTACCAAGAGTTTATGTCTAACTAGCATAGAGGAATATCTCTTCGGCGGAGTGGATCTGTAAGCAAACGAGAGATGGGGGTTCTGTCAGGGCAGCCAGGGGCTATTCTGGATCCTGGCCTGGCAGGAAAGTGCACATCGGCAGCAGAGCATGCATCTAGTGTGGAGGCGGAGGAGCCTACAGTAGGCCAACGGCTGCATACATGGGCTCAGTTAGTCAGTCTATTGCGATCGGGCAGAGAGACTTTGTCAGTTGAGGTGAAGGCAACTTTCTAGAGGAAGAACAGCCCGAAATCAAAGTTCCTGGTACTTTAGGTTAAGGGTTTGACAGGAGTCCAGTAATCTGTTCAAGAAAAAATTATATTTACTTACAGAACTCATTCGAGCCTAGGAAATCAGAGGGACAATCAAGAAGAAAAATCTTACTGCAGTTCAAAGTTACATAGACTGTTCACAAAACAAAGTCATCATCATCTTCATTACCACTTCAAGGACAAGGCCTTAGACCTGTTTCGGAACCCATCTCCTCCTCGGTCTACCGACATGTCTCTACCCAGTAGGGTGATAACCCAAGGCAGCCACGGGTATCAAGCATTCGGTTCAAGTGTTCACGCCATCTTCTTCTGTAGTCTTCAATCTTCTGGTGCAACCATACAATGTTTAATTCCCGTCTAACATCCTCGTTTCTTTTCCGATCCAGGAGAGAACTACCTTGCGTCTCTCTTAAAAATTTTATTTCTGCTGCCTGAATTATCTGCACGTCTCTTTTACTAAGAGTCCATACCTCTCTCACTAGCATACAGGAATGTGGGACAGCCGCAGTTTTATAAAATTTCATACGGGTAGCCTTCCGTATTTTATTTTTCAGGTACCTATGGAACAAACAAACAAAATCAACCTACATCTATAGTAACTATGAAACAGGTATCTACAAAACAAATCAACAGGGAAAACTACTGTTCAGTACATGACTGTAGTTTGTATCATACGTTGTATAACTCAGCCAATAATTATGCTTTTGTGGAGGCCTCTGTCTTACGGAGCAGGAAAGTACCACACCTGCACTGTTTGTTGATTCGTTATTGTGGATTAATTATAGCAAAGACTGGTTGTGAAGCGTCAGCTGCAGATGTAGACGTCACTACTTCTCAATGTGTGTGTAGGTAGTAAACTTCTAACATATCACTATACGAACAAGTGTACTTCATCACTGTGATGACAATACTGTGACAACAACAACACAAATTAGAGTCTGCGGTGTACCGACTGCAGACACTTAGCGACATCAATTGTAATAAGTGTGTTTGGTGTAAACAATGTGTGTGTGTGTGTGTGTGTGTGTGTGTGTGTGTGTGTGTGTGTGTGTGTGTGTGTGTGTGTGTGTGTGTGTGTGTGTGTGTGTGTGTGTGTGTGTGTGTGTGTGTGTGTGTGTGTGTGTGTGTGTGTGTGTGTGTGTGTGTGTGTGTGTGTGTGTGTGTGTGTGTGTGTGTGTGTGTGTGTGTGTGTGTGTGTGTGTGTGTGTGTGTGTGAACAACGTATTATTACAAAATAGCTTTCATACTAAACAACAGCGCAACTACGGCTCGTGAACGATGGATGCGAAGGTAATATTTAATCATTTCAGCTAGATAAATACATAAATTTCAGCTAGTCTATATTTCATCATCAGCCGTGGATCTACAACCCTTGGTGGGTCTTGGCCTGCTCCAAGAGTTGATTCCATTATTTCCTATTGTGTGCCCTGGCTTTCCAGTTTCTTATCTTTAGCTTTCCTCTAGGTCCTCCTCTACTTTCTGGTCTTTGAATCTACTTCGAGATCTTAAGGTCTGCAAAAATTTATCTTCAGCTTTCTTCCAGGTCCTCCACTACTTTCTGGTCTTTGAATCTACTTCGATATCTACCCCTTCTTCTACTATCCATTGGTTTCTGATAATATATTTAACTTAAATTTAAATTAAATTGATAAATTAATTTGACTTCATTAAAATTTTAATATGGAAACGGTTTATTCGCAAAATCCGTAATGTAGTCAATATCTCGGAGATTGTTGATATAATGAATGCAGTAATAACTTTTGTCAGAAGCTTGCACGGCCGTCAATAAATTCAAAATTACGGCTAAAAACCGGGCTGTTAGGCCATGGTCTGTTGCTATTAAACGTCATTACGTCATCAACGTTTCGATTCTACGTCGGGAATCTTCTTCAGGCCCCTAAGAAGCGACAGAGAGTAAAAACACAATAGTGACAGACGTAGTACGCCGAATACTATACGATACCTGTATTGGTTGCTTCTACCTGATACAAGTATCGCGGGTATTGTGCGGCGTACATCTGTCACTATTGTGTTTTTACCCTCTGTCGCTTCTTAGCGGCCTGAAGAACATTGACGGCGGAGAATCGAAACGTTGCCGACGTAAAGACGTTTAATAGCAACCGACCACGGCCTAAGCCCGGGTTTTAGTCGTAATTTTGAATACAGTAATCTTTTTTAAAAATGTATTTGGAATATAAGGAATGTTTTAAAATGTACAGTACTTTAGGGAAGCCTGAGGTTGTGGGGTTCTATCAAGAGAGGGGAGATTCTGCCAATGTGAATTTCCATTTAGCCTCCCAAAGGAAAGAAGGGGGATTTCCATGCACTGATACAGGGCAACACAATTGTGTTGTATAAAACTTTTGTTTTGCTGTTGTAAATTATAGTAGTTGCCGTATTATTTCAATAGGTTAATTAGGTCTATGTTACAAAACCTAATGATATGTGTCTATGTGTTTAACTGCAAAACCTAATGATAGTCAATAGACGGTGTCAGCTCTCCAAGGCTTCAAAAATGTCTGTAGTAAATTAAAAAATACATCTCCAGTGACATGACTACCAGTATATTTTCTGTGTTAGAGAAAATAAATTTATGCGTTCTCAACTTGTCTGAGAACCTTAACTGGTTTTAAAATCTTGAGTCGCCGTTGGAACAGATTAACTTGTATTCTGTAGACTTTTAATGTTAATTGTAAATAAAATTAAATAAACTTAATGTTAATTGTAAATTAAAGTGTAATAAACGTTAATAACAATTTTTATGGCATTTAATAATTTATTTCACGCTTTTAATGTTACATGTCACGTGATCCTGGTAACAATATCAAAATATACTGCAGTATTCTTCAATTATTATTATTATTATTCCGGCTATACAATGTTTACACATTTTCCGGAGCCAATGATTACAGAAGCGATTGGATTATCATCTTTCACTGCTGCTTCTCCATCCAAAGATCTTTTTCAATTTTTCGTTCCCTCAATATAGTCTGAATTTCTTCTATCCAGGTGATAGGTGGTCTCCATCTTTTCCTTCTTCCTGGTGGGGTCCATTCCATAACTCTCCATGGCAAACTTTCCTGTGCCATTCTTTTCGTGTCTCTATACCATTGTAATTTTTTTATTTGGATAAAATCAACAATTGAATTTTTCACATTCATTCTGTCCTTAATGACTTCATTTCTAATTTTCTCTCAAGTACGGATACTCTTGCCGAACGTCTCCAAAAGTCCATCTCTCCTGTCATTACTTTTGTTCTTATGTGTTTATTTGTAGTCCAAGCTTCTGCGCCGTAAGTCATGATACTTCTAACAATGGTTTTAAATATTTTGGTATCAGTTTCTGCTGTAATTTCCTTATCCTACAGGATTTCATTTAATGTAGATATAGTCATCTTTTCCAAATTAATTCTGGATTATATTTCTTTGTCTTGCTTGCCGCTGGCCGTAATTTTGATATCTAAATACTTGTATTTCTCTATATATGAAATCTTCACTACGTCTTAATCCAATATCAAGTCTTGATGAAGGTCCCCTATTGCCACGTATTTTGTTTTATCCATATTTACCTTTAGTCTCGATTTCTGATATTCTTGTATTACGTTTTTAGTCATGTACTCTATGTCTTTAAAACCTTAAGCGAAAAGTAATTGGTCATCAGCAATCAGTAATGAATAAACTGTATCACCATCAAGTGGAATTCCCATGTTCCTGTCCATTTTTTTCCAACTTTCTAATGCTTTCTCCTTATAAATTTTGAAAACCGTGTTATAGGCGTAAACCTTTGGCCACTTGAAACCCTGGTGACAAATTCTATCCCATTTTTATTCTCAATATTGAATTAATTGTTATAGACATTTTGTATACTTTTATGACAACGGGATTGATACTAGTTGATCTTAAAGCAATTATACTGTAACAAAGCCTGTTTATTGATCAATTAAAGATGAAACAAATTTTTTTAAATTTTAATTTATTGAGAAAAAAATTTTTTTTTATTTTTTATTAATTATTTATTAGTTTATGGGTTATTGTATTAATCCTAGTTGTTATATTAATCCCTTTCTTAGAGTACTTATTTTGGTTAGTGATGAATAGTTTGTTTAAAAACGTTAAATAGATTGTTATTTGAATAATCGATTTATAGTATTTGTACTGTAGATTCGGTGTCTTTACTCCTTTTCGATGTCGTTCTCTTCCTCCTTGACGTCCAGGTTTCAATTAATATCTGAAATGCTTTTAATTAGATACTTTATAAAGAAATAAAACTCAAATATGGAATTTTTAATTTAATTTATTGATCTTATTGCGATTAGTCGACTTTGTGTCGAAATAATTATTCCCGGCTCGAACTCTTGTCTCAGGTCGATTTGAATCGAGTAATTTTTCTTTTTAATTTAATAACATTTTAACATTAATAGGGTTCTTTTTACTGTTATCATAAGTCAGAAAAGGGCAATGCTGAAAAGTACAATACTTACAACTAATAGTTCTTACTTAATAATATAGAAATAATATTTATCATAAAAAATGTTAGTAAAATGGAAATGTTCGAACCACAGGCTACGCATGAGCTGACGTCATCACAGCTGATTGGAGTCGTCTCAACATGTTATCTCATCAAAAATGGCCGATTGCTTCACCTCGGATTTATACAAAGATCTTCTCAACGATTTTCCTCCAAATAAATGTTTATTATTTAAGTGTCCCTCATCAGAGCAGTAGTTATTAATTTTCTTCATTGTAGTGTGATTATTCAGTGTTCGTAATCCGTTTTTGGTTCGGTAATAGGTGTTGGTAAAAAGTGTCTTCGTTTCAAATAGTTCATCCAGAATGTCGTGTCGTGAGGATTTTCACAGTGGAATTTTCTCTATTAGTGCCTTGACCGTTTCTATATCTGGTTTATAATTGCTAATCTTCATAAAAGTAATGGTTTGGTTTGAATTAGTTAGTTTTTGTATGAACAAATCATATTTTAGATTTACTTTCTTAGGCTTAGTTCTTGTTAAAAATTTTTATCCTTTTCGCTATAACATTCTGATGCGTTCGCTTTGACGTTTAACAATCAACTCCCAGTTTTTTTTCATAATTCAAAAGGTACTGGCTGATTTCTTAGTAAGTTTTCAACATTGTTTTCAGTCAGCTGACACTTAAGTCTCAAGTTTGATTTTGTTCAAAATAATTGAATTTTACATTATATTACAAATTACATTTTGATTATTATCTATTCTTATTATATTCTAATTACATAATCAAATTCCTTATTTAATTCTCCATAATTTAATACCATACATGATATATTTTAGTGTAGTTTTAACTTTAATTCATATTTACATAATACTTGCTTGTAGGCCTTTACTTCCTTTACTTCATTACAAATTTAATGGTTTACAGTATATGTTAGATCCCAATTATCATTAAACAAGATCATTGATTGAATTATTATGATTTGGTTTCTTTAATTCTCAGTAATTTGATGATTTACTTAGCTAATTTGAACCCTACCTTCAATTTAGACTTTTTTCTAGGCCCCAGTGTTAGTACACTTGCCTTTTTCTAATAATATCCTATATATTCCTTAATTACTTTCACAAAGTGTTGTTACATTTATAATAAATTGTTAGTGTGTTAAATTCAACATTTTTCATTCATTTGATTTGTTTCATTAACTTATTTACTATTAATTTATAATGTTGGTGAGGTTTACAATTTGGCTTATGTATTGATGTTAGTTCTATCACTAAGTTTACAATTATTTCAGATTGCTATTACCCTTTCTGACGTACAATTTCAATAAAATCCTAACAACTAAATTGCCGTTACTTAACTACAACATAGTCTATGACTAATTAACATTATTTAAACATAACAAAGGTATTCTCTTAAACTAAATTTAATCCCAAGCACTCAATGCTATGGGTTCAATGAACCTCTAATACAACAAAACAAATCTGTCTCCATCTAAACAGTTTATTAAAATTAACATTTATTCAATCTATTTCTGTTTTTGTTTATTGATTTAGGGATTTACCCTGGTTCCCCTCACTATTCACTGTATTCCCTAATCTTATCTCTAATAATTTTATCTAGTCTTGAGGAATAAAGAAAATCACTTAATTTGCATTATTAATTGTTTATCAACTGCACTTCCAAGTTGAATTATGTATTGTATATAAAAAAATAACTCAATTTCTTGTTCATCATTGATAGGTATTATGCTGTTTGCTTATTAGTAGTTACTTTTCACAATAAAATAAGTTATACTTGTTTACCTTTAGTTATATAATCTTATGACATAACTGCTTTTTTCTTTTGTCTTGAGGTCGTCTTATATCTAATATCTTTACTTAAACGTAAGTTACATCGTTTTTATTTTATGGTATTGTACCTTTCTTATTTATCTTTTTGGGGTTTTATGTTTACATTTAGAGTTATAATTAAATTATATTTAGTTATTTTGTCATGTTCTTATGGGTTTCACCGTTCATTCCTATGGACTCTTTTAAATAATTTTGGTCATTCGTACTTACGGCCCTTTATAATGTGGTATTGTATTTCAATATTTATTTTTCGATTCAGTGGGTTTGTTTATCTTGGTTTTTCCTTACCTGCTCCTATTCTATCTGGGTATGTCTACACTATGAGTTGGACTAATTATCTTCCTATTATTTATTAGAGATTGTATGTTTGGTTTTAATGAATTTGATTTCTTTGGATCTAGAATTTCAGTTTACTGTTGTTATTTAGTAATTATTATAGTAATTATTGTTTATGCCAGTTTGTTTTTATTTTATATTTGCTTATTCTTGAATTATAATAAGGTAGATTTTCTGTCATGCTACAATACACAAGCAATAATGAACTTTCTATTCTTGACTGCATTAAATGCGGATGCTTTGGTTTAGTAACAGACGATAAGTATTTATCGCACGTCTGTCTGCCAAAGTCCACATGAAAACGCGTAACACTAGTCTGTGTACACAAACGGCCCATTACTGCTGCAAAGTCATTAGCACACAGAGTATTCCTTGTACACCAATCTCGAGCCGTTGGTAATGAAGTGTACTGTCGACAACCTGCAGTTGAGTTCCCACGCTGTCTATACTTACTAACTGCGATATATCGATCTAGACATTATTGACAACAGTGTTTGAGTAAGAACACAGTCTTAATGTAATACCAAACACAAATATAAACGCTTGATGATGATGCCACTATGATTGTAACGATTGGCACAAGAAATGTAGAGGCATAAAAGAGTTAAATGGATTAAAAAAAGCACCTGACATCTAGCTTCATCTCAAGAAGCACGAAATGCAAAATTTAAAAAGTAATTTATTAGGCCAGTGCTGACTTATGCTCCATAAACCTGGACAATGACAAAAAATAGCGAGAGACTTCTACGTTGCTGTGAAAGACGGACTCTAAGAACAATATTTAAAGGAGTAAAAGAAAATAGAATGTAGCGCAGGCGCTATAATTATGAAGTGTACCATCTTTACAAAGAGCCGTACATTGTCAGGATAATCAAAATATACAGGCTCGGGTGGATTGGACACATAGAGATAATGGGCAAAGGACAGCCTACGAAACATACTTTCTACCAGAAACCAATGGGTAGTAGAAAAAAGGGAAGACTCCGAAGTAGATTCAAAGACCAGATAGAGGAGGACCTCGGAAAGCTGAACATAAGAAACTGGAAAGCTAGAGCACGCAATAGGGAGGAATGTAATCTTGGAGTCTTGGAGCAGGCCAAGACCCACCAAGGGTTGTAGAGCCACGGTTGATGATAACAAATATAAACGCTTGATAATGATGACACGACGACTGTTAAGTTTGTTCATTCTTAGAGTGGATCCTGCTGCAAACGAAGCGGAGTGATACAACACAGAGGCATGTACAGTATGAAGTTAAAACTCTCTCAAAGAATTTAAAACACTCTTAAAAAATTATAAAATATTTTACTTTATTATTAGTTGTATTAATCTCAATTGTATTAAAAATATCGGTATGGAGAACCTTACGTGACTTCCATGTTCTAAGATTTATATTTAAAATCATTTATTTGAATTTGGTTCGACAACTTCTAACAAGTTAAAGGTGTTCCTTGTAAATCGAGTTTTATGTTTGGCAAATTTAAATGAAATATTTCCATAGAAACTACTTCTTTGTTGCCGATAACGTAGTACACACATAAAAAATTCTCCCCTCTTCCTTCAAATATAATTTTCATTTATAGAAAATTACCCCCACCCCATTCACCTAACCTCTTCATTTATAGATATTTCATCTACCTTTCTACACTGGATTATTTTGACCTTCTTTCCAGGATACTTTATTTATCAAAATTAAGTACATTATTATTGTTAAAACGTAAAACGTTGCAGGTGAACTACCCCTCCCCCTTATTCGATCTTCACCAAAAACAATAGGCCTTGAGTCTTCTACAATTCGGACATATATGCAAAACATTATTTGATTCTGTTTGAATTTGCCGCAGTTATCGTTTTCTATACAAAAACGTCTACACACAGACACAGACATTTTCGGAAAATTACTTTTCTCCATGTATTGAGGGTAGTACAATCAGAATCAGCCCTTATCTCGAAAATTATTTTTTTTTTGCGATTACCATGCTTCCATTTCCCTACGGAAAATGGAAGTAAAAATAGATAACCAATCAATTAATAGTAATCAATTTTGAAACTACTTTATTTCTAGCTGAGGATTTAGTGATGAAGCCACTCAACTAATCAATGCGGTTCAAGTACAAGCACATGGTTTTGTTTACATCAGGATCCACTCTAAGAGTGCACGAACTTTAATGATAATTATGGAACTACTAAACTCCCTGAACAGCAGAACTAGCTTAGTTAAATTAATAAAACAAATTAATAACGTTTATTTTTTAAAGCTGTGAGTAAAGTTCTTTGTATAAATGGTTCCTAGCGTTAACCGAGATATGCCAAGACGAGGTGACCGTACATTGTTACCACAGTTTTTCTGTACTTTAAAAAGTAAAAAGTAAAAAAAAAACGATTACTCTACTATTTTTTTAAGGGAAATAAGAAATGTAAAACAGTCAATCGTCAATCCTTGTTTTATCATTATGACTGCAACCAACAAACACAAAAAATATTTCATTCATTATTTACTCACATTTATAAGCATAATGTCTAAATGACAAATAATTAGCCCTATCATTTAAGTCTATGTATGTTTAGCACAAATATATATATATATATATATATCATAATATTATAATATATTACTATATTATAATATATTATAATTTAGTCAGTTAAATTATAAAACACAATTAAAATATACTTTATATATATATATAAAGTATATTTTAATTGTGTTTTATAATTTAACTGACTTATCGCCGCGCTATTAGGCCTGGTCCACTCCTGTTACTGGATAATTATTAATTATTATTAATTAATTAATTAGAAATAATTAAATTTATTTTTAATTAATTTGTAATTAAAAATAAAAATTCATATAAAAACCTCTCAAGTTACAGAATAATTCTGTGAATAATTCTGTGAAACGTGCGTCAGTAGAAATAAATAATAATATAATTCAATAATTTTACCTGCATAAGTATATATAATTTGAAGAAAAATTTATAATAAAAAAATACAAACACAGATAATAAAACACATCCACAAAACCTTCAGTAGGCAACAAGCACATAGCTTGCGGGCTACTGTAAGCAAACCGACATCAGTATACAGCAAGAACTCGTATTATGTATGGTGTCTCAGTTCTGTGTTTTGTACACTATGCGTTTAGTACAGTTGAAACACCACGGCACGGTAAGTTATATACCGGCAAAAAGCTACAGTTGCACTGCACTCAACTTGGTGCCATTTGTTACTGACTCAACCAACTAACTACAGTATGTTTTGTTGTTAATTGCAATTTATCACTAATACAATGTACAAACACCGTGTCTGCCACCCCTTTACTATTTGAGATGAGTTCTTCTGACATTGTCTCATACGTAATGAACGATTGAAAGACGCCATATGCCTTATATAAACTTTCCATATTTTTGAAACAATTACGTAAGTTTCCGAGCATGCTTAGAAAAACATTTTACAGTTATTTGTAACTTATAAAGTTTGTTATAGTACCCAGCTTAACATAATGCTTGCGATCAAATGATTAACCCTATGTATCATTTGAATTTCTGTTTCTAACGAAATAATTCAACATTTATTACATTATGGTTAATTCAATTTTGATTATTTACACGATTACATATATAATGATAATTTAACTATCTACAGTTTTGTACATATATCAATTAGTTTTACATTTCATTATTATTTTAAATCCCTGCATTTTGTTTTCCATGACGTCTCCGTTGATAAAATCTCATAGCAAAATACAGAATCGCATACAGAACTACAATTAAAACAGAAGACACTCTGTCAAAAAACACACACAAAGAATAAAACAAACTACATTCTCAGGATGTAACAAATTCTACATAAGCCAAACTGGACGTAGCTCCAAACAGAGATACATTGAGTACACAAAGGCACGACACTCCACCACCGAATCCACCTTTGCAAACCACCTCACTGAAGCAAACCAAACATTCACAAACATAAACAGCAACATGGAAATTCTACACGTACACACAAAAGGCCAAAAACTAGACACTCTTGAACAACTAGAAATATTCAGACACACAAAAACACATAAAAACAACATCCTAAACGAACAGACAAAGTTTAAATTACGGATAGTATTCGAACATATCACACTGCACACACACACAAAATCGATCTTTCGAACGACCCCACCGTCACCAAGAACAAGACAGACAGCGCTCCTAGCGGCAGCCTCTGATGAAGCTTGTAATAAGCGAAAACTAGTTTAGACTACAAGGTAAAAATTTAACGTTTTTACTAATAAAAATTAGTGATCCGAGTCAGTAGTGATATATTTTAAGTCATTTATCAACTTTTCTAATTATTCTACACTTTGACATATTACACAATCCAATATGCCTGAAAGACGTCTTGTTCCTTTACTATCCAACCCTTTAATAAATATTATATACTTCTATTATTTTAATATGGTCTATGTACTGGTACAATTTACAGCAGTACAATATATTTTCAATATTCGAACAATATTACAGTCGTTTTTACATCCTAGCTTCTAAATTTTACAATCTTTCAAATCATCATCACGATTGATGAATGGTGATTGAATGGTTGGTTGCAAGCTTATCTGGTACTTAATTATTCCAGTATACTGTACTTAAAAGGCTGCCGTACTATCTTTGCAACACGAACACATATGATCGCAATTATGGTAGAACTGAATGCGTCAGACAGCCGGCAATCATCCTGTGAACTGCTGATAACAAACTCGATTTTATTTGAAAATCAATTTCCTAAGACTTTTGTATCACGCAACCAGTATTCGGAAACGAACGACATTATAAATGTCTGCTGACTTCACCGACTCTCCCTGTGAGTTCGTTTAAATTTTAATTCTGCCACCGTCGTAACTCACTCTCATCCGGTGTAACTCTCTTGCCTATGAATACTAAGTCCGGACGCTGCTGTCTTTATTCATTTTATAGCATTTTATTTTACAAAATTCTGAGCAGTTTACAGCTTTTTAATACATATTGGCTCTTTTTTCTAATCCAAAATGTATTTTACTGATGTTGTGTGCAAACGAAAACTGTGTAGACAGGCATGAAGGTAAAATGAGTTGAGATATGTCATGGGACAAGGTAAGTGTACACCTTATTCTTTAAGATTTAGTCTTTACCTTAAAGTAAAGACTTTGGTATACAAGAAAGTCTTCCCCCTACGCATCTTTGGCAGTTTCGTCTGTTGGCGTTTGCTAAAATCAATTATTATGAAATGAAAATATTATTTATAAAAGTTTCATTTCAGAAATTAGTTACGTTATTCAAGGAACGGCATTATATTGTCAAAACGACCAAACATAAAGTACTACAAACTTGTTCTCAATTACTGCTAGCCGATCTATACGAGAAAATAAGTTAAAAATCTATCTATGACAGTCTCTAAACGTGGCGTTAATTAATCGAGTTTCAGTTATAGTGGTTACTAATAATTTGTAATACTGAGCGACGAGAGTAATTAGGTGTTTGTTAATTAGCGACAAATTTTAATTACAGGAAATTTTATTAATTTTTATGATTGTGGTTTTAATTAAACTTGCCCAACATTTAAAATTAACTACATTACTATATGTTGATATAACGTAAATATGTATGCGAATAGTACATACACTACTACTGTATATATTGTAACCCAATGGTTAGGTTTATTCTACACAATGTTGTACTTAAATACACATATATCGTAATACATATAATTTATTGCTAAATGGACGTGCAATGTCAAAGACCGACTGTAGACGACATTATGAATTCCAGTCTATCTGTACTTTTATTATGAAAACGTAAACTTTGTTTGTTTCATTGTCCGGGCTAACCTGAGAAAGTACTGATTCGATTTCAAAAATTCTTTCACCACTATGTTTCTAGATAAGTTTATTTTCACCACTAGTTTGAGGATAATTTTAGGTAAAAATTTGAACCGATAACTTTAACACTTTTAACTTACTTACTAGCCAACGCCCACCCTTGGCTGTTGAGCCATTAGGCGACGCGCTGACCAGTAGCGTCGGGCTTCGGCGATCTCGGTGTCATCGTTGGACGGGGTGTGGTCTAAGGCCGGGCAGTCTCTCAGATGGTCGGCGTCCATCGTCGCGTGGCCGCACAACCATTTAACACTTTTAAACGACATAGCCTTAAAAGTGTCCATATAATGAAATTTTTTCGCTAATTTGCGTAGAGTAAAATTTTCTGCATGCGAAAAACTTTAGTTCTATATGGCGTCAGCTAGTAAAATTTAGAGAATATTACAAATTTTTATTTTGATTTTTGTTTCAATCAAATTTGTTAAAAAAATTATACGGGTACAGTGATGTTAGTGAAGTTCCTAATTTTCTTAATTTTTCATTTTACTTCCATGTTCCATAAGGAATTGAAAGTATGGTGATGGTGAAAAAAATCGTGTTCGAGATAAAGGCTGTTTCTGATTGTACTACCCTCAAAACATGAAGAAACGTCATTTTCCGAAAAGTGTCTATGTGTGTGTCTGTCTGTGTGTGTCTGTGAGTCTCTGTGTAGAATTTTTTCTATGGCTAACGATAACTGCAGAAAATTCACACAGAATGAAATAATGTTTTGCATATGTCCCCAAGTTGTAAAGGACTCAAGGTTTATTGATTTTTTTGGTGAAGATCGGTTAAGAAAGAGGGGTAGTTTACCTGCAACGTTTTAACAACAGTAAAGTACTTAACGTTGATAAATAAAGTATCCTGAAAAGAAGGTCATAATAATCTACTGTAGAAAGGTAGATGAAATATCTATAAATGAAAAGGGTAGTTGGTGGGGGAGGGGGTGATTTTATATAAATGAAAATGATAGTTGAACGAGGAGGGTGTATTTTTTTGTATGTGTAATACTTTATCTGCAACAAAGAAGTAGTTTCTATAGAAATATTTCACTTCAAATTGTCAAACATAAAACTCGATTTACAAGGTGGGGGGATATTTTTGTAGAAAGTATCGAACCGAATTCAAGTAAGTGATTTCAAATATAAATCTTAGAACATGAAAGTCATGTATGGTTCTCCATACCGATATTTTATTTAATTATGTAATATTTTGTGTATGCTTATACTTGATTATTGTATTCGTTCAAAATTTCGAGGGAATTGAGCTTATTCAGCCCTAACACCTTAAATACTCTACTGATTTAAGGTATTTTCATATACAGAAATAGCACTAGCCTAAAGTTAAATCGCATCGGAGTGTGACACAGCTACTGTATGCCTATGACTCCGTAGGGACAGAAACAAAGAAGGGAATTATGGCTGTGTTTATAGCTCCGTTGTCATGGCAACACTTTAAACGCCCGCTTCTAATCGTATTCGCACAGACGCCTTCATAATTGTGCAGAGTCTCTACACCGCGACTCCTATCCACCTCTTTGCCACTCGACTAAATTTCTCTTTGTCTCAGCCGGTTTTAAAGCGTATCCTATTGTTCGTATCTCACTGACTTACGTGTGATCCAGTAACAATCACGATAAAATTAGTAAACTGTTAGTGACAGGTACTGGTACGCGCGCGCGCGCACTGGTTTAACTATGGGTGGGGGGAACAGAGTATAAAATCCCTCCCCAGAATTATTAGAAACGTCAAGGAAATTCAATTGTCACTTAACGTAGGCCTAATTCTAAGCCAGCTGTGTGTGTTACAATGAGGCTTATAAATAAATAAAACAATTTACAATGTACTTCGTAGCCTTACACGGCCGGAGTCAATGTTGTTAAATACATTTCTGGGCTGTTCGGCCATGGCCCATTGTTTTCAACAAAAACAGACGTTTCGGCAGTGCCAACAACTGCCATCATCAGTATAAAATCAGGTTACGCTAACGTAAGGTGGTAGACGTTAGTGACCACAGTACGGTGGTTAGGTCCCGGAAACAAATTTTAACAACAAAACAATTTACAATATTTTTAAATTATTAAAATAAAGTTGTAGTTTTCTTAATATTGACAGTGTCCTAATTTGGAAAAAAGTAT
Source organism: Magicicada septendecula (assembly GCA_034769895.1). Lineage (NCBI taxonomy): Eukaryota > Metazoa > Arthropoda > Insecta > Hemiptera > Cicadidae > Magicicada > Magicicada septendecula. The sequence continues at coordinate 399,286,878 of CM068372.1, read as the reverse complement.
GTCTTCGTAGCGTTAAAGAAAATTATTACGCACGCGCCTGAAAAAATAAAAAGATTTAATTTGCAAAGAATTTATAAAATCTCGTTATAGAATTATGCAGGAAGAATCCTGAATCTCTTGTTAGTCATGAGGAAAATGGTGATGCCAACCTTCAAGTTAGTCTCATCTGCCCCACCCCCAAAGGAGCAACTCCTAGTTACGCCACTATCACAAAACACACACACACACACACATATATATATATTGTAATTTTACGGGTATTACTGGTTTAAGCCCCACTGTTGGGTTCGTCAATTTGTGATTAAACGAGTACGTGCGTCTCGTTATTTTCACACAATGTAAGCCTATTCGTTGCTATGAACGGGTATGCTCCCCTGTCTTTACTCTCTTCGGTCGTTTTAATTTATTTCAATTATTTAAATATCTGAGATATTTGGAGTTGTGGAATATAGTAATTTAATTAACTAATATTAGCTTATCTTTCTAAGAAAAATATCAGTGTTAGTGTACTTGAAACTTAAATAATTAATGTGTTATTCTATAATTTCGTTCAACCCTATTATACCTTGAAGAGAATTATGTAAAAATTTGTATTTTAACGCTCTTCTCTTTGGTGTCGGAGAATTCCGCTATAAGCGCTGTAGTATCGGGGCAACGAAACTTAGAGGTTAATTCACTGTTTACGTTAACCAATTATTCTATAGTTAGTCAGTTACTTTTTTATTCCCAATTCATTAAATAATACTCCAAATGACAAGTTTTTTGCAACTATACAAAGGTTCTTTATTTTTTCACTTCAACATTAAATAAGATATGTTCCAACTGGCATACACAAAGGCTATAGATTGCGTGAATCGATTATTGATCAGTCCGATACTTTATTTAGATTCGGTTATATAATGTGTTTTAGTTTGTAATTAACTTATTTCAGGGTGTGAAGGTTCTTGTAACTGTGGGGAAGATTAAAAATATATAGATAAGAATGCAAGATTTACAAATTTGAAGTGTTGTGTTGTTAATATGATTTATACAATAATAATTTACCAGACTAGAACGAAGCGAATCGTGTAGGCTGTTGGTTGATAACTTCACTGTTCTGGATGATTATGCCGTACGATATTCTTTCTTCGGTTTAATAAAATGGAATTCTTGTCCTGTCCACCTCGGAAATACAGCTCTCTGGATTGATTTACGGCCAGATTGATGTTCCTTCTGCAATTCCTGGATCCAAATACGTTCTTCTCTCGGTTGAAGTAATTAGTGATGTTCCGTGTATTTGAAAGGTTCCAGTGTAGTGTATATTATTGGTTGTGATACAGTTAACTCTTTATATTGGGTTTAATATATCGTCAATTCCTTTCGGGTATAAGATAATTCAAGTACTTCCTTGTAGAACACAGTTATTTATTTTTTATTGTGATATCATACTATGGTCTCGTTTGGTTAAACTGTACTGGCAAGAGTCAAGAATATTATCATTAAATTTTGTGTTTTATAAGAGTATCAAATAATTTAGAATATTCCGATTATATTAGACATTTCTTAGGTTTTTTAATCTCATCACATTCAGATCATAAAAGGCAATAATTGAAAATCAACAACTTCTTCATTTTCTGTAGTCCATAGCAACCCATTATTTTTCTTCCTTCTCCATGTTTTGTATATAGTGTTTATTTCATACATTTTTTGTCTATTCCTTATTAATTTGCTATCATATCGGAATATAACTTTACCGATAGTTGGTTTATTATTTTCTACATATATTCTGCTGGTTTTTTGATATGAGCCTGTTTCTTTTATATTTATTACTTTTTCGATATCAAACGTTATCAATCGATATCATGGCATTGTGGCATTATCATAATTTGTATAAATTGAGGTGGTTTATTATATATCATTACTTATTAAATGTTTTTTCCTAGCTCTTTGAACCGTATTCATTAATTATTATTAACTCCCGTACCTAACCTTTATGTTATGAGTGGTTATATTGTGTTATTGGCTGTTAGGCCTTTTATTGTATATTGACCTACCTTTGTTTATAACCGGTGAACAACTATAGCCCTTTTACATAATTTCATACATATAATCAAATCTTAACTATTAACATTTACATAAATAATTATTCTTTCCATAACTAATAATAATTTTGTCTTGATCTATGGATCACATAAAATAAAATTGTGATCTGCTAACATTAACTCTGTTTCCCACATCCTTCTATAACGGTAATTGAATAGTACATTTTGTTTCATTACTTTCCATTAACTCAACAAGTAATTATTATAACATAACATAACACTTAACACAACATTCATCGTTACAAAATAATATCATTTAATTCATAATCCTTACTTACTATTGCTATAAGGTAAATTATTTTCTCATTTGGGTTTAATTTCATTGTCATCTACTTTGACATTTTCTGTACTATTTTCTTTCTTACAATTCTCATTAGTATTATATTGATTTACTTTTCACTGAACATGGATCACTAACTATTGTCTAATTTACAGGTTTGTTTATCATTGTTATTTCTACCTTGCATCCTTATTTATTTTTATCTATAATTATAAATGTAATTATTAGACCTTTTGTTTTATCATGGGGTTAAATATTGATTTGCTTATTATTTTGTTAATATAATATTTATGTAACATGGATGACTGTATTTCTGTTGCGTTACAATATATATATATATATATATATATATATATATATATATATATATATATATATTACTCCCTATTCTCATAACCCTGACATCGAGTTTTCTCACAAGGGAAACATGTGCGTTCAATTAGTTTCGTGTAATATACAAACGTTTGAACATATTTTACGATTTGAGTCTCAATTTATTATCACCACAACAGACAGATGCCCTCATATTATTATTGGCTGGACTTTAGGAAGAGAGTGGAACAAGCAAATGTTTATCAAATATATTATATATTCTTACGCCTAAGAAATAGGTAATTTGCCTGACTTTTGACTTTTACTTTTCAGCCGTGCCTACGATGGCCTTTCTCAGAGTCGCAGGAAACAGGTAAGAAATGCCGCGGGAGACTGGGATTGTGAACTACTCGGTAATATATGTTGTGAGTTGTTAAGTTTGCATACAGTTCGTTGACTATTGTTGTTATTGTGTACGATAACAACCGTTGTTGTAATGTCTTTGTACCATGGTTTAGCAGCCCGGCATATGTTCATAAATTTTTCTCTGGTGTTAAATATATTTATTGTCAGTGTTTAAAGTCGACGATCCGTGCAAACTTCGTAACAATATGTTATTGTTATAAACGACATTAAGGCAACAGTGAACACTGGGGTAACTCGTCTATTGATTGATTATACGCTCCGTTTAGCAATTAAATAGAGACGTAACTAAAACCTCTAATGAGTTACACGTAAGAGGTTAAGTTTTCTAGTAGACGGAAATGAATAAAGTTTTCTCGACAAATAAAAAGTACGCTCAATAAGATGTACAACTAAAAGTGAACGCTAACGACGAGAACTTGTTTAATGAGGCGACGATCCTGTGACGGAAGTTAAAGGCGCGAAATTATTATTTCAAACTCGACCTGTTGTAGTCGTCGCCTCTTGTAACTTCCAGCCTGATTCCAGCCTGAAATAGAGCAACGCGTAGTAATCATTATAGACTTGGTACTGGAACAGATAGTGGAAAACTATAGTCGTTCCTATTAAAAATACACAATTAAGTTTTCTTCTCTCTTATCGATGCGTAAGGATGGTGTTTAGTTATGAATTAATTGGCATCGTTCAGTAAAAAGTTAGTTGCTGACGGTGGAACAGATATTATGATGAAAGCTGTTGGTAACACTGGATAAACTTATTATTTACTGTACTTATTATGAGTTACAGTACTTAGTATGATACATTTTTTATCTATTCATTTTTACCTGCAACGAAACGTAGTTCCAACAATTGATCATTGGCAGCCTAGCAAACTCACAAAAGGCAATTTGTTTCTGCCTGACAACGCAAGAGCTTATTCGTCACGCGTCATAAAGAATCGCTTAAGAAAAATTTAAGTGATATGAATCGAGAAACCTCCCCTTACCTAAACCTCTAATACCGCTCTGTATGCACTCAACAAACTCTTTCCATACCATGACTCCTTTCTGTACAAGATAAACTGGAAATACTGATAAACTGCAAACAACCCACTTCCCTACAATCTATAGCCACCTCCATCATCAGAACTACTCGCAACACTCGCAGACCTTCCTTCCTCATAAACCGCCTCCTTACCATAGCCGATGAACCTCCTCCCAGAACTCCTCGCCGCCATCGTCATAGAAATAGAAACACTTAACTCCCAACTTCAAACATACTCAACCTGCCATCCTTGCTGATTACATAACAACTTAAATTTTCCCTCTTCTTTGTGTCCCCGCCTACCTTGACGCCTCTCTGTCGCCTCCTTCCAGCTTCGGCGATCTGCACTACTCGTTCCTGTCTTGGCCGCCCTCATGTATAAACTAAACTTAAGGGCATTTCCATCAGCCACTTCCTTTACCTATATGGCTAAAAACTACATCTACACACACAAATTCTTCTTCTTCTGTTCAAGAATTAGGTTATATAAACCTGTTCCGGCACCCGTCTTATCCTCGGACGATCCACGTCTCTTCTACCAAAAAAGAACTTCGAACAAACTGCATTTCAGCACTTTGCCGCATTCCTTTTTGTTATGACCCACCCCTCACTCTCATATGTCATAAAATATAAAATTGAATGCCCTGACTAGTAGTAGTCCAGTACTACTACAAAGTACTGAACTACATTGACTATGGTACTCTGTATAGACCAAGTTCCAGGTAAATAACATTGACCAAAATGTAAATATTAAGTAATAACCATTTTCATATTATAGATCTGTTATCTATAATGTTGTGTTATAAAGTCTGTAACCCTTTAATACAAGTTGGTACATCATTTCTGTTATCGTGTGCATAAATTCTCTATTTATATGAGGATGATAGTGTAATAAAAATGGTGAGTGTTTTAGAGTGCCAATCGTGGACAATGACAAATGAGAGGGAGAGAGAGAGACCTAGAGAGAGAGTGTGACAGAGAGGGAGAGAGAGAGAGAGAGAGAGAGTGAATGAAGAGAGATAATGAGAGGGAGAGAGAGAGAGTGTGAGAGCGAAGGGTGGAAAAGTGAGAGAGGGAAGAAGGGAGACAGTGAGTGAGATGTAGGAGAGAGAGAGAGAGAGAGAGAGAGAGAGAGAGAGAGAGTGAGTGGGGTGATAGTGAGTGATAGATCGATTTCAGGTTAGAGTGAGAGGCTGTGAGGACTGGCGGGGGGAGCATGGGTGAAAGAGAAGGGTGATTGTGGACACATACATAAATTACATATTCTATAGTACTCTTGATTATATTTTACAATATGATTACAATTACCGTATTATCCAAGTTTACCTGTTAGTAAAATTTACCAGAAACTTTTGTTTGTAACCTTTGTCAACTATCTGATGTAAGTCGTAATGTTTTACAATATTGTGTAAATTGTATGTTTCTAAATTATGATTGTTTGCTAACACCAGTAGGGAGTGAAACATGGTAAAAATAACTTTTAATAATTACGTAGTGAACATCCCCTAATCTGTTTTATTTATAGGTAATATATTACTTTGCTATATGTTGACTGTTGTAGGTATAAACAATTTATGTACCAATCTACTATAATATCCAATTGTTGGTTAGTGTTTGTTTAATTAATTAAAATAACACTATATTTAGTAATTTAAATTGTAATACTGTATAAATTAAGTTCTCTTATACTATAATTTGCTCGCTTTCTTAAAGATAATTTGAAGATGTAAACATACTATCATAAGTCTTCACATAAAAAATGATACATACATACACACGCACACACTCACATCACCAACACTTTCACCCAAATATTTAATTGTTTCGTTATGTTTGATATTTCTATTGTATTTCATATACAGGTCCCGAAGATGACAATAAATATTGTCGAAACGTCGACGCAAAATAACTAAAGTTGTATTATTGACCGATCCTCACTAACCATCCACTAAAACATTCACTGATTGACGGTCACTAAAAATTTAAGGATTTAATTAAGAACTGAGGTTATTCAACAACAAACATGGGATTCTACAGAGAAATATCGGACACATACGGACAACCAGCTTGCCGACTCCTAAAATTATGGGCCAGTGATAACAGGAAACTCGCTTCTCTCATTAACCAACGTATTTTTCTGCTGAAGTGTCGACAGTTCAAAGTATTTCCTGTGCATATAGAAGCAATGTTCAACTTTAAACGTCGCACCATGGAACAACAAATGTACAATAGTGTTGTGAACAGTGCAAATAGATTTAAAAGAGACTATCTTAATAGTGAAATTAAAAATTCCATAAAAAATCTTAATTACACAAAAAATAGGATACATCAAACCAAACTCAATAGTTATCAACACTTACCAGCTTCCATAATAAACGAATTTTCAAATAAACAAAAGAGTGCGTTTCAACACATGGTAGAGAAAATTCGAAACAAGCAAATCGCGAAACTAAACCGGATAAAACAACAAAAGGACAACCTTCCAAAATTCAATCCGGACTGGCTGATAAATCTCACTGACATCGACATTCCTCTCGATATAAAAACATTACTTTCCCTAGGACCAAAATTTGCCCTCCCGGATAATGATAATCGCATCCCCACCGAGAAAATTATCACCGAAGTAGAACACGTTCTTCACAACCTACCTGAAGATAAAAATCCAGAAATTGTCAGGAGTGAATGTATTAATATTATTACTAATCACATTAACAAAAATAAATCAAATAAAAATAAAAAACACCAAAACAACCAGCTGGCTACTGTTTGTAAAGCCACCAAACACTTCTTATCAGACAATAAAGACATTTTAGTACTGCAAGCAGATAAATCTAACAAGACAGTTATCATGTATAAAACTGAGTATTTCAATAGAATGAATTCATTAGTAGGTGATTGTGAAACATATGTTAAGCTTAATAGGGACCCCACTACTTCTTTAAACAACTCAACTGTGACAATACTCAAAGAGGCTTTCAAAAACGGACAAATTGACAACAATACCTATAAACGCTTAGTTCCCCATGCCCCAACTCCACCTAAAATTTACGGCTTAGTAAAAACTCATAAACCTGACAACCCTCTTAGACCTATTATCTCATTTATAAACTCCCCTACATATGAAACATCAAAATGGCTAGCAAATATTCTAAAAAATGCGTCTTCTGAAAAGTACAACATTAGTGATAGCTTTACCTTTGTTGAAACTATAAAGAAACACACAATCCCTCCCAATCATGTTTTAATTTCACTAGACGTTTCCTCCTTATTCACTAATGTAAATATTCAAACAGTGATCAACATTTTAAACAAAAATTGGAACTGCATCTCCACACATACAACATTAGATAAGGATAGTTTCCTTAAACTTCTGTCGCAATGTTGCAATAATGGTTATTTCACATTACAGGGACAATTTTTTAAACAAACTTACGGCACTGCTATGGGTAGCAGTCTTGGGCCCATCTTAGCTGACATTACCATGAACCAGTTTCTTGACATAGTTATCCCTACGCTACCGTTTAATCTCCCCTTCCTATATAAATACGTGGACGATATTATAACATGTATTCCATATGACCAACACGACACAATCTTATCTCTGTTCAATTCCAAACTAATGGGCTTTGAACGAATACAGTTCACAATAGAGCACGAACAGAATAGTTCCATTTCATTTCTTGATACCAAGGTTATTAGACAGACAGATGGTACTATAGTCACTGATTGGTTCATAAAACCCACCAACTCCGGTAGATATCTGCATTTTAATTCCAACCATCCCATACATCTAAAAACTAACTTAATCCACTCGGTATATAAGAGAGCCACCGGTCTAAGTGATCAATCATTTCATCAAAAAAACCCGGAATTAGTATTTAAGATTTTCAAAAACAATGGTTACCCAGACCACATAATCAAACAGGTAATTCATAAACATCGCGCAAATCAGCTGAGCCCCAATCTTACATCCGCCCAATCTAATACACCTGAGCCCAACGCTGGCTCGTACTTTTCTACAACTTATGTTAAAGGGCTTTCTGAAAAACTTAAAAAATGCCTATCAAAAATTCAAAAAACTTTAGCATTCAAAAACCAACATACTGTTCGATCTCTCTTCTCAAGCCTCAAAGACCCGACATCCAAAGACAAACGATCTAATGTCGTATACACTACCCAATGCAATGACTGTCCAGCCACATACACTGGTATTACGTCCCAATATTTGCATAAGAGAATTTATCAACATAGGTATGATTGCCATAAAAAAACCCATAATGATAACCCCAACGCTTTAGTATCTCACCATTTAAACACCGGTCATGAATTTGACTTCAACAACACCCAAATTAAATATTACGAAAATAATTATTTCAAAAGGTGCGTACTGGAAATGATTCAAATTAAAAGTGACCCTCACTCCATTAATTTTCGGACTGATACTCAAAACCTCTCGTCCAGTTATGCTCAACTTATACACACCGTCAAGACATGAAATTTGAAGAAATAATCAGTAGTCTCCCTACAGGATGTGTTTGTCATTAGTGGCCAGCTTGTCGGTAGATATTAATTAGTGTCACACTCCCCCCTAGTGCAAATCTTTCTCAACTGTCTTCTGAACACATGTTACTTAATTTCCTACAAATGTACAAGGGTCATCTGTTCTGCTTTATAATAAGGTGTTGGTTAAGGAAAATTTACAGTTGTGTGTTTGGCGTCAGCAACAATTGTAAGTGTCTCACTGATCATATTATTTAGTATTAGCTAAGAAACACATAACATTTCTTATAGACACATAGTCGATCAGTTTTAAACTCAGTACAGTGGGCATCTCCGTTGTGCATAATTTACACTTAGATGATAAAAATAAGTGAATAAAATAGTGTTATATTTATGTATGGATTCTCGAATGTGTAGACTTGTGAGGTTGTTTTGTTGTGTGTGTGTGTTCATATGTAATTCTAGCGTGTGTGTATGTACACGTCTGCATGTTTGATTTGTGGTATATATCTGTTTAGAATAAAGAGAGAGAGAGAGAGAGAGATTGAGGGAGCATGTGAGAGAGATTATGACCGATCTATATTTGAACTACATTGACTATGGTACTCTGTATAGACCAAGTTCCAGGTAAATAACATTGACCAAAATGTAAATATTAAGTAATAACCATTTTCATATAATAGATCTGTTATCTATAATGCTGTGTTATAAAGTCTGTAACCCTTTAATACAAGTTGGTAAATCATTTCTGTTATCGTGTGCATAAATTCTCTATTTATATGAGGATGATAGTGTAATAAAAATGGTGAGTGTTTTAGAGTGCCAATCGTGGACAATGACAAATGAGAGGGAGAGAGAGAGAGACCGAGAGAGAGAGTGTGAGAGAGAGGGAGAGAGAGAGAATGAGAGAGAGAGAGAGAGAGAGAGAGAGAGAGTGAATGAGAGGGAGAGAGAGAGTGTGAGAGCGAAGGGTGGAAGAGTGAGAGAGGGAAGAAGGGAGACAGTGAGTGAGATGTAGAAGAGAGAGAGAGAGAGAGAGAGAGAGAGAGAGAGAGAGAGAGAGAGAGAGAGAGAGTGAGTGAGTGGGGTGATAGTGAGTGATAGATCGATTTCAGGTTAGAGTGAGAGGCTGTGAGGACTGGCGGGGGGAGCATGGGTGAAAGAGAAGGGTGATTGTGGACACATACATAAATTACATATTCTATAGTACTCTTGATTATATTTTACAATATGATTACAATTACCGTATTATCCAAGTTTACCTGTTAGTAAAATTTACCAGAAACTTTTGTTTGTAACCTTTGTCAACTAACTGATTTAAGTCGTAATGTTTTACAATATTGTGTAAATTGTATGTTTCTAAATTATGATTGTTTGCTAACACCAGTAGGGAGTGAAACATGGTAAAATAAGTTTTAATAATTACGTAGTGAACATCCCCTAATCTGTTTTAGTTATAGGTAATATATTACTTTGCTATATGTTGACTGTTGTAGGTATAAACAATTTATGTACCAATCTACTGTAATATCCAATTGTTGGTTACTGTTTGTTTAATTAATTAAAATAACATTATATTTAGTAATTTAAATTGTAATACTGTATAAATTAAGTTCTCTCATACTATAATTTGCTCGCTTTCTTAAAGATAATTTGAAGATGTAAACATACTATCATAAGTCTTCACATAAAAAATGATACATACATACACACGCACACACTCACATCACCAACACGTTCACCCAAATATTTAATTGTTTCGTTATGTTTGATATTTCTATTGTATTTCATATACAGGTCCTGAAGGTGACAATAAATATTGTCGAAACGTCGACGCAAAATAACTAAAGTTGTATTATTGACCGATCCTCACTAACCATCCACTAAAACATTTACTGATTGACAGTCACTAAAAAATTTAAGGATTTAATTAAGAACTGAGGTTATTCAACAACAAACATGGGATTCTACAGAGAAATATCGGACACATACGGACAACCAGCTTGCCGACTCCTAAAATTATGGGCCAGTGATAACAGGAAACTCGCTTCTCTCATTAACCAACGTATTTTTCTGCTGAAGTGTCGACAGTTCAAAGTATTTCCTGTGCATATAGAAGCAATGTTCAACTTTAAACGTCGCACCATGGAACAACAAATGTACAATAGTGTTGTGAACAGTGCAAATAGATTTAAAAGAGACTATCTTAATAGTGAAATTAAAAATTCCATAAAAAATCTTAATTACACAAAAAATAGGATACATCAAACCAAACTCAATAGTTATCAACACTTACCAGCTTCCATAATAAACGAATTTTCAAATAAACAAAAGAGTGCGTTTCAACACATGGTAGAGAAAATTCGAAACAAGCAAATCACGAAACTAAACCGGATAAAACAACAAAAGGACAACCTTCCAAAATTCAATCCGGACTGGCTGATAAATCTCACTGACATCGACATTCCTCTCGATATAAAAACATTACTTTCCCTAGGACCAAAATTTGCCCTCCCGGATAATGATAATCGCATCCCCACCGAGAAAATTATCACCGAAGTAGAACACGTTCTTCACAACCTACCTGAAGATAAAAATCTAGAAATTGTCAGGAGTGAATGTATTAATATTATTACTAATCACATTAACAAAAATAAATCAAATAAAAATAAAAAACACCAAAACAACCAGCTGGCTACTGTTTGTAAAGCCACCAAACACTTCTTATCAGACAATAAAGACATTTTAGTACTGCAAGCAGATAAATCTAACAAGACAGTTATCATGTATAAAACTGAGTATTTCAATAGAATGAATTCATTAGTAGGTGATTGTGAAACATATGTTAAGCTTAATAGGGACCCCACTACTTCTTTAAACAACTCAACTGTGACAATACTCAAAGAGGCTTTCAAAAACGGACAAATTGACAACAATACCTATAAACGCTTAGTTCCCCATGCCCCAACTCCACCTAAAATTTACGGCTTAGTAAAAACTCATAAACCTGACAACCCTCTTAGACCTATTATCTCATTTATAAACTCCCCTACATATGAAACATCAAAATGGCAAGCAAATATTCTAAAAAATGCGTCTTCTGAAAAGGACAACATTAGTGATAGCTTTACCTTTGTTGAAACTATAAAGAAACACGCAATCCCTCCCAATCATGTTTTAATTTCACTAGACGTTTCCTCCTTATTCACTAATGTAAATATTCAAACAGTGATCAACATTTTAAACAAAAATTGGAACTGCATCTCCACACATACAACATTAGATAAGGATAGTTTCCTTAAACTTCTGTCGCAATGTTGCAATAATGGTTATTTCACATTTCAGGGACAATTTTTTAAACAAACTTACGGCACTGCTATGGGTAGCAGTCTTGGGCCCATCTTAGCTGACATTACCATGAACCAGTTTCTTGACATAGTTATCCCTACGCTACCGTTTAATCTCCCCTTCCTATATAAATACGTGGACGATATTATAACATGTATTCCATATGACCAACACGACACAATCTTATCTCTGTTCAATTCCAAACAAATGGGCTTTGAACGAATACAGTTCACAATAGAGCACGAACAGAATAGTTCCATTTCATTTCTTGATACCAAGGTTATTAGACAGACAGATGGTACTATAGTCACTGATTGGTTCATAAAACCCACCAACTCCGGCAGATATCTGCATTTTAATTCCAACCATCCCATACATCTAAAAACTAAATTAATCCACTCGGTATATAAGAGAGCCACCGGTCTAAGTGATCAATCATTTCATCAAAAAAACCCGGAATTAGTATTTAAGATTTTCAAAAACAATGGTTACCCAGACCACATAATCAAACAGGTAATTCATAAACATCGCGCAAATCAGCTGAGCCCCAATCTTACATCCGCCCAATCTAATACACCTGAGCCCAACGCTGGCTCGTACTTTTCTACAACTTATGTTAAAGGGCTTTCTGAAAAACTTAAAAAATGCCTATCAAAAATTCAAAAAACTTTAGCATTCAAAAACCAACATACTGTTCGATCTCTCTTCTCAAGCCTCAAAGACCCGACATCGAAAGACAAACGATCTAATGTCGTATACACTATCCAATGCAATGACTGTCCAGCCACATACTCTGGTATTACGTCCCAATATTTACATAAGAGAATTTATCAACATAGGTATGATTGCACATAAAAAAACCCATAATGATAACCCCAACGCTTTAGTATCTCACCATTTAAACACCGGTCATGAATTTGACTTCAACAACACCCAAATTAAATATTACGAAAATAATTATTTCAAAAGGTGCGTACTGGAAATGATTCAAATTAAAAGTGACCCTCACTCCATTAATTTTCGGACTGATACTCAAAACCTCTCGTCCAGTTATGCTCAACTTATACACACCGTCAAGACATGAAATTTGAAGAAATAATCAGTAGTCTCCCTACAGGATGTGTTGGTCATTAGTGGCCAGCTTGTCGGTAGATATTAATTAGTGTCACACTCCCCCCTAGTGCAAATCTTTCTCAACTGTCTTCTGAACACATGTTACTTAATTTCCTACAAATGTACAAGGGTCATCTGTTCTGCTTTATAATAAGGTGTTGGTTAAGGAAAATTTACAGTTGTGTGTTTGGCGTCAGCAACAATTGTAAGTGTCTCACTGATCATATTATTTAGTATTAGCTAAGAAACACATAACATTTCTTATAGACACATAGTCGATCAGTTTTAAACTCAGTACAGTGGGCATCTCCGTTGTGCATAATTTACACTTAGATGATAAAAATAAGTGAATAAAATAGTGTTATATTTATGTATGGATTCTCGAATGTGTAGACTTGTGAGGTTGTTTTGTTGTGTGTGTGTGTTCATATGTAATTCTAGCGTGTGTGTATGTACACGTCTGCATGTTTGATTTGTGGTATATATCTGTTTAGAATAAAGAGAGAGAGAGAGAGAGAGATTGAGGGAGCATGTGAGAGAGATTATGACCGATCTATATTTGAACTACATTGACTATGGTACTCTGTATAGACCAAGTTCCAGGTAAATAACATTGACCAAAATGTAAATATTAAGTAATAACCATTTTCATATAATAGATCTGTTATCTATAATGTTGTGTTATAAAGTCTGTAACCCTTTAATACAAGTTGGTAAATCATTTCTGTTATCGTGTGCATAAATTCTCTATTTATATGAGGATGATAGTGTAATAAAAATGGTGAGTGTTTTAGAGTGCCAATCGTGGACAATGACAAATGAGAGGGAGAGAGAGAGAGACCGAGAGAGAGAGTGTGAGAGAGAGGGAGAGAGAGAGAATGAGAGAGAGAGAGAGAGAGAGAGAGAGAGAGAGAGAGAGAGAGAGAGAGAGAGAGAGAGAGAGAGAGAGAGAGAGAGAGAGAGAGAGAGTGAATGAGAGGGAGAGAGAGAGAGTGAATGAGAGGGAGAGAGAGAGTGTGAGAGCGAAGGGTGGAAGAGTGAGAGAGGGAAGAAGGGAGACAGTGAGTGAGATGTAGAAGAGAGAGAGAGAGAGAGAGATTGAGTGAGTGAGTGGGGTGATAGTGAGTGATAGATCGATTTCAGGTTAGAGTGAGAGGCTGTGAGGACTGGCGGGGGGAGCATGGGTGAAAGAGAAGGGTGATTGTGGACACATACATAAATTACATATTCTATAGTACTCTTGATTATATTTTACAATATGATTACAATTACCGTATCATCCAAGTTTACCTGTTAGTAAAATTTACCAGAAACTTTTGTTTGTAACCTTTGTCAACTAACTGATTTAAGTCGTAATGTTTTACAATATTGTGTAAATTGTATGTTTCTAAATTATGATTGTTTGCTAACACCAGTAGGGAGTGAAACATGGTAAAATAACTTTTAATAATTACGTAGTGAACATCCCCTAATCTGTTTTAGTTATAGGTAATATATTACTTTGCTATATGTTGACTGTTGTAGGTATAAACAATTTATGTACCAATCTACTGTAATATCCAATTGTTGGTTACTGTTTGTTTAATTAATTAAAATAACATTATATTTAGTAATTTAAATTGTAATACTGTATAAATTAAGTTCTCTCATACTATAATTTGCTCGCTTTCTTAAAGATAATTTGAAGATGTAAACATACTATCATAAGTCTTCACATAAAAAATGATACATACATACACACGCACACACTCACATCACCAACACGTTCACCCAAATATTTAATTGTTTCGTTATGTTTGATATTTCTATTGTATTTCATATACAGGTCCTGAAGGTGACAATAAATATTGTCGAAACGTCGACGCAAAATAACTAAAGTTGTATTATTGACCGATCCTCACTAACCATCCACTAAAACATTTACTGATTGACAGTCACTAAAAAATTTAAGGATTTAATTAAGAACTGAGGTTATTCAACAACAAACATGGGATTCTACAGAGAAATATCGGACACATACGGACAACCAGCTTGCCGACTCCTAAAATTATGGGCCAGTGATAACAGGAAACTCGCTTCTCTCATTAACCAACGTATTTTTCTGCTGAAGTGTCGACAGTTCAAAGTATTTCCTGGGCATATAGAAGCAATGTTCAACTTTAAACGTCGCACCATGGAACAACAAATGTACAATAGTGTTGTGAACAGTGCAAATAGATTTAAAAGAGACTATCTTAATAGTGAAATTAAAAATTCCATACAAAATCTTAATTACACAAAAAATAGGATACATCAAACCAAACTCAATAGTTATCAACACTTACCAGCTTCCATAATAAACGAATTTTCAAATAAACAAAAGAGTGCGTTTCAACACATGGTAGAGAAAATTCGAAACAAGCAAATCGCGAAACTAAACCGGATAAAACAACAAAAGGACAACCTTCCAAAATTCAATCCGGACTGGCTGATAAATCTCACTGACAACGACATTCCTCTCGATATAAAAACATTACTTTCCCTAGGACCAAAATTTGCCCTCCCGGATAATGATAATCGCATCCCCACCGAGAAAATTATCACCGAAGTAGAACACGTTCTTCACAACCTACCTGAAGATAAAAATCCAGAAATTGTCAGGAGTGAATGTATTAATATTATTACTAATCACATTAACAAAAATAAATCAAATAAAAATAAAAAACACCAAAACAACCAGCTGGCTACTGTTTGTAAAGCCACCAAACACTTCTTATCAGACAATAAAGACATTTTAGTACTGCAAGTAGATAAATCTAACAAGACAGTTATCATGTATAAAACTGAGTATTTCAATAGAATGAATTCATTAGTAGGTGATTGTGAAACATATGTTAAGCTTAATAGGGACCCCACTACTTCTTTAAACAACTTAAATGTCCCAATACTCAAAGAGGCTTTCAAAAACGGACAAATTGACAACAATACCTATAAACGCTTAGTTCCCCATGCCCCAACTCCACCTAAAATTTACGGCTTAGTAAAAACTCATAAACCTGACAACCCTCTTAGACCTATTATCTCATTTATAAACTCCCCTACATATGAAACATCAAAATGGCAAGCAAATATTCTAAAAAATGCGTCTTCTGAAAAGTACAACATTAGTGATAGCTTTACCTTTGTTGAAACTATAAAGAAACACATAATCCCTCCCAATCATGTTTTAATTTCACTAGACGTTTCCTCCTTATTCACTAATGTAAATATCCAAACAGTGATCAACATTTTAAACAAAAATTGGAACTGCATCTCCACACATACAACATTAGATAAGGATAGTTTCCTTAAACTTCTGTCGCATTGTTGCAATAATGGTTATTTCACATTTCAGGGACAATTTTTTAAACAAACTTACGGCACTGCTATGGGTAGCAGTCTTGGGCCCATCTTAGCTGACATTACCATGAACCAGTTTCTTGACATAGTTATCCCTACGCTACCGTTTAATCTCCCCTTCCTATATAAATACGTGGACGATATTATAACATGTATTCCATATGACCAACACGACACAATCTTATCTCTGTTCAATTCCAAACTAATGGGCTTTGAACGAATACAGTTCACAATAGAGCACGAACAGAATAGTTCCATTTCATTTCTTGATACCAAGGTTATTAGACAGACAGATGGTACTATAGTCACTGATTGGTTCATAAAACCCACCAACTCCGGCAGATATCTGCATTTTAATTCCAACCATCCCATACATCTAAAAACTAACTTAATCCACTCGGTATATAAGAGAGCCACCGGTCTAAGTGATCAATCATTTCATCAAAAAAACACGGAATTAGTATTTAAGATTTTCAAAAACAATGGTTACCCAGACCACATAATCAAACAGGTAATTCATAAACATCGCGCAAATCAGCTGAGCCCCAATCTTACATCCGCCCAATCTAATACACCTGAGCCCAACGCTGGCTCGTACTTTTCTACAACTTATGTTAAAGGGCTTTCTGAAAAACTTAAAAAATGCCTATCAAAAATTCAAAAAACTTTAGCATTCAAAAACCAACATACTGTTCGATCTCTCTTCTCAAGCCTCAAAGACCCGACATCCAAAGACAAACGATCTAATGTCGTATACACTATCCAATGCAATGACTGTCCAGCCACATACACTGGTATTACGTCCCAATATTTACATAAGAGAATTTATCAACATAGGTATGATTGCACATAAAAAAACCCATAATGATAACCCCAACGCTTTAGTATCTCACCATTTAAACACCGGTCATGAATTTGACTTCAACAACACCCAAATTAAATATTACGAAAATAATTATTTCAAAAGGTGCGTACTGGAAATGATTCAAATTAAAAGTGACCCTCACTCCATTAATTTTCGGACTGATACTCAAAACCTCTCGTCCAGTTATGCTCAACTTATACACACCGTCAAGACATGAAATTTGAAGAAATAATCAGTAGTCTCCCTACAGGATGTGTTGGTCATTAGTGGCCAGCTTGTCGGTAGATATTAATTAGTGTCACACTCCCCCCTAGTGCAAATCTTTCTCAACTGTCTTCTGAACACATGTTACTTAATTTCCTACAAATGTACAAGGGTCATCTGTTCTGCTTTATAATAAGGTGTTGGTTAAGGAAAATTTACAGTTGTGTGTTTGGCGTCAGCAACAATTGTAAGTGTCTCACTGATCATATTATTTAGTATTAGCTAAGAAACACATAACATTTCTTATAGACACATAGTCGATCAGTTTTAAACTCAGTACAGTGGGCATCTCCGTTGTGCATAATTTACACTTAGATGATAAAAATAAGTGAATAAAATAGTGTTATATTTATGTATGGATTCTCGAATGTGTAGACTTGTGAGGTTGTTTTGTTGTGTGTGTGTGTTCATATGTAATTCTAGCGTGTGTGTATGTACACGTCTGCATGTTTGATTTGTGGTATATATCTGTTTAGAATAAAGTGAGAGAGAGAGAGAGAGAGAGAGAGAGAGAGAGAGAGAGAGAGAGAGAGAGAGAGAGAGAGAGAGAGAGAGGGAGCATGTGAGAGAGATTATGACCGACCTATATTTGAACTACATTGACTATGGTACTCTGTATAGACCAAGTTCCAGGTAAATAACATTGACCAAAATGTAAATATTAAGTAATAACCATTTTCATATCATAGATCTGTTATCTATAATGTTGTGTTATAAAGTCTGCAACCCTTTAATACAAGTTGGTAAATCATTTCTGTTATCGTGTGCATAAATTCTCTATTTATATGAGGATGATAGTGTAATAAAAATGGTGAGTGTTTTAGAGTGCCAATCGTGGACAATGACAAATGAGAGGGAGAGAGAGAGAGACCGAGAGAGAGAGTGCGAGAGAGAGGGAGAGAGATATTGAGGGAGCATGTGAGAGAGATTATGACCGACCTATATTTGAGCTACATTGACTATGGTACTCTGTATAGACCAAGTTCCAGGTAAATAACAATGACCAAAATGTAAATATTAAGTAATAACCATTTTCATATAATAGATCTGTTATCTATAATGTTGTGTTATAAAGTCTGTAACCCTTTAATACAAGTTAGTACTTCATTTCTGTTATCGTGTGCATAAATTCTCTATTTATATGAGGATGATAGTGTAATAAAAATGGTGAGTGTTTTAGAGTGCCAATCGTGGACAATGACAAATGAGAGGGAGAGAGAGAGAGACCGAGAGAGAGAGTGTATGAGAGAGGGAGAGAGAGAGAGAGAGGAGAGAGAGAGAGAGAGAGAGAGAGAGAGAGAGAGAGAGAGAGAGAGAGTGAATGAAGAGAGATAATGAGAGGGAGAGAGAGTGAGTGTGAGAGCGAAGGGTGGAAGAGTGAGAGAGGGAAGAAGGGAGACAGTGAGTGAGATGTAGAAGAGAGAGAGAGAGAGAGAGAGAGAGAGAGAGAGAGAGAGAGAGAGTGAGAGAGTGAGTGAGTGGGGTGATAGTGAGTGATAGATCGATTTCAGGTTAGAGTGAGAGGCTGTGAGGACTGGCGGGGGGAGCATGGGTGAAAGAGAAGGGTGATTGTGGACACATACATAAATTACATATTCTATAGTACTCTTGATTATATTTTACAATATGATTACAATTACCGTATTATCCAAGTTTACCTGTTAGTAAAATTTACCAGAAACTTTTGTTTGTAACCTTTGTCAACTAACTGATTTAAGTCGTAATGTTTTACAATATTGTGTAAATTGTATGTTTCTAAATTATGATTGTTTGCTAACACCAGTAGGGAGTGAAACATGGTAAAATAACTTTTAATAATTACGTAGTGAACATCCCCTAATCTGTTTTAGTTATAGGTAATATATTACTTTGCTATATGTTGACTGTTGTAGGTATAAACAATTTATATACCAATCTACTGTAATATCCAATTGTTGGTTACTGTTTGTTTAATTAATTAAAATAACATTATATTTAGTAATTTAAATTGTAATACTGCATAAATTAAGTTCTCTCATACTATAATTTGCTCGCTTTCTTAAAGATAATTTGAAGATGTAAACATACTATCATAAGTCTTCACATAAAAAATGATACATACATACACACGCACACACTCACATCACCAACACGTTCACCCAAATATTTAATTGTTTCGTTATGTTTGATATTTCTATTGTATTTCATATACAGGTCCTGAAGATGACAATAAATATTGTCGAAACGTCGACGCAAAATAACTAAAGTTGTATTATTGACCGATCCTCACTAACCATCCACTAAAACATTTACTGATTGACGGTCACTAAAAAATTTAAGGATTTAATTAAGAACTGAGGTTATTCAACAACAAACATGGGATTCTACAGAGAAATATCGGACACATACGGACAACCAGCTTGCCGACTCCTAAAATTATGGGCCAGTGATAACAGGAAACTCGCTTCTCTCATTAACCAACGTATTTTTCTGCTGAAGTGTCGACAGTTCAAAGTATTTCCTGTGCATATAGAAGCAATGTTCAACTTTAAACGTCGCACCATGGAACAACAAATGTACAATAGTGTTGTGAACAGTGCAAATAGATTTAAAAGAGACTATCTTAATAGTGAAATTAAAAATTCCATAAAAAATCTTAATTACACAAAAAATAGGATACATCAAACCAAACTCAATAGTTATCAACACTTACCAGCTTCCATAATAAACGAATTCTCAAATAAACAAAAGGGTGCGTTTCAACACATGGTAGAAAAAATTCGAAACAAGCAAATCGCGAAACTAAACCGGATAAAACAACAAAAGGACAACCTTCCAAAATTCAATCCGGACTGGCTGATAAATCTCACTGACATCGACATTCCTCTCGATATAAAAACATTACTTTCCCTAGGACCAAAATTTGCCCTCCCGGATAATGATAATCGCATCCCCACCGAGAAAATTATCACCGAAGTAGAACACGTTCTTCACAACCTACCTGAAGATAAAAATCCAGAAATTGTCAGGAGTGAATGTATTAATATTATTACTAATCACATTAACAAAAATAAATCAAATAAAAATAAAAAACACCAAAACAACTAGCTGGCTACTGTTTGTAAAGCCACCAAACACTTCTTATCAGACAATAAAGACATTTTAGTACTGCAAGCAGATAAATCTAACAAGACAGTTATCATGTATAAAACTGAGTATTTCAATAGAATGAATTCATTAGTAGGTGATTGTGAAACATATGTTAAGCTTAATAGGGACCCCACTACTTCTTTAAACAACTCAACTGTGACAATACTCAAAGAGGCTTTCAAAAACGGACAAATTGACAACAATACCTATAAACGCTTAGTTCCCCATGCCCCAACTCCACCTAAAATTTACGGCTTAGTAAAAACTCATAAACCTGACAACCCTCTTAGACCTATTATCTCATTTATAAACTCCCCTACATATGAAACATCAAAATGGCTAGCAAATATTCTAAAAAATGCGTCTTCTGAAAAGTACAACATTAGTGATAGCTTTACCTTTGTTGAAACTATAAAGAAACACACAATCCCTCCCAATCATGTTTTAATTTCACTAGACGTTTCCTCCTTATTCACTAATGTAAATATCCAAACAGTGATCAACATTTTAAACAAAAATTGGAACTGCATCTCCACACATACAACATTAGATAAGGATAGTTTCCTTAAACTTCTGTCGCATTGTTGCAATAATGGTTATTTCACATTTCAGGGACAATTTTTTAAACAAACTTACGGCACTGCTATGGGTAGCAGTCTTGGGTCCATCTTAGCTGACATTACCATGAACCAGTTTCTTGACATAGTTATCCCTACGCTACCGTTTAATCTCCCCTTCCTATATAAATACGTGGACGATATTATAACATGTATTCCATATGACCAACACGACACAATCTTATCTCTGTTCAATTCCAAACTAATGGGCTTTGAACGAATACAGTTCACAATAGAGCACGAACAGAATAGTTCCATTTCATTTCTTGATACCAAGGTTATTAGACAGACAGATGGTACTATAGTCACTGATTGGTTCATAAAACCCACCAACTCCGGTAGATATCTGCATTTTAATTCCAACCATCCCATACATCTAAAAACTAAATTAATCCACTCGGTATATAAGAGAGCCACCGGTCTAAGTGATCAATCATTTCATCAAAAAAACACGGAATTAGTATTTAAGATTTTCAAAAACAATGGTTACCCAGACCACATAATCAAACAGGTAATTCATAAACATCGCGCAAATCAGCTGAGCCCCAATCTTACATCCGCCCAATCTAATACACCTGAGCCCAACGCTGGCTCGTACTTTTCTACAACTTATGTTAAAGGGCTTTCTGAAAAACTTAAAAAATGCCTATCAAAAATTCAAAAAACTTTAGCATTCAAAAACCAACATACTGTTCGATCTCTCTTCTCAAGCCTCAAAGACCCGACATCCAAAGACAAACGATCTAATGTCGTATACACTATCCAATGCAATGACTGTCCAGCCACATACACTGGTATTACGTCCCAATATTTACATAAGAGAATTTATCAACATAGGTATGATTGCCATAAAAAAACCCATAATGATAACCCCAACGCTTTAGTATCTCACCATTTAAACACCGGTCATGAATTTGACTTCAACAACACCCAAATTAAATATTACGAAAATAATTATTTCAAAAGGTGCGTACTGGAAATGATTCAAATTAAAAGTGACCCTCACTCCATTAATTTTCGGACTGATACTCAAAACCTCTCGTCCAGTTATGCTCAACTTATACACACCGTCAAGACATGAAATTTGAAGAAATAATCAGTAGTCTCCCTACAGGATGTGTTGGTCATTAGTGGCCAGCTTGTCGGTAGATATTAATTAGTGTCACACTCCCCCCTAGTGCAAATCTTTCTCAACTGTCTTCTGAACACATGTTACTTAATTTCCTACAAATGTACAAGGGTCATCTGTTCTGCTTTATAATAAGGTGTTGGTTAAGGAAAATTTACAGTTGTGTGTTTGGCGTCAGCAACAATTGTAAGTGTCTCACTGATCATATTATTTAGTATTAGCTAAGAAACACATAACATTTCTTATAGACACATAGTCGATCAGTTTTAAACTCAGTACAGTGGGCATCCCCGTTGTGCATAATTTACACTTAGATGATAAAAATAAGTGAATAAAATAGTGTTATATTTATGTATGGATTCTCGAATGTGTAGTTGACTTGTGAGGTTGTTTTGTTGTGTGTTTGTGTTCATATGTAATTCTAGCGTGTGTGTATGTACACGTCTGCATGTTTGATTTGTGGTATATATCTGTTTAGAATAAAGTGAGAGAGAGAGAGAGAGAGAGAGAGAGAGAGAGAGAGAGAGAGAGAGAGAGAGAGAGAGAGAGAGAGAGAGAGAGAGAGAGAGAGAGAGAGAGAGAGAGAGAGAGAGAGATTGAGGGAGCATGTGAGAGAGATTATGACCGACCTATATTTTAACTACATTGACTATGGTACTCTGTATACACCAAGTTCCAGGTAAATAACATTGACCAAAATGTAAATATTAAGTAATAACCATTTTCATATAATAGATCTGTTATCTATAATGATGTGTCATAAAGTCTGGTAACCCTTTACTACAAGTTGGTAAATCATTTCTGTTATCGTGTGCATAAATTCTCTATTTATATGAGGATGATAGTGTAATAAAAATGGTGAGTGTTTTAGAGTGCCAATCGTGGACAATGACAAATGAGAGGGAGAGAGAGAGAGACCGAGAGAGAGAGTGTGAGAGAGAGGGAGAGAGAAAGAGAGAGAGAGAGAGAGAGAGAGAGAGAGAGAGAGAGAGAGAGAGAGAGAGAGAGAGAGAGAGAGAGAGAGAGAGAGAGAGAGAGAGAGGGAGAGAGAGTGAATGAAGAGAGATAATGAGAGGGAGAGAGAGAGTGTGAGAGCGAATGGTGGAAGAGTGAGAGAGGGAAGAAGGGAGACAGTGAGTGAGATGTAGAAGAGAGAGAGAGAGAGAGAGAGAGAGAGAGAGAGTGAGTGGGGTGATAGTGAGTGATAGATCGATTTCAGGTTAGAGTGAGAGGCTGTGAGGACTGGCGGGGGGAGCATGGGTGAAAGAGAAGGGTGATTGTGGACACATACATAAATTACATATTCTATAGTACTCTTGATTATATTTTACAATATGATTACAATTACCGTATTATCCAAGTTTACCTGTTAGTAAAATTTACCAGAAACTTTTGTTTGTAACCTTTGTCAACTAACTGATTTAAGTCGTAATGTTTTACAATATTGTGTAAATTGTATGTTTCTAAATTATGATTGTTTGCTAACACCAGTAGGGAGTGAAACATGGTAAAATAAGTTTTAATAATTACGTAGTGAACATCCCCTAATCTGTTTTAGTTATAGGTAATATATTACTTTGCTATATGTTGACTGTTGTAGGTATAAACAATTTATGTACCAATCTACTGTAATATCCAATTGTTGGTTACTGTTTGTTTAATTAATTAAAATAACATTATATTTAGTAATTTAAATTGTAATACTGTATAAATTAAGTTCTCTCATACTATAATTTGCTCGCTTTCTTAAAGATAATTTGAAGATGCAAACATACTATCATAAGTCTTCACATAAAAAATGATACATACATACACACGCACACACTCACATCACCAACACGTTCACCCAAATATTTAATTGTTTCGTTATGTTTGATATTTCTATTGTATTTCATATACAGGTCCTGAAGATGACAATAAATATTGTCGAAACGTCGACGCAAAATAACTAAAGTTGTATTATTGACCGATCCTCACTAACCATCCACTAAAACATTTACTGATTGACAGTCACTAAAAAATTTAAGGATTTAATTAAGAACTGAGGTTATTCAACAACAAACATGGGATTCTACAGAGAAATATCGGACACATACGGACAACCAGCTTGCCGACTCCTAAAATTATGGGCCAGTGATAACAGGAAACTCGCTTCTCTCATTAACCAACGTATTTTTCTGCTGAAGTGTCGACAGTTCAAAGTATTTCCTGGGCATATAGAAGCAATGTTCAACTTTAAACGTCGCACCATGGAACAACAAATGTACAATAGTGTTGTGAACAGTGCAAATAGATTTAAAAGAGACTATCTTAATAGTGAAATTAAAAATTCCATACAAAATCTTAATTACACAAAAAATAGGATACATCAAACCAAACTCAATAGTTATCAACACTTACCAGCTTCCATAATAAACGAATTTTCAAATAAACAAAAGCGTGCGTTTCAACACATGGTAGAAAAAATTCGAAACAAGCAAATCGCGAAACTAAACCGGATAAAACAACAAAAGGACAACCTTCCAAATTCAATCCGGACTGGCTGATAAATCTCACTGACATCGACATTCCTCTCGATATAAAAACATTACTTTCCCTAGGACCAAAATTTGCCCTCCCGGATAATGATAATCGCATCCCCACCGAGAAAATTATCACCGAAGTAGAACACGTTCTTCACAACCTACCTGAAGATAAAAATCCAGAAATTGTCAGGAGTGAATGTATTAATATTATTACTAATCACATTAACAAAAATAAATCAAATAAAAATAAAAAACACCAAAACAACCAGCTGGCTACTGTTTGTAAAGCCACCAAACACTTCTTATCAGACAATAAAGACATTTTAGTACTGCAAGCAGATAAATCTAACAAGACAGTTATCATGTATAAAACTGAGTATTTCAATAGAATGAATTCATTAGTAGGTGATTGTGAAACATATGTTAAGCTTAATAGGGACCCCACTACTTCTTTAAACAACTCAACTGTGACAATACTCAAAGAGGCTTTCAAAAACGGACAAATTGACAACAATACCTATAAACGCTTAGTTCCCCATGCCCCAACTCCACCTAAAATTTACGGCTTAGTAAAAACTCATAAACCTGACAACCCTCTTAGACCTATTATCTCATTTATAAACTCCCCTACATATGAAACATCAAAATGGCTAGCAAATATTCTAAAAAATGCGTCTTCTGAAAAGTACAACATTAGTGATAGCTTTACCTTTGTTGAAACTATAAAGAAACACACAATCCCTCCCAATCATGTTTTAATTTCACTAGACGTTTCCTCCTTATTCACTAATGTAAATATCCAAACAGTGATCAACATTTTAAACAAAAATTGGAACTGCATCTCCACACATACAACATTAGATAAGGATAGTTTCCTTAAACTTCTGTCGCATTGTTGCAATAATGGTTATTTCACATTTCAGGGACAATTTTTTAAACAAACTTACGGCACTGCTATGGGTAGCAGTCTTGGGTCCATCTTAGCTGACATTACCATGAACCAGTTTCTTGACATAGTTATCCCTACGCTACCGTTTAATCTCCCCTTCCTATATAAATACGTGGACGATATTATAACATGTATTCCATATGACCAACACGACACAATCTTATCTCTGTTCAATTCCAAACTAATGGGCTTTGAACGAATACAGTTCACAATAGAGCACGAACAGAATAGTTCCATTTCATTTCTTGATACCAAGGTTATTAGACAGACAGATGGTACTATAGTCACTGATTGGTTCATAAAACCCACCAACTCCGGTAGATATCTGCATTTTAATTCCAACCATCCCATACATCTAAAAACTAACTTAATCCACTCGGTATATAAGAGAGCCACCGGTCTAAGTGATCAATCATTTCATCAAAAAAACACGGAATTAGTATTTAAGATTTTCAAAAACAATGGTTACCCAGACCACATAATCAAACAGGTAATTCATAAACATCGCGCAAATCAGCTGAGCCCCAATCTTACATCCGCCCAATCTAATACACCTGAGCCCAACGCTGGCTCGTACTTTTCTACAACTTATGTTAAAGGGCTTTCTGAAAAACTTAAAAAATGCCTATCAAAAATTCAAAAAACTTTAGCATTCAAAAACCAACATACTGTTCGATCTCTCTTCTCAAGCCTCAAAGACCCGACATCCAAAGACAAACGATTTAATGTCGTATACACTATCCAATGCAATGACTGTCCAGCCACATACGCTGGTATTACGTCCCAATATTTACATAAGAGAATTTATCAACATAGGTATGATTGCCATAAAAAAACCCATAATGATAACCCCAACGCTTTAGTATCTCACCATTTAAACACCGGTCATGAATTTGACTTCAACAACACCCAAATTAAATATTACGAAAATAATTATTTCAAAAGGTGCGTACTGGAAATGATTCAAATTAAAAGTGACCCTCACTCCATTAATTTTCGGACTGATACTCAAAACCTCTCGTCCAGTTATGCTCAACTTATACACACCGTCAAGACATGAAATTTGAAGAAATAATCAGTAGTCTCCCTACAGGATGTGTTGGTCATTAGTGGCCAGCTTGTCGGTAGATATTAATTAGTGTCACACTCCCCCCTAGTGCAAATCTTTCTCAACTGTCTTCTGAACACATGTTACTTAATTTCCTACAAATGTACAAGGGTCATCTGTTCTGCTTTATAATAAGGTGTTGGTTAAGGAAAATTTACAGTTGTGTGTTTGGCGTCAGCAAAAATTGTAAGTGTCTCACTGATCATATTATTTAGTATTAGCTAAGAAACACATAACATTTCTTATAGACACTTAGTCGATCAGTTTTAAACTCAGTACAGTGGGCAACTCCGTTGTGCATAATTTACACTTAGATGATAAAAATAAGTGAATAAAATAGTGTTATATTTATGTATGGATTCTCGAATGTATAGTTGACTTGTGAGGTTGTTTTGTTGTGTGTGTGTGTTCATATGTAATTCTAGCGTGTGTGTATGTACACGTCTGCATGTTTGATTTGTGGTATATATCTGTTTAGAATAAAGTGAGAGAGAGAGAGAGAGAGAGAGAGATTATGACCGACCTATATTTTAACTACATTGACTATGGTACTCTGTATAGACCAATTTCCAGGTAAATAACATTGACCAAAATGTAAATATTAAGTAATAACCATTTTCATATAATAGATCTGTTATCTATAATGTTGTGTTATAAAGTCTGTAACCCTTTAATACAAGTTGGTAAATCATTTCTGTTATCGTGTGCATAAATTCTCTATTTATATGAGGATGATAGTGTAATAAAAATGGTGAGTGTTTTAGAGTGCCAATCGTGGACAATGACAAATGAGAGGGAGAGAGAGAGAGACCGAGAGAGAGAGTGTGAGAGAGAGAGAGAGAGAGAGAGAGAGAGAGAGAGAGAGAGAGAGAGAGAGAGAGAGAATGAAGAGAGATAATGAGAGGGAGTGAGAGAGTGTGAGAGCGAAGGGTGGAAGAGTGAGAGAGGGAAGAAGGGAGACAGTGAGTGAGATGTAGAAGAGAGAGAGAGAGAGAGAGAGAGAGAGAGAGAGAGAGAGAGAGAGAGAGAGAGAGAGAGTGAGTGAGTGAGTGAGTGGGGTGATAGTGAGTGATAGATCGATTTCAGGTTAGAGTGAGAGGCTGTGAGGACTGGCGGGGGGAGCATGGGTGAAAGAGAAGGGTGATTGTGGACACATACATAAATTACATATTCTATAGTACTCTTGATTATATTTTACAATATGATTACAATTACCGTATTATCCAAGTTTACCTGTTAGTAAAATTTACCAGAAACTTTTGTTTGTAACCTTTGTCAACTAACTGATTTAAGTCGTAATGTTTTACAATATTGTGTAAATTGTATGTTTCTAAATTATGATTGTTTGCTAACACCAGTAGGGAGTGAAACATGGTAAAATAACTTTTAATAATTACGTAGTGAACATCCCCTAATCTGTTTTAGTTATAGGTAATATATTACTTTGCTATATGTTGACTGTTGTAGGTATAAACAATTTATGTACCAATCTACTGTAATATCCAATTGTTGGTTACTGTTTGTTTAATTAATTAAAATAACATTATATTTAGTAATTTAAATTGTAATACTGTATAAATTAAGTTCTCTCATACTATAATTTGCTCGCTTTCTTAAAGATAATTTGAAGATGTAAACATACTATCATAAGTCTTCACATAAAAAATGATACATACATACACACGCACACACTCACATCACCAACACGTTCACCCAAATATTTAATTGTTTCGTTATGTTTGATATTTCTATTGTATTTCATATACAGGTCCTGAATATGTCAATAAATATTGTCGAAACGTCGACGCAAAATAACTAAAGTTGTATTATTGACCGATCCTCACTAACCATCCACTAAAACATTTACTGATTGACGGTCACTAAAAAAAAAAAATTTAAGGCTTATTTTAAAAGGTATTATTTTCCTTTTACAAAATACTAATTTTAGGCCTATTTGTTTTATTACATGTGTTATAATTTTTCGTTTTTATTTAACTTTTCTGACCTGACCTACTGTACAAAGATTCACTGGCTTATGGTCAATTATTCTAATTTTAATTTATCCTGATTTCAATTTATGATTATTATTATTTATTTTATCATTGAACCCTTCATTGGTTTATAACATAATTATAATGACCACTTGACAATTTATTAACAATTATTGTCTTCCTGGCCAAGTTTATAAATATTATTTTAAGACATCGCCATTAATTATTCAAAGTAAATACACTTAACATGATACCATGCATAATAAATACACTTGTATTTAATTACTTAAATACAAGTTTAACATGAATGAAATTAGTACCCATTACTTAATACTTTCTTAAAGCAATGGCTTCACACCTGCTACATACAAAACACAAAATAAATATCATGTAAACACAATATCATGATAAAGCACAACAACATGTACATCTTTATAAAACATTAAATATCAATTAAACAGTCTATTATTTTCAAACTCGTCTACAGTAAATTCATCTCATTAGACATTGTGTTTATAGTTTACATCTTCCACTGATCACTCCATATTTTATATTTAGATACATTTTTACTATTTTATTACCTAGTAACCTTACTAGGTGTCATCAACACATTTTTTGGGTGAGGTTGGCCCTCCTGACCTTAATTATGGCCTACCTTGGGTACTGTTTGAATTTCTATGGACAAAGTTTTTATGTAACGTCTGGGACCTTAACTTTGTTACGTTACAATATATATATATATTTATATATATATATATATTTATTTATTTATTTATTTTTATATATATAAAAGGACAGATTGAACAAAACAATTGTTTAAAAAACAGTAGTTGGTAATTTTATTACAAATTCAACTGCACGCTGCAGACTCTTTCTCGATACATTGCTGACACCGTAGCAGTTAATAAAGTTAAGAAAGCCTGTACTAAACAATAGGTGTGTTGAGTTACGAGCAGTCGATGTTTTTGAATAAAATGTACTTCAATAATTGCTGTATTAAAATCAGTAAGTTTATTCATTCATTAAAATGTGTTTACGAGTCACAATCCATGCAACCCTTGTAACGGCATTGAGTTATTATACGTTTTCCTGCTTCATTTCACATTTATAATTTTTCTTTCAAATTCCCCTGTCAAATCTGTTATCGTACGGGTTTTACAGCGTACAATATTTATTCAAAAACAGCGACAAGAAATGTTGCGGTTTCAATAGTAACATATCCACATGTCTGTCGTCACATTTTACCGGCAGCTGACGTCTCACTGAGACATAGGAATGTTTTTTTTATATCCAAACCGCGACACACCCAGAGACCGCATTGTGTAGACAGTCAGCTGTGTTTGACACACAAACAAATGCTTGTACACCGTTTGTCATCCGTCTACTGTTTCAACGGCAATTTAATTTTTGCTTGTATCTCTGCCCAGTACAACTGCTCAGTAACAGGATTCAACAACGTAGTCCTACTGTGTACTGACTCAACGCGTTTCGTTGTTTAAAACCTTTAAGCGACGGGTGACTTCTTACGAGTAAATCCTCCATTCCTCTGTTCGGACTGAATGCGTCCATCGGAATATTTTGTCGCTTGACGTTTCGATGCCTGGAATCTGGGAGCGTCCTCAGAAACTAGATAACGTAAAACATCTTACAATAAAACATGACAAAAAATGTTAGCTATATATATATATATATATATATATATAGGAATGTTAATTATCGACCGTATTATTTGATTGATAAAAAAACGTTAACACTATCAATAATAAATGTTTTACGCATACTAAAGACAGGGATGAAATAGAACTAAGATCCAACATAATATATGAAATACCGTGTGAAGAAAACTGTGGAAAAAAATATTACGGTTGTTCTGAACAGTATTTTAAAAGACGTATTTATCAACATAAATATAGCTGCCAGAAAGTAAATACTAACAGACCTGATCCCACGGCCCTAACACAACACGCCCGTACACACGGTCACTCGTTTCAGTTTCACAAAGCTAAAGTAATTCATGCAGAAAGTAATCACTTTAAACGGCAATTCTTAGAAATGCTAACAATAGAGAAGAATAAACACCTTTCAGTTAACAAGAAAACGGACGTACAAAGTCTTAGCAAGTGTTATTCTAATCTTATTCACTCTTTTTAAAATGGACAATAGTTTACAGGTATAAGAATACTGAACAACTTTCTAGTTAGGTACTATTAAAATTTTATATCGCTGGCAGTCTGTCAGATAACTACATAACGCTAACACTATACAAAAGTAATGTGTTATATGTGTATAAGTATGGAACAGTGATAAGTGTTTAGTGTAATGTGGTTGCTGTAGCTCATCTCACAGTTAATGTAAGTAAATAGTTATAGTAATGTATGACTTTACACACACCTATACACACTTACAAATAATATAATTGTAGTAAGACTATATTTTAATGTTGTAGGCATGATTATGAGAAGAATAAATCTCGAAACGTCGCAAAACTGAGTTTTCATAATTAATGACCGAACCTCGAAATCATTAACAGTATATATATATATATATATATATATATATATATATATATATATAACTACGGTTAAATAAAACGATTCAGAACAACAAAAGTCGTGCACACATTAGACACACAAAGGTTTTAAAGATATATAAACACTTGGTTAAGTTTCACAGTTTGTTATTTACATCTGACAGCTGTTTCAGCTTATTAAGCTAATCTCAAAGAGATCTACGAACAACTAAACAAAGAACGTAAGGGTGCTGAACACGTGTTCAGGGTGTGTATCCGGACATGTGTGTGGGGTGTGTATAATGGGGAGGGGAGGGGTAGAATCTATTAAGGGAAGGTCAAATGTCTGTAAAACTAAGTATAATCGGAAGGCAATATATATAAATTAACTAAACTAAATAACAACATAACCACGTGATTGTATATTTTTAAAACCTTTGTATTAATATGTTTTATCAAGTGCCCAACGTGTCATCAATCAATACCGTGACAACATGTAAGAATATTATTATAAGACTATACTACAAAATAGTGTAAAGTAAAATGAATCTTTCCTATCTGTCAGTGGCGGTTGAAAGACTTAACAACGACTGGTCAGCTGTCTTCTTCCGCACTTTGTGTGGATTAGGATCTTAGGGTTGCACTGATGATTTCATAATGTACTGAAGTTGACGTCCGCAAACACTAAGAAAAGTTCATAATCAGAATAACAGACACAAAGCCACAAAATACTGTCTCAGAAAGTGAAGGGCGAGGACGTGTTTCCTGCGTTAAAAAACATGGGCCTTTCGGCTAAGGTATGGTAACCGGACCCTAACAAAAGAGTCTCTGGTCCCCCTGATAGGGGGTTGTGCAACAGGCTTTGTGTTACATTGGCTTAGGTCCTTGTAAAATTATTAGCACCCAAAGCAGTCTCAGAATAAGCCATGTTTATATAACCTAGTCCTTGTAGTGATGACGTAAATGGTGATATAACTATCGAAAATCATGTGTGCGTGCGTGCGTGTGTGTGTGTGTGTGTGTGTGTGTGTGTGTGAGAGAGAGAGAGAGACGTTATATATTAAGTTTTACTTTATATATTATTTAAGTGAACACTTCCGTTTATACCCGTGCCTACCTGCTGAAGACCACGCCAAACGAATCACACCAACCCCCACACGGAAATTTCCGACCTACTAACAACCGTCCCCAACGTCACGACCTTTCATCGCATTCCTCACAATATTAAACCAAATCTGAGGAACATCTTTGCTTGCTTGGCTCAAATAGTTCTCATTAACCATTATGACAGCCGCCTCCTTAAATTTGCTTTCTCCGATTTTAGAGTCTTTACCTACATACATTCTATTCTACGAGGGACAGCTGATAAATAATGCACAGTCGCATGTAACTCGCGACTGAAAAGGGATTTTCAAATAAAACAAATATGGAATAAAATTACATTTTATTTTCTACAAAACGAAAATTTATTTTTCCACGTAGTCACCATTTACAGCTACACATTTCTCCCAACGGTGAACCAGTTGTCCCATCCCGTCAATGAAGAATGCCGGTGGTCTTTCCTTGATCCACGACCTCACTGCGTCTTTCAGTTCATCATCTGTGGTGAAACGAATACCCTCGATATCACTCTTTAAATGCGGAACGTGTCAGAAGCTGTTCACGACATTCCTTTTGTTGTTGCTTGTTCTTTTCTGTGAATTTTCGTGACATCCATCGCGAACAGGTTTTACGGTAGCCCAGTTCTGCAATAATGTGTCCTACTCGTTCTTTCGATATGCCCATCCGGGTGGCGATGCGTTGTTGCGTGATGCGACGGCCATTTTCAGTCAATTCATTCACCTCCATTTGATGCTTCTCATCAGTCACAGAAACTGGTCGACCACTGCGAGGTCCATCCTCAATATTCGCTTTACCAGCTTCCGATGCACGAAATTTTATTACTCACCTACTCAATCAACAGTTTCATCACCATAAACGGCTTTTAGATGGCGATGAGTGTCACTAGCGTTCACTTTTTCAGCTGTTAAAAATTCAATCACGGCACGTTGTTTTAGACACGTTGACATAGCTGGGGTTCTCGACTCCATAAGAATGGCGACTGACAGAAAACGTCGACGAGTTGGTCGACGAGATTTGGGACGTTTGTATTTGTAATACAAGGATGTCGCTACAAGATAGCAGCACGCGTTGTGCTGTACACTGTTTTGTTTTTCCGTTACATACGACTGTGCATTACTTATCAGCCGCCTCTCGTATATTGTTTGTACCAAGCATGTTCCGCCAATCTCGACGTGTTCGTCTTACCTATCTGGACGTATACGTAGGGTATAAATAAGACAGCTGTCCAGCCGTTGTTGAGTCTTTCAACAGGGTCTCTCAATCGTCACTCACAGATTGAAAAGATTCATTTTATGTTACATTATTTTGCAGTTTAGTCTTATATTTTTATTCTCGTATAGGATTTGGCGGCTTTGTATCTATTATTCTAATACTGGACGTTTGTTAGTATTTTCACCGCTTACCTGTCAGCATCATATCATCAATGAGATCCTAATCCACCAAAAATTAAAAATTAAAGACACCCTAGTTCTCAGATACTGTAACAGCATCGGGGCAGGAAAGAACAAGAGTCGGTTAATAGAGACTAGAGAAGACAGATTTTCTAAAGCTGAATCCATAAGATGAGAGCCCTGATGGGAAGTTACACGGAAGAGAAGATGACGATGATTGGGTTATACGCATCGCTGCTGTTTGACAACATTGTGAAGCAGGCATTCGACTGGAACTCACAAGAAAGGGGGAGACGTGGTAGAACCTGTGTGATATGAAAATCAGCAGAGAAACCAAATCCCTACTTAGATACGGGATAAGATGGCGATAATTAGTTGCGACCATACACTCCATACAACGAGGTAAATCAATAAAGGAATATATTGAAATTAAAGAACGTTTTGCGACGTAACAAACACGCTTCTGTACACTTTGATTTGTTCGATCCGCTATTGAAACGCGTGAAATTAAGGCTGAGACGAAAGAGCCTATTGGCAGATTGCCAGATTAGTCTACAGCTGGCAGCAATTTACTAGTTCCGATGCGACAAACCGTTTTCCGTACAACGCATTCTTAACCCGTCAATACACTTCGTGTTTTACACATTTTACTAAACTAAATAAATACAAAGATTGCAGTGTACTGTAGTAAAACTAACAAGGAACGAATAAAGTAGGTCTACTGCATCTCATAATGAATGGTGCAAAACTGTTATATAACAACGCTGACGTACAAGAATACTTCAGATTATATTGTTGTGATAAGGCAAACACTAGTGATGAGACGTAATAAATACAACGTTTGGAGTGCACGGTAGTAAAACTAACAAGGAACTAATAAAGTAGGTCTACTGCATCATAATGAATAGTGCAAAACTGTTACATAAGAACGCTGACGTACAAGAATACTTCAGATTATATTGTTGTGATAAGGCAAGCATTAGTGATGAGACGTAATAAATACAAAGTTTGGAGTGCACGGTAGTAAAACTAACAAGGAACTAATAAAGTAGGTCTACTGCATCATAATGAATGGTGCAAAACTGTTACATAATAACGCTGACGTACAAGAATACTTCAGATTATATTGTTGTGATAAGGCAAGCATTAGTGATGAGACGTAATAAATACAAAGTTTGGAGTGCACGGTAGTAAAACTAACAAGGAACTAATTAAGTAGGTCTACTGCATCATAATGAATGGTGCAAAACTGTTACATAACAACCCTGACGTACAAGAATACTTCAGATTATATTCTTGTGATAAGGCAAGCATTAGTGATGAAACGTAATAAATACAAAGTTTGGAGTGCACGGTAGTAAAACTAACAAGGAACTAATAAAGTAGGTCTACTGCATCATAATGAATGGTGCAAAACTGTTACATAACAACGCTGACGTACAAGAATACTTCAGATTATATTGTTGTGGTAAGGCAAACACTAGCGATGAGACGTAATAAATACAAAGTTTGGAGTGCACGGTAGTAAAACTAACAAGGAACGAATAAAGTAGGTCTACTGAATCATAATGAATGGTGCAAAACTGTTACATAACAACGCTGACGTAGAAGAATACTTCAGATTATATTGTTGTGATAAGGCAAACACTAGTGATGAGACGTAATAAATACAAAGTTTGGAGTGCACGGTAGTAAAACTAACAAGGAACGAATAAAGTAGGTCTACTGCATCATAATGAATGGTGCAAAACTATTACATAACAACGCTGACGTAGAAGAATACTTCAGATTATA
This sequence comes from Magicicada septendecula, assembly GCA_034769895.1. Classification (NCBI taxonomy): domain Eukaryota; kingdom Metazoa; phylum Arthropoda; class Insecta; order Hemiptera; family Cicadidae; genus Magicicada; species Magicicada septendecula. The sequence continues at coordinate 399,251,027 of CM068372.1, read as the reverse complement.
TTGTCGTGATAAGGCAAACACTAGTAATGAGACGTAATAAATAAATCCAGTTAAATTCCGTAAAATACAATGAGTGCCGTCGTACCATACAACAAGTTTAATATCTCAGATTTAAACAATTAAAAAAATTTAAACAATTTATAGATTTAATTTATAAAATTAGTAAAACAAAACATTTACATAATTACACAACAAATATTAAGTAAAACAAAACATTTACATAATTGCACAAAAAAAGTAGAGGCTAATAATGTAAAATATTAATCTCAAATGTCACCGAAGGAATTCTTTTAACATTAGTTTTAAAGACAGGTGCTGTATTTGAATGATAGTCTACATGTGATGTAAAATCTGCCCTTAAACAAGTCATAAAACATCGGCTGAATATTTTTTTTTATTGTACATATAAAAAAGTCGTATAATAGGAACTTGATTAAAATGTGAAAAAGTCTTTTTTATAATACATGAACGGAAGCGTAGGCTTCAATATAGATGTGAAAATCTGCCTTTTCATAAATTTTACAAAGCGATGGGTTGAATGAAGGCCGCAAAGTCGTCATTTCAGAAAGGCTGTACAATCAGCTGAACATTATTCTTTTAATAAAGTTTGTGAATTTTTTTCTTCATTAACTTTTAGAAGGATTCACGACACAGTAAAATCAGGTGTTGAGGGGGGGGTTATTGGTTCATCTAACGTATATTGATCTGCTGTATGCGATAGTCTTGTTTTCATTACGATTCAAGAAGATATACCATACAAACGCCAGAATTTGTTTGACATGTTCAAACACGTCGTAATAGTTATTATCATTTAATCGGATCTAACATATTTTTTTAACAAATTTGGGGATATTTACTTTGACAATAATATGTACACATTTTTGGTTTCAGATATGGAAGACCAAATGTTTCAGATGAGGACAGTTGAAGAACTATAAAAACACAAACACACGAATCTTCTTCTTCTTTTTCTTCTTCTTCTTCTTCTTCTTCTTCTTCTTCTTCTTCTTCTTCTTCTTCTTCTTCTTCTTCTTCTTCTTCTTCTTCTTCTTCTTCTTCACTTTAGGGATTACGCAATATGCTTGTTGCGGCTTTACATTATCAGATTCGTTTCTTTCTTGGCCTTCCTACATCCCTTCTTCCAGAAGGCTTGTACTTGTTTACAATTATACTGGTAGTCTTTCTTCATCCATGCGACTTAAATATGCTGTCTCCATTTTCCCCTGTATTCTTTCATTTTTCATTTAGATTATATATTATAACGATTCATAATAGCGTCCTATCAGAGCGTTATATGAAAGCTATAGACAGTACGAGTGTAACGCCGTAAGAAAGAGAGAGAGCGTATAATCGCAGCCATCTCACTCTAACCACGTCACCGCTACAATAGAATCCAGTTCAAACAGGTAATTTTACTCAAAGCGAATTATCAGTTCAACCTGCGATAACTTCAAAAGTTGTAAATATACGGCAATTCTGAAAACAGCATTGTATTCAGCAAGAAAAGCTTATAAGTAGCCGCAAGCTCAGTTAATATAATTAACAAATAAAGAAGTTATACGGATGACGCACGCCAACAGGAATAACGAGAGAATTATGCTACGTAGGAATAAGGTGTTATCACACACACACAGATAAAGACCTAAGCAACAATATTCTGTGGTCAGATCTTCGGAAACACATTTGCAAATACCTGTAATCAATCGATTTGCAAATACAGGAAGTACGATTTTGACAAGAATTTCTCTGCCGTTTGAAACCTGTCACAGTGTGTTTGACCGACTTGTTCGAGATTGTCCAAACTGGAAAAACGCATGATTTATTTGTACAACCAATCAGCAGCCCGTATTTAAAAGAGACGCCAGCTAAAAGCGAGGGGTAACATCACTCTTCGTTCGGTACTTAAACACACTAGACGTGTATAATTCACATACAGAAATTTTTAAATTACACAACAGTGCAAATAAGTTCTAAATCGAGAAGTAGTCCGAAGTGTAGATGAATTAACAACATTCAATAACACTAGTTGCGTAAAACAGCCGCTAATTAATTAATTAGTTAATTAATTAATCAATCAGCCGTGAAGGACCTGTGCTACAGAAGGCTACAGCATCTGTAATTGCCAGGGCATCTTCAACCGCATTGATCAATCCATTCTTCTGTGCAACACCATCCAAAGGAGGACCTCTACAGATTCCTATCTTCGGTCAACGCATCAAACAGTAAGAAATAGATTCATTGATCAATTACATAAGCGCTAAACAAACAATAAAACAATAAACAATTTTAAAAAGACACTAAGAAAAGCACACATTGTATTGTAACTATAAGATTAGTTCTAATATAGGATAAGAGTGTTGAATGGAAAGTGGTGTGTAGTATTGGACGTGCAAATTATTGCAGACCTGTTCTTTAGCACTGGTTTGGGAGATAGCAATGTCTTAATCAAACCAGATAAGAGCTATAGGTCGTTTGAGCGTCTTAATCATTACTTTCCACACTCACTAAATGATTATAAGGATAGGGTAGAATTAAGTCCTACCATTAACAATTTAAAGTTTAAAAATCATTGATTAAACATTAAATCTAATAATCAAGCAAATCTTAAAGTGTTGTTTGTAACGATTCCCCTTGAAAACTACAATCACTGAACGAATCCTGAGAAAGAGTGTCTCCATGCGCTGAGCTAAGCTGAAACCGTGTCATTTGTATCTGGGATTTGTTCTGGCGCCCAGGTAAAGTAATATCACGGGTAAGTAACTATTTATCTAACATCACAAATATTAGATAATTGTGTTAGACGAAAGGGAGCGTTGTAATATATATATATATATATATATATATAATTCTTCCCGTATATGTTCATTACTTATAATGATGCCTTCTTGTGCATCATTTAACCCTTATTAACCCTCAACGCATACTACTACTACTGCTTCTACTACTACCTCACTACTACTACTGCTACTACTACTACCTCTATACTACTACTACTACTACTACTACTACTACTACTACTACTACTACTACTACTACTACTAAAAATAATAATAATATTAATATTAATATTAATAATAATAATAATACCTTTAATTTGCTATTTGGATATAAAACAATTTTCATCACTGATAACAGAATTGGAACAAATCCTTTGAATTTTACTTCAAACCACCAGCACTAGGACCCGGGACATTGTCTTCGTCTTCACACAGTCTTCTCGATAATCTTAAAGCAGTCTTATGCCTCACTAGGTTTAAGTTTCTCAGTAACTTAGGATTTGAAGTAGAATGTTTGTTAACTTTCTACTAGAATGTCAGTTGTTGGTATTTCACAGTTACAGATTTATAAACACCTTACACACATTTAAATACTACCCCAAATCAGTGCGTTAATATTAGCATTATTGTGTTAAGATTTTAACTTTGTTTTCTTGTTTTAGTCATAGAACAAAATCAACCAAAAATATTGGTACGCTGAGGATACAGTTAGTACCGCATCGCTAAGTGACTGCGTGATGCCTTGTACGTATATGTGCGAGGCAAAATAACGTACGGCTCTGGATCATTCGAGATGCCCAATGTGGGCGTTCCTCGACTATCCTACCGGCACCCATACCTTTATGTAACCACCATGCGAAGCAGCGAGGTATAAATACTGGATATCGAAGCCACCCAGGTCTCTTTAAACCTGGCGATATTACAAGTGCGGAGCGAAGCGATTGTTGCGGTTTAGTTTAAAGAATATACTGTGCCAATCCATTATCAAAACTGTAATTAGGTGACATCTATTGTTGTGTGTTGGACAAATTCAACTTGAATTATTGTGTACTATTTCCGCTCTTAGTTCAATCCTGATGTAAACAAACCCACGTGGCAAATCTGAAACCCTATTGGTCAGGGGCGTTGACACTGTTCACACAGTAATATATTACGCGCATGTGCAGGATGTCTGTCTAGTCATGTGAGAGTTTTCTAATCACTTGAATCGGGGCACATCGTTTTAATACTTCCTCCTTATCACTCTGTTCTGAATCCTATTGAATTAATATGGAAACAGTTGAAAGGTCGGTTACAACACAACATATATAAGCTTCCTGATATATCTGAATTAATAATTGCTAGTAAGCGCAGGACGGGCTAACCTGATATAAATAGAGAATATCTCTATTGATATTGCGTCATTGTATCGAGCATGTACTCAAGGAATAAGATCAGGTCTGGGTACTGGTCCACATTACTGACGTCGTTGTGGACAGTCTTATCAAAAATAACGTGGACTCAAGTGATGATACAAGTTCCAACACACATGTGAAAGGGAATAAATTACTCTCTGACAGCAACTGATAATACACAGTATACTGGTGATTATCACAGCTTCTACTTTAGTTTTAAATAAATTTGATTTTTCTGTCTTGTTGGGATGTTTAAACGGTTAAATAAAAAAGAAACCTTAACTGGTGTTATAAAATATATCTCTGTTGGGCTGACAACAGTCACACAAATTTTACTATGGTCGGGACATATTATTACAATTTACATGTGTTTATACAGTATCAATATTGTATGTGTCCTGTCTGTAGGCTACTGCTTCTGTCAGATTGCCACGTCTCTAATTCTTCTTCTTCTTCTTCTTCTGCACTACAAGGATTAGGCATTTGCCTGTTCCGTCCTCACAAACTTACGACCACCGATTTCGTGGTCTTCGTGTATCTCTTTTCCCTCTTGGGTTGTAGTTAGGAATTTTTTTGGGTATTCTCACATTTCCCATTCTATTTACATGTTGTTTCCATCTTTCTTTATATTCAGTTATTTTTCCATTTATTGCATATACATTTAGTTCATTTCGCACGTCTTCATTTCTTACTAAATCTCCTCTTGTGCAGCCTTTGACCCGTCTCACAAATCTTATTTCTACTGTCTCCTTTTTTGGTATTTATCCAACTTCCCCTCCAATACATAAGTACAGGTACAGCCATCGTTTTATAAAATTTTATCCCCGTGTCTTTTCGTGTTTTGTTATTTAATGTCCAATTTATTGTGCCACATATTGCCTGGAACTTATTTATTTTATTTTCCATGTCATTGTCATAATTGTAGCTTGTGTCGCAGCCCAAGTATGTAAAATTTGATACTTGTTCGATTGGCTTATAGTTGACACTTATTTTCGACCTAACGGGATACTTGCCTTGGAACGCCATAACTTTCGTCTTATGCAAAGAATTTTAAGATTATATTCTGGACATATTTGATTCAGTCGGTGCACTGCCAGTTGTAATTTATCTTCACTCTCTTGTATTATTATTTTATCCTCAGCAAATAGTAACGTTCTCAGGTAAGTATGTCGGTCTAGCTGGACTCCAGGATATTCCTTTGATTGCCATTTTTAAGAACATCGTCAATATACATATTGAAAAGAGTCGAAGATAAGCTACATCCTTGCCCCACTCCTTGGTTAATATGCCTCTTATTCAAGCAGGAAATAGCGTTTCAGATTTGCCACGCCCGTTTGTTTACATCAGGATTAAACTAACAACGGAAATAGTATACAAAAGTGCTTTTGTTGATTTATAACTGCTTTTTGTTTATAATTAAAATTAGTAATTAGCAACTTCATTGGTAGAAGTTATTCTGTTTCCACTGTACAAAACGACGATCTGTGTGACCGTCGTAATAATGTACTTGCAGAAGATCAAACAAACAGAACATTGTAGCATCAAAAGTTTTTGCGTTTGATGTTATTTTGACTTTCCATTCTAATACAGGGTAGACCTCAGGAACGCTGCTGACGGTAGGATCGATATATCGCAAGAGCTGACAGCGTGGGAACTGGACTACATTGAGGCACGCTTGCTTCCGAGACACCGCTTCGTTAGTAAAGCTATCTGGCTATTAGATGACTGGTTCTGTTTTACTGGCTTCTGCTGAACAGTAACTAACAAATTACTTTAGAGTATCGTAGCCATGACCTACAAAAAAAAAATATCCAGTGAGGACTAAGGTAGTTATAAACAACAGCACTTTAGAACTAGTGAGCCGTTTCAAATATCTCGGCTGTGCAGTAAGCTATGAATCTGAATATGATGTAAGAGAGAAGATAAATAAATTTAGAGATATTTGTGATACGATTCATAGAAATAAATAAAACAAGACACAAACAAGAATTAAATTTTATAAGACAATTCCAATACCCACGTTGATTTATGCGAGTGAGGCGTGGGTCATGACAAAAAATAAAGCGGCAAAATTCAGAGTGCTGAAATGCAGTTTCTTCAAAATACTTTAAATTATACATTGCAAGATAGAATAAGGAATGAAGATAGCAGAGCAGAACACAAAGTAAAGGACATAAATGAAATTATTTCAATTTACAGAAGACAATGATGGGATCATCTGCAAAGGATGACAGAGGTCGATTGGCGAAAGGCGGCACTGAACTATAAACCCATTGGTAGAAGAGACGTGGGTCGTTCGAGGGTGAAATGGGTGCCGGAATAGGTGTATATAACCTAATCTTTGAAGAGGAGAATAAGAATAAGAAGTATTGTGGCAATATCTTTATAAAGGAACAATACAAATATACACCTAACATTTATAGTCAGAGTTTGACGTTGTATAATAAGATTATATTGAGACTCCAGTTTCAGTGATGTAACGATTATTTAACTTTTATTAACTTTCATCGTTTTTAAATCACTTTATTACATTAGATAATGTTTGAATTCGTCCCCTGGAAACCCCTTAACTTACTAACCAACTAACTCCCTAAGCAAACAAACGCTCACAGTAATGTATTTAGTATTAGATACATTTTAACGTTTAATCGCTTTACAAGTATTATAAATCCGTATCTCCTACCTTTTTATTAAAATAATAATTGTAAAACAGATAATCATACAATAAACATTAGAGATTCCGAATTACTGCATTGGATTTTAATTAAATGTATGATTTTAATACCTAAAAGAGACCTATTTTAGCCCTAACTCTAGAGTTTACGTAGGTTTTCATATATTACAAAGATACAACGTTATTAAATGTAAGCGTGTCGTGCCAGACGTTGACGGTCGACAAAATTTATAACAATACAAATACTGTATTTAATGTATTTTTACTTGGTGCTGTGTTTATACTCATATAACATTTATATATAACATTACTAACAACGTGTATGTGTAATTGGGGTTCATGTGTAATTATAATAAGAGTAGCCCTTTTAGGAATCGTAATATGTTTCCATTTATTAATTTAAACAAACATATAAAAAATAATAATATAAAAATAATGATTAATTCGCCATACGACATTCATTATCTATGGTTTCAAAGTTTCTTTGCTTGCCGTATTCTCATCACAAACATAGATTTTATATACTAGATATTATATTATCAATTTTAATTAAAACATTTCTTCATTATACTATAATTTCTTGACTACTCAGTCTGAATGTGTGCTTTTTTAAATTTGTTAATACATCCTTATTCTATTTTTTTTTTATACCTTTTACGGCTTTATACTCATTTGAACACAAATAATTGATTATTTCCAATTACGTTACTTTATGTGCTTTCAATAAAAAATATTTAAATAAATTAATTATTTATTCATTCTCCAAGCAAGGACTTCAATTACCGTTACATTGACTGTTCATTCATTAAAGAAAAATAATTAAAAAATATTCTGATTACACATAAATTACATTCTCTTATCTCTATCTACATAGTTATTATTTAATCTAACAAAAAATGTTTTTGTTTGTTTTTGTTTTTCTTTTTATTAAAGTCTTTCAATGTCTTTACTCTTTGATAATTATAGATTGGTTTTTCGTCACCTTAAATTCTGCAGATTTGTCCCATGTCCTACAGTGATCCCGTCAGTCCGCTCCTCCTGGATGTCCTCTTGTCCTCACTGCTCGTTCTCCCGTCTCTCGTCCTTCATGGTACATCGGCTGCTGTAGAGTATAATGACGTTTTGCTCTGGATCTGTAGCTGTTATGATAGAACCGTCTCTATTGCTCGGTGTCTGGTTCCTCTGCTAGTAGTTCTCTCGTCATCTGTCTGGAGTTGATGTTCTTAGTTGTAGACTGCTTGTAGACGTCCGACGATTTCTTTGTTACGGTACTTTTTAATTATTGTTTTTCATTACTACTTGAAAACATAACATGTCCCGTAATACTTTATAAGTTACGATTAAAAAGTCTTACTGATGTTAGACATAGCGTCTAACTCTTTCCAAAGTAATTAAAAATTCGCGTCTCGGACGGACATAGCGTACCGCCACGACTGAAGAATGTTAGAAGAGAGAGTTCGGCTCTCCTGGGCTCATATTTATATCCACCAAGAAAACCACACCTGTCGGCTCAGGAACAAGCCTGTCGAAAACTGAACCATGGCGTGAGTGCCCCACTCTCGTCTCATTTCACATACTTGCACTTTTTCGCCAAACACACTGTTTAATGCGGACTTCAAGGTGATATAATATTGTCTAATTTAATTACACATACGATATGTAATTATCATGATGATCGCACCATTAGTGTAATTATAATGCTTTAAAAATCGCACAGAATTCGCACTGATTGTCCGAATTACGTATAATTCGCACTGCACTTGTGTCTGATTTTTACACATTTCTAGAAGTTTTTAGATTCTTTCTAACATTTATGGTTTGCTTAATATTAAATATATTCTTAATTTAGCATCGACTTGGGGTGAGGTTGCAAAATTTCAGGTTCAAACAGCCTTCACGCACACACTCTAATTACTCGTGTACACGCTTACAGCGGTAATCGCGTGATCTTTCATGTTGATTCCTGTTTGAAAGCTAGCACCCAATTCACACCTGCTCGTCTATTACATATTATTAAAATTAAATTAAATATTTATTTTATTTCATATATGCGCATTACAGCATATGCTTGTATTGTCGCTATATATATATATATATATAAAATCTATATCTAACTTCTCTATCAATGATACTCAACTGATAAGAATACGTATCAGTTTTTTTTTTTTTTGCAATCATAGCTTACAAAATTCTGGAGGCGGTCCATAATTTGCAGTACATGTTAATTTTTATATTAATTTTGTCAAACTATTAAATATATTGATTTTTATTGGAATGGAATTCCGCACAACGTAAAGCTACAAATAGAAATTTATAAATTTTTTATTTTGATTGTGCGCGTGGTTCCCCTTAAAGGTAAACATTTTCAGAGTAAACAGTATATATGGATTTGTGTTAAAATTTCCTATAATGCAGTCCCCGACACAGATTTTTATAATTTTTTAAAAATCTTGTATTCCTTTTGTGGCCCAGGGTCTTAAAATTTTTAAATTTATGAAAGTAAACACTGTATTTGATTTCGGTTAAAATTTTCTTTGATCCTCTATATGGTCTTTTAGGATTTTTCAAAATTTTGCCTGCGATCCGACTGTTTGAAAAGTGACCAACCTACAAATAGATAGAAATATGTGAGGTAAACGTAATGGTCACGCGTGCCAAGTTTTACGTAAATCGATAAAGAACGAAGGCTTTCTCGGCTGGAATCTGATTAAAAAATTAGAAATTGTTAGGCCGTGGTCCGAAATCATTAAAACACTGCTTTTCATAGCTCAGAGTGTTCATAAAATTAACAACAGTCAACAAACTATATAAAAAATTAACAATTTTCAACATCAATACGAACAATTGAAATGAAGTTTTTGAGAAAAACCAAAGGTTGCACCCTTAGAGATCAAATACGAAATTATGGTATAGAAACCGAGTTAAATGTATGTCCTATGGCCAGCAGAATAAGGGAAGGGCAAATAAAATGGAGGCAGCATATCGAGAGAATGGAAAATATGAGACTGCCTAAACATGTAATAATATACAGACCTCAAGGAAGACGAGATGTACGTAGACCAAGGAAGAGATGGCTCCAGTGAGGCGGAACAGGCTGTAAGCTTATACCTTGACGTTGAGGAGAAGAAGAAGAGGAGGAGGAGGAGGAGGAGGAGGAGGAGGAGGAGGAGGAGGAGGAGGAGGAGGAGGAGGAGGAGGAGGAGGAGGAGGAGGAGGAGGAGGAGGAGGAGGAGGAGGAGGAGGAGGAGGAGGAGGAGGAGGAGGAGGAGGAGGAGGAGGAAGAAGAAGAAGAAGAAGAAGAAGAAGAAGAAGAAGAAGAAGAAGAAGAAGAAGAAGAAGAAGAAGATTTTCATCATAAGTAAATTCCTGGCTCAAGACAGCCTTCCCCAATGTTCCAGTCACTCTTTGTAAACAATCCCAGTGTCTCGGGGTACTTGTTACCTTTTTGTCGGGACACTGAGGAAGGTCGTCGTGGGCACGGAACGTATTTGTGTTAAAAACTGTTAGACGTTTATACAGTTTAATGACTGTTATTAATTTTATGAACCTTTTTGATTGATAACAACCGTCTAAGAGTCCGGTATATGTTTCACTTCACGGAGTAGGCATATCATCCGTTCCGTCTCGCCATCTTGCTCTTGGTCTTCATACATCCTTTGTCGCAAAGTCTCTATACCCATATGTAAATTTAGGTAGCTGTCTACCCTTCATTTCAGATATGATGGACAGCTGCGAATAAGGGTACGCCAAATAAGCAGCCCCGACCCCGAGGCGGCATATTCCCATATGACGATCCTGTGACATGGCGAGTAAGTGCCGTCATCAAATAAGCACTGCTCCTTACAGCCCTGTATGGAAAGGGATTCGATTCCCAAAGGCTAGGACACGACGAATACTTCGATATAAACCCAAGGGCTGACCGGGCCCTAAGCTGTAGAGAAATCGGCCGGTCTAGGGGAAGAAAACCCCGAAATCAAATTACCTGGCCCTCCATGTTGTTGCAGAGATTGGCGTAAAGCTGACAACCTACACTGTAAAACAGCAATGTCTGCTAACAAAGGGGAGGCCAGGGCTCATCGTGGGCTGTAGCGCCAGAGAGTCAGTCAGTCAGTCAGTCTATCCTTCAATCTGTCCAAATGTTACGCGACTATTCGTGGCAATATTTCTGGATTGTAACATTTATGAAGAATACCTGTTGCTTTGACTATGAAGAATTCGAGTAATTTGTTACTCAGGAAGAGTAACCAGCACTTCGTACAAGGTGAAGTGACAGGGCTGCTGCCCTATGGCTTAAGTCTAAACACAATGCGTGCTGTCCCCACATAAGCGGGGTTGCTTCATCCGCTTGTCTCTGACCGTTAGAGTCTTTGCCCTTATTAACCAGCGCATGGGCATCCATAGAATCCCCGGAAGTGGGAGGTCCCACATCAGCCGGGTCCATCGTCCTGAACTTCCTCTTCTCTGCCTTCACTGCCGTTGCAGTCTTCGTCCGATATACTCCGCAATAACGGTTTCTCATATCTGGTGGGCCCACCTCCGTGCCGTGGACGCGCCCTACCTGAAGAGTGGAACAGAGACGAGGCTTCTGGCTTCCCTTAGGCTGAAGTAATGCCCACGTCTGATACCGCAGACAAAAGCATATGTTTCTGCATTTATGAAAATCAGTTTACGCATTCAAAACTTATCGTGAGTCACACACCAAGCATAAATACAGTCAGACAAACGCTAAACGATTGGCTCAAAACTGACAACTCGCTACGGCCGTTGAATGAAACAATATCACAATTGGAAATATTTTTACTTCCACGTTCCTTAAGGAAATGGAAGTACGGTGATGGCGAAAAACATCGTGTTCAAGATAAGGGCTGATTCTGAATGTACTAGCCTCAAAACATGAAGAAAACTCATTTTCTGAAAAGTGTCTGTGTAGAATGTTTCTATGGCGAACGATAACTGCCGCAAATTCAAACAGAAACAAATAAATTTTTGCATATGCGCTCAAGTTATAGAGGCCTATCGAATTTGGTGAAGATCGGTTAAGGGGGAAGAGTAGTTTACCTGCAACATTTTAGGTTTTAACAAGAGTAAAGAACTTAATTTTGATAAATAAAGAATCCTGAAAAGAAAATTATAATAATTCACTGTAGAAAGGTAGATGAAATATCTATAGTTGAAAGGGGAAAAGATAGTTTCATATAAATGAAAATGATAGTTGAAGGGGGAGAGGATAATTTTCTATAAATAAAAATGATACTTGAAAGGGGAGAGGATAATTTTTTATGTGTACAGTACTACGTTATCGGCAACAAAGAAGTAGTTTCTATGGAAATTAATTTCAATTTGTCAAACATAAAACTTGATTTACAAGGAACACACCTAATATGTTATAAATTATCGAACCGAATTCAAGTAGATGATTTTAAATATAAATCTTAAATCATGGAAGTCATGTATGGTTCTCCATACCGATTTTTTAATTTCATTCTCATTCCAAAAATTTGTTTTTATCAGACACTAAAGAGTATATAGACGTGCAAAGCAAACTCTGAAGGCAAATAATACTTCACAACAACTCCACTACACCAATCCTAATAAAATAAAAACTTGGGCCACATTTGTCGCTTAAACTCACCAATGACAGTTTCAGTTCAGTGAGCGTGTGTAGTGGACTGAAACTTTGTACAACTTTTTACTCAACCAAACAGTGTTTACCGCTGAAGTAAATCCTGAGTTACACGTGAGCTGTGCTCCGTTAAAGTGAGACTCCATCGGCTTCCACCAACTGTCCTCACACTATGTACACTAGTTGTCAATTGCTGTATTATTGAATAGTGATGCCACTAGCGGCAATAATGTCACTAGTACAAGGGTTAGTTGAAAAGTTTACGGGTCGGCAACTGAACCTCAGCTGTTCTATAATTTTGTATTTTGTAAGATTCATATTTCATGTTAATTCCTGTTAATTTCCAAATTTGACTGTCAAATTATTCGTTACTTTCTACAAGCTCGAAATTTATCTACCACGTGTGCTTTAAAAAATGAACGTAAATCAAACATAGTGCTGTGGTTCTTTACTTAAAAAAAAATCTGGCGTCAATGAACATAACATGATATTACATAACGTTACATACAGAGACATAAATAATACGTAAATCTTGTACAAAACATAATGATTGTAAATCAAAATGCTGGAAAATCACTGGGAACGTGCACTGAAAACAATACGATAAGCTACAAACAGCGACATAAATGGCTAGAACAGGTAATCATTGGCTACGTGAGGGTACGTAGAGCTGGTGAGTACAAGAGGCGGTTGGAAATGTAACAGACAAGAACTACGATTACGAGAGAAAGCATAAAGTGTGTTTTGTGCCAGACAAATCGTTGTGTCTAACGACCGTATAATCGACGCAATAATGAGGAGAGTGAGAGATCCATTGACAACGTACCAGTTCAGCTCAATTTGTACCAATACACACAGAATCAGCCGTGTAACGGAAAAAAACACATTGATGTAACCACTAACTGGCAATATGTAGATATTTAAAGTGACCAGGTCATGATGGTTAGGCCTACGCATTACATTAATTATCTTGACTTTCTCTTTCGAGTTAAGCAAATTCATCTCAGATCAAAATTATTAACCTTCTATTAAACTTTAACAAGACCAGTTTCAACATGTGGGAGAGAAACAAGGACCATCACCAAAGTAAGTGAACGACACCTTTTAATTTTTTGCAGTATGTGAAATGGGTGTATTGCGGATACATTGTAATTAAAATTTTCCGCACTCTTTAGGGCCCGACATTTGATGAGGACCGTCTGAATGGAAGAAGAAAGAGAAGCAGGCCAAAGCTGCGACGGATTGATGATGTGAGTAATGGTGACAAACTATTTGGACTGAGTGGAAAGCCATCGCGTCAGATCGGGACCGCTGAAAAAGGCTTCGGTAGCAGGTCACGACACGCCAATAAGTTGTAGCACCAAAGAAGTTATGGCGAAGATGATAAAGTTCATTCCAGAACCCGATAGAAAGGTTTTATAACCTTTTCTTCACTGAAAGGAGCCATATCCTAATTAACTTCAGGCATCCATACAATGATAATTAGAGAATTTTTGAAGGAAAGTGCTTAATATAATACACAATTTTTATTTCTCTTTCAAAACGTACTAAATATCCACATTCGAATTCGGTTTTAATATGACATTCTGTATAACCAATAACACGAGACAAATATAATTAAAAACGATAAGTCTTTAACATGCTCCAGTACAATGTTATCTGTATCTAAATATAAAAACCATGAGCTACGGAATCGTATTTACAAAACACTTATCAGACCAGTGCTGATAATGTTTCAGAAACCTGGACGATGCGAGAGACTTCTAGGTCGCTTTGAAAGACGGATTCGAAGAACAATATTTCAAGGAGTACAAGAAAATGGAATGTGGCGCAGGCGCTAAGTTATAAACTATACACCTTTACAAAGAGCCGGACATTGTCAGAATAATCAAAGTATACAGGCTAAGGTGGGGAAAAAGACGTTTACAAATACATCTGCATTAAACATTTCTTTTTCATTGTTTTCAACGTTCTTCATTTTAATCTGCCTTTTCAAGCTTTTTCTTACCATTGTTTCTTTCCTTTGTGGTGCATACAAGATTGCTTGCTTAGGATAGACGTTGCTTAGGATAATTATTGTAAATTTGAGTGTGAGTGTTTCTTAGAAATTATAAAAAATAGATGTGAATTCCTATGTTCTAAGACCACTGTTCATACTATCGTATACGACGGACTTGGACAATGAGGATAACCACTCTCTGTTCAAGTAAAGAAGAGCCTAACTTTAAAACGTAACAAGATAAAAAAAGTAATGCAACGCGATTGGTCAAAAGTCCAATGGGGTATAACCAATAGGCCGACTTACAAACGCCGTATGATTCATTTGAAACAATATACGTTATGAATTGTTATAAGGACAGATGATTGTGAATTACGTATTAGCGGAATAACAGTGTGGAATTATTGAAAAACTGTAATTAATAATAATTTACCACTGTAATGTGTCAGTCTTTACTGAACAAATGTTCTCTAAGTGATTAATCATGTTTCTAATTATATTATTTAATATAATAATGTATATAATGTGTTTTGTAATTATATAATTTAATTAATACTATGATGTAATATAATATAATTTTAAAATATAGAAAAGTACTTGATTAGATATTAGCAGTGTTTTTTATTCCATAAACGAAATTATTTGCTATAAATAGAAATATACCACTTTTAAAAGTGTGACTGCTGTTCGTATTTATGTCTTTCATTAATCAAGAAACACTTCAAATTTAGTATATTCCTAGATTATAGTTCTGAACACTTAATTATAATCTAAATTATAACCTAAGTTATCGATAAAGTTTTACTGATTTCTTATAGCTTGAGAATAGCATTTCGTTTTGATGTTAAGTTTATGAATTATTATTTAAGTTAAAACATCATCTTTTACATTTTAAATAAATAATTCTTCTGTTCAGACCAACAAACTCTACACTAACATAAAAGCCACAGAAGCAGTCGTGTCTTAAGTGTAAGTAGTCTTAAGTGTGGACCTCTGTCTCTTTTATTTTTTCGTTTTTAAATGGTTTCATTTCGATGTCTTTTGAGTGATATATTTACAGAAACTTTTTATGGTTTACAATCCATTTCGATTAATAATAATAATAATAATAATAATAATAATAATAATAATACCACTACTAAGAAAATAAGTAGATTTTATAATCAGCCGTGAAATACTTTTGAATTTAGTGTTCAATGAACAGCTGAGCAGCAGTCACCTATTAGGCAAGGTCGTATGAGGCTAATGGATGTATCTGTTTTGCAATTTACCAGCAACTTCAACTCCAATGTTAATAATGATGTATGTTTTTGAAACTTGTGAAGTAGATAGAGTCGTCTAGAAGATTCAAAAAAATATGAATGTGAAAAATGTGGATGTATCTGGTTTTGAAACTAGACGACTCAATATTACATGTTTAATATAAGTAAAAATTTTAAATTATAGTTATTTTATTTGTGGCTTCATATTTTTGTCCATAAATATAATTTTTATTATGAGATGATTCTACTTTTACACAGTAAAGATCATTTTCATATAAGAACTTTAATTGAATTCGTCGGAGTAGATTTCATAAATTAGGGTTTACATATAAATCAGAGAAGAGCGTGGAACTCTTGAATAGGGTCTGTTGCTTGGCAGACACGCACGCGTACGCTCCCACTAAGGATATATAACAATTTTTCGGTGGGCGGGAGGGGGAAGTTGACGTGACCCAGTAATACTTCAAGTCCAGCGTTTAGGATTTATCGTTGCCGTGAAACCATTTATCTTCCCTTCGGTGTTCCTCGCCTTATTGTTTCTCATAGTAAGACTGTGTCAGTAATATAAGTGATTTTTATCACTTAGCTTTTCTTTCCTTTAAATTATTTGCCTCCGGTAGTGGGGTGGGGGAGGAATTTTAATGCTGTGACCTTGCGTTGAGCACAGCTACTGCTACTCGTTTTTTCTTGGCTTACGAACAAGTCTTGAATCTTTGCATTCTTTTAAGAAATTACCAAAAAGGCAAAATCAATGAAAAGATTAGTCATCATCATCATCATCTCCTTCAAGGATTAAACCAAGGATGGTTTGTTCCGGTCTCAAATAGGCAAAGATTAGAGCTGGTCACTTCAGCGCTTCGTCGGACGTCCCACGCCTCTCCGTCCCCTCGGCTTATAGTTCCATAGGATGCGGCAGTCATCCATTCGGTAAAGATGTTCCCACCAATTCAGCCGATACTGGGCGATCCTGTCGAGCATACTCATAATATTGAGTACCTGCAGTATATCTGTGTTTCTTCTATGATCATTAAGAGTATTTCCTGCCACGTGCCTGAAAATCTTATTTCAGCCGCTTGGATGCTACTGGCCTGGCCGTTGGTTAAAGTCCAATTCTCACATCTATAAAGAAGTGTGGGAAGAGCCATCACCTAGTAGAATTTTAGGGGCGTTCCTTTACTTGCTGACTTAAGGGTTCGCCTAATGGTCCCGCACATAAGGTTGAACTTATGCAACTTATTCACAACGTCGTTGCTTGGACTATAAGACACACTATAGCCCTGGAATTCAAAATTGCTAACATGTTCAAGGACACTACCATCTATAATAATTTTTGCGCATACGGGATCAGTTTTCACGAAACCTTGGTCTTAAGTGTGGATACTTGCAATCCAGAATCTTTGCAGTTCGATTTAACAAATGTATACCCAGAAAGGATCAGTAATACAAATAAACAGGAAATATATTCCAAACAGAATAGAAACAGAAAAGAACAAAATTACTGTTCTGGAACAATTGAAAAACATTTACTTGTTATATTATGTGAGTTTTGTTTATGGCTGTCGCCGGAAAACATATAGTAGTTTCGGGTATTTGACACCCTTTCTCTATCTTCCAGTGCGTGTTCCAGTCCTCTATCTTCCACGGCGGTGTTTGATTTTGTTGCCAAACGTTTCGTCGGTCTGCTTTATAGGAAATCCAATGAGTTGCACCCAATTATTCCTTTAGGCCGCCTCTGACCATGTGCATAACAATTCAGTCGCTTGTACCCGAGTACATCAATGTTGTTTGCAATACGCCTTGTAATTTCTGTATTTATTATTTATCGGTAATAAGGTAATGGTTGTGCCAGTGTTTATGTATGGTTCTTTGAAACATAGGTTCCGGCGAGAAACTTCTTCTTTTTCTTCTCTGTGTACAGTCTGTTCTGCTTTAACTGAAGCCATCTCTTCCTTTGTCTATCGACATCTCGTCTTCCTTGAGCTCTGTACCTTATTACTTGTTTAGGTAGTCTCATATCTTCCATTCTCTCGATATGCTTCCTCCATTTTATTTGTCCTCTCCTTATTCTGCTGGCAATAGAATATGCATTTAGCTCGGTTGTTATACCTTCACTTCGTGTTTGATGTCTAAGGGCGCAACTATTAGCACCGGCGAGAAACGTCTGAGTAAAATACAGGACATCGTAGATGAGATTCTTCCGATGTGGCCAAAGCTGCGCACGAAGAGATAGACTCTACAATGAAGACATTCGTAAAGGATTGAATATTTTTAATATACAAAATCGTATTGCAGAGAACAGAAAGAGACGGACTGCTCATGTGAATGAGATGCCAAATGGCAGGTTGCCTAAGGACGTTTTGGCAACACAAACCAGTTGGAAAACGAAGTATAAGAAGACCTAGGAAGCGTTGGTGAAGTGTATATATATATTCCCTTAGTAATATTGTCATTTCTATAGTTAGTCGTTTTCTTTGAGTTGTTGCTGGTTTAGTCTCTGATGCATAGGATATTACTAGACGTATTGTGATTTGTAAACCCTAGTTTTTGCTTCTTATGTGAACTTTCTGGTCGTCAATTAACAAACATAGAAAGAGTTTTTCAGTGTTACAGTGCATTCAATTTTTTAAATGGTAAGGTTTTATGCTAATGCCCACTTCCTCAGCAAGTCTCGGGAGAAAATACTTATTATTCCAAATAAGGTTATTCATGCACCCAGCAATTCTTCTTGCTTTCGTCAATTGGTGTTCCATTTCTTCATCTTCCCTATTGTTACTTGTAAGCCTTGTTTCTAATGTCCGTTGCTTCTTTGAGCCATCCGTATTTTTCCAATGAATAGGTGGCTATCCTTGTCAGCCAATCTTCCTCCTTTATCCGGGCTTGGGACCGGCGTGGTATCCAATGTACTACTCAATACACACATTTTTATTTACCACTGGCGGAGTTTCTGTTTATTATTTAATTTTATTTTATCTTTAATATTTTATTTTTCTAGTAAGAATAAAGACACAAGACAAGGAAAGAGACTCGACTGAAACCTTATAAGGCTGTACCAGTTATACTGTATGGTTATGAAACTTTGATTTTGGCGAAAAAAACATGAGTAGGATACATCGGAGATGAAATTCTTGCGATCTGTTAAACGGTGCACGCAAAGGAATTTATGAAATTTGTAAATGAAGATATTTGTAAAGAGTTGAACATTTTTAATTATCCATCATCGCATTGCAGAGAACAGAGATGGATTGCTCATCTGAATAGGATGGCAGATTGCTTAAGACAGTTTGAGAACACAAGCCTGTTGTACAGCGAAGTATAGGAAGACGTAGGAAGCGTTGGTGAAGGGTATATATTGGACCGGAACTGGTGATTCACTTAGTTCCTGATAGAAGAAGCAGTGAAGCAGATTATTTATCGATTCTGGTGAATTGATAACATCTGCGCCAGTTTCATTTTCATTTGTACTGTTTGTATTCTGTAAGCACCTCTTTCATTAGTTATTCGTAATTCAGCACCCAGTCGGACAGTCGCGAGTAGGAGCTCTGAAGGGTTGGTGTACGTGGACGGAGACGAATGGCAGACGGGACGTATTGTAAGAATAGCATTCGTTTTTTTATTGTATTATTTTAATTATGTATATTATTTAATATTGTAAACATTTAAATTAATTATGTATTGTTATTAATATTTCTCACAAAAACGTTTCGAGTCACATCACCTTTACGAGGTCTTAGCACCAACTCTGAACATGATTCTCGCAAATGAGCCCGAAACATTTAGACATCTGAATGTCGAAACACATAGGCCTAATTGACATAAACTGGATGTACTGGCGACTGTGAAAGTATACAGCGTAAATGCAGTCAGTATTATTATCTGCTGTATGAAATGAATTGTACGTTATGAAATGCCAAAGAAAATACGTTAACAGTAACGTAGCGAAGAAATCAGAAAATCTTGTTCTATTAATACTGTTCGTAGATTCAAAGCGAGTTTTAGAAAATTCTGGACAAAGTATCTTGTAAAATAAATAGGATTTTTAAACGCCCATTAATTAGGCATAACTTTTAATTTTCTCATATTTTCTGGAAACACCTCTCTCTCTCTCTCTCTCTCTCCCCCTCTCTCTCTCTCTCTCTTACTCACTCATTTTCACTCTTTTCCACATACTTTCCCACTCTCTCACTTCCCCTACCTCTCTTGTTCATTTGAGTCCTAGATGGACCGCAAGTGTTCCACGAATGCTCTCCAGTTCGTTTATCCCGTGGCCAAGCCCTTGTCAGCTCCTACGTGCTATTTGCGATCTCCACTTCTTTATCCACGTCTTGTGCCATGATTTTCTTTCAATTCCTCTGTTTGTGTTTCCTTCAGTGTTCTAATCCGTAGTTTATTTCTAAAAACATAACTACCCCCTTCGTCAATTCTCTTCAATTCTATTCAATTCATCTTGGCGAATGAAGGAATATTACGTCATGGATGCTATGTTTAGCATAAAATACAGAATGTCGAGAGTTTGGTACCAAACATTTGGAACTGTCGTTTCGTATGAGACTGTCAAATTTTCGTGTCTTTTGACCTTTTCCAGCGACAAGCACTGGAGAAATTTGTTTATTAACAAAAAAAATTCTTTTTCAGAAAAAGGACGTTATTTTATAATTAGTCTAATCTCCCACCTCTGGAGTTGAACATAAAAACATTATTCGTAATTAAGAAGATTGAGTCGTATCTTATATAAAGAAATTTTATTACAATGAACAGACAACCGGTTATAACTTCTTAATTTCTTTAAATAGTAACGTTTAAAGTTAAAAAAGGGTATAACTACACTCAAATCACAACATCAATCATTTTTATAACAAGACAGCTTGCTTTAATCTCATTTAAAGTACGCACCACAAAAATAATTAAAATTAAATAAGTTATAAAAAAACAACAACAACAAATTTTCTTTGATTGAGCGATGTTAAACTTTAACTGGAGGAACAACAATGAGTAATTACCATAATGTCAATCAATTAACAAATTTATTGTTAATGTTAATATTTTATAAATCTTTTCCTTTAAAATGTACAGCGCGACAAAAAACCAGCTGCAGATTGAAAAACTGTAAAAAGCTTTAAAAACTGAAACGAATGGAACCACCTAGAATAACCCCGTCCTCCCACCTAGTGTGGCAGGTGTCGCCTCAGCCAAGACTCCGTCCAAGTACGTTCCAGAGTACTCTACAGAACACTTGGATAACATTAAGTGGCGTGCACATTGAGGATGGAAGATTTCTAGAAGGCGTGCGCTACCTATAAAAAGCCGTAGCAATCGGCTTGTCAGTTCAGTGGTGTTGAGGAATTCCTTTAGCGCGGATTGAGCGTAGGTAAGGTTTATTGAGTTATAATTAGTGCAGAATTCTTTATAGTTAACATTATTATTGCGTGTAGACAATTTTTACTTGAATTGTTGTAAGGGACCGTCTTGTTGATTAAAAATTATTAATTGTGATAATTAAAGCTGGTTATTAGTGGTTTCATTGGTGTCTTGTATTTTGTTTTCCAATGTACCATAAGACGATTAGTTAGACCGTGGTAACAATACACTGTCTGATGAGTAATTATCGAAGTAAAACAAATTGTTACAGATATATAATCCTGTCCCTGTAATGGAGTCCCGTAAAAATTTTAATAATGATTTGTCTAACCAACAGAATCGAGTGAAGTACATATAGGAGAGTCAGAAAAAGTTGGGTAGACACCACCATATTCTGGACCGGGTGTTTTAGACGCCATTTTCCAAAATGGCCGAAACCGATTTTATTTTGTATATATTTCTGCTCCTGTAACAGTTATACTCATCATTTTGGTGTCTAAATATATGTTTTTAAGGGCAAGGAATCGATTAAGATGGTTTCTGAAGTTGCCTGACTGCTATTTATTAAAGAAAATCAGTTCTTATGGATTTTAAATAAAAATATGAACAAAAGTGGAATACAATATTTTATTTGGAAAGTGATATTTACACAACAAAATATAAATATATTTGCACAACATTTTTATAGACACAGAAGTAAACTCTGTTATGGAAAACTGAGTGTAAAACTAACATAATTTTTTCTCAGTCTATCTTTTACATTGTTCATTACATTTGCAATACTCTGTGCATGTCAAATATTTCAATTTACATTTACACCTACTAGTAGCACAAGCTGTACAACCGCACTGTATTAATAATTCAGAAGGCATTTTGTTAAGGCACAGATCAGGCTTTAGCACACCATTTGCATCTTTGCACCATCCATAATCTGTCAGCTGCAGGCTTGTATCAGGAAAATAGCTTTGTGATAGGTTAAAGCATTCCCGTAAAACAAAAAAGCATCTTCGGATATGTCCATTTCTTAGTGAAAAAGATGAGGGTGGTAGCTCTGATATGTGTTTCTGCTTGTGTAATGAATAACGAAGTTCATCATATGTCTTACACTTTGATGATGGATGTAAAACTTTAACAAGGTATTCCTCTGCTTTGTCAAGTGTTTCTTCAGACAGAGTATTATCTTCTGCAAATCGAAATAGTAAAGTTTCTGGCGATGCTTTTAGTGCAGATGGTTTTGTTCCAATCTTACTTGTGACATCACTACCTGTAAGTATGTGGGCCTTAATTAAAGTGTTGCAAAGTGCAGCTCCCAGGTGCCTCCCAAGTGTGTGTAGAGGCACATAGCGCATTTTATCACCCACTACCACTTTGATCCACAATTCTTGCAATCCGTTACTGAATAGTTCAAATATATATCGAAGGATGAGAACAACTACATCAGTGTCATTTGATAGCACTATGAGGTATGTTATGCCCGACTGGACAGCATGGAACAGATGGATTATAATTCTGCTATCTGCTTCTTCAACAAAGGTTTGAAGGTCCGAGCAAGTTTGAACTTCTTTGTTCATAACTATTAATGCATCTCTGCTGTCATTGTCTCCTGTGATGGTTCCACTTATCACTGTAGTGAAGTTAGTCATTTTTGCTTTTTCAATGAAACTAGTAGCAGCAGCCAAATGGAGCATCTCTTTGTTTTTGCTTGAAGACCAGAATCTGTCCATCTGTATAGGAATAAGACTCTCCTGTTTGATTTTTATCAGTTCGATTGGATCAGCATTTCTCCGTCTTTCACTTTCACCTTCTTTAAGTGACTGCTCAATGTAGCTGTCAAACACAAAGTCTACTCGTTTAATTCTCTTGTAGTTACTTGTATTAGTCCAAAATTTATCAAAAATATTTTGAAAAGTTAGCATATCCTTAGTTGTGAGTTGTCGAATTTGTGACATAAAATCAACTATGACAGCAGTATCCATGACATCACGCTGTTGAAAACAGTATTGCGTTTGATCGAGTTTCTTCTCTAGTTCAGTCAATAGTACATGCTTTACAGGTTTACTTGTGTAGCCATTACTATCTAACAACATACTAGTTGGCAACAGATCATATTTCAAAATACCTTTCATAGTTTCTCCTCTTGCTTTAGCTATGTCAATACTTCTATCAGCTGCAGCAATACTATTTTTTTGGGAAGCTAGTGTTGTCTTTGATTTCACAGTATGAACTATTGTTTTCCTCTCCATTGTTGGGAGTTTTACCTTTGTGATAACGTCAGAAAGTTTTGAAGTTTTATTTACAAAACGGTCATTTCTAAATTGTTCATATCCGTCTTGTCCGTGCTCTTTCAGTTTCAACAGACGGAGAGCATCTTCCCTAGGTACACATTGGTTGCTGATAAAATTATGAAGCTGTGTTTGGCTGGATGTTTCATATGGATTGCCTCTAGTGTTCATAAATTCACAGAGTACATTAACGCATATGAACATGTTGGTACTCAAGTTTCCTGACAATTCATGATGAAGAGTTACCTCACTGTAACCAGTACCATTAGCACCAAGTATTTCTCGGAAACAGTTGCTTATTCCTAGCACTTCGTGATACACCAACTCCCATTACGTGACGTATATTTGTTGCTTTGTTTGTCCTATTATCCCCTTAGAGCTCTTTTGAGATCGTTGGATAGTTTGTTCTAATTTCATGTCTGGTGAAACTGCACAAATGGTCGTTTGGTTTGTCTTACTACAAAATGACCTGCTTTAAATTTCTGATTCACTTCAGGATGCTCTTCCTCTAACCATCTCATTTTTTCCAGGTACCATGATGCATATCGTAAATAGTTTATACTGTCAAATTCACGGAATACAGGTAGAAGTTTCTGAATAGCTTGAAGGTGGCTATCCCAATCACCATTTCTGTCAGCTGCTATAAGAAACTTCAACAAGTTAACAAGGTAAAGGAATGTATCCCAGTACCTACACATTTCGGACTTCATAGCACAATCACTACTAAATTTTTGAACGTCTTTGTACAAAACTTCTACTGACTTTAAAAGTTCAATAAACTCGGTGGGGCTTGTATTCACATTCTTATTTGAAATAATTAATTTTAATTTCTGAGCATGTTGAAGGGTAAGCTCATATTTTTCCTTGGTGTTACATTTCCAAAACGCTGACCATTTCATCTTCAATATAGCTTCTTCAAGAATCAGTAAGCTCATAAGAGATCTGACATAGTGGGTTCCATTCATTACTGATTCGGCTGTTTTTACACCAAACCTTGCACTCAATAAGTGCATCCTTTGCACCACTTCCATGTAGAAACCTTCCAATATTGTGCATGACAACCTTTGCACAATTGAAGTTTCCGATCATTGGAATTATGTCACGAAATTCAGATGGACTGTTTATCATAATATCAGCAATGATATGGAATACACCCTCGTCTGATAATATTGGTAAAGCTGGTTGTTTAAGCTGCGAGCAAATATTCTGCAAATTTTTCAATGCTAAAAATACTGTTGCATGTTCTGTAACTGGCTTGGGAATGAATGGAAGAAATCCCACATGCATGAGAGGTGGTGTCGCAGTTGAGATCAGAGAACGACATCCAGCCCATGTTGGAACAATTATTCTGTCAGTACTTTCTTCAGGAATTCCATGTTTAATGAAACTGATCGCAAACTCAGTTTCAGCATGTATCTTTTCGGCGGCCTTATTACAAAGCAGGCCTTCCTTAACTTTGAAACTTTCGGGAAACCATGGTTTGCTGACTGGACTCTTGTAATGTAGGACCCTTTGACATGGTAATTCCTTTTGTAAATAGTGACTTCGTTGGATTAAATTAGTCTCAGATACCTTTGGTTTGACTGGCAATTTGGTGCGATCAGGACATACTTGAAATAGAACACTGACTGTGTCATGTGCATCATGAGTACCAGATATAATTGAAGCATCTCGATGATCAAAATTGTCAAAGGCTGCGATAGTAAAGTTGTCAGTATCAAAATGGCTTGGCAAAGGTGTGTTACCATTTTCACTTGCTTGTATAGCATAGGCTGCTAATTGCTGTCTTTTACGCAACACTTCATTGTAGCTCACAGAAACTATTGCTCTATTCATACAAGTAATTAACTCTCGACTTTTACACTTTACATAAATGGTATGACCAACCATAAGATGCAGAGGCGTTTGTTTCATGCCGCGATGAATAGAGTAATACAATATTTGGTATATTACTTTTGCAGATACAGCCATTTTCCTATTATGAAAGCTTGCACCATGTTCAACATCACATTCGTCATCATCGTCTTGTGTGTCCATTTTGAACTGATATGGATCGGAATCTTCTTCATTCATAGTATTTGATAACAGCAGACCTTTGTTAATATTTAAAAATGCAGACAAAAATGTTAACATTTCATCAGGCATCTCAGTAGCCATCCATGACGTCTTTAGTTCATCTGAATCACAGAATTTATTAGCAAGTCCAAAGTCTACTTTCTGTAAAGCCTCTCTGATATCTTTTGCAGCAGCTTTGATGTTATCTACTTTCCGCATACGTTTGACTATTTCATCAGTCCCTACCTTTGACGAGAAAACCATCAATGACTCATTTTTACTATCAGATGAACTGAAGCTTATTTCATCCTCGCAATGTCTTTGCAGTCTTAGTTTAACTTCGTTGTTTCTAATTACGTTTTCACCAGCCAATTCATTTACCAAATCACGGATTTCCGTTAGTGTGAAGCCATATCCTTCTTTAAGCTTAGGGACAATAATTTCCATTCCTTTTTCAAATGCCAAATTTTTTGATGAAATGGTTTTCTGGTTTTTCACATTTTTCATAGCATATTCATATTTTCTTAAATATGCTTCTAAACAAACTTTGTGGTACAGTAAATCTGCACCAAAAACTTGAGTATCTGATTCCAGATCTGCCACACGAGTATAAACGTCATCTTGAAAATAGATTGCTGCAGATAAAAAATATTTTTCTCGTTCAGATTCACTTATACGAATCTTTTCCCGCACACCATTATGACTTTGATGCCCACAGACAATACATCGAATATGTGTTGGGCGCACAATTGATGAAGGAGGCTCTCGTGGTACAACAGATGATCTTGTTTTCCTGGAGATTTCTTCATTGGCATGGTCATCTTCACTTTCTGATACTTCACTATTATTCTTTTCTGCTGCTATTTTATCAAGAGATTTTTTTAAATTATACGTTTTATAGCACGGGTTTGTCACGTGATACACAAACACAACATCAGAAGCCACACTTTTCAGCCTTTTTGAAACTATGTCATCTCTTATGGCGGCTGCTTCTTGTACTCTTTTTCTTCGATTAACTGTGGTAACTGTCTTGTTTCTGTCTACAGACTGACAAATAATGCACATTTCCACGTCAAATAAAACATTTGGTTTTTCCTGGCGAACAGTTGCCAGTCTCATTCCTATCCTTTGTTGATCATCCATTTTCATCAATGGTAGTTAACCTGTAAAAAAACATAAATTATTTTTATAAAATGAACATTCCAGTTTTTAGAATGTATCAGCTTAAATATTACAGTTAAGTAGGCCAGTTTTTAAATTGCGCATTACGCCCTGTAATAGAGGAGTCCTGTAAAACTTTTAGTACTGATTTTATTTAATAAATAGCAGTCAGGCAACTTTAGAAACCATCTTAGTCGATTCCTTGCCCTTAAAAACATATATTTAGACCCAAAACGATGAGTATAACTGTTACAGGAGCAGAAATATATACAAAATAAAATCGGTTTCGGCCATTTTGGAAAATGGCGTCTAAAACACCCGGCCCAGAATATGGTGGTGTCTACCCAACTTTTTCTGACTCTCCTATATGTACTTCACTCGATTCTGTTGGTCAGACAAATCATTACTAAAATTTTTACGGGACTCCAGTACAGGGAATGTATTAATAGGAGTATCTCTGCTTTCTACTTAGTGTCGCTGCGAATTGCATAACGTGACTTAGACACGTGATGAAAGCTTGGGTCAACTTTCCGTTACGTAGGTTTGCTCACGTACTAAAGACATGTTGGACATTAGGCTGAACAAGCAAGAACAGATTCTACACGTTAGAAATGTTTCATAAAATAAGCTTTCAGAAACTTTCAGTTTATAAAAAGTAAACCCGTTTCATCTAGTCCTGTCACTGCCTAATGGGCTTGGTCACTCACCTCAGTTGGTTACACCTATGTCAAAAATATTCCATGTGTGTTATTACTTTGCTATCCCTAATGTTCTCTATCCACCCACCTTTTACTTTTTGATTTAATTATAAAATATTCCTTCATTTTCAAAATTAATTTTAATATTTAATATATTGTCTTACCCTTACTCCCTTTCTTTCAATATTTTTAACTCTTCTCTAAATTTTCTTTCAACTGTATTATTAAGTACTTTTCAAATCTCATAGTTTTCAAGTGGATTAACAAATCTGTAATTCTCTTCTACGAAATGTGTTGCATATAAATAAATTGTTGTTCTATTACCTTCTCCTCGTTTATGGTCAGACAACCTGCATTTGAATTTCCGTCCTGTCTTGCCTAGGCACACTTTGTTACATTCTTTGCATTTTAATTTATAAACTCCACTTCTCTGTAAGATTGGGATTTCTTCTGCGCCGAAAAGAAATTTATAATTAAAAGTAACGAATGAAAGAGGTGTTGAAAACGTTAGGTCTAGAAAAGGATGTACACACGCAAACACACGTACACATACATACACACATATTGAATGTACTTGAAAGAAATGTAAAAATACCGACGCGGGTGGCTGAACCCGCCAGAAAGTATAAGGGCGTTTACCGTAAGACTTTTGTACAAAAATGTGTACGCGCTGTAGAGCAAGTGGACACATAAAGGAATTGTCTCGTTTCATTATTGTATATTTCTAATCCGATGATGAGCTGTGAAGCTTGAAAGCGCTAATCGGAAAATGTTTTCTATAATGGTGTGCAACAGTGTTCTTTCTGTTTGCAAAAAGTTCTTTTTGTCTTATATAAACTATAAAGACTTTACTGATGTAACAGAGTCTTTCTTTTAAATAAGTTGTTAATAATTGCACATAAATAGGCCTAATATAAGTTTACTTCTTTGTAATGTCGACTGCAGATCCTTCAGACGACGCTTTGCTCCTATCAAAACGAATACGTGGGTCGATATACTTTGTCCGGCTCAGGGTCGCTTTCGGGCACGTAGACATTCCTTACGGACACGGTTACTTTCACCGCGAACCGATATTATTACTGCTACTGGTGTATTGGCCGTTCCAGTAAACTTGAAGTGTCTGTATCCCTAATCGGAAAATCTTGCACTTTCGCAGAATTTTCAAACTTTTGTTTGTCGCAATTGGCAGGTTGATCGTCACGGACCAAGCGGCGTTTACACGTTATCGATTCAGGAGAGGAACCGATCTATCCGTTTAAAACAGTTTTAAACGATTGAATTTCTCGTAAACTGATTGTTTCTTTGGTAACCCCTACTTATGATTTCCTACAGATAATGAAGGTTCTTGTCCAAGAAGGCTTCAGAACAGAATAAGTCTTGTTCAAAAACCTGAAATATTTTACGACTGATTATAAAACCTATTTACTTAAAAATCACGTACATTCGGTTATTGATTGTTAAAAAGCATTTTTATCAGACAGGCCTTATTATGAATATTCTGATATAAGTCCTATTTAAAAATTTCCCATATCTCGAAAGTTATTTAAATTGACGTGTTTTATTATGAATATACCGTAAAATAATTGCGTACTCTCGCACACGCGCACTACACACGCGGCTAAATACCCTTACGCACCATATCTCACTGCACTTGTGAGTTACTCAATGCTGTGACTAACATTTTTAACAATGTTCCGTATCAACTAATTTATAATATTCAAACCTGCAAGCTCTACTTATTCAGACAGTGTCTTTATATGTTTTACTCTCTGCTATATTCCATACGGAATTAGAACGTCCATTCCAATATATATAGAATGTTGGTGTACACGCTACTGATAATAGATTATTAGGTCGAATGTCTCCCTTTTTTCTGTCACGTTTGACGCCTATTTCACTGCATATCGGAGAGCGCGGCCGGAAGGAAGATCAATTTGAGGCATAGTAAATATTAGTGACATGAAGTGTACAGCAAGGTGCCAAGACGACACTTTGGTACCGAGCCAACTGTAATACGTGCACTGCTCAATGTTTACAAGAACGAAATGGCTGGCACATTACATGTAATCTAATATGTTACAACAAACATTAATACTGATTGCTATTCTGAAGTGGAATTTATTTGGGAAAACACTTTTGTTGTGCTTTTTCATTTGAAACAACTTAACTTGCCATATAAAACTAACTTCTTTACAGTCCTATTGATTTTAACTCCATCCTGTCAACTTTTTAAATTGACGTCTCAAGTAGGCGAAGATGGAAGACGTTTTGTACATAAACTACGATTTCTCAGATTGGCTATATTAGAGAGGTTGCATATTCATTACTGTTTATATACTTAACGTGCCATGTACTTTGATTCAAATTTAGCTCCTCATAACACTTACTTAAGGTGTATTTTAATAACTCAAAAATTTTGTTATTCCAGAAACTCTCCCAGTACAGCTTAAAAATTGTTTATGACTTTTCAAACGAATTAAGAGACCAGGAAATTAATTATGAAAAATTACGAATCTATTATGGAATTATCAAAATGTATAAATGAAGTCGTTGTAAAATTACAAAATTCTGCAAAGTGACTTACTACTACACATAAGTGCAAGACAAGCCTTTAACCAAGGAAAAGGTTTGATATCGAGTACGATATTTCTTTACCATCTTATGGAATAAAGAACGAAAATGCCTGTTGTATCGTTGCATGCAGTTCCTCAAAATACTGGTAACACCTATCTATTCATTACCTAACCGAATCAATCTCTGTATTCTGATGCACGGGATAATCATATATATGAAAAGTAGGCTATTTCATCGGGTTCCCCAAGTATTCTCCCAAAAAGAGTTCAATGATGCGCTTAAGAGTTCGAAGACAGGGGCAACTTGTTTTTTGTAGAAGTTTCACCATCAGCTATTTTTCCCGTCAACAGGTTAGTGGAAAGATCGCCTAATGGATTATGTGTTCATGGAATTAATGGATGCCACCAACACATAAAGTCACACATTATTTTCTTAACTATCAATTGCTATGTAAGGAACTAGGATACATTAACTCATTGCGGAAAGGTGTCCAAGACGCTGAGCATTCGGGAAGTCCTAAAATGACAAAAATTAAATTCTTTTTAATTTGTGTAATATTATATAAAAGCGTCTTTATTATTTAAGAACTTATAAGTATGAAGATACTAAGATTTCTAACAGTTTCGGCTAACTTTAAAACGGTATGACTGTAAATCTGTTAAAGTAATTCAATTCTGTTTTGTTACCTACTAGCTGTTACCCGCGGCTTCGCACGCGAATATTTGACTTTTAATAAGTATTTAATATAATTTTTATTGTCTATGTCTATATGGCGTTCTGTCAGCTCGTATAACAATTTTGTACTCGTTAGTCAAATTCTCTCCAAAGCTGTCTTCAACACTTGTATTATTTTAACTTCTACTAAATTATTATGTTGGTGCAACAGCCTTTGGAGATTTAAAAGTACCCATTTGTAAATCCTTTGGAGATACTGATAAAGTACCTGTTAAATTAAAAACACTAAATTCTTTATTTTAAGTGTTACTGTGTTAGAAGCATTGTATAACACATTAAACGTTATGTTTTCCTCAATCATATATATGTTTTCCTCGTGCGCAGTATATCTTGCTTCTGGTAATTAACTTTAAGAGAGCAGTCACATACACAGCGTACTTCTCGTCATTGCTAACTAATGTTAATAATTCTGTGCACCCACCACCCCGTTCTGCCAGTAATTACAGCGACTTCTCGGTACAACATCTAACTAGGTTATATTTATTGTACAACACGTATGTTTCAGCTAAATCAAATATAGACTGAGTGTTCCTGTATCGTACAAACATAACTTTGGATTTGAAACTTCCAAGTCTAAAACTAAGTCAACAGAAATTTCTGGTAATGACTACATAATGTCAACATGAGGCGGTTGCCTATATAGAAAATGGTCTACACCTCAACAGACTAGACGACAACGAAATCAATGCAGGTCACGCTAACCATGAGTGTAAACTGTTTGTTATACTGTACATGAGGAGTAAATATGACGGCGCTTTATTAGTAGAAGTATGACTGCATACCACGCTGAAGTAATGCGAAAGCTGTTTCGGAGTGAGTTGACGCCAAGAAATAAGTGTTTGTGGTTTTGGTGGTTCACGAAACCTCTTGCGGCCCCAAACATTAGTTTTCAAAGTTTCTCCGCGTAAACAAACAACAAATTATAATACCGTAAGCATTGTAAGCGTTAGACCGTTGTGACTCATTAGTGGTTCCATCTCCTTTTTGTGCTGCTGGGTTGAAGTATTTCCTTCCGTTTCCTCTGGGTTTGCACAATAAGATTCGTTTTTGCAGGAGTTTATTCCCCGTTCCCAACACCTGGTCCTTCCGACCTTCTCTGCATTATTTAAAGTTTTTATCTAAATTATAAATTCACCCTGATTGCTTCACTTTCATGTCAATCCCTTATTACCGTGCACACCTGCTGTCAGATAAATAGATTTTTCTTTAATTTCTATTATTTAGGATCCAGACTTACCTTCTTGGTATAGCACACTTGTATTATATATATATAGTCACTTTCTGCTACAGTCCGTTTCTTGATGTATATAATACATTTAATATTTATAATTAATATTTACAATTAATTATTATTAATATTTACAACAACCACACACAATATGCAACATATAGAAAACCATCTTCCACTAACATCATTATACCTAACCATTCTGACCACCCACCACAACATAAAATGGCAGCATTTTATTCGCTATTTAACAGAATGTACAAAATTCCCCTAAACAAACTAGAAACTGACAAAGAAAGAAATATAATATACCAAATTGGTTACGAAAATGGATAGAATAAAAATACTGTGAACAAAATAGAAAATAAAATCAAATATAAAATAAAAACTGAACAATTAAGAATTAATCAAACTGAACAACACATAAATAATAACAACAACAAAAAATGGGCCACATTCACATACATAAATAATAAAATGACAAAACTAACAAAACTATTTAAAAACACAGATATAAAAATAGCATACAAAACTAATAAAAATAAATTACAAAATCTAAATAGTTCACACAACAAAGATAATACAACAACTAACGGCATATACAAAATTGAATGCCAAGATTGCAATAAATGTTACATAGGACAAACAAAAAACAACTGAAAAAACGTTATTTTGAACACCTAAATGCATACAAAAAACCAGAAATATATAAATCCAATTTAGCCACACATGCAATAAACACAGGACATGAATTCCCAGACATAACCAATGTAACACTAATAAAACATATATCACACAAAGGCACCATAATGAACATTTGGGAAAATTTACAAATATACAAACATAAAACAGAAAACAAACTAATACGTGAACAAATACAAATCAATACAAAACATGACACAATATTCAAAGCACTCAACATTGAAAATACACAAAAAACTAACACATACACCACAATCACACACAATAAAACCAATTTGAAATACCAGAAGTCAACAGGAAGCCACAATAATAATAGTCAACGAACAACACATATGTACTTCACCAGACAAAAAAACCGGAAGGCTGAGGATGGGTACAAGATGGTACCCGAAACATGTTCCAAATAAGGAAAAATAACATCTTGAGGTAAATTTAATTATAAATATTAAATGTAATATATATATATATATATATATATATATATTGCACCACGGGTATATGCGGGGAGGGTACAAACCAGTCGAAGACTGAAGGACTACGAAAAAAAAAATATATATATATATATATATTGCGACAGTACAACCATATATGGTACTCTGCATTGTCAAAATAATTAAAAGAATTAATAAAAATAAATAAATCTATAGTCGATAGACATGATTCAGATTGCAAACTGGATTATTATTAATTCTGATAATTGAAGCTGGATATTAGTGACTTTATTGGTGTCTTGTATTTTGTTTTCCACTGTACCATACGACGATCAGGGAGACCGTCGTAACAATATTACACACACACACACACACACACACTTTCATTTAGGAATCTCTGATGATACAGGTAGCTAAACGTGTGCAGATTGAAATGAAACGATTAAACAAACAAACAAACAAACAAACAAAAAGTAAGAACATTCTGCTTGCACAAGTAATTATAATCATCATCATCATCGTAGTCACCAAGGTTAAAAGCAAAAATTGTTTGTTCCGGTCCCAAGCAGATAGACTGGATCTGGTCATTCCAACGCTTTTTCGGACACGCCATACCTCCCCGTACTTTAGGCTCATAATTCCACAGTTTTGGGGGATGCGGTAGTCATCCATTGAGTTAAGATGCTCAGATCATGTTAGACGATTTTTGTAATCCTTTCAAGTATACTCATAACATTCAAATGTGGGGATGGACGTCACCTTGCAGACCTTTAGAGGGTGCGTTCCCTTCCTCGTTAATTTAAGAGTTCCCCTGATTGTTCCACACATACGGTTGAACTTATGCAGTTTCTTTAGCCCATTATTGTTTGTAATATAAGGTAAATTATAGCCCAGATATTCATAATTACTGATCTGCTACAGAACAGTAAGATCTACAACGTTTATAATTTAATACTATAAAAACTATACAATAGAATAATTATAAATTGAACACACACATACACGGCGATTTCCTGAATAACCCCTATGATACTGAAAACTGTAACAGCATTCTCGAATTAAATTCTATCATCAAAAAATTCTTCTTCTTCTTCTTCTTCTTCTTCTTCTTCTTCTTCTTCTTCTTCTCCTTTTTCTGCAATAAGTATTAGGCCGCTCATTGATCGGCCCTTCTTCTTTATGACCTACCAATATTTGTTGTTCTTCAGAATTCGTCAGGAGATTTGTTTTAGCAGGCGTTCATCCTCCGTTCTTGACACGGCGTCAATTTATACTCGGTTGAACCCTTTTTATAGTCTCCTTTTCTTTTTATGTAATTTATAAATTATAATTTCGAAGGCTCTCCCTGATTTCTTCACTTTTAGTCTATCGATTCTTGTTGCCTTCCATAACTGTCCTTACGAATCTCAGCATGTCGCTTCTTTATAGGTATCAGGGCACTGCCATAACGTTTTGTAATTTTAACGCAATATAGTTTCTCCCGTAACACATACAAATCTTTTTTTATTAAGATAACACACATTATAAAGATGTTTTTTTTTTATTGAGCCGCACATTTTTTATTATTTTTTTTAATAGAAAATCTGCGTCGGTAGAATAAATCACAGAAGAGGATTCTGAAGGTATTGATTATTTTCCTTTCTGTTATAAGCTTACACTCCACAGAATAGGAGCCTTGGTATGCAACGGACTTCATATAGCTTTACTATTATATGCAATTAATGGCAATATTAAAAATTTCACTGCCAATCACAACTTCAGTAAAATTATTTTCCAGGCTTTTGGGCGGTCGTCCTCTTCTTACAAAACGAGACGTTTCGACTACACAGCTGCGCCAGTCATCTTCATTGGATCTTCCGTTTACTGTTCTGCGTCTCCGACGACTGACGACCACCGGCCGGATACTAAGGTTGCTGAAATTAATGCTAAGTTCACTGTAAGTTTTATCTATTCTCAGTAGCAAAAACTGGATCATTACCAAACCTAACGGTTTTGATAAAATTTGGTAATATAAATAAAATACGTGTAAATCTGATTGTATTTTTTAAGTCGTTTTACAGAAAAACCGCTAAAGGTTACACAGAAATCTTCAGTAGTTTAATGTCAACAAGTATACAAATGTCAGAAAACATAATTTAACTTCATGATAACAATCAAAGTATAACACAGTTACACAGTATAACACAGTGCTTGCCAATCTACAACTTTATGTTGTACAGACCTTACGTACATCAAGTAAATATTTTCGAACTACTGCTGTGACAGCTAAGAAGATACCAGGTGAGTCTATGTCACTT
Source organism: Magicicada septendecula (assembly GCA_034769895.1). Classification (NCBI taxonomy): domain Eukaryota; kingdom Metazoa; phylum Arthropoda; class Insecta; order Hemiptera; family Cicadidae; genus Magicicada; species Magicicada septendecula. Next base: position 399,215,780 of record CM068372.1, on the reverse strand, counting down.
CAGACAGCAGCACAGCTATCTTGATGACAAATGGTTGTCGGTAAGGGCTCAACAGTAACCCTCCCCCCCCCCACCAACTTCTGACATACCCGTCTGCCAATACGCGCAGCTGTATTTACCGTTATCTGTTCGCCCACGGTCAAGTTCATTACTTTACTGATTCAAATTATTTAACGTTTTATCAGAAAAAAACGACACGTTAGGACCGCTAAGTTTATATCAAACATTCAGTTATTTATTCGTGTTTATTTATTAATTAATTAAAATTAAGGTTATTAATCAAACTTAGTCAAGTGTTTATAAAAGAACACGAGCTCTGTTATTAAATTATAGGCAGTGGAAATGTTTTGAAAACAAAAACGATAATCTTTCTTTATTACACCACCCTAAGCTGAGATATCAGGTTTTTTATAGCCACATTTTGCTTAGTCAAGTGTATTTAAAAGCTGTTTACACTTGACTATCGATAATTAAAAAAAAAAGAAATTGAAATATTAATTCAGACTACCAGTTCATACTTGTTCTCAGATCAGTAGCAAGTTTATTGTTTTACACTAGTAAAATTTGTTAATAATGTAGATATACCAGTCTCATAACGATACTTGTTTATAAACGTTCTAACCATAATTCTTAATGCCAACGGCAAATGACGATTACTTTGTCAGTACGATAACAAATGACATAATTAAAGGTTTCTCAATATGCCAACGAACGTACAAGTCTATTTACCGTATCATTTTGTAGTATTTCTAGTCTTAAATAATTTTTTAATGAGGATTGGAAATGCACTCACGAGCGGAGCGTGGGTCTCTTACCTTAAGTGAATTACCCATTAAAACCCCTCCTCCTTTGGACGAGCATTGGCCTGGAACCGTTTGTCGCACTAATTCAGACTAGGCGATTTTGCTGCGCCCAATGAGTTCACATCAATATTGATGTACTTTATAGACGTTCTGAATCTTCCTTCTTCACCCGAAGGATGCCCTCTGTGTAATGTGTCACATGATTTCAAACGCCTTCTCCTCTTAGCATGGCCCCGACTATTTTATCTGGAGCTATCCTTCCTACATCCACCATTAATTGTAGTATGAATTAAATACAATTAAATATATAGCTGAAGTGAATGGGTACCGAAGCTCAATGGTCGAACGGTTATTAGTAAACACAAAAAGAAGAACGTCATCAGTACACGTAACAAAAATAATAAAGTTAAGTTTATTTCAACTGAGTACACCAATAATATATGTATGGTTGTAAAAAACAATTTCGGAAACATAACATCCTAGTATCGTTTCGTACCACAAATAATGTTCAAAAATTATTACGGCCTAAAACACAACAGCTTAAAGAAAAAAGGACAGGTGTTTACAAAATGGTTTGTAATGATTGCGATATGGTGTATATCGGTCAGACAGGCAGGGCATTTAGACAGAGGTTTAAAGAACATCTACCTAAAAATAACTTAAAAGCCTGTAAATCAAAATATGCCGAACACTTAATGGTGCATAACCATAATCATACTGACTTTGACACCAACTGCAAGCCATTACATCTCTGCAATAAGGGACGATACATGAACGCAGCCGAAGAATTTGAAATATACCGGGCGTTTAAGTGCAATCCTAGTAACATGTTAAATGACCAGCTGAATTTTAAATCACATCAGCTATACGATATGGTTGTGGACAAATTCATATTAAGCAGGAATAGATAGCAAACGATGGTGGGGCGTTGTGACGAGACCGTAGAGGAGTTGCAGGCAGTGCGTCGCGAGCCGGCAAAGGGTGCGCACCCAGACATCGGTTAACTTGTGTAGTGTGTTTTATTTTAATGTGTAGTAGTTTAGTTTTAATGTGTTAACGACGTCCACACGGGTCTGAAATCTGAAGATGAGGCCTTGAGCCTCGAAACGCGTTATTTAATTAAATACAATAAGAATTCACACGACGGATGAAAAAAAAAGGTAAATTAATTTTAATCTGTACTGTTGAAGAAGGTGTGCTCCGTGTTATCCTATATTCCTGGGCAGTACAGAGAGTCTGTAAACAAGGCTTTACCCATTTTATGGAGGTACGTTCGGAAATATCTATGGCCGCTGAGTCAAGGTAGACGGACAAGAAGGTACATCAAGCAGGCGCAACCGCGGGCGGTATGGGGAGACCGACTATTACCTCACCCAGTTTCTGACTGGACTCGGGTATTTCCGATTTTACCTGAAGAAAGTTGGAAAGGCCGAGTCACCAGAATGCCTGTACTGTCCGGGAACTGCGGACGACGCCAGCCATCATTCTTCGTTTATGACAGATGGGAGTAACATAAAAGATCGTAGCAAGAGGATCTCCCCGGATAACACCGGTGAACCGATGCTTCAAGGGGACGACGCCTGGAACTGTATGGCACGCTTTGCAGGAAAGTTTATCGGGTGACGAAGATAGATTTAGAAAATACAATATAGAAGAATAACAAATCATATGTGAGCCCTAGTGCTGAAGAACAACAGTCCAAGTAATGTGTCAAACAGTTCCAGGTTAGTGTCCTACGTAGAAGAGAAAAGGCAGGTGGTTTTCTAGTGGGTCGAGTATAAAATACTCAAACCCACAGAACTAAAAAGTGTGCACACTTCCACACATTTGTACGGCAAATTTTTCTACCTGGCCTCGTAAGAAAATAAAAATAAAATAATAATAATTATTATTATTATCATTACTGTAACAATATAATAGCAAATAGATCTTTTTACAGAAATATACGGTGCAAAGTCGGTCAGTAAGGCTTTGAGTTGCTGGTAAAGAGATTAGCAACATTAACTAAATTTTTGCCTCATTCTGTAGTAACAAAGTCTGCAAATACACGTCAAGCATGCGATGAAATTCTTCTCGTTTCCCTCTGACTGTTTACATTCTAAATGTCTGTTTTCCTTTGTTATGTTTTACCAAACAGCGCTCCCAATAAAACAACTTCATATTTATTTTTCGACACCAAGTATAAGTACAAAGCACTGGAACAGAATGCAGCGGTCTTATTTCTTTCAAGACCGACTTGTATTCTTTTCAGCAGAGACGCAGATAACATTTCCTTCTGGGGAGCGCGGTTTTGATAGATTCTAAATTTTTTTTAACATAACTACAAAAATTAAAATGAAAAAAGAACTTGTTATTTCTTATTTATTTGTTTTCTTGTTACTTAATAAACACACACTAAAAATGTAAGCCAACTTGCTTAGTTGCTAAATATTAAAATTGATACATTTGTAACGCTTAGACAAATCCGGCTGTAATATAGCACAGTTTTTACTTATATTCTCACGTAGGCTTCCGCGGGCAGTGTCCATTATTTTTTTAAGTCTTCTTCCAGTATGGACCGCGCCAAAAATCTCTTGTATGACAACGCTTCACTCATATTACAATGAGTATCCTCAGGTCTAAGTGACGAAAAGGCCGGCAAACGAAGTTAATCATATAGTGTTGAAGTGGTGTACTATAGTGTAGACATTTTTAAAACCAAACACAAACAGAATCCCGTATAACATTGAAGATATCTACAAAATTCCATGTAGTTGCGGAAAGGTTTACATTGGCCAGACGGACCGCCTGATTACAACAAGAGTCCAAGAACATGTCGGACATACTGTTACGAGAAACCTACCGAACAACCCAGAACATTCTCAACTCCTCCCGTCTAGTGTGGCAGCTGTTGCGTCATTCAACTAGGTGATTCTAGTGAGTTGCAGGAACACTTGAGATACTCATTAAGCCGCCTCGTTCAGTTAAGGAGGGAAAGCTGTACTGTACCTCAGCGCGGCGTATATAAAGCCATAGCAGCCGGGTTGTCAGTTCAGTTACGTGAGCGAATTTCGCTAGCGCGGATTGAGTGTTTGACGAAGTGAAGTAGTATTGTGTTAATAATTGTGTGAAACTCTATTAATAGACACTGTTATTGCGCGTGGACAAATCTAACTGGAAATATCGTACGAGTTAATTATAAACTGTTTAATTTGTTTAATTGTGATAATTAAAGCTGGTGATTAGTGACTTAATTGGTGTCTTGTATTTTGTTTTCCACTGTGCCATACGACGATCAAGTTAGACCGTCGTATCAATACGAAGAACTCAGCAGTTGGAAAGTGGCCAATGCTGAGCATTCAGCCTTAACTAAGCGCATGGTAAACTTCGAAGATGCGTCTGTAATAAGGTCGTGTAATAGGTATTATGACAGATTGGTTCTAAAAGCAATAGAAATTAATCAACACAGAAACGGCCACGCTTAGCACGACTTGGTACCCTTTACTTACTTGTTTGACTGTACGCGGGTTGCCTGACCGTACAAATAATGTATACAGCGTAACACCTACAGTCCACTTACCGGACCACCCACCGCTACTTCTACACTATATAACTAAGTTCGCTTGCCGGCCTTTTCGTCACTTAGACTTGAGGTTACTCACTGTAATATGAGTAAAACGTTGTCATACAAGACATTTTTGTTGCGGTCCATACCGGAAGAAGACTTCAAAAACATAAAATTCTTACTTACGTTACATGAACAATCATCCAAACACTATGTATCTAATCACTAATTAACCAATCATTAAAACACACACACAAGCTCACACATTCTCTTACGTGTACTCACGTTTTCACATTTACTATCACTTATAACGATATGTCACGCCCACAAAACGCTAAGACACAGACGTCAACGTTTAGCACTTGAATGTTTGACGGTTAACGGAAAAGTCAGCGACGCGTGACTGAAGTATTTTAAATAAAGGGTAGAGGATGGCTAATGGCATCCTATCGACGTGGTTCGGACAGAAAGAGCTTATGGTTAAATGTAAACAAGATGGTCTTCTTCTTATAGACTTCAGGGTTTAGGCAATGTGCGTGTTCCGGCTTCACGTTATCAGATTCATTTCTTTCTTAGTCTTCCTACATCCCTTCTTCCAGAAGGGTTGTACTTGTTTACAGTTACTGGTATTCTATTTTCATCCATGCGACTTCAATACTGTCTCCATTTTCCCTTGTATTCTTAAAATTTCTGATTTAAATTATAAATTAATTGATGGCCACTTCATGAAACATATTAATACAAAGGTTTCGTAAAATATATAAAAACACTTGGTACGTTCCACAGATTTTATTTGACTCTGACAGCTGTTGTTTCGACCTCCTAAGCCATTGACAAAGAGACTCTTCAAAGAGGTCGAAACAGCTGTCAGAGTTAAATAAAATCTGTGAAACGTACCAAGTGTTTTTATATATTTTACAAAACCTTTGTAAATTATAAATATTTAATTCTCTCCGTATATCTCCATTCCTTATATGATCCTTTCTTGTGCATCCTTTAACCCTTTTCAAAAATCTCAACTCTGTTGATTGTATGTTGCTTTTATCTCTTTGTTTTTTAATCTAGGATTCACTGCCATATAATAGAACTGGAACTAAACACGTCGGTAATGGAATTAAATAAGAAGTCTGTTCTTTGTAATACGAAACGACGTAAATGAGTTGAGACACTGTGTATTTGTCTTATTAATTTCTTCTAAGTTTGAGACACGCTGTCTTGAAAACGTTTCTCTCTAACTTTCTGTCTCTCCCTATATCCACCCGTTTGTGTTTAATTCCTTTGCCTAGATCGTTTATGTCACAACAGCTACCTCCCACCTCTCGCGGCCGCATGAAATATAGTTGTTCGTATTAGGAAAAAAGGTAAAACGATTCAGCTGCGAGAACCCTTTCCTCTTTATTACATATGTATGAACATACAAAGCAATATATATGGCCGCTACGTGACTCTATTAATTGGAAACGTGTGTGTAATTGCTAAACAACTAACGGTGCCCAACACGCGCGAGCGCCCGCGCTTACACTGGTGCTACTACGTCGGTAATAAACCTCCCCGTTAACTAACACGAACAAAGATGTGTGCGCGCGCGCGCGCGCGTGTGTGTGTGTGTGTGTGTGTGTGTGTGTGTGTGTGTGTGAAAGAGAGAGACGAGAGGGAGAGAGAGAGTTTGTGTTGCTTGTATGCAATTTGTGTGTCTATTGCAATTAATTTTGTATTATAACATTTACTAGGGTGTACCTGTGCTCGTAAAATCAATATGATGATAATATGAGAATGTATGAAATATGTAGAATCGCCTGTAGGACTCTGTATTTTAGTACTTTGCAACGAACACTGTAATTAGACTGATAAAACGTTACTTGAAGTGCAAGTTATCAGAGCGATACATGAAAACGTGCGCAATTATGTTCCAGTCAAGATAGTCGACTGGGTGGAAGTGCGTCGCAGATTTTGGCGCACCTTTGCACTATACTGTAAAAAACGTTAATTATGATGTCCACAACCATATCACAAGTCAGATAAGTGCAAAAACGATAAGTAGAAAAAACGTTACAGCGTCCTTATCAATTTAGGTTTTGAGTTGGGACTTTGACAAGTACAGTAGCCTATGTACTTCGCCTCGGTTGTTCAATCGTAACATAGGCTACATCGCCCACAAAGTTGGAAACATTATTTGGCAGGCCGTGAGGCCGGGTCTATCGTTTGTGTTCACAGACGTTTCGCTCCCACCGTCGAAGGCCATTTTCAGTGTTGGAAACAATTGGCACGGTGTACGCTGTAGCACGACAGATAACGCCAATAATTCTGAATGGTAGAATGATCAATAAAAATAAAATAAAAACATTTTAAAAAAATCCGAGAAAGCAAAATAAAATAAAAAATTAATTAAGAACCACCGTGAAGTATAATCATAGATTAAAGTAAAAGTTCATTTAAAACCAATGTTACAACGAGTGATGAATCATCAAAATAAACTGCAGAACTAAAAATATAGAAAAAGGTAATACCCAGGTAGGATAGGAGTAGGTAAGGAAGAAACCCAAAACATGACAACATCCACAAGAAGATAGAAAATGGAAATATTTTTATAAGGAACAAGAAGAAAAATAAGAGAAATCAATGAAGAAACCAGAACAAGACAGCAGCCACAAGAAGAAGGAGTGCTCTTATAAAAAACCCAAACCCCAAAAGAAAATGATAAACATGATAACAAATGAAAGTATAACAAAATATCAAATTTAGAAACCACGTAAAATAAATATAACCCAAAAGTGTATAAAGTAGAACTGAAAGTGAACCAATGTGAAATAATTTTATAATGCCAAAAAACAAACCTTCATTATCTTCTATAAATAGATTTCTGGATTTGTATAAAATTATTTAGAAATAAAATCCAAGAATAAAAAGGGGATCAGTGCAAGTTTTTGTGTTATAATAAATAAACCTTATGTGTCAATATTGCAGTTCACAAACCAAGTAAATTGTGAAATAGTACCACTTTGAAGTGTTTATTTGTGTCCACTCTTAATATACAACATTCACTAGAATGATAATAGATAAAACAAGAGCAGGACATATAAAAAGTGAAGTGTTAAAGTATCATTACCCCAAAATCAAAAACAGATTAAAACTGAAAATAGAACCTAGTATAAGAAATAGAGTATATGATGGAAGGACAGAGATGTTTTGTTTATTTAGAATAAGTTACTAGTGATAATCCAGACTGAAATATCAGAATTAAATAACATTCTTTAGTTATAAAATATTTATTGTATTACTAATAATAATTAAGTATAAAATGTCTGAGTTTGAAAGACCATTGTTAATTTCAATTATGTATTATGTATTAAGAGTATAAATTATATACTAATTGTTCTTTTGTTGAAATAAGAAAATATTAATTAATGTCATAATAGAATATAAAGTCAGAGAGGGTACAAACAAAATGTATTATTTAAAAACTTTGTATGTAAAAACTGTTAGAAATCTAGGCCAAATGTTAAAACTAAACAGCATCAAAATTGATAAAATAAGTACAGAAAAACAATTAAACTGATGGGATTTATATAAGGTAAATCAATCATAGAGTCAAGTAATTGGAAATATAAGTAAGAAAGATTTTGTAAAAAGATAGCAAGAATTATTATTAAAAATGCAAATGTAAAAACTGAAAATTTAGAGAGGGGAGTCACATATTAATGTATAATATTTTAAAAGATAACCAATTAATCTAATTACAAGAAATTAAGGAAAGATAAACCTTTTATATCAATCTGAGATTTAATACAATCATTAATATAACATGTAAAATGGCAACATTTGTGAAAAGGACAGGAAGTGAATTTTAAAACTTACAATTTTCAAAATGAGGTAAAAATAACATTTTAGATCAAAAAATTAATAAAACTACGTTATTTGGTATCAAATCAAACAGAATGAACTGAAGAAGAAGATTATGTATTTAGTAGTTAATAAATTTGAATAATAGAAAAAACATAATCCGTTATATATTTGTAACATTCTCACATGCACAGGATGTAAAATAATTTTGAAACAATGAATAGCTAATATTAATTTGGCTAAGACTTTTCGACAAGACGAAGGAAGCTAATTAGTTCATTATTAGATATTGTGAAGTACACTTGACACGAGCTCTTAAGCATATTTAACCTAGTAGCTGAGACATAAATGGCGTATAGCGACAAGCCTAGCCTGAAGTGAAAAACGCAAGTTTTGTAAAAATACGTTCTAAAAGTAAATTCAGTGAAACAAACACCAACAAACACTAAACTAACTTCAAACAAGAACAGAACACAGTGAATACACCATTTAAACGATTTAAACATTAATTCTACACAACGAAACAAACAGTGTAATTCTCGACCTAACATACGAAAGTGAAACGTAACTTTTACAACACATTTTATCCAAATGGAACACTAAAACTTAACCAGGAACACTCCACCAACACAAGAAGGAATAATTGCAACAGCAGGAACGAGAAATCGTAGGAGAAGCAGCTTTTATGAACGCAGAATTAGCGAGGTGTATTCATCCTGCATCTGAACTCGAAGCGGCCATCTTTTTCTTCCCACAATCCAATGCAACACTGCCTATTCGACTGAACGGTTTGAAAATTTCTATACTCACCATTATATATTGAATGACATATATGTATTTTAATTTTAAGTTGATATATTTTTGTAATGTTATACTTTCCATACTTTGCCCTTTTTCTCTGACTATCTATGAAATAACTGTTAAAAGAACCCGATAATAAATAATTGTAAACACTATTGATATACCCTGAGAATCGATCAATCAATCGATAGAAAATCGATTAAATAAACATTTGTTAATAAAATTCATTAATTACTATAAAAAAAATATATATAATATATTATATATAAACAACAAAATTTTTTTTTCACAAACAAACAAATTAACACAGAATCAAAATTAATTTAATTTGTTACAACGCAAATTCACCCCCGTGATGAGGTAGAGAACTGTGTTTTTGCCTAGGCTTATATAAACGTTCCTGCCAGCACGATCTAAGCCGGAAAGCAGCATCAGCCAATTAGCTTCATGTGCTAGCTGAATGGCCTGGGAGCACAACATGCCAAATTCTTTTCAATAGGAGACTTTATCTACTTCGATTCATAGCGGCGGACAACCTTAGAAACCCCATGCATTGTCTGCTTTACAAGCTATAAGTTTAAGAGAAAAGGGCCACAAGTTCGGGAATTCACCGTATCGAATGCTGCCGATCTCGCTTTCGGAGACATAACGTCTGAGCTATGTAAATATTCTAACAAGTGTAGTTCGACCGCAGTGGTTTCCGTGTAAGTGGAGGATTCTCCACGGAATCGCGGACACTTAAAGAGTACCGGACTTGGTACACCTGTCCGTATCCGCCAACAGCCCGAAGGTGGCCTTGAGAAATTCTTCCGTCTATATCTACCGGCAGACAACACGGCTGTCGAACGATCATCAGTCACCGAACTGCAGCTATGTACGTCGTTTTTCACTCTTCGTATTAAATAAGTCTAAAGTATAGTAAAATCATATTACACACGACACGACCGATCTTAGTCCAGCAAAAGTAGTGTTTGGACGTGAGATTCGTCTTCCTGGTGACTTGACGTCTGCATCACCTGGGACTCAGTTTAACGAGCTACATAATTATTCTTCGCTATTAAAGAACAAACTACAAGTAACGAATCGTTTGATAAGAGAATCGATGAATATAGCCAGTGACAAAATGAAAACGCGGTATGATATTTGCGGTAATAACGTGGGTTTCGAGGAGGAGACTAAGTTAGGTTGTACAACCGAAAGCGCCGTCGTGGTTGCTTCCGAATCTTCAAGCTACCTGGGAACTTTCTTATACTTAGAAAAAGAATCAATGATATTGTTTATTGGATACAACAATAAGGATAGCGGAAAATCAAGACCGTCCACCTCGACCGTCTGGTGAAGTATTATTGTAGAGAGACTGTTTGTCACTTCGGGACGAACAGTCTTATTGAGGGGGGCAAAGCTACGTTAAGAACTTTCTCATGTCATGTACTCTTTTCTTACAAACTATAAAACTAGTGTAACGAAATTTTTTCAATACATTATTAGTGCCCATCACTTTAATTATTTAAAGGTTCTAGGTGAAGAGTGAAAGCTTACAAAAAAAAAAATAAATAATTTATCTGGAAAACATTTAATCAAATTTATAGCCAAATAATTCATTCGAATTTTATATTTTCACTTTTTTTTTGTATATCACAAAATGCTGATTGTCAGAGATCAAAGGTAAAGTAAAAATTTCAAAAATGAAAGCCCAACTACTCCTGACGAAAAGGTGTTTTTGGTAAATTTCACACAGGCGAAATAAATGGTAAAGGGTGCTCTTTAGACACTCATTGTTAATCCAAAGAGTGTCGGACTGAGTCAATCTGGGGTCTGAAATTGCACCTTGATATTATAGTACCCGGTATCACACTCGGCATTCACATGTCTCGGTCTCGCAAAATATGTTAAAACATTTCTTCATTACTAAATTCAATCTTTATTTTCATAAGTATATTACTGTTCTTTTTTTCCTTTAGAATTTCTTATTCTTCATATAACTTTATAACTTTTTTTGTTCAAATTATTTTTTACATATAATATTTCTACATTTTCAAGTGGGTTGATGAATTTATGCCCTGTTTCAATGCATTGTTTCGCGTGTAGTGAATTAGTGGTCATATCACCTTCTCTCTACCTAACCTCAAATTTACGTCCAGTTTCGCCCACGTACACCTTATCACAGTCTTCACATTTTAATTTGTACACCCCACTCTTATGTAAAATTGGTGTTTCTTTAATATTATTATTCTTGACTTGATCAAAAACTGTATTAAAAATAATCAAAACTGAAATATTAAAAGTGAAAAATATTTTAAACAAAAGAAAATTAGCCTATATAAAGAATTATAAATTTTAAAGAAAACAAAACAGCAATATACTTATTAACATAAAGATTTAATTTAGCAATGATAAATATTTTATCATATTTTTCAAGGGTGAGACATGTGAATTTCGTCAGAGAATACTATAAGAAGTGTTAGGTAAGCAGACAAAACTGGGTGTCGCTTAATATTGTAATAGAGGGAGAGTCGAAGCTGCGGAGTAGGTAGTCAATAGGAAGGCAGCATGGGTGTGGCTTAACGGAGCTGAGCCAATAGTGACAATTCGAGTTGTTTATGAATTGACTAGCTGTGAAGGCGGATTCACAGGTATGTATATGGCCTCCAGTGGTATATTTGTTTGTCGTGGTTTAGGACTTCATAATGGTAGAGACACTGCTCTGTCGAGATAGCAGTTAGCAAGCAAGCACGTCAAAGTTGTAATTACAGAGACTGCTAATTCAAATACCAAGATGTAATCTGCACCCGGCAGTCAAATCCGGCACCTATGTATTAGTAACCAGACGTACTACCAACTGGTCTACTTAGCCGCACCGAGTACTACAAATTTAGATTAAAACAAATCATTGTAAACTGTACTAAACGACGTAACTAACTTTAAACCATTCACTATGAACAAAACAGTATTTCAATTAAGAAAGTTGTGTTAGTGATTATAATAGAAAACAGAATTATCACTGTTGCACACCACTATAGAAAAATTATTCCGATTAGCTTTTTCAAGCTTCACAGCTCATCGTCACACCGTAAATAACAATCTGTCATAAACAAAACAAGTTCTATTCTTATGTAACAATAAGCTTAATAAACACGAGGAAAATTAAAAGTATTACTGACTCTTATTGTTTTTCTTGGAACCGTATATTGAACTGTTTTCTTAGAATTAAGTAAACTAATTAAAAAATAACAGTTGGCACAACAAACATATCTTTTAATAAATAATTACTGATCAGCACAAAAATTAATTAGACAGATGTTCTTAGTGAGCTCTAGAAATGGACCTGTTACTCTTCTCTTTTTAGAAATCACCGATTACCTGTGTCAGACGTATTGAACAGAAGTAATAATATTTACACATAACATAATACTTTCATGATTCTCATCAATTTTAATACGATTCTAAAACAAACACGATTATTTTGTTTTTACTTAATACTATAGATACCTATAAAACCCGGCTTAAAATAAGAAAGGCGATTTTAATATGAGATTACAATCTTCCTGTCGGTAACGCAGAAAAAACTTATTAAAACTAAAGTAGCAATAACTTTTCGTTGAAATGCATATTGCTTTTGTGTAGACTACGAATCTTTATCAGGCCAACTTATCTGAAATTTAAAATAGGATTAGCATCGTATGAAACTTTTATTATAAGTTTACATTATAATATTTTTACGACGGTCAAGTGGATCGTTGCGTTGTTCAGTAGAAACAGAATAACAAATAATTAATGCTTGATGCCTTTACTTGGTGAAAATCCATTGTAAATTATAGTAAAAAATAAAACCATAAAATAGTTTTTGTGATTTCCACTCGTCAATTTATTAAAATTATAAAACCATGACAGCTGTTTCGGCAACACAGTGCCTTCATCAGATGGTATAAGCTGACTAATTTTCGTACAAACAATACAGAATATAAAATATAATACAAGCGCTGTTGTATAGAGAGCGATAGTAATCTCGTGTCAATAAGATTTATACACATTACACAAATATATAACATAACATATACCAAGTCTATTTATACAAATTAAGCAGAGGCGAGCTATTTAGATCTAACTGATCATTTAATAATACATTTAAATATTTGTGTTTATTAATTTCAAGGGTTTCTAATAAATCAAGCTTTGGACCTTTATCAGATAAATGTAAAATTTCAAAATTGTCATTATAACTATGGTCTTTTTCTAACAAGTGATTTGCATAATTTGATTTGCCATCATTATATCTAAAACTATAATTGTGACCATACATTCTTTTTTCGAAAGATCTACCTGTCTGTCCGATATACACTTTATTACAAGACCCACAGGATAATTTGTATACACCAGACTTTTGCAGTTTATCTGTTTTACTCTTATTATTTTTAATATATTTTCCCAAAGAAGACTGCGTCTTAAAAGCTATATTTACATTCCTTTGCGTGAAATATTTACCAATATTATCAGAAACAGAACCTATGTAAGTGAGAGTGTGATATCTTTTAATCTGTGTTGAGGGAGGGTAAACTAGTTTTAAAGCTTGTGAATAAAATTTTTTGTTTAACAAGTGATCTATGAGGCTAGGTTGGTAACCATTGTTGACAGCTATTTGTTTAATAATGTTAAGTTCTGATTGGAAATTTGAGTCTGATAACGGAATACTAACTAGTCTGTGGATAAAACTGTGAAAAGCAGCCAATTTATGTGAGTATGGATGTGTGGAAGTAATGTGTATTGTCATATCTGTATGTGTAGGCTTATGAAAAATACCGAAGTCTAATTTATTATTGCATTTTGTTATTGTAAGGTCTAAAAAATTGATACTATTGTTATCTTCTAATTCTAAGGTAAAGCTAATATTTTTGTGTAAATTGTTAATAAAATTAAGAAAGATCTGTAATTGTCTACGTGTACCTAGAAAAATTGCTAAAATATCGTCCACATATCTATACCAAAAAATAAACAATTTGAAATAAGGGTGTGCTCTAATTTTAGTTTCTATGTAGTCCATAAAGATTTCAGCTGCCAAAGGGCTAAGTGGATTTCCCATTGCAAGCCCTTCTTTGCCAATATAGATCTTTCCATTAAATTCAAAGTAGTTTTGATTAAGGCAAACCTTCAGTAAATTCAAGATATCCTCTCTCATAAAGGGGTTATTACAATTTTCAATTAATAATTTTTCTACAATATCTATTACATCAGTCGGTGGAATACTCGGAAACAAATTTTTCACATCAAATGATAATAAAACAGCTTTGTCTGGGATATGTGAATCTTTAATTCTGTTAATTAAGTCTAGTGAATTTTTAATACTATGTGTTGACTGAAATTTGCATTGTGTTTGTATAATCTTAATTAGTCTTTTAGATAATTTAACAGAAGGAGCAGTTACATATGATACCACTGGTCTAATTGGATGGTTATCCTTATGCAATTTAATTAAAGAGTAAAGCTTTGGTGGCTGAGGATTCATTACTGATAAAAAATCCAAATCTCGATTATCAAAGAAAGAACAATTCTTTATAGCCTGTTTAACATCTATTTGAAATTTAAAAGTCGGGTTAGTATCAATGGGTTCAAAAGAGTTCAAACATTCAAGTGTCTTGTTTACATATTCGCCTTTGCCGATAGCAATAACAGTATTGCTATCGACAGTACAAGGGCAATACTGTTATTGCTATCGACAAAGGCGAATATGTAAACAAGACACTTGAATGTTTGAACTCTTTTGAACCCATTGATACTAACCCGACTTTTAAATTTCAAATAGATGTTAAACAGGCTATAAAGAATTGTTCTTTCTTTGATAATCGAGATTTGGATTTTTTATCAGTAATGAATCCTCAGCCACCAAAGCTTTACTCTTTAATTAAATTGCATAAGGATAACCATCCAATTAGACCAGTGGTATCATATGTAACTGCTCCTTCTGTTAAATTATCTAAAAGACTAATTAAGATTATACAAACACAATGCAAATTTCAGTCAACACATAGTATTAAAAATTCACTAGACTTAATTAACAGAATTAAAGATTCACATATCCCAGACAAAGCTGTTTTATTATCATTTGATGTGAAAAATTTGTTTCCGAGTATTCCACCGACTGATGTAATAGATATTGTAGAAAAATTATTAATTGAAAATTGTAATAACCCCTTTATGAGAGAGGATATCTTGAATTTACTGAAGGTTTGCCTTAATCAAAACTACTTTGAATTTAATGGAAAGATCTATATTGGCAAAGAAGGGCTTGCAATGGGAAATCCACTTAGCCCTTTGGCAGCTGAAATCTTTATGGACTACATAGAAACTAAAATTAGAGCACACCCTTATTTCAAATTGTTTATTTTTTGGTATAGATATGTGGACGATATTTTAGCAATTTTTCTAGGTACACGTAGACAATTACAGATCTTTCTTAATTTTATTAACAATTTACACAAAAATATTAGCTTTACCTTAGAATTAGAAGATAACAATAGTATCAATTTTTTAGACCTTACAATAACAAAATGCAATAATAAATTAGACTTCGGTATTTTTCATAAGCCTACACATACAGATATGACAATACACATTACTTCCACACATCCATACTCACATAAATTGGCTGCTTTTCACAGTTTTATCCACAGACTAGTTAGTATTCCGTTATCAGACTCAAATTTCCAATCAGAACTTAACATTATTAAACAAATAGCTGTCAACAATGGTTACCAACCTAGCCTCATAGATCACTTGTTAAACAAAAAATTTTATTCACAAGCTTTAAAACTAGTTTACCCTCCCTCAACACAGATTAAAAGATATCACACTCTCACTTACATAGGTTCTGTTTCTGATAATATTGGTAAATATTTCACGCAAAGGAATGTAAATATAGCTTTTAAGACGCAGTCTTCTTTGGGAAAATATATTAAAAATAATAAGAGTAAAACAGATAAACTGCAAAAGTCTGGTGTATACAAATTATCCTGTGGGTCTTGTAATAAAGTGTATATCGGACAGACAGGTAGATCTTTCGAAAAAAGAATGTATGGTCACAATTATAGTTTTAGATATAATGATGGCAAATCAATTATGCAAATCACTTGTTAGAAAAAGACCATAGTTATAATGACAATTTTGAAATTTTACATTTATCTGATAAAGGTCCAAAGCTTGATTTATTAGAAACCCTTGAAATTAATAAACACAAATATTTAAATGTATTATTAAATGATCAGTTAGATCTAAATAGCTCGCCTCTGCTTAATTTGTATAAATAGACTTGGTATATGTTATGTTATATATTTGTGTAATGTGTATAAATCTTATTGACACGAGATTACTATCGCTCTCTATACAACAGCGCTTGTATTATATTTTATATTCTGTATTGTTTGTACGAAAATTAGTCAGCTTATACCATCTGATGAAGGCACTGTGTTGCCGAAACAGCTGTCATGGTTTTATAATTTTAATAAATTGACGAGTGGAAATCACAAAAACTATTTTATGGTTTTATTTTTTACTATAATTTAACAGAATAACAGACTACAGATGAAGTCCCTAATTACAACTTTAGTTACTGTTAGAAATAAAAATATCGGTGTGGAGAACCATGCATGACTTCCATATACTAAGATTTATATTTAAAATCATTTATTTCAATTCGGTTCGAAAATTTCTAACAAGTTACAAGGTGTGTTCCTTGTAAATCGAGTTTTATGTTTGACAAATTTAAATTAAATATTTCCACAGAAACTACTTCTTTGTTGCCGATAACGTAGTACACATATAAAAAAATTATCCCCTCCTCCCATCAACTATCATTTTCAATTATAGAAAAATATCCCCTCCCCTTTTAACTACCCTTTTCGTTTTTAGATATTTCATCTACCTTTCTACAGTGGATTATGATCTTCTTATCAGGACACTTTATTTATCAAAGTTAAGTACTTTACTGTTGTTAAAACGATGCAGGTAAACTACCCCTTCCCCTAAACCGATCTTCACCAAAATCAATAGACCTTGAAAACTTTCCATATTGTAACAAACAATAAAAGTCAATGTAAGAATAACACTCGGGAACCTTCGATGTACTAATATGTTATTAATTGCTCATCACTTTCTCTCTACACATTAGTCTCTCTCTCTCTCTCTTTTTTTTTTTTTTTTTTTTTTTGAGACTGACCGGTATGGTCGGACTCGGGCTGTTTTGGAGACGAGCTCCCTTCAGCCGTGTGGTGGGTAGGGGGTTTTGGGGGGACGTACGCCAGACGACCGGAGCGCGGAGAAGGTGGAGGCACTTAGTTGGGAGAGTTCTGTGTGTTGGTTATATTGTGTGAGGTGTAGTGTGTAGCCATACGCGAGCGGGAGAGGTAGATGGATGTGGCCGTTATAACTTAGTTGTTCTGGGGCATCTTATTTATTTATTTTGCTTTGTTTTGTTAATTTCTTCATCTTTTCCTGCGACGTTCTTGCGGGGGGGGCCAAGACTGGGACGTGTGACGCTGGTCGCCAAAGCTGGTAGGTGGCGACAGGGAGCCGTCAAGGGAGGCGGAAGGAACAGATTTGGATTATATGCGGGTACGTAAGTGTGGGGAACTAGAGCGTGTGTTTACTGTGGTGAAGTGAAGAGAGTGTGGGGGAGTTTTATCGTGTGTCGATCATTAAGGCTGCTTTAGGAAGACAGGTCACTACTGCCGGGGAGAGATAAGTCCTTGGCGGGGAAATAGCATGTATTACTGCTAAGCAGGTCTGTGTCGTTGACGCCGGCGTGGTTGGAGGCGAGGGGGAGGACCAGTGGCTATTGCGAGGAGCCGATTTAGTAGGTAGGAAGGTCGGCTTGTATTGCGGGTGTTTCTATTAATTGACGGGACTATCGTTTGTATGGAATTGCGGCGGGAGGCTGTGCGGGAATACTTCCAGTTGAGTTTAACAAGGAAGGAATCAAGGTCAGGGAAGCGGGTGTTAAGCGCATACAGGGCGGCATTGGAAGTCTTCGTCAGGCGTGGTCGGCGGTATATTAGTCGTAGGGCCCGTCGTTCTGTGACACGGTGGAGATCGAGGTAGGCTGGAGAGGCAGTAAGGAGAACTGGGTGGGCATATGTGAAGATGGGTCGGATACATGTAGTATAGTAGTATACATGTACATATACATGTATATGGTATGCAGGTATAGTAGTAGTGTAGTA
Organism: Magicicada septendecula; assembly: GCA_034769895.1. Taxonomy (NCBI): domain Eukaryota; kingdom Metazoa; phylum Arthropoda; class Insecta; order Hemiptera; family Cicadidae; genus Magicicada; species Magicicada septendecula. The sequence continues at coordinate 399,197,583 of CM068372.1, read as the reverse complement.
TAGTAGTAGGATACATGTCGGATACATGTAGTATCTCTCTCTCTCTCTCTCTCTCTCTCTCTCTCTCTCTCTCTCTCTCTCTCTCTCTCTCTCTCTCTCTCTCTCTCTCTCTCTCTCTCTTTCTACACTGTCTCCCTGTGCACCACATGGATCGCATCGTATACCAATCAGATTTGTCTAAATAAGTAATATGTGTTAGAAGGATGAGATTACTATTTTTAGTCCACACTGTCACAGTTAATATCAACCGCAACTCACCGCCTTCAATGGAACAGACCCATTCATGTGCTGAACATGTCAACAGCGTAACCACACTGATGCGCGATGCTACACTGATGAGAGCACGAACGCGCGCTCGCACACATACTCACACAGACACCCGCGCGCGCGCGCGCGCGCCAAAAGGTCGGTTGTCCGGAAAAAGTTAATTAACTTACACGTTTCGTTTGATACGGGAGGGATTTTTCGCTGGGAAACAAAGCGGCAGCACTGCAGGATAATGCAATAACATTTTACGCTCGACAGTAAAGGTTGGTGTTACTGCTCTGCTACATCCAGCCGATTGGTTGCCTCTTTGCCTTCCATCCGTCCGCCCCACTTAATTTTATTGCTTTCTTTCAACCTGATGACTTACTACTACTACTACTACTACTACTACTACTACTTCTTTTTACGAGGGTAGGTGGAAAAATTTGCTGTACAAATGTCCGGAAGGGTGCACACTTATACCCGACACGCTAAATAACCACCTCCTTTTCCTCTTCTAGGTCACTAAGCTGGAACTGTTTGTCACACTGCTTCGGGTTGGCCTATTGTTCTTCATCCGTAGGGCTCATATCTGACTTGTTATTCTTCTATATTCTATCTAGAAGTCTATCTTCTTCGCCCGAAGAATCTCTTCTGCGAACCATGCCACACAGTTCCAAGTGTCCCCTCGAAGCATAGCTTCAACGATGTTGTTCGGGGAGATCTGACTACATCTTCTGACTACAACTGGCTTATTCCGTGCAGCAGTACAGAAAGTTAAAATAGTCTGTATGATATCTAACATTCGAAGCGGATAGGGACTATCAGAAGAAGAGAAGAAGGATCTTTTACGTTACTCCCATCTGTCGCAGACGAAGAATGTATGGTTGGCATCGTCCACAGCTCCCAGACAGTACACGCACTCTGGTGTCTTGGCCTTTCCCACTTTCTTCACGTATGATCGAAAACGCTCGAGTCCAATCGGTCGGAAACTGGGTGAGGTAATAGTCGATCCCCCCCCCCATGCTTCCTCACCACCCACTGTTGCAAAAAGAAAACGTATAAATTTGAAAAAATTGTTAAAGGCTAGCAGGGTATCAGGCTGTAACCCAAATGCTTAAGTTTAAAATTTTCTAGCGTTTATTGAACTATAGAATGCTCTACAATTGCTACATTACTACTAAAAAACAGTAGAGGATCGAGATTTATATAATAGTGAGCAAGGTTTTCAGCTCATGGAGCTTACTAGTCTAAACGTTGCCACTTGATTGCCCACACATTTTTGTAATATTTCGCGCAGCACGAAACAAACGGTAAGCGATGAAATTAAATATAGTGGAGAAAATGTGAAACAGCGCATTAAATTTATCTGACCCTAAGCGTGCGCGCGCGCGCGCGTGCGTGTGTGTGTGTGAGAGAGAGAGAGAGAGAGAGAGAGAGAGAGAGAGAGAGAGAGAGAGAGAGAGAGAGAGAGAGAGAGAGAGTGGTCATGACGAGATTGAGATTACAAGTGAGGTTTCAAAACACTCCGTTATGTAGTGACTGTCACTCACAAGTACTCCCTCGACAGCCGTGTGCCACAAACACAGCAAACGCTACACAATTACAGCTGTAATTGCAACTCTGTCTACTCCTCACCCTCCTCATTCAATCTCTCACCCTCTCTCTCTCTCCCTCTTCAGTTTCCCTGCGCGACAAATGACGTGTATCCATTGTGCCACTGTAGTCACATCAACACGACTACTGACGTGTCACTGCTCAACTTAAACCTAAACATGGATTCAGGACGTGGAAGTGAAATTTACGAAAAACGTTGCTTGAAGTTGACATTTATTCTGGTCCAGTTACTAATTTGTCTGTATCTTCTGCTCAATCTGTAGAACTACTTTTGTTTGGTTGTGATTACTTTATTTATTTTGAAGCAGAAGAGATAGGATTACAGGTTAATACAGATAAAACAAAGGTTATGATCACGACTCGAAGGAAAACCAGGAAACCTGAACACTTTAAATCAAACCATTAAACCTGGAAATGGTGAATCAGTTTAAATATTTGGGATGTTGGATGGTAGAAGATAATAAAGAAATATACGAAATAAGAAAAAGGATACAGGCCGCAAATAGAGCAAATGCTTCGTTGACATCTATATTCAAGACAAGAAATATCCACCATCAGTCCAAGGTCACATTATATAAAGTTATAATTAGACCGGTGATGACATATGGCAGCGAGACTTGGACTCTGAACAAACAAGCCGCTAACATAGTAAATACCTTTGAAAGGAGAATTTTGAGGGAATACATGGGGACCAATCCAAGTCAATGGGATATGGAGAATACGTCACAATGAGGAACTATACAAGCTATATAAAGACAATGATCTGGCCAACACCATCCGACTGCATAGATTGCAATGGGCAGGAGACATCATTAGGATAGAAGGCAGCCGAATACCTAGGAAGGTATTGTTTAGTCAAATCGAGGGTAGAAGGCCTGTCGGAGGTCCCGAGCATCGATGGATTGTCGCAGTGGCGAGGGATCCTGATACATTACTTAAAATAAAATGATGGAAATCAATAGCCAAGGACAGGGAAAAATGGAGGCAGATGATTATGGAGGCTAAGGTTCGACTCCGAAATGTGATGCCATAGAAGAAGAAGACTGACCCGTCTAGAACAGTGTCAGCGAACAATCTTCTTCTTCTTCTTCTTCTTCTTCTTCTTCTTCTTCTTCTTCTTCTTCTTCTTCTTCTTCTTCTTCTTCTTTTTTTTCTTCTTCTTCTTCTTCTTCTTCTTCTTCTTCTTCAAGGATTAGGTTATATACACATGCTCCGGCACCCATCTCATCCTCGGACGACCCATGTCTCTTCTACCAATGGCTTTATAGTTCAGTGCCGCTTTCGGCAATCGATCTTCTGTCATCCTTTGCACATGATTCTATAACATCTTAACTTGTGTTATAACTTAGGGAACCCGCATTTATTGGTTCTGCCAATTATACAGGCTGCCTTAGTTGTGATGAGCTGAAATTTAATCACAACAACAAAACAATTAATAAAAAAGGATTCTGGGAAGGGGAGACTGTTGATTTATGCACTCAGTTTAGTCGGTACTACTGATGACATCTCTTTATTACATATGGTATTAATTGCTCTACTTAAAATTCTCAACATATATGGTTCAACAGCTTACAGTTTACAAGATGATTAAATATTTTATTCTTTCACAAGGGCCCTCAAAATAAGATGTACATCAATTTAATTAATTCCACGGATCCGGGATTGAATATAGAATGTTAATAATGGTCACCTCGCCATATACAATCTTTAAAATTGTGCCATTTGAAGAATGGACTTTATTAATCTTTTTAAAACAATAAAGCTTTCAGTTTAAACTTTTACTCTTTTACTACAAATAAGAATACAATTACTGTCAGTACTTAAAATGTCTTAATGTTGTTAATTTAATTGTCTTTGGTTGGATATAATATTTAGTATTTCATAACCACGGAAGGCTTGCCTCCGTGTCACATTTTGGATGTCCTCCAGATCCTCGTTATTCAGTCCTCGGTCCTCGGTTGCAGCATGTTTGATGTAGGTCAGGTATCTCTCGTTATCTTCGTATCCGGGGATGGTGTAGTCCTGAAGTCTTTTAGATCATTGTGGGTCCTGGTTCTCTGCTCTTGGCTGACGGGTAGTAATAGCTCGTTGATTTGAAATTTCTCAGCCTACACATTACCTATTTATTAATTACCATATTTTTATTATTGAAATCGTCACATACTCCGCCGCTTAAAACTTAGACTCCGGCTAATTTGGTCAGCAATGTACCGGGAGTATGCTTGGGGATTACCGTGTGAAATTTCTCTCACCCGTTTTTCTCTGTATGTAATTACGAGCTGCATAAGTCACTCTCGACTTGCTTATTCTTACTATCTATATATATACATCATACTTTACAGACTAATTCTAATACTACATAAAATTCACACATTATAAAACATATTGTAAACATTCTAAATTTTTCTTAACTCTACTACTTATGACTACTACCGGATTTTTCTTTAGTTGTGAGTTATTCTAGTTATAGAATTACTCTTTAAGTAATTTGTTACTTAATTATTCCTCATATTTGATGTCAGCTGACTTCTCATTATGCTCTACTTTCGATGAATAGGATTCAAGATTGATCAGTCCTCGTACCTATTCATACGATAAGGTAGCCAAATGTTACTCAAGTACTCTTTGCAGTCGAGTACAAAACATATACCTTTTTTACATTTATTAAGCTTGCACTCTACCATTTCCTTCTTTGTGATAACGTTTTATCTGCGAAATATGTGTCCTTCGTACATATTTTTGAGTAGAGGGTTCGTACAGGGCTACAGTTACTGGAGTTAAGTATTTGTGAATTTGATAAGGACCGCACCATCGGTATGATAGCTTGGAAGTTGTCTTATCGATTGCACTACTCGTAGGGTGTGTTTTATACATAACTAAGTCACCGATTTGGTACTTTACTTCATTATGATTATTATTTCGCTCGTGATATTTCCTTGATTTCGCTAAGTTTGCTCGTAAATTAGCGCGCGCTTCATTCCATATTTTCTTAATATTTTTATCCCTAATTTCAAGGGGTCATGTATTTTCCACTTAGTGGATAATGGGTGGTTAGGCTTATACTTGAACAATAATTCGAATGGGGTAGACTTATGTCCTTCATGATATGCTGAATTAAAGGCGAATTGTATCCAGGATAGGTTCTGGTCCCAAGACGTATGATCGTTAGCATGGTAGGCTATTAAAGCAGATTTTAGGTTTCGCAAATACCTCTCAGCTATATTTCCTTGCGGACGATACTCTGTAGTGGTAATGTGGTCTATTCCTAGTTTGAAACACATGTTCCTAAATTCCTTAGACTTAAACTGTGGTCCGTTATCCGACACTAGATGGACTGGAGTACCGAATTCTTTAAATAATCTATGCTGTAAAATACTTACTGTGGTAGAATCTAAGGCTCGCCGCATGGGGTACATCCAGACGAATTTGCTAAAAGAATCTACGCAAATTAGTAACATTGTATTTCCTGATTTAGAACGCGGGTAGGGTCCTGAAAAGTCTAAATAAATTTTGGAGAACGGGGTAGCAGGAATCTCTGAGATTAATTGACTTATTTGGCTGTTTCTCGCTGGTTTGCTGAGTGCACACAACTTACACCTTTTCACGAAATTAGCGATCTCACTGTTCATATTTTCCCAGTGATATTCTTTACGAATTCGATGTATGGTTTTATTTATTCCCATATGTGCTCCAATGATGGAAGAGTGATAGTATTCCATCAGCATAGGTTTAATAATATCAGGGGCGATTATTCGTAAATATTTTCCGTTCGCTATTCTACAACATAACACTCTCTTACTTAATATGTATTTTTCTGACTTATTTCCTTTATCGAGTTGTTCAATAATTGGTCTCAAACGTGGGTGTTGTTGATACTGGGCTAAGTCCGTAAATGCAAGAGGAAATTCGGTAATTAAAGTATTGATTATCGGCTTTTCTCTACTCTTGTTTTCGTAAGTATTACTACTCGGCTGGAACATACGTGACAGTGTATCGGCAACTACGTTTTGGGTGCCTCTAATATGTTGTACTTTGAATTTGAAACAATTTAATCTTAATACCCATCTTCCGATACGACCTAACTGTTTTGGGTGATTTAGTAGCCAAGATAATGCTTGATTATCTGTTTCTAACAAAAACTCTTTATGTTCTAAAAAGGGTTTGAACTTCTCAAAAGCGAAAACGATAGCTAAACATTCTAATTCGTATGCGGAGTATTTCTTTTCTTGGTCTGTCAGGGTGCGTGAAGCGTAACTAATAGGTAATCTAGAGTTATCTACTTCCTGATATATTACTGCACCTAGGGCTACACTTGAACTGTCTGTCTGCACTACAAACAGTTTTGTAAAATCGGCTAATTGTAGTACGGGGGGTGATATGATGCTTTCTTTTAATTTCTCGAATGCGGTTTGGTGTTGCTCATTCCACTCAAATTTAACTCCCTTCTTTCTTAAGGTATTTAGCGGTGCTGCAATTTCGGCTAGATGTGGGATATACTTGTGGAAATAATTTATCATTCCTTTCGCATCCCGCGGTGGTAAAAATTCTCTGATAGCACGGGTTCGCTCGGGGTCTATGCTTACCTTTCCGTTGGCTTTTACGATGTGACCTAAAAATGAGAATTGTGTCACAGCAAAATTTACTTTACTGGGGTTTACGGTTAATCCAGCTTTCTCCAATCGGGATAGTACTTCACGTAGATGTTTAAGATGTTGCTCAATTGACTCGCTGTAGATAACAATGTCATCTAAGTAGTGGTACACATATTTAAATTTTATGTCATGAAATAATTTTTCTAATAATCTGCTACATACAGAACTACCTTGCGATATACCAAAGGGTACCCTCGTAAATTGGTACAGGTTGAAAGGGACGGCAAATGCGGTTAGACGTTTCGATTCCTCCGAAAGGGGTATTTGATGAAATGCCTGATTTAAATCCATAATGGTAAAAATTTTTGCTTTCGTAAAATAATGAAAAGCACTGTGGATGTCGGGAAGCGGTATAGATTCAAATTCTATCCGTTTATTTAGTTGTCTATAGCCTACAACTAATCTATGTTTGTCGTTACTTTTGGGTACTAAAAACGCGGGTGATGAATAAGATGACGTAGAGGGTTCGATGACTCCTTGTTCTAACAATTTATTAATTTGGTTCCTCATTACTTCCATTTTTGGAGGTGATAACTTGTATGGGGCTAAACGTATTACTTTATTGTCGCTTAAAATTTATTTTGTACTCTATTAGGTCCGTCAGTCCTAACTTTGGGGTGAGGACATTGGAGAATTGTTTTATTAAAGTCTGTATGTTCCGTCTATCTTTACTTTCCAGATGACCTAATTCAGATTCGTGATGCTTTAGATGTGTAGAAGTAGTGCTAGTACTTTCTCTGTTATTTGCATTATCATCCAAGTTATATTTCCGTGAACGATCGAATCCAAAGTAAAATATCTTATCGTGAATATCTAGAATTATTCCTGTTTTACTGATAAAATCAGCTCGCAATATTAACTCGGGTCCTAACTCGTCGCATACCAACATTGGAAAATACCACGTTAGATTTTTAATTTTTACTTTAAACGTGATGATAAGTTTTATCATTAAGTTTTGTTTATTAGCTGTAGCGCATCTAATATTTACTGATTGACTGCGTTTAACTAAATTGTGTTTAAATAATTTATTGGCTAGCTCTAGACTAATTAAGCTTCGCGTTGATCCGGAATCAATCAATCCGAGGGTGGATGTAACACCAAGGTCAACTTGTATATACGGTAATTGACACTTATTGAAATCACATTTATTAATAGCGTTACATTTATCAATAAATTTTCTAACATAGGGGTCTAATTTTTTTTTTGTTATTATTATTAATTTGTTTTAATTTGTTGTCTCTCAGGGGTTTACCTGTTTTCACGATGCTGCGGAAGACACAGGGTTTCGGATCTCCCTGCCTTACATGTTTTTTGGATTATGAGTTTTCTGATTGTACTGTTTCCGTTTACAGTTTCTACTGAGGTGTCCAGGTTTTCCGCAGTTATAGCATACATATTCTTTACGTGGGATCTCACTGGTTTCCTGTCGAGGTTGAGGCTCCTTGGACTTACCATGGCCATGAACATAGGTTGGTCGCCGAAATGGTCGTCTTTCTCGTAGACTTCTTGCATCTGAGACTAGGGCTTGCGTTTCCTTTCTATGTGGTGTAGTGGATACCGATGCATGTCTGTGCTGATCTGCGTACCACACATTTGAAGAGTGAACACTACATTGTTCAAGGTCAGCGAAAGTGAGGGGTCTACTTATTAGTGCTAAACGGGAGCGTTCTTCAGGAGATAAGCCTACTAGAATAGTATCGACCAATTGTTTCTCACTCCAGTCGACTTGCAGTAGACGTGAAGATTCTCTGATGTCTGCAATATAGTGGGCCAGTCTTTCATGGGCTCCTTGTACTCGAAGTACGGTATTTCTTTTGATCTCCTCGTAAATTCCCGTGGGGATAAAATATTTGATTATAGTAGTATGAAGTTCTTCTACTGGAAGAGTCGAGTTTAATGATTCTAGTACACGATCTCGTAAAGGTGGTTTACATTTGGGTAGGATTACTTGCAGTATTTGCCAATCGTTCAATTGATGTAGATCTTTTATTTGCAGTAGGTATCTGATAAAAGTCAACAGTATCGTGATACTTAAGCCATCGGTGTAAGGAATTTCATTAATTATTTTCTCTACTGGGTGGGTAATCTTTCCGTAGAGGTCTACATTAAAATTTACGTTTGGTATACTTTTCGAAGGATTGGTGGTTGCATTAGGATTTGTAATCGCATATTGACTAGTGCGAGTATGGTGACCATTAGGCGGTAGGGGTTCTGATATCGTTAGGGTATTTAATTCTCTACTAGGTAACTGTTCATGAGTCGGTTGTATCTTCGATACGGTGGGTGATTCTTGGTTCGAGGTGGAGGGAGGGTGTTCTAAAGTAGGGGATTGAACTGGGGAAATATATAATTTTTGTAAGTCGTGCTCAATTTCCTCCATTCTAGATGAGTCTGACTTTCGTCGTAAGTCGTTGATAATTATGGGTAATTGGCGTAATGCCTCATCCGCAAATTTCTGCACATCAGCGGGGATTACGGTGACGTCGGGCCAGCTTAATAAATTGTTCAACCGGCGGGTTAAATGTTCTATTCGTTGCGTGACGCGCAATATTACAGTAGGTGATTTTTCGTCCTGAAGGTTCTGAGATAATAACGTCAGTTCCCTATATTTCGCATAACAGGTTTCTCGTTCGCTGTCATAATCGAGTTCACGCAATCTATCTAACTGCGAGGGTATATCTGATCTGGTTGCGCGTAATGACTTTCGTAATTCAGACACTGTTACATTCATGTGTTTTAAACCTCGTAAAATTGCTTCGTAGCATAGCTCATCTTTTAATAATAGATCAGGATTAAATTCAGCCATTTTCGAAATATGTGAGTGGCTATAAATAATTATTCTACTATTTGCATTAAATTCTATACAACGCTTTCTTTTTTTTTACACAAGAAAATAAAAATATAAATCAATCGTATTCTTACCCTTTTTTTTTACAAATAAACAATTAAAATGTGATGACAACCTTTATCATTTTACATTGGTAGAGAGAGAGAAATCTCACACAGGCTTGAATATACGTTCGACAAAGGGGGAATCTTCGGTTACTAAACACAGGAAAATACACGCTTCTTATAACAATAGAACTAACAAAGAGGGTGGCGTATTGTCTAACTCAACTTGCGGGAGGGTAACTATGACAGTTTCACACAGGCGCGGACAAGAATTCCACCGGTCAGATTTTGTTTACAAACCGACATGTTGATGAATGAAATTTTTGACAAGCACGTACCTGATGTTATTTCGTATTCTTGTGGCGTCTTAAGTTAACATTATGTTCATTCATATATCTAAATCATAATTAAAATTACTTATTTATTATACTATTATAATAATTATTATCATTTTATTTTATTTAAAATTTTAGACACATTTTAGAGTAAATGAGTGAATAGATCAACAGGGTGTGCGTGGAATATTGGGACACAATTACTTCTTAAACAACACAAGACACAATTGTTTTTTTTTTTACAAAGGCGCAACAATTTAAATTTAACAAATCATATCAGCAATATAGCAGAGTAGCGCAATTTATAACATCTTAACTTGTGTTATAACTTAGGGAACCCGCATTTATTGGTTCTGCCAATTATACAGGCTGCCTTAGTTGTGATGAGCTGAAATTTAATCACAACAACAAAACAATTAATAAAAAAGGATTCTGGGAAGGGGAGACTGTTGATTTATGCACTCAGTTTAGTCGGTACTACTGATGACATCTCTTTATTACATATGGTATTAATTGCTCTACTTAAAATTCTCAACATATATGGTTCAACAGCTTACAGTTTACAAGATGATTAAATATTTTATTCTTTCACAAGGGCCCTCAAAATAAGATGTACATCAATTTAATTAATTCCACGGATCCGGGATTGAATATAGAATGTTAATAATGGTCACCTCGCCATATACAATCTTTAAAATTGCGCCATTTGAAGAATGGACTTTATTAATCTTTTTAAAACAATAAAGCTTTCAGTTTAAACTTTTACTCTTTTACTACAAATAAGAATACAATTACTGTCAGTACTTAAAATGTCTTAATGTTGTTAATTTAATTGTCTTTGGTTGGATATAATATTTAGTATTTCATAACCACGGAAGGCTTGCCTCCGTGTCACATTTTGGATGTCCTCCAGATCCTCGTTATTCAGTCCTCGGTCCTCGGTTGCAGCATGTTTGATGTAGGTCAGGTATCTCTCGTTATCTTCGTATCCGGGGATGGTGTAGTCCTGAAGTCTTTTAGATCATTGTGGGTCCTGGTTCTGTGCTCTTGGCTGACGGGTAGTAATAGCTCGTTGATTTGAATGATTAACACAAAAGTTTTATTCACCTGTGTCCACTTCACATGATTGTTTATTTGTTGCACTTCACTTTATGGTCTTACCACAGTTTTAATTACATAAGTTTTATATTTTAAGATTTTTTTAGAGATGTCATAGGCGCTAAATTTTCATTATTCTTTCTTACTCGTTTACAACATATTTATATGAATCGCGGTTCAACTATATTAACGCAACACATTGTTTAATAGTATAAAGAATGCCTCTGTGTCTTAACTGACGGATTAATCACTTTAGGAAACAAACTATTTTTAACGTTCCACATTACTGCTGTGCGCAGCTTACGGGTTGACCGCTCCATTGCAAGTGGGTGAAAATAGCGTAGGGGTGAGAGTAGTAATCTCGCGACATTTACCAATCAACATAAAAGTAGTTCCATGTTTCTTCATTATTTAAAGGATTAAAGTTTGACTATTTAATTAAGCAGAGATATTCTTAGTTACAGACGTTATTAAAATACATTACAGTGGTCTTATTTAATTCTTTAACTAATGTCAAAATTTACAAGTATTTTTAGTTTGTTAAGGGGTCGGAAAACATGTTAATTCTGGTTAGTGCCTGTCTATGCAGGATTAATTAACAAGCTTTACCCTTTCTGTACAATCGTATTTCTTTTATTTTATTATTAGACTTTTTATTAAATATTATTATTATTATTGATAGCAATAAGATTTAGTTTAAATGTGCGATTTTATTAAAAATTTAAAATTTCTCAGACTACACATTACCTATTTATTAATTACCATATTTTTATTAATGAAATCGTCACAATTCCTCCATTGTCTTCTGTAAATTGAACTAATTTCATTTATGTCTTTTACTTCGAGTTGTGCTGTGATATATTTAATCCTTATTCTATCTTGCCATGTGTAAGTTAAAGTATTTCGAAGAAACTGAATTTCAGCTGTCAGAATATTGCCGCATTCCTTTTTTGTATGACCCACGCCTTACTCGCATAAATCAACGTGGGTATTGCAATTGTCTTACAAATTTAATCCTTGTGCTGTCTTGTTTTATTTTTAAGATTTCTATGAATCGTACCACAAATATTCCTAAATTTATTTATCTTCTCTCTTATATCACATTCAGATTCATAGCTTATTGCACAGCCGAGATATTTGAACGGCTCACTTGTTCTAAAGTGCTGTTGTTTATAACTATCTTAGTCCTCACTGAATAATTACCTTTAGAGGCCATGGTTATGGTCTTTCTTACTGAAATTGTCAGTGAGTACTCTCTTTGCCTTTCTTGTAATTGAAACATAGCTCTTTGTAAATCATCCACATTTTCTTGAATAAGAACTGTGTCATCCGCCTATAGCAGGGAACCCATACAAACTGATTTGTTAAGTTGTATTCCCGAAGTCACTCTGGATTTCCATGCTCTCAACATGCCGTCAAAGTATACATTAAACGAGGTTGGGAACACACAGAATCCCTGCCTAACTTCCTTATTTACAGTGAATATCACTAAGTTAATTATGAATCAGTTTACATTAAGCCGCAAGTCACATTAACAAGGGCTCCGACAAAGCATTGTAATATAACAGGTCCGAATCTAAACTTGTCCGGCCGCTGGAGCTTACATTTGTACCCCGTCCAAGATACGAAAAGAATCTACTATTTTCCGGGTGACGCGTCGAGATTACTTGCATAGTTCAACAGGTATGCTTCGACACACTGTAGCCTGTGTCAGTGTCCGACCTCATACACACCCCACAGACCGAATGTCGCCACCACGTCAGGCAAGTTGTCTAACTGATGGGCGTAACAATATGTTAAAACACCTCGGAAAGATGGAGGGATAGCCTTTGAAGTTAGAGCAGGCAAGGCGCCTAGTCTCTTAAGGTGTATAATTAGAAAACCATAAGATAGTCGGAAAGTATAACAACATTACTTTTTGTTACCATAGAGTAGAGTCAATAAAAGTTAGTAAAGATCAGGGGTGCCTACAGGGGGGATCGTGTCGCCATTGGCGACATTTAGAAAATTTTTGGGGGAATTTTGTTTTTGCTATTGCATGAAAAATCTTCCCCATTTTACAAAACTGTAAAAAACTTTTAACGGACACGTATCAGACGCTCAATAAATCTACCTAGTTGACTTTTTCGAGCGGGCCGTAGGTGCGGTGTGCACGGAAAAAAGGATCTAGTCTTCTACTCGATGCTTCAAACAGGCTACAGATCGAGTTCAAGGTGTCACCGTGTGGTGGCTTATGGCAAGCTCTGAGGATGCCGAGCGTCGATAAGGAAGCTGAAGAATATATAAGAGAATTGTGCCGCCGAATCTAGTTAGGGATAACACACGTATTTTGTTACAGTCAATGCCGTTCATCGACACAAACAATGCCGGGCATGGAAGTGATGCCTGATTCATAGGCAGGTATCCAGAGAGATACGAACTTACAACGTATTCTTGTCGAGCATCGAACAGCAAACTGTCGATGTTAAAAATCCTTATTTTTTTAGTTTATAACTACCTACTATCAATATATCGTTTCGGTAAAAAGTAATATTTTGTAATAGTTTTGAGTTAGAAAGCCTCGGCCTTTGCTCGATTATGTAAGAAATTTTACAGTAAAAGAGAGAAAAGGACTTGTCAGAAAAAGGGGGGGATATTTTTTTATGAAATTGGGGGAAACTTTTTATATAAGTTGGTGGGGGGGGGGATCGGGACCACTGGTGAAGATCACAACCAGGCATTGTAGATTCACCTCCCACGTTCCAGTTGGCTAGATAATGGGAAAAGGCGAAAATCAAAACGGATGAGAGTGAATTAAGCAACGAAAGGAATAAAGAATTTAAATTCCAAGCACAGCAGTCAGGTAGCACATTTATAATGTAGTTAGTTCCCGCGCTGTACGTGATTGTGTATAACTTAGGTCTATCATTCAGAGGTATAAGTCACAGCAAATGTAATTTTAAGTGCGTTATTATGCAGCGCCACTTTAGATTCTAAAACACTCCCTGCATCATCCCTCTATGTCTACGTCTATGTCTGCCTGTTTGTATGTCTGCCTGTCTGTCTGTCTGTCTGTCTCTCTCTCTCTCTCTCTCTCTCTCTCTCTCTCTCTCTCTCTCTCTCTCTCTCTCTCTCTCTCTCACACACACACACACACACACACACACACACACACACACATCTCATCTCATCTCATCTCACAATCTGCTGACACTTTTGTTAAGCAACGCCTAAAACTACGCCGTTTTCTCAGTTCAATCCGTTTTTCTCACTTTTCACCATATCTTCTACTGCTCCTCACGCCCCCATTAGTGGGCTTGCAATTTCCTCGCTAATAAAATGAACAAACACTACGTTCTATATTGTAATTGTAATATAAACTCTGTGTGTGTGTGTGTGTGTGTGTGTGTGTGTGTGTGTGTGTGTGTGTGTGTGTGTGTGTGTGTGTGTGTGTGTGTGTGTGTGTGTGTGTGTGTGTGTGTGTGTGTGTGTGTGTGTGTGTGTGTGTGTGTGTGTGTGTGTGTGTGTGTGTGTGTGTGTGTGTGTGTGTGTGTGTGTGTGAAGAGGGAGAGTGAGGCAGAGAGAGAGAAAGAGAGAGAGAGAGAGAGAGAGAGAGAGAGAGAGAGAGAGAGAGAGAGAGAGAGAGAGAGAGAGAGAGAGAGAGAGAGAGAGAGAGAGAGAGAGAGAGAGAGAGAGAGAGAGTGATTAAGGCTTCTTACAGCTTTTTTGGAATCCATTTTTTTCCATTCTATAACGTTTTGGTTTATAATTTACCTAAATGAGCTTCAGCTTATTTAAGTAAATTTAGTTTCCATAATTTTTAATTTAATTTTAAAAGAGCACTGATAATATAATTAATGTTATAATCATATTAATTATGTTCATTATTGCTCAAATTTTTCTTGTTATATATTTTATAATATTATTATTAATAAAACTTTTTACAAGAATATATTCTTTTTTGTAAATTACATGTGTTGATAGTAATCCAACTATCATCATCAGATATAAATAAATTAATACATTCAAAAATATTTGTAATCAATTGTTCAAAACAGCTGTTTTATATGTAGACTAAATTTTTATGTTTTTATATCTGTATATAAAACACGTTATATAATTAATTGTAAAATAAAATGTAAATATTTATTAGATCATTAAAAAAGTAATTTTTAAAATTATGCTTATATGATTAAAATTATATGATTATTATCGAAACATTAGTAATTTACAAAGTAAAATATATTCGTGTAAAAAGTTGTATTATTAATAATAATATAAAATATTACATTAATATAATTAAAATACGTATGGCACAATTAAATGTTAATAAAAATATGTTTCCAATACGAGTGTAAATGAGAGAATTTTCATTTAAATTTTTGGTTTTCCTGTCACGCGTCATCTTTCTTGACAGTGACATAAAGATCATGGAAAATCATATCGTACAATTGGCGATTGCTGCATTAAATGAGTTAGCTTCACGTCATTTATTTTGAAAAGGATACAAAAGAAACACATACATTAAGTTAGGTTGCAAAAACCAACCACAAGTATATGACTACATGATAGGGGGTAGTAGTAGCATACTGTTGCGTTCTGTTCCGATCTGAGCCAGTGAGCGAGGTCCCACTGAAATATATGTTACGCCGTTACAGTTACAGAACGTTCTACACGTTTCTCGGCTATCCCAGCGGAGTCCAGCTGTAATGTGTGTGTGCGTACGTATTGCTACTACTTTGAGAATAAAAACAATTACGTGGCACTTAACATCGAGGCTGTTTCAGACTTCACCGGTCACGCACTGTGTTCGAGGCCGCAATCAAATACGCTCCAGTGTTTTCGAGTGGTGTTGCCGCGTATTATGGATTATTCTGGAACACTTGTGCTGTCTATTTAAAAAACAACGACAGCTGCCGCTTAGAATTCAGTTTAAGTGGTGATTTATTCAACTGAAGTTCGGAGTATTGTGGCGAAGTGTTATTGTGTTATAATTGTGCGGGACTCTATTAGCTGACATTATTATTGCGTGTGGAAAATTTTGCTAGGGTTATTGCACAATCTGATTAAAAACTGTATTTGTGATTAATGAAAGCTGGTAATTTAGTGACTTCATTGGTGATTTGTATTTTGTTTTTCACTGAACCATACGACGATCAGTGAGACGGTCGTAACATATGATATGGGAAAATTCCAGTTCTTCTGTTCTTTTCTGATTCAATCTGCGCTCACATAAATACTGCTGGTTCATTTAACTTTTTACTGCTTATTTATAGTGTTTGGATAAATTTCATCACAAGTTTACCAGTACTATATATAGATTGTGTTGAGCCGAGTCTATCAATTCGGTGCCTCACCTGCGAATGACGCTTACCACACTTTTCATAAGTGAAATCTTGTAATCAAGGTGGCCGAAACATCCCCAAGTAACATCGTGGAAACGGTATTAGCCGATTACCGCTGGGATATTGTTGCCTCCCACTATATTGAAGTAGAAGAGAGCACAAGATTAATATAATGTGACCTCACAGTCAGTATGGACACTTGGGAATCTGATGGTCTTAACAAAGGCACAAACACAAAATAACGCTAAAAGCGTTACCGAGCTGGATTACGTCTGATGTCGATGAGTTTTTAGTCGGTTAGAGTCTAACACACCAGACGGTGTTCAATCAGAGTCTTGACGGTGCACGATGCATTTCTCTCCGCCTGAAACAAAATATATATTCCTAGATAAGTTAACCTTAGTCTATACCTCAAATTGTTGAGGTGTGAAGTCTTTTCAACGGTGTTTTATGGTTTGGAAATCTGGACATTAAAGAAAACAATTTCGGCACAGAACTCAAAAATATTCAAATGCAAAGTAATTCAATTTTTGTCTGGTTTTCCAGTATTTTTTATTACATTTTAATGGGACGTGTAACTGAAATTTTACCACTAAGAAAAAACTAGAGACTTTTGAAATGTGGGAGTGCAGAAAGGTCTTGCAAATTTGTTGTAGGGATAGGATCACAAACGGCGAGATACTGAGAAGCATAAATAAGAAAATAAAAGTAAAGAATATGATGAAACTTCAGAAACTGCAATATCTAGGACACATAATATGAAGAGAAAAATATCAACTTGTTCAATTAATAATGGAAGGAAAAGTTTAAGGTAAAAGACGTCCGGACAGAAGGAGTAATTTCTGACCGCAGTTCCGTCTTGCAAAACGTAAGAGAATGGTTCTAATTGTGCCTTAATCAATTTATTTGAAGCACCTATATCTAAAATCCGGGTTTCCGTGATTGTTGTCAACCTACACAGAGGAGACGGCACATAAAAGATAAGAAGGTAAGTTAGGTAAGGTTAACATGAAAGAACGTCGGTATTAGCAGGAGGGTGTTATTGTTAAGCTAGTAGAGCTGGCTGCTACTTTACTGAAACAAAGAAATCGTGGAAGCAGCGATCTAGCAGAAAGGAAGCAAGCTGTTTAATTTCTACAGCTACCAGGCTTTGTGTAGCGAGAAATTTTTTAAGCTAAACAAAATTGTAACGATCGCTTTCCGGTTTTTAACTCAGAGTAAACGTTTCACTTAGCTGCAGCCAGCGTTTAATAAAATTACCAAGTTTTAAACAAACTCATTCAGTAGGGTTTTTAACTGTAAAGTTTCAAATCTGTCTCACTTTACTCTGATTTTGATATTTCAATCAGCCACTAGAATTTCTCTCACAACATTCGTGTTACTTCACTCTTAGACACACAGAATAAGTCAAATCTTACTGCTGTATTTTTAACTATCTTGATTTATTTTAATCAAGCGTTTTTAGAACAGTGATTTTTATTTGAATCTCAACGGCAAACACCAAAGAGAATCGCTAAGAAATCGCTTTAATTAATTACCTTAATGTAATCCCTCTTGCTAATTACTGTTTTCGTTAACACGACATGTTTCGGGAACAAGTTCCCAACATCAGGTCCTAAAATCCTTATCCTGTCATGAGGACGCATTGATAAAACTAAAGCCAGTCATTGTATCCTCGTAAATTATTGAGCAAAAACCCATAACATATAACACGCACAACACCACGAAACAGCACTGCTTGGCGTGATAACGTTAACACACCGTATTTTCACCGATGCGTCCTCATAACAGGATAAGAATTTTAGGTCTTGGTGATGGGAAGTTGTTCCCAAAACATGTCGTGTTAACGAAAACAATGCGTAGCATGATGGATTACTTTAAGGAAATGAATCAATATATTACGAACTGGACACCGTATAGTACATTGTATCAGTATATAATTTTAAAAAGGTAATAACATTGCCATATTTTTGGGGGAGAGGTTTCCTCCTTAATAGCGTCTGAGGGCGACATTTAAATTCAGGTACCCACCGGCGGGCCGCATCAAATAATTTTTAACAAGTAACGTAAAAATAAAAAGTCAGTATTTAACCCTAAATATTTTTTTATTTTTTTAATAATAAAAAACTTTTAAAAAGAATATATTTTTTATTTTCTAAATTTACAAATGTTTCGATAGTAATCCAACTATCATCATCGGATATAAATTAATAAATTCAAAGTTTTTAAATCAATTATTCAAAACAGCTGTTTTAGCTGTAGACTAAATTTGATGTTTTTATATTTGGTATATAAATATGTTATATAATCAATTGTAAAATATAGTATAACTATTTATTATTTTATTAAACTAGTAATTTTCAAAATTTTATAATTTTTGTATTAATCTGAATTTGTTTTGGTATTCATTTATTACTTGTTTTATGTTTAAATATTTCTAAATTTTCCCATAAGGTCATTTTTGGACCTTTGGAAATGTGTTAAATAATAAACTGATATTATTTAAATTTGGAACTGTGTGTTTGTTTTAATCTGAGTGTGTAGAAAAATTTAATTTGTGTGTGTGTGTGTGTGTGTGTGTGTGTGTGTGTGTGTGTGTGTGTGTGTGTGTGTGTGTGTGTGTGTGTGTGTGTGTGTGTGTGTGTGTGTGTGTGTGTGTGTGTGTGTGGTTTTAAAAATAAATTACGGTGTTGTACATATTTTTCTTTTAAACGCTTTTTAGTTTTTTAAACTAATCATAGAAATAAACATAATCATAGAAAGGATAATACAATGCAAGATTTACTGGGAGGAGAAGAAAACTGGCACGCTTCATGTCCCCAGGTCGTGGAAACAAGGACGAGTACTATAACGCACGAAAGTAGTCAGTAAAAAATAAATATAAGGTTGCAGAGAAGCATACGTAACGAGACAGAAAGAAAACAGAGAGATAAGTGGACAGTAAACAGCAGAAAACGGTGTGTACGTGTGTGCTGCGTGGGGCAGTTAGTGACGGTTGGGGTTGTACGAGAAAGGGTGGAAACAGTTACAAGTGCTGCTGTACAAACTTAATGAATGGAAACCATTGTTGTCGTGTTGTGAGTACAGTTGCAAAGTCTTTGTACGGAAGCCAGTATTAAAAGTTGGACGTATAAAACTCATTACAACGATACGCGATTTTAAATTCTAAACAGAAGACGAGAAGGTGAACTTGGGACACATAGACGCACCTGTCTTCTTTCTCTTTTATCTTTTTTAATCAGACGTTGCTTTATTACACTTTCCAGTAATATGTAACAAACGCGTCTTTCCACAACCCAGCTTTACCACTTTGTCCGGCAGACTTAACTTCGATCAAATTACTCATAACGTTGATGGTTCGTTGTTCCTCGTCCTCCTCCTCCTCCTCCTTTGGCGCTATAGCTCCAAGTCGACCCTTGGATTCTACTCTCTCTACTAGTAGCACAGGACTTCCATCCTCGCATTCCCAACATCACTCTTGCATCAACAGCGACAGCATCTTCCCAGCTTTTCCTTGGATGCCCCTTTGGTCTTTTACCATCCATACTCCCCATAAGAACTCTTTTAGGTGTTCGTTTGTCATCCATTCTTACGACATGGTCAGGCCATTTCAGTCTCCTCAGTTTTGCGTACACTTCTACCGTTGGTTCGTTGAAGTGACAACATACCTCATCATTATGCCGTGTCCTCCATTCCCCATTTCTATACATGGGGCGCAGCATCCGTCTCAGGAGCTTCCTTTCAAATATCTTCAGGCATTCAATTGATCTTTGTGATGTTTTGTTGTTAGCTCTCGTATAACACAAATAGAAAAGGGTTCTGTTACGATTAGGTCATTCGTAACTGAAATTTTCCAACGATTTAGACTTGTTTGAGTTTTGTTACTAAGGCTACAATAAATCTGATAAAGAAATTCGCTGACGACTGTATTCCTGGCCACAGCTGCAGCCAATCGGGCCGGATGAGACACGCTGACCCACTTATTGTGATACCCCCTCCAATACTAGAAACCTGACGATAGAAATTGAACACTGGTTTAGAGATGCGCAGTGTACAAACACGTCGTTGCGAGGCTAACAAAATTTTCATTTGTTTCGCACACGCGCACAGCAGTCCTGTGCAATGTTTTATAGCGTGAAAAATGGCTGCAATAAGGCTGACGAGAACAAGGGAAGCATGTGTGTGACAGAGAGGAAGTGAGACAGTGGACTCTTATAGCGCGCCCCTCCCTTCTCTCTAGATAACTAAACTATACTTGTAAGTAGGGGTAATTTATGCATTTAGTCGGCGCAGCAATGAATGCAATTCATGCAATGAATTCATGCATTCACGAACGACTGGCGGGCCTATACGTGACTGTTTTACGTTAGTACATACGGTCACAGTGTCCCGCCACCTTCTTCTTCTCTTCAGCACGGATACAGCCACACGCACAGTTCTCATCCCTTCGGTCCACTTCGTAAGGCCTAGCCACTGCGATATTCTTGCTCTGATAACCATATCTCCGTAGACACTGTACTACTCCTCATTAGGTTTTTCTAATGTACTCACCTATGCTGACGACATAGCTCTGGTGAGGGAGACGCGTATAAGCTTGAAGAGAAATACAAAAAGGATAGGGAAAGGGCAGACTCAGTAAAAGACAATGGCTAGAACGTCGTGAGAAGAAACGTTATTATTACTGTAAACAGTGCATTCACAGTGAATAAAGTTTAAGGAATAATGTGTATAAGTGAATGATTTTGTAAAATTAAAAGTACATGATGAATGCAGTACGGGGAATGAGAACGTACTTAGGCTGTGAAGACTACACAACGCGATGCGAATGGTGTTTAGTCTACAGACAAAACTCGTTTTGATGGCTGAGTAAAAGGTCCAGAAGTAGTAGCAGTGTCAGTAAAGGTGCTCCAGTTACGCCACTACTGCCGGATACAGGATTACGCATGGTAACTGTGTACTTACGTAACTCTGTATCAGTATAAAATTACGTTACGTTATATGCTGCGAAAAATAAAATGGCACCAGAATGTCTTTAGTAGCAGCTTAAAACTAAATGTTATGTATTGTGTAGCCGTAATCTAATGTATTGCAATACATATGCAATGTAATTATTTGTACGACCGATAACCGAAATAACATCATAGTATAAAGGAAGATGGAGAGAGAGTCATGGTCCCTGGATAAAATACAAAGCCTGGCTCTGAGACATAAACCTGTGGGAAAGCAAAGCGTTAGGAGACCGAGGCGTAATATGGTGTAACAGGGAAAGGCATCCTGGCAAGCAGAGAAGAAGAAGATTACTTAGTATTTAATTATCAAGTTTCTAAATTAACATTAAATATTGCGATGTACAGGGGTCGCACAGAATAAGTAGTCGGGTATTTGGAATATTGAAATGCTGCGGATTTATTAACGATTTTTTTTTTGACTCAATTTAATATTTTTTCTGATAACAAAGCAAAATTTTTTAACTGTATATGTTGATTTTTTTTTATAAATTTAAAATAATTTTCTCTTATATTCTAATTACATAAAAATTTAACTTATTCTTTTGCCTTTACGTTTATAAGTTTTTTTTAATACGTTTATAACAAATACTTTCACTTCCCTTTACGATGGACGATGCGATGTCGATGCTCCCGTTCTGGTAAGCGGCTACAGTTGTTACTTCTGGATAGACGTTGAGGAAATTGTTGCAATCTCCTCCTGTTGTCCTGTTTTCTGGTTTGGTACTTCTACAATTTGTAGTCCATTAAATTTTAATTGTGATTTATTCTGTGCATTAAATATACACAATCCTCCAGTAAATTTAAGTGTTCTTTTAAATGGCTACCAATGGGGACAATCTTGTTCTACGTACACCGTTTTAGCACTTGATATGTAATCTACTCGCACACTTTCTGACTTGTACTCGTTCGCTTTTGTACACCAATCCTCTAAACTAGTAGTGACGACCACGCGTTATTGAGTTCAGAGAGATACTGAATTACACGATATGAAGAACAAATTCACTATGAGATTTTAGCCAAATCTCGAGCGTTCATTGGCTGGAAAATTCCCTTTCTCTCCATCTTCAGTAAATATGGCGTTCTTCCTGCAAAATATTGTCTACTGACAAAGTTAAGCTTGCACAAAAATCTTGTTTAATTATATTACTTTTCTTCGGGGTCATAAAACTATTTATAAAAAAAATTCGTATATTTAGTTCTTTAATTTATAACCAAATATTACCGCTCGATAGGTCTTTTATTTACGCATATTCTGGTGTAGGTCTCATGTTGGAATATTATTTTCACGAAAGTTATTTAATTTAATGTGTTTTTTATTATTATTCCGTAACATAGGTATACACACGCGCACTCGTCATATGCCTACGCATATTATTGCACTAATCCCCAACACTATTTTTTAACTGTCAAAAAATAACTTAAACTAACAAATTTGATATGTATCGTATTGTCTATTACTGTCTCTCTTATTGCAATCGTTCAACGTCTGTCAAGAGTGGGAAGACTGTCCCACTACAAAACCAGCAGCGGAGAGGGTGGGGAGTTCGGAGACATGCATGCGAGTTTTGCGCGCCAGCAGCAAGCAGTTAAACCATATGTAAACTTTTAAACTTGTAAACTTCATAAACAAATTTGTACTTTAAACAATATTTTAAACAATATAGTGTTCTTATACTTGGTCAAATTTTTGCGTGAATCTTATTTCACCTGCCTTTTAAACTACAAACATTGGTAACCCCGACGTTACTTAATCGTTGTGTAAAAGTCTAACGAAACAGTGTAAGGTGTAAGAAAACAGTGTAAGAAATATGCCAGTGTGTGGAAGTGTAAACAGTTTAAGGCATTACTGAAATAACGGCGACACAAAACAGTTCGCCAACGTTTGACCAGATGAATTTCATAATATCACATACGTACATAGGCTTATTATTTAAAAAACCCGTCTTTTGATTCAAACGTTTAAGGTCCAATTTCCACTTACCGCTAACGGTTATGTACACTATAAACAAACCTATTACGCCACAGCACGTTAATGTCATTGTATCTAAGTTATTGTAGTTATCAGTAGTATTATTTAGGTTCTTATTCTTAGTTAATATTACCAGTACTGTACTTTGTAATCCCAATACTCGTTTAAGACAGACAACGTAAAATGGATGCTGATATGAAAACTTTAACACGTAAACATGGACAGATAACTTTAACTCGAATCAGAAATTTCGTTTTATCCTTCAGTCTTGAAAGTCATTCATTGTCAGCTTTAAAATGTAGACGCGAAAAGCTAGAAGAATGCGGTTCAAGCAGAAATTGATGCATTTCCTAGTGACGATATTAATTATTAAGATGATGAATACTCCGAATTTGAGAACGATTACTTTGTAATTAGAGACAAGATTGAAGACATTTTATCATCACATGAAAACAATAATATGTCGATTAACTCACACCCTCCTACACAACAATTGGATATATCTGATAATATTAAACTTCCCGATATGCCTTTACCTTCGTTCTCCGTAAAATACGAAGGCTGGACCGATTTTCACGATGTTTTGAATCTATGATACACAAGTCTACCAAATTACCAAAAATACAAAAATTCTACTACTTACGCTCTTGTCTTTCTGGTGAAGCTTTAAGAACCATTAAAGAATTAAAGGTTACCGCGGACAATTATGACATAGCTTGGACAACTCTTAAACGACGATTCAAGAATAATAGACTCAGTATTAAGGCCACGTACAGGATATTTTAAACTTCAAACGTCTTGACAAACCGCTTGCGTTGAAACTGAAACATTATTATTAGATACTGTCACGAACCATTTAACTGCGTTAAATAATTTAGGCGAACCAACAGATCAATGGGGTACACTTCTAGTGTTTTAATTACAGAAAAATTTGATTCTGGAACAAGGGACCGTTGGGAATCTTACCATGCAAAACATATCTTACCATGTACGAAGAATTAGATGTCGGTAACAAGATTACTGGTTCACAGATCCCTAATAATCACTCCAAACCATATTCATTCAAAATGTTAATACAGTTTGTTTATGAACAGTGCATGATACAAGAAGTCAGAGAAGAAAGCTACTCTACAGATATAAAAGTTCGCCCAAAGTAAAACAAACAAAAATTTCAACACGATTCACCAGTAAACAAACCTTCATTCCATACAGTTAGCGTATCTAAACCTGCTTGCGCTATTTGTAAAGAAGGCCATACCACGTTTACCTGCAAACAGTTGTTGAGTCTTAACTTATCTCAACGACTCGACAAAATAAAGAAACTGAATCTTTGTATAAACTGTTTAAGAGTAGAACACAAAACCATACAATGCAAAAGTCCGCATAATTGCAAACATTGCGAAGGACGTCATCATACTGTACTTCATAATGACGGACAGAAGGAAAAGGTTAACCCTTCAAATCAAAACCATACCATTTCTGCATGTTCAAGCTTTAGCGGTGAAGTACTTCTTGCCACTGCTATTATTCTTATTTTTGATAATCAAGGTGACGCCTATCGTTGCAGTGCATTTTTAGACAGCAGTAGTCAGTCTAATGTTATAAGTCAATCACTTATATCTTCTTTAGGCCTTAAAACCTCCAAAACAAATGTGTCAGTCAACTGTACTGGAAATACAGGCGTTTCGACCAATTCATTTGTACGCACTAAAGTCAAGTCAAGATTCGGTAATTATGAAGAAGAAATTGACTTTCTGGTTCTAGGAAAAATCACTAATGATCTACCAACCTCTTCAAATCTCCCGACTTTAAGTATCGCTGACGGAGTGAATCTCGCTGATGATCACTTTTACAAATCGAGAGGAATTGACGTCTTACTTGGCGCAAGTGTCTTTTATAATACTTTACGAAAAGGCCACATTAAACTTGGAGATAACCTACCTGTTTTACAGAATACAGCCTTTGGTTGGATTGTTAGTGGCAAGCTAGCATCTGATGCGTCGACAAATAAACTTTATTCAACTCCGAACACGGTGTGTTTTACCTCCGTACCAGCAAATCTAGAAAATCTTATCTCATCCTTTTGGAAGATAGAAGAAATTCCAAATAAGCAGAAAAAATCATATGAAGAGGAAGCATGTGAAAATCACTATTACGCGAACGTAAAACGTCAGCCAGGTGGCAGATATGTTGTTAAACTTCCGTTTTCGACTGATCCTCTCAGTGAGTCGAAGGATCAAGCCTTCAGGCGTTTTCTAGCCTTGGAACGTAAACTCAACACAACACACATCCTGAACTCAAGGAGAATTATACTTTATTTCTAAACGAATACCTAGAGAACGAGGAAATGGAGAAGATTTCTGAGAAAGCCAAACCTGATAACGTATACTATTTGCCTCATCATCCTGTCCTGAAAGAGTGAAGCTCTACAACCAAACTACGTGTGGTTTTCGACGCCTCATCGAAGACTTCTACGAATAAGTCGCTCAACGATGTTCTTATGGTTGTTCCTACAATACAACGTGATTTAATTTCAATATTGTTGTCATTTCGTACCTATATGTATGTTTTCACTGCAGGTATAAAACAAATGTACTGTAAGGTGTTACTAGATGAAACTCAACGAGACTATCAACGAATTCTTTAGCGGCATAACACAACTGATCCAGTTTCTGCATATCGACTCAAGACAGTCACTTACGGTATCGCTTCAGCTCCATTTCTCGCAATACGAACTCTATTTCAGCTTGCTGAAGACGAAAAGCACATTTTCCCTGTAGCTTCAGAGACTTTACAACACGATTTCTATGCAGACGATGTATTGACAGGAACTGATTCGCTTGATCAAATTATTGAAGTGCAAAGACAACTGATAAATCTCTTAGAAAGAGGAAGTTTTGAACTACGAAAATGGTGTGCGCATCACCCTATCATCTTAAACAATATCCCAAGTGAAAATATTGAAGCAGGATTCCTCATTGAAGAATCTGACAAGTCAACCAAGGCCCTAGGTATTCTATGGCAGCCTTGAAATGACACATTTCAGTTTCATGTTAGTCTTTCTGAAGCAGATAAGCTTGTAACTAAACGAGTAATACTTCCTGACATTCCCAAAATTTTTGATCCGATTGGCCTTGTCTCACCAGTAGTCATCACAGCAAAATTATTTACGCAAGAAATATGGTCTGTAAAGGAGTTTGGATGGGATCATCCAGTTCCCGCCAACATACTGAAGAAGTGGAATGTTTTCAGAAATTCATTGCAAGATCTAAACCAACTAGCCGTGAAAAGAAGAGTATTAAGTGGCACTTCCAATCAAGAATATTAGATACTTGGTTTTGCTGATGCATCTGAGAGGGCGTACGGATCACGTTTGTATATACGGACCATCCAAGAAAATAGTGATACACCAGTTAAACTATTATGTTCCAAGTCTTCAGTTGCACCACTTAAGCAACTAACTTTGCCCAGATTAGAATTATGTGCAGCACTTCTGTTGTCTAAGCTATTAAACAAAACTTTGAGTTCCTTGGAAAGGATACAAATTAGGAGCATCACTCTGTGGGCTGACTCAACCATAGTGTTGCATTGATTAAATTTATCTACCAAAACCTGGCAGACCTTTGTAGCAAACAGAGTTTCACAGATCCATGAACTAAGAAAAAACTGTATTTGGAAGCACGTCAGATCTCAAGATAACCCAGCTGATTTAATCTCAAGAAGTACGTCTCCTCAAACGCTCATAGAAATAAGCTGTGGTGGCACGGACCTCAGTGGCTGACAAGCACAGAGTGCAATTGGCCCAAGACAATTCTAACTACTCCTGTTGATTCAGAATTTGAAGAAAGAGAAAAGAAAATTAACATACATTGTAATAATTCTTCATTATTTGAGTTGACTGAGAAATATTCATCTTGGACGAAACTTCTAAGAATTACTGCTTTATGCCGACGTTTTATTAAGGACTGTAAAAATCCTTCAAACCGAACTATAGGGCATCTCACACCGGAGGACTTGCACAATGCAGAATTAGTATGGATAAAATCAGCCCAACTTACATTCTCTGACGACATAGATAGATTTCAGGAAAAGAAGACTCTAAGCAATAACATAAAATCACTTGCACCATTATAACGTCTCACCTACGTTATAACATCGGGAACCTGTGCATACTTACCTCAGATCAATTGCACGGGCTGCCATACTCGTAATTAACTTTTACTTATTACTTAAACCAGCTGTAGTTATAACTAAAGGAACTTTTACATGGGGTGGTCTGATGATTTATTCACTCAATATTTTAGTGTAAAGTAACATCTCTTTATTAAACCATTACTACAACAGCTCTACATAAATATTCCCACATAAGGTTTTCTTAACAAAAGGTTACAATTTATAAAAGATTTTGTAAATAAGGGGCTCAAAACATATGGATTTATAAGTGCTAGCATTATCCACGGATCCGGGACCTTAAACTTGTTTGTGAGTTAAGCTCACTTATTCATATTCTATCATACTATTTGGGGGGGGCCATTTGAAGAATGGTCTTAATCTAAAAATTTTGTATCAGTGAAGCTATATGTATATACATCAGCATTACTTGGTACTACAAATATTTTGAATCCTAAGACATACTACATCTTCTAGAGTGATTATCATTAGAGTCTTTATATATTTATTTAAACTGTCTTTAACAATTTATTTGTTAGAATTTTAATTAATCACGGAGGACAAGTCTCCGTGTCACCTGAGATATGCAGAAGTTTACTCGATGTCCGGGTCCTTGGTCCTTGTGGTGTTCGTCAGCGGTTGATCTTTAGTGGAGTTAACTTTCCTGTTGAAGTTCCTGAAGTGATTAGTTCATAATGAAGTAGCGTTGAGGTCCTCAGAAGTCTAGTAGTTAAACATCGTTAGTAGTATAAGTGCCGTAAATGTTCTTGTTTGTTGCAGAATCGCACGTCACATTATTGTTTATAAAAGTTCTCACTTTAGGTAGCTCGTACCATATTATTTTAAAACAACATAGACATCTTACAAATTATACAAATGAGATGTCATCCCTTACACAGTTATTTATTCCTTTTGGTTTTTACATTTATACTTATTAGCACACTAATTTGCCACTACTTTTCGCTACACATTGTTATATCTGTCCTCTAAATAAAAACATTTTGTCGTTCTCCGGGACATGGTTCAAGCGTGTGTTTTCTACGCGAGCGCTTCATCTCGATTGAATTACTATGTTAGGACGGGTCAGTTAATCGCGCGGAGTTTACGCGTCGCAACAAAATAGTTCCACCTTTATTCTATATTTAAGGGGTTAACCTTTGACCTTTTAATTATCCAAAGATATTCTTTATTACAGACTTTATTATAGTACACTATGGTGGTCTTGTTTATTTATTTATTTAATATCAATTTACAAGGATTATTAGTTTGTTTATGGGTCGGTATTCAAGTTAATTCCGGTTAGCGCATGTCTATGCAGGGTTAAGTAATAAGGGTTTCCCTATCTGTACACTCGCATTCCTTTTTTTTTATTATTAAATCTCTTTATTAAATATTATTATGATTTATGATAGTGATCAAAATTAGTTTAAATGTGCGATTTATTAAAATTTAAATTTCTCAGCTTTTAACATTTCCTATTTTATTATTTATTTTATTTTTTAATTAATGAAATCTTCACATACTCCGCCGCTTAAATCAGACTCCGGGTGGGGGGAAATATATGTGTTATTTGGTCAGCAAATTATTGGGAGTATGCTTGGGGATTACCGTGTGAAATTTCTCTCACTCGTTTCTCTGTACAAAATTATGAGCTGCATAAGTCACTCTCGACTTGCTTATTCTTATTATCAATATATATACAATACCTTACAGACTAATTCTTATACTACATAAAATTCACACTTAATAAAATATATCGTAAACATACTAAATTCTTCTTAAATCTACTACTTACGACTGCTACCGGGTTTTTCTTTAGTTTGTGAGTTACTCTTGTTATAGAATTACCCTTTAAGTAATTTATTACTTAATTATTACTTACATTCGATGTCAGCTGACATCTCACTTTTCTCTACTTTCGATGAATAGGATTCAAGGTTGATCAGGCCTCGTACCTATTTATACGATTAGGTAGCCAATGGTTACTCAAGTACTCTTTAGCAGTTGAATACAAAACATATACCTTTTTACTACATTTATTTTGCTTGCACTCTACTATTTCCTTTTTCGTGACAACGCTTTATCTGCGAAATATGTGTTCTTCGTACATATTTTTGAGTAGAGGGTTCGTACAGGGCTACAGTTACTGGAGTTAAGTATTTGTGAATTTGATAATGACCGCACCATCGGTATGATAGCTTGGAGGTGGTCTTATCGATTGCACTACTCGTAGGGTGTGTTTTATACATTACTAAGTCACCGATTTGGTACTTTACTACATTATTATTATTATTTCGCTCGTGATATTTCCGCGATTTCGTTAAGTTTGCTCGTAAATTAGCGCGAGCTTCATTCCAGATTTTCTTTATATTTTTATCCCTAATTTCAAGGGGTAGTAACTCATGTATTTTCCACTTAGTGGATAATGGGTGGTTAGGTTTGTATTTAAACAATAATTCGAATGGTGTAGACTTATGTCCTTCATGACAGGCTGAATTAAAGGCGAATTGTATCCAGGATAGGTTCTGGTCCCAAGACGTATGGTCATTTGCATGGTAGGCTATTAAAGCAGATTTTAGGTTTCGCAGATACCTTTCAGCTATATTACCTTGCGGACGATACTCTGTAGTGGTAATGTGGTCTATCCCTAATTTTAAACACATGTTCCTGAATTCCTTTGACTTAAACTGGGGTCCGTTATCCGACACTATATGTACGGGTGTACCGAACTCTTTAAATAATCTATTCTGTAATATACTTACTTACTAGCCAACGCCCACCCTTGGCTGTTAGGCCATTAGGCGGCGCGCTGACCAGTAGAGACGTGAGAGCCTTGCCGTACCATCTTCGTCTTGGACTTCCGTGTCTGAGATCAAGGCTGGACATGCAATTAGGTGATCCGCATTCATGGAAGCGTATCCACAGAGAACACATTCAGGAGACGACAACACGCCAATGCGGTGCAGGTGGGAGGCCAGGTAGTCATGACCGGTTGTAGTTCTAAAAAGGGCAACACTAGTTGCTCGGGGTAGAGTTCTGTTGATGGGGCCGTCCGTAACCAATGTTGCCCATCTTTTTCCCACACAGGCTCTTAATTGTTTTTCTTTTAGCCATAGGCTTATTGAGGAATTTATTCGTGCTTTCGCAGATGCATATGAGCTGGGGGTCTCCGGCTGAGGTAGTGCTGCGCCCATTTTGGCGAGGATGTCGGCTTTTTCATTTCCCATGATGTTGACATGGCTGGGTACCCATTGCAGTTCAATCTGCCAGCCTAATTGTACAAGGTTCTGCAGTTCTCGCCTACACTCAATTGTCAGGGAGCAGTTTGTATCACCATTTGAGGTCACGTTTTGAATCGCTGCAGTCGAATCTATGAGGAAGACGGCTTTGTTAGGTGGTGAGATCTTGGCAAGCTCAATAGATGCTGCCTTTATGGCTGCTACCTCTCCGTCATAGTTGCTTAGCCGGCCTCCTACAGCGAGGTGGCCTTCAAATAGAGAGCTGTAGAACCCAGCCCCTGTTGCCCCTGTAGATGGTATAGAGGATCCGTCTGTGTAGATTCGTATCCACTGCTCAGCGGGAAAATGTTTTTGTACAGTGTGTAAGGCTGCTTGACGAAGCTCGGCTTCATTCGACTCGGTTTTGGTCTTATTATGGTCGAAGAGTTTCAAGTTAGCATTTGGGAGTTGGCTAAAGAATTCACGGTGATGTATAAATGGTGCTGCCTCATTTGGTTCTATGTCATATTTGCGTTGGAGTTCTTCATAGATCGCAATCGAGCATTTCTGAGTTTTCAGCCTTTCTGTCGCTGTTTTATAGTTATTCCACCGTTGTTGGTAGGCTCTTTTACATCTCTCCCAGGATATGAGGCACAGCTTTTCCCGTCTTACTTGGATAGGTTCGACTTGCAGTTGTGACTCCATGGCAAGTATAGGAGTTGATTTTGGCACACCAGTTATCGTTCTAAGGGCTGCATTTTGGACCAAGTGAAGTTTCTGGCATGCTGCATTGGAGGCAGTAATAGTTGCTTCTGCGCCATATTCCAATAGCCGCCGAATGTAGCTCTTATATGCAGTTGTCAGAACATCTTCATTTGCTCCCCATGTAGTCGCAGTGAGTCGTTTAAGTAGCCGGCAGCGCCTAGACGCACTGTTCGCGGACTGTTCTATATGGTGCTTCCACGTCATTCTGGTGTCTATATTAACTCCCAGGTATTTAGACATGTTCACCTCTTCGAGTTCCGATCCACAATAGCGCAGATTGACCGTAGGCTGCCTTGTTGATAGAGAGAAAAGTTGGTATGTCGTCTTGGTGGTATTTACCGTCATGGCATTTAGTTTGGCCCACTCTTCTAGTTTAACAAGTGCACTATTAATACTTGCTTCAAGACCCATGATATGGCTGCTAGTTGCCCAGATGATAAGGTCATCGGCATACAGGAGCGCTTGTACTCCCGGCACACACCGAACAGCCACCAGAATGTCATTGACCATAAGGTTAAATAGGCTGCAGCTGATAACGGCACCTTGGGGTAGCCCTTGGCGTTGAATTCGGTACTCTGAAAGGCAATCATTATAGCGGACACGAATTTGTCTTTGACTCAGGAAGGACGCTATCCAGTTAAAAAGGTTACCTGCGACGCCACTCAAAGCAAGTTTGTGAAGCAACATGGGTCTCCAGACTGTGTCGTACGCGTTTTTTAGGTCAACCATTACTGCCAGGGAGGACATTTTCTTGTGGTACCCATCCTTAACACTTTGTGCAAAGTAGACGACTTGGTCCATGGTGCATCGGTGCGCTCGGAAACCTGCTTGGCATTCATCAATAACCGCATTCATTTCAAAGAACTGGTTCAGACGCCGCACAACCATTCTTTCGGCAACCTTGCAGCAAGCACTTGTTAATGTGATGGGGCGGTAGCCCTCAGGTGTATCACTTGGCTTTCCTTTCTTGGTAATAGGTATAATCTCCCCTTTCCTCCATTGCTGGGGGACGCGTGTTTTCCACGTTAGATTAATGAGATTGAGCAAGGCTAGTTTCGCTGTGTTACCAAGATTTTTTAGGAGAAAATATACGACGAGAAAATATGCAATTATACGACCAATTTACGTATATACTTACTGTGGTCGAAGCTAACGCTCGCCGCATGGGATACATCCAGACAAATTTGGTGAAAGAATCTACGCAAATGAGTAGCATGGTATTTCCTGATTTAGAACGCGGGTAGGGTCCTGAAAAGTCTAAATAAATTTTGGAGAACGGGGTAGCAGGAATTTCTGAGATTAATTGACTTATTTGGCTGTTTATCGCTGGCTTGCTGAGTGCGCACAACTTACACCTTTTCACGAAATTAGCTATCTCACTGTTCATATTTTCCCAGTGATATTCTTTACGAATTCGATGTATTGTTTTATTTATTCCGATATGTGCTCCAATGGTGGAAGAGTGGTAGTATTCCATCAGCATAGGTTTAATAATATCAGGGGCGATTATTCGTAAATATTTTCCGTTCGCTATTCTATAACATAATACTCTCTTACTCAATATGTATTTTTCTGACTTATTTCCTTTGTCGAGTTGTTCTATAATTGGTCTTAAACGGGGGTCTTGTTGTTGATACTGGGCTAAGTCCGTAAATGCAAGAGGAAATTCGGTAATTAAAGTATTGATAATCGGCGTTTCTCTACTCTCCTTGTTTTCGTATGTTTTACTAGTCGGCTGGAACATACGTGACAGTGTATCGGCAACTACGTTTTGGGTGCCTCTAATATGTTGTAAAATACTTTAAATTTATAACAATTTAATCTTAATACCCATCGTCCGATACGACCTAACTGTTTTGGGTGATTTAGTAGCCAAGATAATGCTTGATTATCTGTTTCTAACAGAAACTCTTTATGTTCTAAAAAGGGTTTGAACTTCTCAAAAGCGAAAACGATAGCTAAACATTCTAATTCGTATGCGGAGTATTTCTTTTCTTGGTCTGTCAGGGTGCGTGAAGCGTAACTAATAGGTAGTCTAGAATTATCTACTTCCTGATATATTACTGCACCTAGGGCTACACTTGAACTGTCTGTCTGCACTACAAACGGTTTTGTAAAATCGGCTAATTGTAGTACTGGGGGTGATATGATGCTTTCTTTTAGTTTCTCGAATGCAGATTGGTGTTGCACATTCCACTCAAATTTAGCTCCCTTCTTTCTTAAAGCATTCAGAGGTGCTGCAATTTCGGCTATATGAGGGATATACTTGTGGAAATAATTTATCATTCCCAAAAATCGAGCTATTCCTTTAGCATCCCGCGGTGGTAAAAATTCTCTGATCGCACGGGTTCGCTCGGGGTCTATGCTTACCTTTCCGTTGGCTTTTACGATGTGACCTAAAAATGAAAATTGTGTGACAGCAAAATTTACTTTACTGGGGTTTACGGTTAATCCAGCTTTCTCCAACCGGGATAGTACTTCACGTAGATGTTTAAGATGTTGGTCAATTGATTCGCTGTAGATAACGATGTCATCTAGGTAGTGATACACATATTTAAATTTTATATCATGAAATAATTTTTCTAATAATCGGCTACATACAGAACTACCTTGGGATATTCCAAAGAGTACTCTCTTAAATTGATACAGGTTGAAAGGGACGGCAAATGCGGTTAGGCGTTTTGATTCTTCCGAGAGGGGCATCTGGTGAAATGCCTGGTTTAGATCCATGATGGTAAAAACTTTCGCTTTCGTAAAACAATGAAAAGCACTGTGGATGTCGGGAAGTGGTATAGACTCGAATTCTATCCGTTTATTTAGTTGCCTGTAGTCCATAACTAGTCTATGTTTGTCGTTACCTTTTGGTACTAAAAACGCGGGTGATGAATAAGATGAAGTAGAGGGTTCGATGACTCCTTGTTCTAATAATTTGTTAATTTGATTCCTCATTACTTCCATTTTTGGAGGTGATAACTTGTATGGGGCTAAACGTATTACTTTATTGTCGCTCAAATTGATTTTGTACTCTATCAGGTCCGTCAGTCCTAACTTTGGAGTGAGGTCGTTGGAGAACTGTTCTATTAATGTCTGCATTTTCCGTCTATCTTTACTTTCCAGATGATCTAATTCAGACTCGTGATATTCTAGATGTGTGGAAGTTGTTCCAGTACTTTCTCTGTTATTTGCATTGTCATCCAAACTATATTTTTGTGAACGATCGAATCCAAAATAAAATTTCTTATCGTGAATATCTAGAATTATTCCTGTTTTACTGATAAAATCAGCTCCCAATATTAACTCGGGTCCTAACTCGTCGCATACCAACATTGGAAAATACCACGTTAAATTTTTAATTTTTAATTTAAACGTGATGATAAGTTTTATCGTTAAATTTTGTTTATTAGCTGTAGCGCATCTAATATTCACCGATTGACTGCGTTTAACTAAGTTGTGTTTAAATAATTTATCGGCTAGCTCTTGACTAATTAAACTTCGCGTTGATCCGGAATCAATTAATCCGAGGGTGGATGTAACACCGAGGTCAACTTGTATATACGGTAATTGACACTTACTGAAGTCACATTTATTAATAGCGTTACATTTATCAATAAATTTTCTAACATAGGGGTCTAATTTTCTTTTGTCATTATTATTTTGTTTTAATTTGTTGTCTCTCAGGGGTTTACCTGTTTTCACGATGCTGCGGAAGACACACGATTTCGGATCTCCCTGCCTTACATGTTTTTTTGGATAAGGGCTTTTCTGATAGTACCGTTTCCGTTTACAGTTTCTACTGATGTGTCCAGGTTTCCCGCAGTTATAGCATACATTTACTTTACGTGGGGTCTCACTGGTTTCCCGTCGAGGTTGAGGTTCCTTGGACTTACCATGGTCATGAAGATTGGTTGGTCGACGACATGGTCGTCTTTCGCGCTGAGTTCTTGCATCTGTGACTAGGGCTTGCGTTTCCTTTCTATGTGGTGTAGTGGATAGCAATGCATGTCTGTTCTGATCCGCGTACCATACATTTGAAGAGTGACTACTACATTGTTCTAGATCTGCGAAAGTGTGGGGCCTATTTATTAGTGCTAATCGAGAGCGTTCTTCTGGAGATAAGCCTACTAGAATGGTATCGACCAATTGTTTCTCACTCCAGTTGACTTGCAGTAGTCGGGAAGATTCTCTGATGTCTGCAATATAGTGGGCCAGTCTTTCATGGGCTCCTTGTACTCGAAGTACGGTATTTCTTTTGATCTCCTCGTAAATTCCGGTGGGAATAAAATGTTTTATTATGGTAGTATGAAGTTCTTCTACTGGAAGAGTCGAGCTTAATGATTCCAGTACACGATCTCGTAATGGTGGTTTACATTTGGGTAGGATTACTTGCAGGATATGCCAATCGTTCAGTTGCTGTAAATCTTTTATTTGCAGTAGGTATCTGATGAAATTTAACAGTTTCGTAATACTTAAGCCATCAGTGTAGGGAATGTCTCTAATAATTTTTTCTACTGGGTGTGTGATCTTTCCGTAGAGGTCTACATTAAAATTTACATTTGGTATACATTTCGAAGGATTTGTTGCTGCGTTAGGCGTCGTAATTGGATATTTACTGCTGCGAGTATGATGACCACTAGGCTGTGGGGGTTCTGATATCGTGAGAGTATTTAATTCTCTACTAGGTAGCTGTTCATGAGTCGGTTGTATCTTCGATACGATGGGCGATTCGTGGTTCGCGGTGGAGGGAGGGTGTTCTAAAGTAGGGGGTTGAACCGGGGAAATATATAACTTTTGTAAGGATTGTTCAATTTCTTCCATTCTAGGTGAGTCGGACTTTCTTCGCAATTCGTTGATAATTGTGGGTAATTGATGTAATGCCTCATCCGCAAATTTTTGCACATCGGGAGGGATTACGGTGACGTCGGGCCAGTTCAATAAATTGTTCAACCGGCGGGTTAAATGTTCTATTCTTTGCGTGACGCGCAATATTACTGTAGGTGATTTTTCGTCATGAATGTTTTGAGATAATAACGTCAGTTCCCTATGCTTCGCATAACACGTTTCTCTTTCGCTGTCATAATCGAGTTCACGTAAACTATCTAACTGCGAGGGTATATTTGATCTACTTTCGCGTAACGTTTTACGCAATTCAGAGACTGTTACGTTCGCGTGAGGTAAACCGCGTAAAATAGCTTCGTAGCACAATTCATCTTTTAATAATAGATCGGGGTTAAATAAAGCCATTTTTGAAATGTGAGTCACTATAAATACTTATTCTATTATTAGTATTAAATTCTATACTACTCTTTCTTGTTTACACAAATAAACGATTTTAGTTCACATTTAAAATTTACATTGGTAGTGCGAGAAGTAAATCTCAGAGAAAGAGAAATCTCACACAGGCGTCAATATACTTTCAACTAAGGGGGAAATTCTTGGTTACTTGGTTAAGAGGGTTGGGTATTGTCTAACTCAACTTTGCGGAAAGTGACTAGGACAGTTTTAAACAGGCGTGGACAAGAAATTAACCGGTCAGATTTTGTTGACAAACCGACACGTTGATGAATGAAATTTTTTGACAAGTACGTACATGATTTTGTTTCGTATACAAGTGGCGTTAAATTAACATTGTGTAAACTCCTATATCTAATTCACAATTAAAGTTACCTATTTACTATACTACTATAATAATTATTATCATTTTTATTTTATTTAAAATTTTAGACATATTTTAAAGTACCTGAGTGAATAGATCAACAGGGTGTCACATGGTATAGGTATCACTATATTACACAATTATTTATTAAACAAAGCAGAGTTGCGCATTTTATAACGTCTCACCTACGTTATAACATCGGGAACCTGTGCATACTTACCTCAGATCAATTGCACGGGTTGCCATACTCGTAATTAACTTTTACTTATTACTTAAACCAGCTGTAGTTATAACTAAAGGAACTTTTACATGGGGTGGTCTGATGATTTATTCACTCAATATTTTAGTGTAAAGTAACGACATCTCTTTATTAAACCATTACTACAACAGCTCTACTTAAATATTCCCACATAAGGTTTTCTTAACAAAAGATTACAATTTATAAAAGATTTTGTAAATAAGGGGCTCAAAACATATGGATTTATAAGTGCTAGCATTATCCACGGATCCGGGACCTTAAACTTGTTTGTGAGTTAAGCTCACTTATTCATATTCTATCATACTATTTGGGGGGGGGGGGCCATTTGAAGAATGGTCTTAATCTAAAAATTTTGTATCAGTGAAGCTATATGTATATACATCAGCATTACTTGGTACTACAAATATTTTGAATCCTAAGACATACTACATCTTCTAGAGTGATTATCATTAGAGTCTTTATATATTTATTTAAACTGTCTTTAACAATTCATTTGTTAGAATTTTAATTAATCACGGAGGACAAGTCTCCGTGTCACCTGAGATATGCAGAAGTTTACTCGATGTCCGGGTCCTTGGTCCTTGTGGTGTTCGTCAGCAGTTGATCTTTAGTGGAGTTAACTTTCCTGTTGAAGTTCCTGAAGTGATTAGTTCATAATGAAGTAGCGTTGAGGTCCTCAGAAGTCTAGTAGTTAAACATCGTTAGTAGTATAAGTGCCGTAAATGTTCTTGTTTGTTGCAGAATCGCACGTCACATTATTGTTTATAAAAGTTCTCACTTTAGGTAGCTCGTACCATATTATTTTAAAACAACATAGACATCTTACAAATTATACAAATGAGATGTCATCCCTTACACAGTTATTTATTCCTTTTGGTTTTTACATTTATACTTATTAGCACACTAATTTGCCACTACTTTTCGCTACACATTGTTATATCTGTCCTCTAAATAAAAACATTTTGTCGTTCTCCGGGACATGGTTCAAGCGTGTGTTTTCCACGCGAGCGCTTCATCTCGATTGAATTACTATGTTAGGACGGGTCAGTTAATCGCGCGGAGTTTACGCGTCGCAACAAAATAGTTCCACCTTTATTCTATATTTAAGGGGTTAACCTTTGACCTTTTAATTATCCAAAGATATTCTTTATTACAGACTTTATTATAGTACAATATGGTGGTCTTGTTTATTTATTTATTTAATATCAATTTACAAGGATTATTAGTTTGTTTATGGGTCGGTATTCAAGTTAATTCCGGTTAGCGCATGTCTATGCAGGGTTAAGTAATAAGGGTTTCCCTATCTGTACACTCGCATTCCTTTTTTTTTATTATTAAATCTCTTTATTAAATATTATTATGATTTATGATAGTGATCAAAATTAGTTTAAATGTGCGATTTATTAAAATTTAAATTTCTCAGCTTTTAACATTTCCTATTTTATTATTTATTTTATTTTTTAATGAACGAAATCGTCACACAATATGTAGATGAGATAGGCATTCTTCGCGTTGGTGGTACACTAAAACATGCTTTAATATCTTCAGATTACAAAAACCCAATTCTGCTCCCACCTGATCATCAAATTACAAAATTGATATTTCATGAAACTCATAATACCACACTTCATATGGGTCCTCAAGCACTTCTTACAGCAGTAAGGACGAAATATTGGCCTATTAATGGAAAGGTGTTAGCTCGATCCATCGTAAGAAAATGCTTTAAATGTAACTGGTCAATGCCAAGAGCAGCTAAACATTTAATGGGCGACTTACTTGCTTGCCGAGTTCAACCTTCTCGTCATTTTGAAGGTGTCGATTTCTGCGGCCCTTTCTACTATCGAAGAGTTTTACAACGAAACTCTCATCCTGTAAAGGCATATGTAGGGCTCTTCGTTCGCATGTCTACCAAGGCTATTCATCTCGAATTGGCACCAGATTTAACAACGAAAAAATTCCTAGAAGCTCTTGATAGAATGATGGCACGACGCGGGAAGATCAAAAACATCTACTCAGATAATGGCACTAACTTTCTCGGAGCGAAGAATGAACTCATCGAACTTCGTCAGCTATTTACGACTGAAAACCATCAATATCAACTTCAGTCATTTTGCGAGTCTGCATCTATAAACTGGCATTTCATTCCACCTCACTCGCCACACTTCGGTGGCTTGTGGGAAGCGGGAGTTAAATCAGTTAAAGGTCATCTTAAACGAGTACGGGGAACACGTATTCTGTCTTATGACGAATTAGAAACATTACTTATTAAGATTGAAGCTTGTGTAAATTCTCGACCTTTGACACCTTTAATGATCCTAACGACTTATACCCTTTGACGCCCGCTCATTTTCTTATAGGTGAAACCTTATCATCTTTCCCTGTACCTGACTTGACGCACTTAAACATGAATAGATTAATTACTGGCAACACGTTCAACAATTGTATCAGAATTTTTAGAAACGCTGGTCAAATGAATACTTATTTACATTATAACAAAGAAATAAATGGACCAAGGATTTGCCACCTCCCCAACGAGGCTCTCTCGTGGTCATTCGAGAAGATTTTAGACCACCACTACACTGAGAAATTGGCCGTGTCCTTGAACTTCATATTGGGTCGGACGGAAAAGCTCGTGTTGCTACTATCCGAACTTCTCGAGGTTTGACTAAACGAGCTCTCGTCAAGCTTTGTCCTCTTCCAGATGATTGAAGTCTGCGCCTTCAACGGGGGCGGCATGTTCAACGTCTGTCAAGAGTGGGGAGACTGTCCCACTACAAAACCAGCAGCGGTGAGGGTGGGGAGTTCGGAGACATCCATGCGAGTTTTGCGCGCCAGCAGCAAGCAGTTAAACCATATGTAAACTTTTAAACTTGTATCATCTAACAGTTAAACTAACTATGTGTAAACTTTTAAATTTGTAAACTTCATAAACAAATTTGTACTTTAAACAATACAGTGTTCTTATTCTTGGTCACATTTTTGCGTGAATCTTATTTCACCTGCCTTTTAAACTACAAACAGCAATCTTTACTTAGACATATTTTCATTGCATCATACTATCATCCGCTTAGAGTTAAAGTACTGCTTTATATGCAAATTCCACCTCTTGCAATATCGTGACTACCGCCTTTATCAGTATCATCATGATTATCATTTAAATTTAAAGGAATAGAGCGTTAGTAATAGGTTACCTAGGGGCGGATGGATGATCAGCGTATGCTAAAGAAAATTCTGAGGATGCAGGTCTATAAAAGCAGAAAGAGGGCCCGACCTAGGATAAGAAGGTCGGATGATGCACTGGAAGATCTCAGAAGAATTGCTGTGTGGGGTTACACTGAGATGGCAATGGTCAGGAGACTTTGAAGAAGGCTAGTGTTGGAAGCTACGGATCACGTTGGACTGTAACGCTGAAGGAGGAGAAAAGGAGAGAATGTTAGTAATTTGTTCTTCCAATATAATTCCCAACCCCCTTCTTATTTGCATACTATTGCAAACAATATCATCTATTCTGCTTTAGTCGCATATTCATTCACAATTCCTAGCATGATTCTTTCCATGCTTATTTGTGCAGCACACAATTTATTGTAACGGCTTCGTCTTCACTGACCATATTGCTGCGGAAATGAAAGACAATTACGGGACACTTTTCATATGTCAACGATCGAAGCTGTTCCAGAGCGCATCTATCGGCCCGCTTTGTCCAAGGCCAGACATTGACACAGATCTAGCGGATTCCAGAACGCCTGTAATACGTAAATTACAAGACACGTCATCCGGAAAGTGACAGATTATTCTGGAATCTCAGCAGAGTATGAATATAAACACCCAGCGGCGGCCAGTCTTCAGTTTAGACCTGCCGATATTAGAGTACGGAGTGTTAGTTATTGTGGCGGTTTAGTGGGAACTGATCATTGTGGTAATTAATGCAAAACTATAATAAGGTGACATTTATTGTTATGTGCTAGACAATTTAACTTGAATTATTGTATAAAACTGTGTCTAATTAAAGTTTATAATAAGAGACTTCGCCTGGTATCAGTTATTCTGTTTCCACGTAATGTGTACAGTAAACCCCCGTTATAACAGACTCCGTTAAAACGGAGCCCGCTTATAACGGACACCTCTAAGAAACATGGAATGCTGAAAAATTAAAGACAAACAGGCTCAAAAATTACGATTAGCAACGCTGGATAATGTGAGGAAAGTAAAAGACCACTTGAACTGGTGTCAGTGAGTATGTTCAACATTCAAAAAATGAAAACATATCGCTCTATTATTATCAACTGCGATACCTTTCTAAGTTATTTATTAAAGAAATTAAATCCAATCTGAAACAAAAATCAGTAATTTTTTAAGCCAGTAAATACGAAAAGGTATTCTGAAACATAGCCATCATGTTTCCTAAAAAGACAGATATTCGACAAAGTTTTGGTAAAATTAGTTGGCATAATATTTCTCTAAAATATGAACTGTTCTGTACAATGGACTAAGGTTTTAGTAGAATTTTGTATACAGTATTTTGTATAAGACATAACTGTTTTTTATTCCTTTACTGCTATATAAATACACGAAAAATAAATAGTTTTATTTTTATCCACGTAGTTTAAATGAGTCATATACATATTATAAGTCCTAATTGTTGTATACAAGTACAACGGGCTTTCAATATAACCAACACCTCAGAGCGCCTATTAGTCCGTTATAACGGGAGATTACTGTACCTATGAAATTAAAAAATGTACTTTTTAAACTATTACTTTTCTTTTTAGAGTTTCTTTTGTCTGTTAAACATAAAACTTAATTTTTTTACAACTAATTATTAAATTTATATAGTTGGTAACTTATGAGTGAGTTGACAATTAACTTATTTATTGAGCTTATATTCATTATTCTATTATTGTGTCTGACATTTTTATTACTATTTTATGTACTTTTTTTGCGGGGACCCCACAGCTACTGCCCCATCCCGCATCTCAGTTTCCATATCAACTTATTCCGTGTATCTTCATTCTTCAGTTTCTTTTCTTCCATACTCCTTTCGATCCCTTCTATCCATGTTAATCTAGGTCTGCCTCTTTTTCTTCTGTTGCCAGGTCTGTATTTGAACACACTCACAGGTATTCTTTCTTCACTCATTCTCATTAGGTGTCCATACCAGGAAAGCTGTTTACATTTTACACCTTCTATTACAGTTTCTTTTCAAGTTGTTCTTTCCCTTATTACGTAATTCCTTACACGTTCCAGACGAAAAACTCTGGAAGCTCGTCTAAGATAGTCCATTTCTACAGCTTCAATCTTCCTGCAGTTCTTTTCGTTAATTGTCCAACATTCTGACCCATAGGTGGTAATTGGTTCAACAATGGCTTTATAAATATTGATCTTTGTCGGTAGCCCGATTTTGGTGGACCATAAAAGTGAGTTTAATTGGCGTATGGTGCTTTTTCCTCAAACTAATCGATGTCTAATATCTTCATCACATATTCCATCATCGCTAATTATAATTCCTAAATATTTATACTTTTCACATTTCTTGATGGAAGTATTATCTGATAACTGAAGATCTGATGTTCGACTTCCTGTGGCTAAGTACTCTGTTTTTTTGAAGTTTATGTTTAATCCCCATCGATCGTATTCTTCTACTAGTTTTCTCATCATAT
Source organism: Magicicada septendecula (assembly GCA_034769895.1). Lineage (NCBI taxonomy): Eukaryota > Metazoa > Arthropoda > Insecta > Hemiptera > Cicadidae > Magicicada > Magicicada septendecula. Next base: position 399,154,719 of record CM068372.1, on the reverse strand, counting down.
AAGTGATAACTTCTTCATAATTGGCTATTACCACTTGATCATCTGCGAATAAAAGAGTGTATAAACACTTCTCTTCTAATTCTATTCCCATTCTGCTGCACTTGTTTTTCCATGTCTCAAGTGCTCCTTGTATATATACTTTAAATAATGTGGGAGACAAATAACATCCCTTCACTAAAAGGGATAATAAAGGGTTTAATAAGGGTTTAATATTAGTGTTCAGTCCCTTACTAATATTAAACGACTCGCACACTTCTCGTCCTATTTTCACTCTGGCTTGAACGTTTTTGTAGATGTTATATACACTTCCTACGTATATGGGGTTAGTTCCACTATTTTCAAATTTTCAAATAACTTGACTAGTGGGACGTTGTCATAAGCCTTTTCGAGGTTTATAAATACCAAATGCGTTTCTAAATTCCTTTCTGTTCGTTTCTCAATTATTTGTCGCAACGAAAATATGTTGTCGACACAGGATCTTCCCGCTCTAAATCCACTCTGTTCTTTCACATTACCAATTTCTCCTTCAATTCTGTTTTTTAGGATTCGACCATACAGCCTTCCTATTGAACTAATGTACTATTACTACTATACTATTATTATTACTATTTACTATTTTATTAACTCTATTCACAACAGTGTTTTGAATCCACTTACTCACTTTTGATCTTGCCATTCATTTACTAGAATCTCATTATTTGTGTGTGTGTGTGTGTGTGTGTGTGTGTGTGTGTGTGTGTGTGCGTGTGTGTGTGTGTGTGTGTGTGTGTGTGCGTGTGTGTGTGTGTGTGTGTGTGTGTGTGTGTGTGTGTGTGTGTGTGTGTGTGTGTGTGTGTGTGTGTGTGTGTGTGTGTGTGTGTGTGTGTGTGTGTGTGTGTGTGTGTGTGTGTGTGTGTGTGTGTGTGTGTGTGTGTGTGTGTGTGTGTGTGTGTGCGCAAATAAACACATACATTCATGCCAGCAGTATATTCTAAGGCAGTATCAGGCGCTGATCAGTACACGTACTGATGTACACGTCTGGATGCACGTGTAATACTGACATTGTGTACAGCTTACACGTCCTGTGTACTGTACAGAGACTTAACAATGGAGGTTGTTTAAGCCTGTACCTAACACCACAGCACAATATTCAGTCAGTGATGCCAGTATATTGTGTGACTGTTTTCTGCGCTTTACTGGCTGCTGTGTTGCAGGACTCGAATTCCAATAGAATGCATTGTATGAGGAGCAGTCATTCATTTAAGTTGCACAAACATAAAAAACATTATATGGAATGGGTTATGAAATTTGTTTGTCTGAGAGTAGACCTACTATTGAATGTCTACTTTGGTATATCAGGCTTTCACGGCCGCCGTCTATTCTGTTAATATTAATTTTACAATTGTCCGAGCTATTAGTCCGTGGTCTAATGCTGCTGCATAAAACAATTGTGGGGTTTAGGCTCCACGACCAGAGGTCATTGTGTGTGTGTGTGTGTGTGTGTGTGTGTGTGTGTGTGTGTGTGTGTGTGTGTGTGTGTGTGTGTGTGTGTGTGTGTGTGTGTGTGTGTGTGTGTGTGTGTGTGTGTGTGTGTGTGTGTGTGTGTGTGTGTGTGTGTGTGTGTGTGTGTGTGTGTGTGTGTGTGTGTGTGTGTGTGTGTGTGTGTGTGTGTGTGTGTGTGTGTGTGTGTGTGTGTGTGTGTGCAGCTTGTTCAGTGTAACGACTTGAGCAACAACTGGTACGTTCTTCACCAGTTTTCCACAGCACTGTGGCAAAAGATCTACTTTTATACAAAATTTTCAAATTTATTTAAACTATACATACTTGTTGTGGTCTCCAAGTTGCACGTACAGTTAAATTGTTAAAAATTTGTAAACAAAATTGTTCAATTACAAGAAAATCAAACTTTCCCTTACAAGTCATTAATCAATCATAACCATAATTTATTCCAGTTTTCAGAACGTTTTCAAACCACTGCATTTCTGCAAAAAGAGCAAACTCATAGACGCACTGGAAGAGTTTGAAATTTACAGAGCCTCCAAAACCCAGGGTGATCAACTTCTGAATGAAAAACTTTCTTCCAAATCCAACAAACTATATGATACAACTACACGCGCGCTAGAACAATATAATAGACAAGTGCGGGCACAGTATGATGTAGAATCGTTAGTCACTCGCGAGATCCGTAGCGATGCGCATCATGAGATAACGCAGGTTGAGAGTCGCTTAAATAACGGGATGTGTGTGTGACTTTTATCAATTGACGTACTCCATATGAGTGAACTTATTTTATTACCTGGTGATGGTAACAATAATTGTTAACAATTTTTAATAATAAAGAAGTCATGAATACTTTTATATGATAACTAAATCTAGCTCTACTTTTTACAAATAAAATACAAGCAAATATTAAATTTCTTCTATTAATAATTGCATCTCGTGTGGTTAAAATGATTATTAACGATACAGGTTGGTAAAGGTTCTCAACTGATCTTCTATTTATCAGCCAAGAATTCAAATGATTGAGAAAAATTGTTTTTTTTTTTTCAAGTCACTGCGCGGATTTCTAATATCGACGCTACTAGCAAATCACGTGACATACTTCGCGGCTAACAACGGATTGAACATTATTACCAAGAGGCAAGCATTACTACAGCTAACGGAAACGAAAGTTTGACAATGTTGCCAACAACCTTCATTAACATATGTCTTATAGAAAAATGAACATGGTCAAGTGCAACTAATTTTTTGAATGTCTCTCGTACTATTGCATAAGTATGCATTTGACATTGTATACAATCTATTAAAAAATTTCATATTAAGTAAATCAGTAACATTTAAACACCTGCCACTGCCACCTGCCACTTCCGTGACTGCTGAGTTAACGGATAACATCCTCATGACAACTGCTAGTGGAAATTAAGTACACCTTGTTTCTGACCTTGCTGAAAGACGAACGAAATATCATTATTTCGATAATGACAATGACGGTAAATCTGTTTCACTAGAAGAAGTTTATCAAGTAACAAACACTATATATACTCTTGTCAACTTTGCAGATTTTAAAGTTTAACCTGCTTAAAGTTTAAGTTAAAGGTTGAAGGATTCATTAAAGTTTTCCAAGGCCATTGGCTGAGGAATTATTCTTCAGCCAATTCTAAGTCAACTAATTTTGCAAGTTGTACTTTGCAATATGAATGAAAATTAGGAAAATAAAGAACAACGGACTCCTTTGTGCAGTGATTGTGACAACAAGTGAATCACTTTTAGTGACAAAAATAATTTGAATGTAAAATATATTTCTATCATGACTATAACAGTAGTGGGAGAAGAAAGTGTAGAGACCATTAAATACGCGGCATATTGAATATTAATTTTTTACTGAATCAGTATAATCAATACAATTTATAATGGAGAGTATTATAAGAGCGTGGAAAGTAACCGGAATGAAGATAAATATTAGAGTAAATAAAGTGATGAGAATTAACAAAGAATAAGGGCTTCGTTAATATATGCTTGGAAGAAAAACTATAGAACAAGAACTCATTGGGGAGTACAGCGACTTGGAAAGCAATCCGTACAGAGGAAATCAGAAAGAAGATATCTGTGGGTAAGAAAGCTTTCGATAGGTAATAGCACTGATGAATGCAATAATGATTCAGATTGGAATGAGAAAGAGATCTGTTAAATGTCTTATTTGTGGTGCGGTAGTACACGGCAGTGAAACGCGAACCATCAAAAAGGAATAGGCAGTGTTCTTAGGGTGCTTCAAAATGTGGTTGTGAGGAAGAACGTTTAAAGTGAAAAGGATTGATAGAGTAAAATCGATTAAGTACTGATAAACATACGGAAGGAAATAAAGCTGCTGAAAGTAGTGTTACGAGGTAACGCTGTCGAACAGTCGAGAGTGTCTTCCTACACGTTTCTCGGCTAGCCAAGCAGATGCGTGTCTCTGTCAAGGCCGCAAAGACAAGTACCTCTACACCCTTCGAAAGCACTTGTTTTTAACGACGCAAATTATGGATCATTATTCTGGAACATCTGCAGGCTATATAAACAACAGCGGCTGGCTTAATGAGTTGGTTATAAGTGGCGATATATTCAACACGGATCAAGTGGTTGTTGTGTAAGGTGATTAGTGTGTTATAATTAGTGCGGAACACTATTACTTGACATTATTATTGCGTGTGGACAAATTTAACTTCGGTTATTGTGCGACAGTACCTTGTTGGTTACAAATTGTTATTTGTGATTAATTAAAGCTGTTAACAAGTGACTTCATTGTTGTCTGTACTTTGCTTCTAGCGTACTATACGACGACGACGACCTGCGAGACCGTCTTTAAGAAAGAGAAAAATGTCTTGGTCGGGGCGAGGATCGCGTAGAAAGTGTCTGCAGCTTAGGAGTGTGAAAGGTGGAAGGAAAGAGAGGACGGGGAAGAAGAGAGGTTGGAATGGTAGATGACATCAGAACCGGAAGAAGCTGTAGAAAGGTAAAGACATATATACAGAACCAACAAAAATAGAGAGCATCCCGTTGAAAACTGTTGTAAGAGAATTTTTACAACAGACAACAATACTGTAGTTTTTAAGTCTCATGTTATTTTAAAGAAAGTCTACTGTAAATAAAATGTTTAATTATTGTTTCTGATTATTAGGAGTGTTTTCTCAAAGAACAGGTTCAGTTTCTAGAGTAAAATACAGTATGCGTACAGTATTTTCAGTGTTTATTTAGTAACATCCAAATGGATTTCTAAGATCTTATTGTAGTATCTGAATTCTCTTTTTGGATATCGCGGTTATCGGTTATAGTGACCTCAACTTGCCAATAATTTGAAAGGTCACTGTAAACTATATCTACTGTATAACAGTACTGTGTACAGTATTGTACTGTGTGTGTTCTGTATCTACTGTACTGTGTAGTATTGTATCTGTGGTCTGTGTACTGTACAGTACTGTACCTACTGTGTACTGTATATCTGTGTGTGAATTAAGAATTGTAATCTATGTGAATGTGTGTAGGTGTGGGTGTTGAGTTTGACTTTGTCGGGCGCTTGTGCTGTGGACGATACAGTGTTGATACTGTACTTAGGAAGGTATGACCCATAATGCGCCGGCGGGCACTCAAACTTTGCTATTAGGTAGAAGGCGTAAAAACTGTAAAACTTTCCCGAGAGGCAATCAGTCAATGACGTCAGACGGGAGGATGGGCCAGATTACTTTGAACTTTTGATGAAAATTTTTTTTCTTGGTCGTAAAGCGCGCTTGTTGCGGCAGAGTTGCAACGCTTATCTGCCAAAATTACACAACTTGGGATCCTGTCTTGAATCACGATTACTTAACTAAGCACATATAACATCAACAGTGCCCGAACAGCAACCAGCCGTTTGCGAACTTTCGACACTTCAAGTCTTTGATGTCATTCATACAACGTTACATTTCAAATGAGAAATTTACAAACTGCCAAATACGCGTATAATACGGACATTTTAAGAAGTCCAAGTAAAGAAAAACTGTTCAGTTTAGCTTAATAAAAAAAGTTTGGGTGCGTGTATCAGTAAGTGTGTACACGCGGAAGAAGTGAAACTTCTTTGGGTTATATCCATTATTTTTTGTTTATCCATTATTATTATTATTATTTATAACTGTAGTCTATACTTAAAATTTAATAGGATGGGAGAGGTATCAGTATAAGAAAAATTTTCATTTTTAGTAAATTAAAAATATTTTATTATATACATTTACAGAAATTATTATTATTATTATTAATCTATTTCGTTAATATTAAGTGATATTTCATCATACACTTTTGTAACCAAAGGCTTATGGTAACTAAAATAAGAAATGTATGTTTGACATTCAATATTATCCAGAAATCTTGTGAATACTGCATCAATTGTAGAATTCGATTTTGTCGTAGATATTTTTTTTTATCATTTTGTATAGACAGGTTTAAATTATCTTTTAAAAATTCAACCAGTTTTATAGATTTGTCTAATGCAAAATTGACATTGAAATCTCCACTTAAAATCATAGGTATTTTATGATAATCTTTACGAAATATGGCGGCACCTTGTGATGTATACGATAATAATGAACGATGGAGAAAATCAATAATATCATCTAATGTTTTATTAGGAGAAATATACACTGCTATAATCACAACTTTTTGCCCATTTTCCATTTTACATTCAGCCATACACAAATCGCCACTGAACCATAGACATCAGATTGAGTAACGGAAAAATCCATGGATGGAGTTATAATGTTAATAATATCGTCAGAATTTTGAAATATCCCGACACCTCCCGCTCTAATATTTGGTCGTTTACATTTCACAATGCAGTTGAAATTAAGAACAGATACGTCATCTTCATTGGCTAGCCAAGTTTCTGATAAAACTATGACATTTGAATTTTTCACAACTATATCTTTTAGATCAACAGCATGAGCTGTAAGACTTTGGCAATTAAAAGTGAATATTGATAAACCTTTCCTGTTACTGATGAAATTAACTAAATTTTCATTTATAGTTTCTAGTTTGTTTAGTGAAAGTCGTTTAAATTCCTCTTGCAAATCAATTGTTGATGATGATCGTCTTCGGCCATGGTAGAATATCTTCTCGTTGTTCTGAGTCGTAATATGTAATCCTTCAATACTCGTCACACGTGATAAAGAAACGTATAAAAATGATTGAGAATGACGTCGATCGTATTCATAAACAATTTTTAACATATATGTCATTAAATTATGTAGGACTAGGTAGATTTTTTTTTACATATCGTTAACTTAAAATGTTCGTAACAATAATTATATATCACTGTACATTTCCTCATTTTGGTATACTACTAAACACATATACACACACATGCATGCATATAACGCATAACGCATAACGCGTAACGCGTAAAAAACATTTTTCCTACCGTGCCCAAAGAAGTTTCATGCATATAACGCATAACGCGTAACGCGTAACGAAAATTTTTCCTACCGTGCCAAAAGAAGTTTCACTTCAAAAGTACGATACCATTTATTTCTTATGCTCCTAAAGTACCTATTCACTTCTTTGGTTATCAGTACCTCGTCGTCGTCGTCACTTTACGGAGCAGGCTTATAGCCTGTTTCTTCTACACTGCATCTCTTCCGAGGCCTACCCACAGATTTTCTGCCAACTGGTGTGTAGTCTACAGCGCGCTTTATTGGCCTCTGGTTGTCCATTCTGTACACGTACTCATCCACTGCTGCTTTCCTTCGATGAAAATAATAAGAAAATAATAAAGTGTTTTAAGAAATATTATATGATAGCCGTAAGTAAGGCATCAAGGTTTTCGATCAAGTTAAGAATAATAATATTAAAGAAACACCAATATTATAGAAGAGTGGGGTATATACGAGGTGTGGCAGAAAAGTAATGAGACTGATTTTTTACTTACCAAAGTTTTTATTTTTTCAAACATCAATCTTATCCCCTTCAAAGTAGTTCCCTTGGGCAGCTACACACCGATGGAGACGTTGTTCCCACTGTTAGTAGCAGCGCTGGAAGTCTTCAACCGGTATGGTCTGTAGCATGTCCGTTACACTCTTTTGGATGTTTTCTAAAGTCCCTAAATGCCGTCCTTTGAGGACATTTTTCAGTTTAGGAAATAGGAAAAAGTCACAGGGACTGAGGTCAGGTGAATAGGGGGGCTGGGGAACCACAGGAATGCCTTTTGAGGTCAAAAATTCTGTGACGGAGAGGGCAGTGTGACATGGGGCGTTGTCATGATGGAGCATCCATTTGTCTGCAATGTCCGGTCTCACGCGAATGACCCTTTTTCTGAGCCTTTCAAGGACGTCTTTATAAAAAAACTTGGTTGACAGTTTGTCCTGGAGGAACAAATTCTTTGTGGACGATTCCCCTTCTGTCAAAAAAACAAATCAGCATTGATTTGATCTTCGATTTGCTCATTCGAGCTTTCTTTGGTCGAGGAGAACTCGCAGTGTGCCACTCCTCACTTTGCCTCTTGGTCTCAGTATCGTATTGAAAAATCCATGATTCATCACCTGTGATTACACGACTAAAGAAATCGTGCTCATTGGCGATTCTGTCAAGAAGATCAAGACACTTGTTTTTTCGATTGTCCTTCTGCTCAATTGTGAGGTTTGTCGGCACCATTTTGGCACAGACCTTTCGCATGTGCAAATGTTCAGTCAAAATTTGATGAACGGTAAATCTGTTCAAATTTAATTCTTCACTCAACATTCTTAATGTTAATCGACGGTCTGATCTCACAAGAGTGTTCACACGTTCGATGTTTTCGTCGGTTTTAGAAGTTGAAGGCCTCCCTGAGCGGTGTTCATCTTCAACGTGTTCTCTGCCTTCCAAAAATGATTTATGCCAGCGAAAACCTTGAGCTCGGGATAAAGAATGTTCCCCATACGCTTGTTTTAACTTTTCAAACGTCACACTTGCCGATTCTCCAAGCTTAACACAAAATTTAATGGCACAACGTTGCTCCAAATTACGCTGTTCCATTTTGCGTGACGCACAACCAAAACACAACTTCACTAACAGCAGTCACAACAATCACGTAGTTAACGGAAGGAGTTGAAACTCGCACTGAGAGATGGGAGGGGGCTGATACACGTGCTCTGTCAAGGACAACAGCGCAGCTTTGCCAGATCGCTCGTACATTAAAATATAAAGACTGTGATAAGGTGTACGTGGGCGAACTGAACGTAAATTTGAGGTTACGTTGAGAGAACACGCAAGGGGAGAAGGAGATAGGACCACCAATCCACTATACGCTAGCCGTTTCATGGAAACAGGGCATACATTCACCAACCCTCCTGAAAATGTTGCAATATTAAAAGTGGAAAACAATTTAAATAAATGAGGTTATATGAAGAGTTAGAAATTTTAAAGGTAAAAAAGAGGAACAGTAATATACTAATGAATACACAAACAGAATTTAGTAATGATGAAATACAAAGTTATTCCTTGATCTCTTTGAGAATAGCTTAATAAACTGAAACAGCTGAAAGAGGTAAATAAAAACTGTGAAACTTACAAAGTGTTTGCATATTTTAAAAACCTTTGTATTAATATGGTTTATCAAGTGCCCAACGAGTTATCAATCAATATAATGAAGAAATATTTTATCATATTTTGCAAGGGTGAGATATGTGTATTCCGTCGGAGTGTTGGGTAAGTAGACAAAGCTGGGTGTGGCTTAATAAGGTAATAGATGCAGAGACGAAGCTTCGTATTAAGTACCAGGGGCGTAGCTTAACGGAGCTGAGTCAATAGGATAGTGGCAAGTAGACTTGTTTACGAATTGACCAGCCGTGAATATATACGAATTCACGGATACATACATATACGAGTACCAGAGGGATATTTTCGTCGTGGTTTAGGACTTGAAAATGGTGGAAACACTGAAAGGTCTCGCCCGTAACATGGTAAGTAGCACTTCAGCAAGTAAACACGACAAAGTTGGAGTTGCTTGTGTCTAATTAATGTTTTTAATTAGTAACTTCATATTGGTGTCAGTTATTCTGTTTCCACCGTAAAACACGACGATCCCTGCGACCGTCGTAATAATACAGGCTTTATAATGTATTAGATTTACTTCTCATTGTAGGGGTATGAACGTGTGAAGCCACAAAAGTGCGCAGCAGTCGACATGATAATGGGCTTAATAAGGTAATAGAGAGAGAGACGAAGCTTCGTAGTAAGTGGCGGGATTTTTTTTTGTCGTGGTTTGCACTTGAAAACGGCGGAAACACTGAAGGTCATCGTCCCGAACATGACAAGCAGCACGTCGGCAGGTAAACACGACAAAGTTGGAATTACAGAGACTGCTAAATGAAGTAAAGCGGTCACTTAGTGCGGCACTGTTAATATTTTTTTATTTGATGTTTTGCCCCAAGGCAGGTCTTCAAATCACAAAAGCTCTCCAAGCTGTCCTATCGCATGGCAGTCTTTTCGTTTCTTCGTAACACCCTTTGATTTTAATGCTATCTATTAAATATAATTACTTGACTACCGACTCGGAGCACAAAGTTTTTTTATGGGTAAAAACGTCAACGTTTAACGGACAGTCAGTTACAGTTAGTTAAGTAACGGACACGTCATGGACAACGAAATCCAAGCTATCTATTAATTTCATTCTTCTACGCCCTCCTCTTTTTCTTCTTCTGACACCCTCCATGCCAGTTGTAAGCAAGCAGTCTCTTCTTAAACAATGACCTAACCAATTCCTTTTCCTATTTTGTATTACCTTCAGGATTCTTCTCTCTTCCCCTATTCTTCTTAAAAACTTCATTATTCCTTACTTTATCAACCCACCTCATTTTTTCCATTGCTCGCCAAACCCACATCTCAAATGCATCTAATCTTTTCTCATCCTCCTTCCTCAGTGTAGATCTCTCTGTACCATATAAAGCAATGCTCCACACATAACATTCGGCCAAACTTTTTCTTAAATTCTTATTAATTTTGCCACACAGCAGTCTTTTCTTCCCATTAAATGCCTCTTTCGCTATAGAAATTCTTGCTCTAATTTCACGAGTGCAGGACATATCTTCACTTATCAAGCTTCCAATATATTTAAAAAATTCCACCTGTTTTATTTTGTCTTGCCCTATCTTTATGTTAGGCGAGGTTTGATAATACTGTTAATAACACTGTAAAAGAGCTGACATTTATTTTTTGTTGGATAACTGTGCGTTAGACAGTCTTTAGCTTACAGAATAATGTATCAGTGTCTTCGGTTATTTACAATTGTAACCACAGTTGTAATCAGAGAATTCATGTCGGTTTCAGTCATTCTGTTTCCAGTGTTTACAACAGGACAATCCGTGCAATCACCGTGACAACACACTGTAAATAACTATCATAAAATTTAATCGTATAATATGGAAAGAGATCTAGTACACATTACGCGACTGAAGAGCGACAACCGTTTTGTGTGATTTCAATACAGATCTGTAACACGCGCTTGTAATATTCTCCATGTTGTTACATTGTACAGTGGTAGAATACAAATTGTGGTATCACGCTTACGTTATTGGCAATTTAACATCGAGCATTAGACACGGGAGAGCAATAAACAGTTCAAACCAGGTTAACTGCACTTCGTATCCAATCATTCGCGTGCAACAACATCGATGTTCACAGCTCCGACTAGTGTTGAACAAAAAAACTGAAGCTATAGTTTCTAAACGACAAACTAAAAAGATACAACAGCTAAGTGCCATAAATGTCAAAATCAATAAAACAGACAAACATCATCCGTCATCCTCTTGACACCACGGTATAGGCAAGGTGCTGCCTGTTCCGCCTTCAAAGATCCTCCAGCCGCCATCTCTTCCTGTGTCTGCCCACACACCAGTGTCCTTTACGTTTATATTTCCAGACTTGTTTGGCTTGAACCTGTCATTCTTTTTAAAGTGTTCTTTCCACCGTTGTTTATAATAGTTTAGCTTTTAATTCGAGTTAAAAAAGTGATTAATTCTCCTCTTGCGGCCTAATTCTTTATACGATCAGGTTTAGAACACCCTTTAACTCCTCTTAAGGAACGCCATTTCCGATGCCTGTATTTTATTGTCTTGGTTACACTCATAGGGCGATATAGTGACCGCTATAACTTTGGAGACCAGACAAATAATGTTTTAGATATTGAACATTGACGACTTCGTTACTTTTATGCAGAGTATATGCAGAGTGATTAACAAGACTGGAGAAAGATTAGCTCTACCAGTTGGAATGATGCTAACAACATGTAGCCCCACTTGCGAGAGGTAGCAATGCTCAATTACACGTGCCGCATCTGTTCTCCAGTACATAGTCAGACTCTCTAAACGAGTCTGCTTTTGGAGTACCCGTCTCTGACATATCGTTTTCCATCGTTTCATTTGCTACATGTCTACAAATCCTTCGAGGCCCCCCTCTTCTTTTTCTTGCACAGGATTCCGACAAGTATCCCTTGCTATCATTAATCGTCTCCTGGTTTGCAGACGTACACATATGTCGTCAATACTTTGTCTACAGTATAATTAAGCACATCTTTTCTACCATAATTCTCCTTCTTATTTCATCGCTCGTAATCCTGTCCTTTCTTGACAATCGACACATCCGTCTCCGATAATCCATTTAGTGTAAATTGTTGATTTGTATTCTTAGTGTATATATATTGCATGTTTCGCAGAGCCAATATACATCGTCAGAGGTGTAAAAATATATATTTACAAATAACTGATTTGTATTTCGATATAAATATTTTGATTATTTCAAACATTGTTTACCTATTTTCCTGTTTTAACGGTTATGTTAATTATCTTTAATGTTTATGTTTTTATTTAACATTATGAATTATAGTTTGAAGTAAATCATCTTGTTTTGTTTTTATTAATAAAATTTGCTGTTTAATTTGCGAATTATTGTTGTTGCGTGTGTATCTATTTAGATTTTATTACCGCAAATACTTCTATTTTAAGCTCGTTGTGCACTTCTTATTAGTTCAGTATTTTGAATGTCTAAAAATTGATGTTTTCAGACAGTGTGTCGATAAACTAGATGTATAAATACTTGGTCCTAAAAATTCATTGCGAGTGCCGATGTAAGCAATCTGTCGTATAACTTTTGGATTTTCCACTTAAAATATATTTAAATCTGGACGTCCTGTTTTGTATTCCAGATTTGGCGTTTTTATACTTCTTATCTTCAAGGATTAGGTTATGTAAACCTGTTCCGGCACCCCATATCATCCTCGGACGACCCACGTCTCTTCTACCAATGGCTTTATAGTTCAGTGCCGCTCTCGGCTATTGATCCTGTATCATCCTTTACAGATGGTCCCACCATTGACTTCTGTAAGCTGGAATAATTTCATTTTAGTCCTCCTCTTTGAGTTCTGCTCTGATATCCTCATTCTGTATTCTATCTTGCAATGTATCGTTTAAAGTACTTCGAAGAAACTGCGTTTCAGCACTTTGAATCTTGCCGCATTCCTCTTTTGTCATGACCCACGCCTCACTCGCATATATCAATGTGGGTATTGCAAGCGTCCTATAAAATTTAATTCTTGTGTTGTGTCTTGTTTTATTTTTAAGATTTTTATATATTTAAGGATTCCAAAGGACACATACTACACTTAATGTCAATAGTTACAAAATTTTAACTAATAATTAAAGTTACAGATAAGGACAAATGATATCACAAGTGTCCATATGAATATTTCTACTGTGGAACACTGTGTAGTGGAACACAGACCCACTACTTACTTGTAGACGTATCCTTCAATACAGCTACTGAAGAAGGTCATCATTCAGTACATGGTTCAGTTATCAGCACATATTAATGTAACGCACGATTCGGCGCCGTTTACAAAATCACGATAAAACCATTAAAAGCGATTGACGTCTGTTTGCGCAATATTATCGCAACCCTCAACGCTGCGATTCACTTTAGTAATGACCCTGCATGGTGGGGTTTCCTTAATTGGCCATTAGTAAAATTGCTACCAAACTGCCACCGCTTATATCGTGTCTGTTAACATTCATTATCAGACCCCAACGTTTTATCGCAAGCTGTTACAAAATATTGTTTAAATTTCCTTGTAATGATTCTGTTTTCTGCTATTTATTTCTTTATCGCAATTTCTGAAACACATAAAAGTTTTAAAAATACTCTCAATAGGAATGTCTATATTTATTGGGAGGGAACTGAGGCCGTTTCTCCCCAAAATAACATTTGTAAAGCAATTTTTTTTTGTTAACAGTTTATCATTCAGGCTGTTGGTTTTGTTATGTTACCCTATGCTGCAGCCAAGAGATTTCAGTCAATTGTCTTAATAGACTTCGCTTTTACTTTCTCCCAGTTAAATAATATTTTGATCGATCGGATTAGAACGGCTCCCCTGTTCTAAGGGGATCTAGGGAAATCAGAGGAAAAATGGAAGCAACTGACAAGTGGCTAATATTCAAGCAGATGGGCCAGAAAGTTTGTCTAAAAAAATGACTGTAGTTATGTTTAATTTCGAGTTTCATAATATCAGTAGTATTTCTAATTAAAATTGATTATTTTGGTTTGTAATTTTCTACACACTGGAATAATTTTTGAAGTGATAACGGCTGATAAGCAAGGTCTGCCTCTTTTAAGATGCGATTCTCCATCACAGCACACGGAAAAAGCAACAGGACGTATACGCTAAGCGATATGGTGACTGTATACGCTTCCAGTGCATTGAACGGGAGGAGTGGAATGTCTGCAGATTCTGCAGAGAATCCGTTATCAAAGTACTTCATATTCGACCTGTTCTATCCAAATACAATAGTGTATGAATCATCTGGTGTTTTATTTATTTCTAAAAAATTAAACTTCGTTTAAATTATTGTTGAACTGCTAATTTTTTGTGCTGTTAAGGCGTTCGGTGTCTATACCACTATCAAGCCGTAAACGACGACAACCAAATGCTACAATAGATCTGTATAGATACACTATAATTTATTGGTTGGTGAACAATCTTGCATAACCGGTCACATCCGTGCAACCCGTCCCTGCAAGGAGACCGAAGGAGGTCTCAATGAAGGTCTATAACGGTGTTTGACTATATGAAGTTGAACAATAAGGACGTCGCTGCGGGAGGACTGGACGGATGTGACCGAATGTTTACGATGCATATGGCTTTGTAGTATATGCACGAACGGCTTCAGAGTGAGGCATTTGGTTGTCGTTGTTTAGGGAATGGCAATGCTGGAAACATCAAAAGGATTTGTTCAACACGAAATTGACGCTAAGGCTTTATGATCTGACGCTATAGTTGGAAAATAAACTATGCCCTCAAGATGTAAACATAATTTTTTTATTTTTATATCACAATGTTATAATTAAGATTTATTATAAAATTATAAAAGTGATTCGTAAAAAAAAAAGAAAAAATTATTTTAAATAAAGGTACGGATGAGGCGTGATCCATTCCAATAACGCTAGCTAATTGCAGGCGTCTAAAAACGCTATTGAATTTATTATTTTTATACACTCTTTTCATGCAGAATATTGCTGAAGATAAAAATAAAATATAACTACAGGATAAAGAAAACTGTACTCTATAATTAGAGATGTAGTTAACGGTTGATCAGATCAGACGGCTGCCACTGATAACACTTGTTTATATAGTGTATGTCTCGTTGTCATGTGAGAACACGAAACTATACGATATTAAACACAAGGGTGAGATGTGTGTGTGTGTGTGTGTGTGTGTGTGTGTGTGTGTGTGTGTGTGTGTGTGTGTGTGTGTGTGTGTGTGTGTGTGTGTGTGTGTGTGTGTGTGTGTGTGTGTGTGTGTGTGTGTTGCAAAAGTTCTTGGGTGAGAGATTATTAATTTTACTTTTGATTTAAAATCTTCTACACAAAAAATTGTTGATGATTTTGTCACAAACTTAACGAAACACTTTAATGCTTTTACTTAAAATTTAATTAAAATTTAGCTGATTAAATAGGTGTTAAACATAAAATATAACTAAGCCTTTAATATAACTAAATCAATTAAAAATGTAAAAAAAACCTCCTTTACAAAATACAGTTGAAAATATTTTACGAAATCAAAAAATTAGCTTTTATTTTACTTACATAAAGTAATATGAATTACATTAAAACAACAGAATGTAATTATGCTAATAAATATAAGTCTTCATAATTGATACGATGACACCCCTTCAAGGATTCGGTTTGCCAGTGTACCGAAGTCGATTCTTCCGACGACAGGGCACACGCTGGATCGCCTGCTATTCCCATCAGTAGACTTCCGTAACGTTTGAACCTTCCGAGTACGCGGAGTCTGTCGTCTGGTCCATACCGACGGTTCCCCGGCGAACGAAGACGAGCTTCTGATAGTCATATAGTCAGATGACTCGGCACCGTCTTTTAACCTTTTTACCAGTAGTTGATTGACCGCGTCACCCGCCGCCCACACCGAGTCGTTTGTGGTTCCGGCACCACCGGACGGTTACGCTTCCTCCTTTCCACCAGTTGAGAGTCTCGTCATCCGCCGCCCACACCGAGTCGTTTGGGGTTCCGGCACCACCAGACGGTTACGCTTCCTCCTTTCCACCAGTTGAGAGTCTCGTCATCCGCCGCCCACACCGAGTCGTTTGGGGTTCCGGCACCACCGGACGGTTACGCTTCCTCCTTTCCACCAGTTGAGAGTCTCGTCATCCGCCGCCCACACCGAGTCGTTTGTGGTTCCGGCACCACCAGACGGTTACGCTTCCTCCTTTCCACCAGTTGAGAGTCTCGTCATCCGCCGCCCACACCGAGTCGTTTGGGGTTCCGGCACCACCGGACGGTTACGCTTCCTCCTTTCCACCAGTTGAGAGTCTCGTCATCCGCCGCCCACACCGAGTCGTTTGGGGTTCCGGCACCACCGGACGGTTACGCTTCCTCCTTTCCACCAGTTGAGAGTCTCGTCATCCGCCGCCCACACCGAGTCGTTTGTGGTTCCGGCACCACCAGACGGTTACGCTTCCTCCTTTCCACCAGTTGAGAGTCTCGTCATCCGCCGCCCACACCGAGTCGTTTGGGGTTCCGGCACCACCGGACGGTTACGCTTCCTCCTTTCCACCAGTTGAGAGTCTCGTCATCCGCCGCCCACACCGAGTCGTTTGGGGTTCCGGCACCACCGGACGGTTACGCTTCCTCCTTTCCACCAGTTGAGAGTCTCGTCATCCGCCGCCCACACCGAGTCGTTTGGGGTTCCGGCACCACCGGACGGTTACGCTTCCTCCTTTCCACCAGTTGAGAGTCTCGTCATCCGACCCCGTCCAGTAGTTCGGGACACGGTCCCAAACACATCTAACAGACGATGGGAGGTCTGAACGATTATGACTACGCACCTGACATCTGGCGGGATGGCATTCACAGGCTACGTGTTTCATCGGTCATTACACAAATAGAAGTAAACAAATCAGACCGCGGTTTTACACGTAACTGTGTAAAAATATACTGTACTGACCGCTATTGTGTTTAACTGCGTAAAAGTACACTGATCGCTGTTGCGAGTGCGTCGTGTTCAAATGACAACCAGTTTGTATATGCCAAGCGATCGAAGGTTAATTTTAGAATAGCCCTAGAATTACAAATGTATAATATATCTTTCCCTAGAGGCACAAAGAATTGGTATAGTATATTAATTTGTTTTTCTCCTCTTCTCACTGCAACCAGACACAACTTAAAACAACAGAATCAAAGCAACTGCTTACAGGCAAAGAGAAACAAATTACAGTTCTGTTAAATGTTGACCGCTGGTTGAGAGAAAAATTCACGCAACTGTTCTTTGGTTTATTTCTATATGTGACTCTGTTTGTAACTCCGATTCTGCTATGACAACGTCTATGAATTAATTTTTTCTTTCAGCCATCAGCGGTAATTTATGGACCCACCCACAGAAGTGGTGACTTGATTCTATCGCCGCTGCAGCAAGAGAAGAACACAAACCAACACGGCTATCAACAAAGGAGAAAGACAAACCACCCTTGTCTTCAGTCGACCATGTCACTGCCTGAATTCCAGAATTCGACCTATGGGATCCGCAGTTGTGGTTTCCATTACTGGAAAGAAATTTCATAATTTCACCGGTACCAGCATCACATAGGAGAGCAACAAATACACCTGCCAAGCGGGAAGGGGGGAGCACTTCCCACAAATACTCGACTGTCCCAACAACGACTGTAAGACTACTAAAGAGATGCCTTCAATATAAAGTGCAAGGCCGAGGAAATAAACAGTATCGCATCGGTGAGTGCCTACGTGATTTTTGGCACGACGTCACGCGCGAGACTGTCGCAGACGTTTGCAGATCATTCTACGCGACATAATTACGTAGCGCTGTGACTGTTCTACGTCACAACGAGATGCCGACGCCCCTTCTAGACGTTTACTCAACTACTCTACCAGCAACCAGGCTTGCAATCTGACTACAATGCAAAACGGCAGATGTATAAATACCGGATCTCGAGACTTCCCAGTTTCAGTTACAGCTGGCGATTTTATCAGTGCGGATCACAGTAATTGTTGCGGTTTATTCAGGAGGTTTCAATAATCGCTCACCTGATTAATATGTTCCAATCATTTTAGCCGATATCGGGCAATCACACAGAGTATACTCATAATATTCAATTTCCGCCGTACATTGACATTTCTTTTGCGATCTTGAAGACTATGCCCTGCCACGTGCCTAAGAAAGTTCAGTTCTGCCGCTTGAATACAACTAGCCTGATATTTTGTTAAGGTCTAATTCTTAGACCCGTAGACAAGTGTGGGGAGAGACACCACCTTCTAGAACTGTAAGTATGTTTCTTTACACGTTCATTTTAGAGTTCGCCTTATGGTTCCGTACACATGTTTGAACAAACATATTATGTAGCTTATTTATGAAGTCCTTGTTGTAATGTAAAATACACTGTAGTCCAGATATTCAAATTTTTCTGGCCTGCTCCAGAACAGTACGGTCCACAACAATTGTTGATCGTAAGGGACCGTCTCCATGAAAAGCCATCACTTTTGTCTTCAACGCGGAGACGTGCAATCCGAAATCCTTACAGATTCGAGACAATAAGAGTACAGTCGTCTGGAAGCCGCTCTATAAGTTTGACAGGATACCCTGGTAATCAGCAAACAACAACGTGCAGAGTTACCAATCATAAAATGCTCCGTGCGTTTCATCTGGCAATTGTGTTTGACGTTGTCTACACAGTAAATTAAAAAGATACTGTAACAGTGGGGACCCTTGTCATATCCCACACTAGGAGTTGTGCTTCGCTTGCTCACTCAATTAAGATTTTTTCCGCATGAAAACATAAGCGTGTCTAACTTATAATATAGTTTAATTCCACCTTGCGTGCACAGGTCTCACGTATTTCTATTTTCGTTTTGCTACAAGACTTCAAAAGATTTATTTTTGTTACGTTGTCGAATCCATTTATTCTGAATTAGAAAATGTGTCTATAGTTCCGTCTGATTTGACCAGCAAAGTGAGTAAATTTCAACATATCTGGGGTGTAATAATAAACACTCTGAAAAAAAGACCAGAAAGGACACGAATTTAAAATTTTATAAGACGATGGCTGTTCCAACATTTTTACGTAGCTGCGAATACTGGACGACGAGGAAGAGCGACTGGAATAAGATTCAAGCAGCGGAAATGAAATACTTAAGAACAGTAAAGGGATGTACGAAAGCAGATCGTATAATAAATGAAGATGTAAGAGAGCATTTGAATATACATTCAGTTAGAAAAAAGATAATGTTATATAGAGAAAAATAATTCCACGGTTAGCCTATAATTACCAACCACATGGAAGAAGAGGTGATGGACGACGGGTAGCAAGGTGGAGAGAAACTTGAGGCCGGAACAGAAGAATGCTCCTAAGCCTTGAACGGTTGATGATGATAATTTCGTCTATAAAGCTAGATGTGTGGCGCATACGTGTTTATAATACATATCGGAGTTGGTGAAACCGGTAATTTGAACGCTTCACTACATCTATACTGTAAATACAGGAAGGCACTGTTAGTGTGCACATGCAACCGCGCACTCATACATCAAAGAACAGCGTTAATTACTTCGGCCCTGTAGCGACTACAAACTGGGTCAGCGTACCCACCTACCCATTACTATGTATGCAATAATGATGTTATCAACTTTTACCCCGCTAAGTACAGCATAACGTGACTTTATGTACTACGTGATGATAAGAAATCACGTATCTGCAGAAAAGGAGCGTAAATATAGTTGAAGTAATCTGAAATAAGATCAAATATGTACATATTTGTACACGATGTGCTTCTTGTATACAGAAAATGAGAATGTTTATGTGAATGAAACTCGGAAAAAAGTCCTAGAAAATAAGTTATTTATTCAACTTTTTTTTATAACAAACTTAAATGCAATAAGTCCAAGTACCAAGTTACAAATTCCACAAGGATTTACCGGTTTTTACATACAGCGTGTGAATGAGGCTTAAGAAGTAATAAAAGACACCATATGTTACGGCGGTCTCCTTGATCGTCGTATGGTACAGTGGAAAACAAAATACAGACACCATTGAAGTCACTAAAAACCAGCTTTAATTATTACAATTAACAGTTTGTAATCAACAGGTTATTCAAAAAGGTTATACTTGTACAATAATTAAAATTAAAATTTGTCCACACTCAATAATAATGTAAACCAATAGAGTCCCGCACAATAATCGCTTTTCACTAATATCCATTTGAAACGCATTGCGTAAATCGCCCGAAGTAAACTGAACTCTAAGCGGGAGGTGTGGTCTATTTATAGTCTGCAGGGTTACATAATATGCGTCATTAACAAGCACTCGAAAATTCTAGAGGATACTTCAGCGCGGTCTTGGCAGGAACACACACACCAGCAGGGCCAGTCGAGAAGCCTGTAGAACGACGCCATCGAACGCACGAGAACGTTCCGCATTCCGTAACAATATATTATTTTTATGAAACAGTCAAAGAATACCTTTAATAATGTATAAAGAATTTTTAGTACTTACAAGTACACCTCTAGGTATTCCAGTCGGTGATTTTCTTAGTTTTTCATCCGAGATGCATTTCGGAACAGTTGTGTTCCATCTTCAATGGGAATCATTTAGTAAACTTATATATATAAAATGTTTTCACTCAGGTGAGCGTCGTCGACACAGGTACATGTACTTGTAAGCACTAAAAATCCTTTATACAATATATTATTTATTATACAAGCTGTGATACTGACAGATTACTGTGAACGGAAATATAAATCGTGTCCTCACTCGACAGGCCTCCGTACCTTAACGTTCTGCCCCCAACTCTTATTTTTGTCATAATATTTTCCCCTTAGCGGAAGTCTAAACTATCATTAAACAACAAACTGTTAGTATTACAAAACCGTGCTTAAAGCTATATGATCCTATGGATCCCGACTATGGGGATGCGCCAAACCTATTAGATTAAAAATCATCCAAAGAATGCGATCAATAGTGCTGCGAACTATAGTAGATGCTCCATGGTACGTCAGCAATCAGACGACCCGAAAATATTTCACATAAAGGACGAAATCCAGAGAACTGCAACAAAATACAGCTATCAAATAGTAGACTACGAAAATGAGTTAATAGAGCAGCTGTCCAACGAGAGAAGACTCCGCGGAACTTGCCCTGAATATTCGCTACATCTTTCAAAAATGGTTCTATAAGGAAAACCATTAGTGAATTTTTTCGTTACAAACCTAACTCTTTTATCTGATTTACTTAGTGATCTGTTAGTGGTGTGGATTTGAAATTTCCAACTGTCAATATAAAAATATTCTCCTCTAATTCATCGTCCTATACTTCCACCTTTCCTTCTTACTCACCATTCCTTCAAGTGCCATTTTCAGCAGTTTCGCTTCCTTCTTCACACAACCTTCAGTATCTGTTTCCTTTACTAATTCTTTATAGACAATCTTTATTCCTTGCTACCAGCACGTCTACATCCACGTCTCCAGTGCCTCTAGTCTTCACAAAATGTCATCTATAAAGACACACCCCTATTATCTATCTCCTTAAATAATAATGACGTGGCTCCCGCTTTCCACCATCAAAGTTGTTTAGGGGTTGGGCAGGGTAGGTTGGTTCGGTAGCCACGTTCTCAAAAGTAAACTGTATATAACGTTTCTACCACAGCTGAGAATTCACACATTCTCGTAACATAACGCTTTAAATGTTTGCAAGTATACGGGATTGACTGGTGATACCTATAATCAAGTCGTCGCCACTTTCAAGTTTTTGTTAGAGCTGAAGACTGTGAAGTCGTTTCAGTAAACAAACGCTTCTCTATGACTTTGCTCAACAGCAGTGTGTGTACAAAAGGAAAGGAGAGCAGCCAACAAATTATTTACTGCAGAAATTCTGCTTTAAGGCTAACAACTGCCTCTGGGAGAAATAAATTACTTGTGAAGTGTACACGAGACGTCAAGTTTATTGACGTCACTCACAGTTTATTTTATTTCTGCGAGGCGGCGTCTGACGCAGTGCGGCTAAGTGTACACAAACATATATAAATCACAGAAAGAGATGTTTCATACATTTCATACATAAGATGTATTAACATATGTTTGTCTCTCTGTCACTGTCGTTTACTTGCATTGCTTATACACAAACGTCCGATCTCGTTTGTTTGTTTCCCTACAGAGGGCGCGGCCTACAGCCTGTTACGTTTCATGCACAAATAAGTACGCTGCATCTAAAAACCAAGGCCGACCTAAATGAAGTGCAAATTGTTGTGTGCGCGAGGCTATAACTAGGCGCCTCCCTCCCACCCAAATCGCATGTGATTTTACCTTTACAATATATACTACATTAATATTCCTTATTAATATATGAATATTAATTTGCTGTTGGGTATTAATGAATGAATGTGCTGTTGTCTCCTGACGACTTGCTTATAATTCAAAATACATGATCGCTCCTTTTCAAAAATCTGTTTTTATGCTTAATCACATTTCCATACACACTATCCTCCACTAGGCGGAAATCTCCACTATAAAAACAAAGGTTCTATATTTAGCTATTTTGGACTTTAAGTTTCCACGCAAAATATATCGTTTACTTGGTTTCAAAAATAGTAAAATAGTTCATAAATTTTTTACACTTCTGGACAAATAAGAAAATTTCATTTCAGGTTAAAATAGCCATTTGTTATATATATATATATATATATATATATATATATAATTAAGAGATATCGTATTGTCTGTATCATTGCACAATCAGCTATATATTACTTTTGAAACCTCATTTCGAGACAGAAACCAATAAGAGCAATAATAGTAATAATTAATGATAGTATTGTAGAACAGGTGAGCTAATTTTAATTCTTTAGGAAATGATATTGACTATGATGAAAATTATGATATAGATGTTAACTTAGGTAAGTTCCAAACGATCTGTGGGACAATCAACCGTATTTTTAAAAACAATGTACATCAAGATACGCAATTAAAGTTTGACAAAGTTATACCGGTCTCCGTACTGTCGTATGGGTGTGAATTATGGACGACAATCAAGAAACAAGAAAGTAAAATACAGACCTCGGAAATAGCGTTGTTAAGAAGAGTTAAAAAGCAATCTTTGTAACCTATCTGTAAAGAGTTGGCCGTATCTTTATGAGTACAGTATGAAGTCGTAACGCAAGGCGATAAGAGAAGAATTACAAATTCATCATCACCATCATTTCCATTTCATGGATTAGGCTGCACTGCCTGTTCAGGAAACCATCTCATCCTCGGACGCCCCACACTACGATACCCTGTGGGTTTATAATTCAAGGCAAATTTGGAAAGGCGATCTTGCTGCATTTTCCCAAATGCTTACACCAGTTGGCCTTGTATTCCGTAATTCTGTCCTGTAATTCAAAAATCTGTAATTTTCCCCTCATCTGTGCATTACTTATTCTGTCTCGTAACGTGCACCCTTTTACCAACCTGAAAAATTTCATTTCTGCTAATTTAATTTTCCCTCTGTCTGTCTGTGAAAGTACCCATGTCTCAATCCCATACAGCGCCACCGATACAGCCGTAGTCATTACAAGTTTTTAACTTCAATGAAAGAGTGAAAAATTATAAACAACGGTGAAAAGAACAGTTACAACAAATGTCAGATTCAAAACTGGCCAAATAATTCTGGAAATATTAACTTATAAGACACAGGTGTGTGGGTAGACCACGGAAGGGATCGCTGGAGGATCTTTGAAGGCGGAAGAGGCAGCACCTTGCCTATGCGGTGTTGTGAAGATTTTGTTGTTGTTGTTGTTGTTGTTGTTGTTGTTGTTGATTATGATGATGATGATGACGATGATGATGATGATGACGACGACGACGACGACGATGACGATGATTATGATGATGAATATTAATGCAATTACGACCTTAAGTATATGCTTGTTACATGCATTCAATTATATATTTGAAACAAATATTAAAAAACGGTCATTTATTTGCGGTATTTAATATTCTGTTGTGTGCAACTGCACCCGTCGCATATGCCTTAGGCCGGACCTGTCTAACAGGATACGTATACGTATCAGACAATATTTTACACAAGAGCAGGACCTGGTGGAAAGCCAAAACTATGGATCAAATTATTAATTACTAGCCAACTAGACACGCACAATGTTTGTTGACACACTTGCAAATATTGTTACGACCGTTTCACTGATCTTTATGTGGTACAGTGGAAACAAAATACAGACACCAATGAAGTCACTAATAACCAACTTTAATGAATCACAAATATAACAATTTGAAATCAACAAAGGCAATCTTATACAGTAATTCAAGTTAAATTTGTCCACATGTAATAATAATGTCAACTATTAAGAATTCCACACTAATTATATAACACAGTAATTACTTTCCAAAATCACTTGATCCGCACACTACAATCTCGCCAGATGTAACTGAGTCACTAAGCCGACCGCTGTTGCTTATATAGGTCCCGCGGAGGTTCCAGAATAATTTTCCATTCTTTTGGCTGCGTGGCAGCATAATTTGCGTAGTTACAAGTGCTCTCGAACAATCTGTACGGTACTTAAGTGCGGCCTTGACCGAGACGCCGCACCTGCTCGGCTGGTCGAGAAACAGGTGGGAGGACGCTCTCGACTCTTCGGGAGCGTTCCGTAATTGTCGTGACACTATTATTATTGTTGTTGTTGTTGTTGTTGTTGTTGTTCCAGAAGATTTTATGATTAGTAAGTCTGCAGCTGACACGTTGTTGTTTGCTGATGGCCGGGCTGTATTAGCAATATAATCGCATTTATACGGCTATAGTAATTGGCGTTGCTCAGTGTATGGAGCACGTTGTATGGACATTGTACAGTACGACCGAAATATTGTGTTCCAGGATACCAAGTACATTATACAACAAAGCCACATGTTAAAGTTTTCGATGCCGTTCTTACAATTTCTTCATTGGGTGTAGTATTCTGCTGTTTCCAAATTCTAAAAAGGAATATACTGTTAATAGTTTTAGGCCTGGGGACAATGAAAAAAAAAGCTTGTTAAAAGAACATCGTGAGATTTCCTGAGAATATTTCTGACGATAATATCTTCTTCTTCACGTTTTTCATCTTCATTTTCTTCTTCGTGTTAGCTTTTTTCCGTTGCAAGGGAGTACGCTTTTCAGCCCAATGAAACTCATTTACTGCAGTCTGTCGTGTCCTACGGGCTTAGTTTTTTATCCCTAAAATCGGGCGTTTATAGTGTCTATCCACCGTAGTTTGGGTCTCTCGCGTGTCTTTTTACCATCAGCTTTCAGGTGATTAGCAGCTAATCACTGTGTCAGTTATTAGCTCGCAGAACATGTCCGTACCGACGAAGTCACAATTATTGTATTTTATCATTTATTGAAGGCCAAGCCAGCCAGGTGCCTGATCGTGGTGGTGTTGACATGATCTAGCAACAAAATTCCCATTGTCGTCCTAAACATCCCCATTGGCATGGCGTGTAATGACCCTGCTCTGCGCTTTGCACTCTATACCGTACACGGCAATCGTCTCACCATTGTGCGGTACATTCTGTACACTTTAGGCGGATTGGGATTTTGTTGTCACAAGGGACTCCCTTGCAGGCCTACCAGCTTGCGGGTTGACGAAAACTAGACGAATAAATTTTAACTATATGTGATAATTTCATTATATTTAATTATTATGAAATAGACATTATTTACTAAATATTTTCAGCGAAACACACTTTTATTTACATAGCTGTACTGTTTTATCCGACGCAGTGCAGATAATTTAGACGCGTTGCATGTATGAAACGATTCACAGGTACCTGTAAAATAAAACACGGAAGGATATCCGAATGAAATTTTATATAACTGTGGCTGTCCCTACATTCTCGTATGCTAGTGAGACATGGCCTCTTGGTAAAAGGGACGTGCAGAGGATTCAGGCAGCCGAAATGAAATTTCTAAGAGGGACGCAAGGTTGTTCTCTCTTGGATCGGAGAAGGAACGAGGATATTAGACGCGATTTAAACATTGTATCATTGCACCAGAATACTGAAGACCACAGGAGGAGATTGTCTGAACACTTATACCACATGCCTGATATCCGTCTACTTGTGGCTGCCTTGGGTTTTCACCCTACTGGGAAGAGAGATGTCGGTAGACCGAGGAGGAGATGGGTTCCGGAACAGGTTTAAGGCTTAGTCCTTGGAGTGGTGGTGATCATGATGATGATGATGATATACTGTTTTATTCAAGAAAGAACGTACATTGCCAAGGCCGGTACCTGACTAGAAAAGCAACTGCCGAGTTGTAAGGCCGTAGTCCAACGTTTTTTAAATTACGGTTGTTATCAGAAAGCTGGTTCATGATAACAACAGTGTCACAGAAACTGTATAACAAAATTTGACAAATTCGCAATAAAAAGTTTTTGATAATACGTTTCTGCGAATTTTAATACTACTCTTGATGTTTCAGCTTGTTTCGATAAATTAGAGAAAAAGAAGAGACGGCGAGAAAGAGAGAGAGAGAGAGAGAGAGAGAGAGAGAGAGAGAGAGAGAGAGAGAGTGAGAGAGAGAGAGAGTGAATAAGCGATAGATTGCAGAGGAAGAGAGGAAAACAAATAAAGCATCCAATAAGATATAATTTTCTTCTTTTATGCTGACGTCTTTAAGACAGAAATCAATATAATCGATTGACTGTGCCATTGTAGAGCGATGTGATTGTAACGGATCGACTCCTGCAAAATTTAATAACATTTCAACGTTCCACTTTTTAGAATATAAAAATTTATTGACATGAATGCAGTCTTTCTTATAAACTTTTATCATTGTGTCACTGAATAATATAACTTTTCTTATATCCCAGAGTTCATTCTATTCTTTCAATAATTCTTCACCGTCTTTGTTCCCAATTATTGTATAATAACTCGTTTTGTATTATTTGGGCACTTAAATTTGATCGCATTGTTATAAAAAGGTGAAACTTTTGGAGTAGGTACTCATTATTTTTTCTGACGATATTTTAATTTAGTTTCGTGTACTCAAAGCATACTTTATACTGTTCCAGTCGTGTTTTATCTAATATCGTGAGCGTGTTTCTACCGACAGAGAAAAACTCGTGGCTTTAAAGAAACGTTGATGTCACACAAACGTACTGACAATTTTGCGATCTCTCGTGTCGATAACAGGAGACGTATCCACCTCTATATCAGACTAAAGCTTCTCTACACGGAAAGTTAAAAAGTAAACTACATTATTACGTTCAAAGTATGCTTTTTTTTTAGTTTTACGCGTTCGTACCAACTACTATTTCCACGAACTAAATAAACTGCTTTCTTTTAGTTGTTCTAGTTGTCTGTTACATACACATATACCTATAGAATTAATAAATTCGGAGTGAAGAATTTTTGTATTTTGCTAATCGAACATGTTTTCCGGGCCATTAACATTTGTTAAAACGCTAGACGTTTCGTCTGCACCCACGGCTGTTATCTTCAGCGGAACGGGAAATAGGTATTAACGCATTGTTAAATTAACAATGTTTCTTTAGAACGCAAAAAAGAAAGGGTCTGAGTTTCGCATCTGAGTAGCCGTAACTAAAGAAACTAAGCAAACAAAAATACGTATGGTGTTACAGTAAGTAAGAAAATGTAGAAAGGGATAAACAGACGGAGGAAGTCTTTATAAGCTGCGTCAATGGGGAATCGTAACAGACGCAAACATTTTGAAATGAAATTACTCTACTCGGATCCACCCACGTAGATGGGTGACGTCAGGGATAAGGGCACCCATAACCATCTATTGTATACTATAAAACCATGCAGTTTTCATATGGTATTTCGCTTTTAGGAAACAACGAGGGATACTTGTAGAATGCAGTTTACCAAATGTAGAAAATCCTAACGGTAAATACGACATAACGATAACTAAGGAAAAATCATAAGTCACGAAATGTTCCAGAAATGGGAAACAGAAGGCTGAGATATTTCTAAACGGTAGGAAGCTAGGACAAGTAGATCCCTTCAGATATCTTTGGAACTGCATTACATTAGACTGAATGTGCAATAGTGACGTAAAAAGTAGAATTGGACAAACAAAAGAAGCGTTTAACAAGGAAAAGAACTTTCCTGGTGTCCTGAAACGTGTCGCTAAAATCAGAAAAAAATATTTTAAAGTACTTGAATTTACAAAATAAAAATGAAAAGGCTACAGATGCATTTTATTTTCCTGTCAATTGTTTCAACAGTTACGACAGCATCAGAACTTAGGTTTGAACCAACAGAGGTTAGATCTTAACTGTTCAAATCTAACCTCTCAAACTAGTAAAACAATTATCAGGAAAATTAAAATTACCTGTAGAACTATAGCGAGGTATTTTTTTATTATTATTAAATTCAAGAATTAATTAAATGTTCTATCAAGTATCGAGCGACCATTTGATGAGTGTAAATACTTGAAAAGTTTCATCTGGAACACATATGGCTCAGAAACCGCAAACCTAAGGAAATTGGAGAGACTACCTTCAGGAATTTGAGAAGTGGTACTGGTGGAGGGCCTTAAGAATACTTTGGACAGAAAGTGTAACCTACCTTTGAAGAGAGTGGATGAAAGAAGGATTTTGATTAAAACCATTGTGGAAAGGAGAAGGAGTATGAGTGGTCACTGTTACTTCATTTAAACGGGTTTACCAGCTGACTGAGGGAATGATAGAGGAGCGTAGTGGGAGGGTGAGACCCATACAGGAGTGCATGGGTGAGATAAAAAGAGGAAGTAACTATGTGGTAATTAAGACACTGTCTTCAAAATGAGTGAAATTGCAAGGCCATCATCTGCATTGCGGAAAGAGAGAGACAATGACTGTACATTAATAGGATGATACCGAAAGCTTCCCGCGCTAAATGCTACATATTCCGCGTTATGCAAATCTAATCGTTACATACCATGGCGAGTACATGAGGCTTACGTCCTGTGTAAACATAGGATGAAAATTGTACAATAACCCAAAAGTTACAACATTTCTTAGTGTGTATGGTGCACATCATCTTGAATCGCATACGTTCTTTGGCAACGATTACAACTTATTTGTAACTAACTCTCACGATGGCAGTTGCACTCTGTTTTGCTTTCTTGTCTGTATCACAGAGACAATCTAAATAAAAAAATACTATGAAAGGCAGAAAGCATGTAAAACTTATCGAGAACGTTATGGTTGCTAACAGTGGTGTTGCGTGGACGTTGGTGAAGTAGACACTTGATTAAAAAAGTAACTAGGACGCCACACGCAAGTAGGAGATGTACTTGTTTCATCGTTTCTATGAACACTTGGTGCTTGGTATTCCTGATCATCTGTGCCTAGACGAGAAAACTACCGCACCATAGTAATTGTGCTCTGTGCCTGTTTTCGCCTTTAGAAATACACGTTACTCCTGAGATGCATACGTATATACCACATCATGTAATATCCGCCAGATTTTATTTTATTTCTAAGGAATTGCGTTTGAAGATTTCTGTCTACTTATTTTATTGAGACTGAGCTAAGCCTATCTATCAACTTACATCTCATAATTTAATTTACAAAGAGCAGGATGAGCGTCTTACGGTGCACTTCTTTAAAAACTAATCACTTTGTTCTCGTGATGCCTGTGACTTGACACACTACACTGAATCAAATTGCTTTTATTTAGCCTTCGCACAAGTTCAGTACTGTCGAGAAGTTGCAGCATCTCGACATTCTGGTGTGTTTATGTAGACGTTCCTCATGTTTCTTGGCGAACTGCTGAACTTCATCTTCGTCTGAAGCATCAAATCCCTGTGGATGTCCTCATTTGGTATGTACCTTTCGGCATTAACAATACACCTCAGTACTTTGTTTGAAATATCTGGATAAGTTTTCTCTTACTTTTCTTCGTGCATCCCTAGAGTTGTACACCACATGTCCAGACAGTTTAAGGACTTTTTTATATACCAATAATTTATTATGTACAGACAGCTCAAAAGCGTTTGAAGTATAAGAAATAGTAAACATAAAAAATGTTTTGTTTGTATGTGTGTGTCGGCGCACGTGCGTGTAACACAAAAGATTTGTTCAAGCAAATAACAAAAATAATAGAACATTATTAAAATAATAATGTTTAATATGGACATGCTATGTTACTGAGTTGCATATTAACGTAGGCCTGGAAAAACATTTGTTTACCAAATAACAACAGAATAGAAACGTAACTTGTTTCAGCTAGAATATAACTTGATATGGATTGCAATTGGCTCCTCACAGGTACAATCAACCGTCTAACACTTACAGTTTAAAAATATCAGTGCAAAAAGCCAAGACCACGGCATTCATAGGAAAATATCCAGCACGGACAAAACCATAAATTGCCAATCAATCGCCTGAACTGGTAGCACATTTTAATTATTTGGAGTGTGATACAAAATATGAAGAGGACAAAGATGTTTTGAATAAGACTAACAAATAATATGATAGGTTATGTAGGATTATAATACAACCTCTAAAGGAAAAAAAGGTGAGGGATACTCACACTCATGAGGGATACTCACATCCAGTTCTAAAAGATGATGGCGGTTCCGTCTTTGTTATATGGATCAGAATAATGGGCCCCCAAGGAAGGAGACTTAGGTTAATGGAATCCTCAGATATGAGATTTCTTTGATCAGTCAGAGAATGTACAAGACTCGAGCATACAAGAAGAGATAATATATAACAGAATCAGGTGTACAAACAATAACAGGAAAGATGGACGGATCATGTTATGCGTATGTCCCTGGATAGAATACCAAACCAGGGTATGAGTTACATTACATGCCTGTAGGAAAGCGAGGTGTTGGAAGAATTTGGACAAGATAGTAAAGCCAGAACAGGCAGAAGTATAATCCCGACAGCAAAAGTAAGAAGAAGAAGGAGACGAAAATATGAACAACAAGAACAAGAACGAGAACGAGAACGAGAACGAGAACGAGAACGAGAACGAGAACCAGTAGAAGAAGAACGAGAACGAGAACCAGTAGAAGAAGAAGAAGAAGAAGAAGAAGAAGAAGAAGAAGAAGAAGAAGAAGAAGAAGAAGAAGAAGAAGAAGAAGAAGAAGAAGAAGAAGAAGAAGAAGAAGAAGAAGAAGAAGAAGAAGAAGAAGAAGAACAGGGACTTTTGTTTGGAGCATAGCATTTTACGAATCCGAGACCTGAACGCATAACGAAAGAAACAAAAATCCTACAGAAGCGTTTAGAGAAGGATTATGGTGACATCACAAAGGAATGAACTTAATAATGAGAAAAAATTTCAAAGGAGTGTTAAAAAAAATAGAATGCCACAAAAAAACAGACGTAGGAAATGGAGAGAGATGAAGCATAATGTGTGGAGGCCGGAAGAAACAACATAAAGTGGACGGACAAGGAGACAGTTCAAGCTTGGTGTGATGGAGGGAGTTAAAGAAGTAACCAGTGATTTGGAAAGTCTGAGGATACGAGAGTAGTGAAAATTAAGAAACAGGCAGAGAATACAAGAGTCACTTCTTTAAAGTCATAGTGAGGTTAACTATAGTTTTTCTAAGTAGTTGGGAAAACTTGCAAAAATTAATTTTTCTTTTAAATTTAAATTGCACAGATAAAGCTTTATAACTTTTATAAACTTCGTATGGTTCTGAGGTTGACCATAGTGTACGTGACAATAGTTTCAGTCACGTGCCCATGACAGGCACTTTGCAATACAGGTGGCAGCGCTCCGTACGGTATCTAGTGCAACGATATGCAGCAGGCATATTAATCAGCTGATGACCTGGGACTCTTGATTATTACAGTCAGCAAAACCTTAGTAGTTTATAAATTTTATAACTTCTACCTATGCTGTCTAGCTGACTCTTTTATAACGATGCTCACTTTGTATTTGTTTAATTTTATTAATATCAACAATTTATTCAAGTGTCAACTTCAACGGCAAATCGTAATGTAAAGGACTAAACTGCAAGACATAAACTAAGTAGAAGCGGGTTACAAGAAGCTCCTACAAACCTTCTTACCAGGAATAAAAACTATTCAGAATATTTAATTTATAAAGTTGTGTTAGTGTTATAATCACGAAACAAATAACACTGTGCCATTGTGGCACACTGTGGCAGATTGACGATTTCCGATTTGATGGTGAGCTGTGAACTTTGAAAGCGCTAATCAGGAATTTTTTTCTACAGTGGTGTGTAACAGTGTTAAAAACGATTCAGTCAGATACATAATTCATTTAGTCTTCTTCTTCTTCTCCTCTTCATGGATTATGTTATGTAAACCTGTTCCGGCACCCATCTCATCCTCGGATGACCCACGTCTCTTCTACAAATTGTGTTTCTAGTTCAGTCCAGCTTTCCGCAATCGATCCTCTGTCAGCCTTTACAGATGATCCCACCATTGTCTTCTGTAAATTGAATTAATTTCATTTATTTCCTTTACTTCGAGTTCTGTTCTGATATCTTCATTCCTTATTCTATTTTGCAATCCAAAATTTAAAGTATTTTGAAGAAACTGCATTTCATCAGTCTGAATCTTACAGCTTTCCTTTTTTGTCATGGCCCACGCCTTACTATTAATTTAGTTAGAATTTAATTAACTTGAGTTCATCCTGTTTTTAGTTTACTAAATTGTGAGTTTGTCAAAATTTTTACAGTGAAGGTGAACCTCATAAGGTCGGTTTACCTTTATAGTTAGCTTCCGTCTGAATATAGAGTGGAAATTTCTACAGCTAAAACTAATGTGATGGCTCCAGAGGGACGGACCGAGTCAGAATAAAGTGCAACAATTGAAAAAGTATCTCACTTCCACTGTCTGGGACACAGACACTAAACGTGTCAACTTTAATTTGATTTGAGGTGCGGTACAAAGGATTGTAGCTAGGAAAACTAGAAAGGACGCCTGATTGTGGTTTTATGGAGTTGGAGCTGTCACTACTCATGGCTCTGAGTTATAACGTTAAATTTATATGGTCTGATAATTGGGTAATGACAAAAAGAAATACGAGCAGCAATCAAGCTTCCGAGATGAGGTTTCTGCGTTCTGTGAAGGGATGCTCACGTGCAGATAGAACACGCAATGAGGATAGATTACGTCCGGAAACTGAATATTGCTACGCTGAGGCAATAGATAGTACAGCATCGCTGCATGACTACGTGACGCTTTGCATGCCTATTCACGCCCGGTAGAATTACGGTCATTCAAGACGTCCCTTCCACACGTTACTCGACTACCAGGCTCGTTATGTCACTATAGTTAAAGGCGTCAGACGTATAAATACTGGATTTCCAAGCGGCCTAGTTTCAGTTATACCTGGCGATATTACAAGTGCGGATTGAAGTGATTGTGGCGGTTAGTGGAAAGTGATTAACGTGTTAATTTGTGCAATACTGTAATAAGGTGACATTTATTGTTGTGCGTTGACACGTTTAACTTAACTTATTATATAAATACTAAAGGCCCATTAAAGCGGTTAAATTAAACCACAGCTCAATCATTATAGGATGGTCGGCCTCCTTTAAAATTTACGAGAGCAGTTGAAAAGTTCGCGGAGCGACATCTATAACTCAGTGGTAGAACTAAAATCTTTCGTGTGCTGCAAGACGTATATTTCACCTGAGCACCTGTTAATTTCCAGATATATTTTTTAATTTATTCACTTTTTACCAGCTGTTTGAAATTTTCCTGTCACGCGTGATTTTTAAATGCACAACATCAAACATCATGTTGTGATGAATTCTCTGTTAAAAACGGTTTAGCGCCAACGAAAAATCAAAACGAAATTGTAAATGTGTAAGGAGATGTTGCGCCTTCAGAAATACCGGTAAGAGGGGCACACTCGAGTTTAAACGTGCTCGTACAAGCACTGAAGACTATCCCAGCGGTGGACGTCCCAAAAGTGCAACAAAAATTGCATTATTGAAAAAATGTCATACGGTGTTGGAAGACCGCAGATTGAGGAGTGGATGACGTTGCTAAAGTCATAGGCATCTCATATGAGCGTGTGCGTAATACTTTAACTCAAGAACTCGCTGTGAAAAAGCGTTGTGCAAGATGGCTGCCGCATCTGGAGTTGTTGCACTTTTTGGGCGTCCAGTGCGGGGAAGGATCATCTTCAATGCTCGTACGACCACGTTAAAACTCAAGTGCCTACTTACAGACCGCTGATTTTAAAGTCGCAGCATCTCCTGACATATTTACAATTTCGTTTTGAATTTCCGTTTGTGACGTCTCCCTTGTTAAGATATCACAAATGTCGGGAACCAGTTCAATTTGTTACCTGTTAATTGAACTAGCTGCCGTTGTTAGTAAACCTTAATCACTAACAAATTATAACACTTTACTGTTCAGGAATTAAGCAAGGATCGTATAAATTTATTCACTCGTTGGGTGTTAGCAAAAACATCTCTTTATTAACATATTTATGTCTCATACTTTACTTTACTTTTAAAACTCAGATTCTAAAAATTTCTGCATTAAATATTTTGAAAATTTACTTCTTATTCTTTTTATATCAAAAGCAATCAGCTAGATATTGTTTTCAGTACCACGGATCCGGGTTTCAACTTAGTTATGTTTTTATTACAACTTCAACCAAATTATTAGAAGAATAATTTTGGTTGTAAATTTTAAAATTAATT
This sequence comes from Magicicada septendecula, assembly GCA_034769895.1. Taxonomy (NCBI): domain Eukaryota; kingdom Metazoa; phylum Arthropoda; class Insecta; order Hemiptera; family Cicadidae; genus Magicicada; species Magicicada septendecula. Next base: position 399,120,070 of record CM068372.1, on the reverse strand, counting down.
TACATCTAAACATCGTAATGTCATTACTACTTCATTACAGTGATTACAAAAATATATATATTAAACTTTAAATTATCAAAAGTTCTTTACTGATTTTGTGTTACTGGTCTTGTTGTTTTACAATGAATTTGTGTTACACATATTATGTTTTGATATCACCTGAATGTAACATGTATATGCTGTGGGGTCCATGATGGTCATCTTCAGTCCTCTTCTATGGTGTGATCCACGGTTCCTCTTGATGTTCCATGAGGTTGATTGTTTCTGGTAGTCTCTTCCTAGACGATTAGATTTTGGGTTCTAGAAATTCATCCGGTTGCTGTTTGTGTTATCTTCTTTCGGAGTCGGTAGTCTACATTTTACTTTTAGTTACAGTTCATATTTTATCAGCACTAAAATCTGGTAATTAACATTTCTCACCATTTACAGTTTGCTAAGAGATGTGTCGGCTAAGTTTCTTTTTTTTTATTCTTTGCATGTTTCTTCACGCACTACATTATAATTTTGTTTTTATTATTATTATTATACTACACAGGTCAAATCGAACTCATTATAAACTTGATTAAATATTGTTTAACGGTATACACCTATGTGTATGTTCACGACACAGTAGCTACATCCTTACATCTCGGTGTCTATCGGGCGAATGCTAGCAATGTTTAGCGGCAAGGGGTCAGTAGCTGGCGCGGTTTTACGCACTGAGAAAATAGTTCGATCTTTTAAGTTATATTAATTATTTATTAATTAAGTCGTAATACATTATTCTACCTTTTGGTTACGAATTAGGAATTTCTTTATCTATTTAGTAAGTATTTTCTTTAATTATAGTAATTATTATTATTAGCTAAATAACACCGTTCTTAACGTGTTGGTACGGGACAATTTGCACGTTGTTGCATGAATCTAGGCATAGGTAAGGGGTGGATAATACTCTTACTTATATTGAAAGCAATTTTTTATTTGTGCGATTTAAACCTTTTTTTTTAAATCGTCACACGTTGGCACTAAACAGTTTTTAACAAAGAATCAAAACGCGATGTTTGATTTTGTCCGTTTTTCAAAACACGTATGACACGTCACCTTTAAACAGCTTCTAAACAACGAGTAAATTGATAGATAGATTGAAAATTAACAGGATTTACATTAAATACAAATCTTGCAGCACACGAAAAATTTTAGTTTTACCGCTAAGCTACAGTTGTCGGTCCGCGAACTTTTCAACTGACCCTAGTATAATACACAAAGAAAGTGTTGTAACCATGATTATGTCCGGATCCGATGTATTGCACGATACAACTAAGTACTTAAGACTACAAACGTTGCCCAGCTTCTTGTATAGGTACGCTACAAAGTACAGTTTAATCTTGCAGTGGCATTACATTATGTACAACAAGGTCTCTGCGGATACCCCCTATAGTACCTCTTACAACCGTATTTATGCGTTTTAATTAAGTGTTGAACTTTATATGACCCGTTTACGGTTGTTTCCTTTGTAATAACGGCAAGTTTTGCAATGCAGTAACGATATAGTTATACATTATGAGGAAGAGGTTTTGTACAGGTAATGAGGAACTAAGGTCAACATAACACTACTAAAATTACTTCATTTCACTGTGCAAAGAATGGAAACACTATGTCTGTACTTGATTTGCTGATTTTCATGCCGATAGACTTTCCTTGCTATATTTAAGGTAAAGTAAAATTGCCTACATATATTTTCTCCAAGGTAACAGATGTGAAGCTGACTGCACTTCCAGAAATTAATTTTGATTGGGTGAATTACATTTACTGTTATTAAATTGAATTCCGGGCTGTTTACCGTGCTCCAATGTTAAAATCTATAACAGACGTTTCGGCCGTTCCATCGACGGCCATCATCAGTGCAAATTTGAGTTGGCGCTAACGTAGGTTGTTCACGTTAGAAACCACAAACTCAAATTTGCACGATGGAACGGCCAAACGTCTGTTATAGATTTGAACATTGGAGCACGGCCAAACGGCTCAGAAATTCAATGTAATAACATTGACTCCGGTCGTGCAAGCCTACGAAGTAAGGCTACGAAGTAACATAATACATTTACTGCTTATTCCTTTTTTATATAAAACATATGCAGTTTACATCTAAAAACTCTAATTTTTAAAAATATAAATTTTGATATATTTGACAGTTAACAATTAAAAAGATAGTCTTTAATTGCGTTATACTTTATAAATAGTTCATAATTTCACGTTTCTGGATTTACTGGGTTAAGTTGGATCAGTCCGGACGATCTCGCGGGCCTGCTCCTATGCTTTTCACCGACCGCTGTCCTCCCAAGGTGGGATGTCGACCTCGAGGTTTCCTCGTGGGCGTTGAGTCCGTCCAAGTTGCTCCTCATTCAGTCTTCGTTGACAGCCATCGGACGTTGAAGATCTCGAACGCCGTGCCTGACTTCGTGGAACTAAATTCAACCGCTCCTTCGCTGGTACACCCCCAACTTCCTAGTAGAGACTATGAGAGACTGTCACAGACTGCCATATTAGAGACTCGAAGAGACTGCCTAACCCACGGCTTACCCATGCTGTTATAGTTCTACGCACATGACTTCATTTTTACAAGATAAAACGTTCTAGATTGTAAAGAAAATCGACTACGTGCCGGTGAATATGCATTTCTGATTTCTAGATCTATCCAAATCATGTGTTTTCAACTGCATGTGATTGCATATCTAATTACTTTGCATAAATGCTATTAAAATTTATTTAATGTTAAAACAATTAAGTATTTATTAATAGTTATTCAATTTTGCACACTAATATAAACAACTTATAGTGTGTCTGTTAATTGGTTTACTGTTAATTATCTCCATACAATTCGTTACGGCCACAACTCTTATTCACTTTCACTGCACTGTTTTTTATTATTTATAATTGTCTTAAACTATGTTAACGTGCGGTACTTATTGTAACAACAATAGTGTTTTATCACATCTCACATTCGCACCTCTTTCCACAGGACCCCAACTAAGGCTTATTGTAAATATATCCCCATACAATCACACATAGTGTGGATGTTTGTCTCACTGCAATTTATCTGTGTGTGTGTGTGTGTTGATTAAAAATAAATAAATAAATATTGTCCCTTTACTTGTTGTATAATGGTGCCTTTGTTGATTTCTAACTGTTGTTGTGTCTAATTAAAGTTTCTACTCAGCGACTTGATTGGCTTCAGTTATTCTGTCTCTACTGGACAATACGACGATCCGTGAGACCGTCGTGACAATATGATCTAAGAAACAGGCCTAAGACAGAAACAACTGGATTCCACGATCGAGTCTGGAACTTGGCAGCACAGTATCGGACGGTGATGGACGGTGTAGGTATTCTAAATCGTTCGCTTCTTCTCAATATATTGTTTTCATCTTTTAAATAAAACAATATATTGTTTTCAACCACAGCAGCAGCCGAAGGTTCTTCACGACTACTCATCACTTTCGTGAGACCACCTGCAACCTGAGGCCATGACGGGATATGAGGGAACAGCCAAGTACATGGAATAGAGTCCAGCGTACGGAACGGGGCAACGGACTACGGAGAGCATCTGAAGGACGAGGATCAAGGACTCCAGGACTGCACGACTACAGAGGAGCATCCAGGACCAAGGACCTAGGACCGGAGAGGATACGCTGAGTATTACCACGACAAATAAGGCGAAACAAAACCATTATTTGTAAAAACAAAAAGACTCATGTAAAGACAATTAACGATGTAAAAAGAAAGACAATATAATTCAAAGATGAGTTAATAATTTTTGGAATTGTAAATGTTTATTTGTATAGTAGTTTTAGAATAATGTTTAAACTAATGAAAGTATAATTTGGAGAAATAATTTAATCAATGATATTTAAAGTAATATGAAAGTAAAGAGTAAATTTTATAATATTGAATAAATAATTTAGTCAATGATATTTAAATTAATATGAAAGTAAATAGTAAATTTTTATTAGAAAACAAAGCAATGCATATGCACTATAATAAAAATAAAATAGATTATTAAAAAGAGATTATATAATCTAATAGTTATCACAGTAATGAGCAAGTCGAGAGCAATATTATATAATAACAAATGTTTATTGTAGTATAAGAGTGTATACTATGTTCAATGTGTAATATGAGATTATTACTTATATGTTAATAACTAGATGTGTGCTACGGCTACACACATGCGAATAATAATGATATTTTTAAATCGCAACAGAGTAGAAAATTTTTAATTAATAAATTTTTAAATGATTCTAAACCATTTCACGTTGTGCTATTATTATTACGATTACACCAGTCATAATTTTATAGCGTAAGTAATGTTGCAAAATAAATGGCTCGCAAGAAGTTGGTTACAACGCCTAACGTTGTAATGTGTGTGTGTGTGTGTGTGTGTGTGTGTGTGTGTGTGTGTGTGTGTGTGTGTGTGTGTGTGTGTGTGTGTGTGTGTGTGTGTGTGTGTGTGTGTGTGTGTGTGTGTGTGTGTGTGTGTGTGTGTGTGTGTGTGTGTGTGTGTGTGTGTGTGTGTGTGTGTGTGTGTGTGTGTGTGTGTGTGTGTGTGTGTGTGTGTGTGTGTGTGTGTGTGTGTGTGTGTGTGTGTGTGTGTGTGTGGAGAGAGTAGTGGAAAACAAGCTGTTCAACTGGAGAGAGAAGTGAGCACGAAATGGAAAATCCAACATAGACAAATGTGAGTCGTGACCTTTGCCTGGAGGAATTGAAAACCTCAACCCCAATGTAATAATTCGTCCTCAGTTGGTCTAAACAGCCGTAAGACCTTAAGATCCTTAGAAATTGATTTTAAATCTAAAGGCGATATTCGTGTAGTCTAAAATATTTCAAAGTGTATTATTTTCGATTTAAATAGGTAAATACTGTTCGTGTTTTTATATAAACGCAAGAGTATAATTTGACACCAACTATACTATATTTCACTAACTATAATATAATAACTAAATACTATAACTACTACGATATTAAAATAACTAACTATAATTCACTATAGTGATGATTCACAACCATAAATCTAGACAGCAATTTCTGAACGTATTATTACTCTATGACAGAACATTCTATATGTTTCTCGGCTATCCCGCAGAGAACAGCTGTAATGTTTGTGTGCGTACGTATTGCTACTTTGAGAAGAAAGACAATTACGTGACACTTAACATGGGGCAACCATCGAGGCTGTTCCAGACTTCACCGGTCACGCACTGTGTTCAAGGCCGCAATCAATCACGCTCTAGTGTTTTCGAGTAGTGTTGACGCGTATTATGGATTATTCTGGAACACTTGCCTTACCTATTTAAACAACGACAGCTGCCGCTTAATTTCAGTTTAAGTGACGATTTATTCAAGTGAGTTTCGAAATATTGTGGCGAAGTGTTATTGTTTTATAAAATATGCGGGACTCTATTAGTTGACGTTATGATTGAGTGTGGACAAATTTTGCTTGGACTATTGTATAAGTTGATTACAAACTGTTAATTGTAATAATTGAAGCTGGTTATTAGTGGTTTCATTGGTGTCTTGTATTTTGTTTTCCACTGTACCATACGACGATCAGTTAGACAAGGTAATTTGTGTGTGTGTGTGTGTGTGTGTGTGTGTGTGTGTGTGTGTGTGTGTGTGTGTGTGTGTGTGTGTGTGTGTGTGTGTGTGTGTGTGTGTGTGTGTGTGTGTGTGTGTGTGTGTGTGTGTGTGTGTGTGTGTGCAGTCGTATAGTTGATTGAAAATTTCTTTGAAAGTTTTGCAGCTACTGGAAAATATTTGTAAGAATTTCATCAACAACTTCTTCTTCTTCTTCTTCTTCTTCTTCTTCTTCTTCTTCTTCTTCTTCTTCTTCTTCTTCTTCTTCTTCTTCTTCTCCTTCTTCAGCATTGCAGCCCAACGTAAGCCCTGCCTTCCAATACCAATCTTCTCCAAAGTCTTGTCCATTGCCATCTCACTGAAACCTCTCACATACATTCTTCTGAGATCTTCTAGCTCATCATCCAACCATCTTATCCTAGGTCGGCCCTATTTCTGTTTGTATAGACTTGTATCATCACGATTTTCTTTGGAATACGCTGATCATCCATCGGCTCTAGGTGACCTAGCCATTTTATTCGTTAATCTTTCATGAATCTTACAATATCTTCATTATTCAATAGCTCGTCTATCTCCTGGTTCTTTCTTATTGTCCAATCGTCATCTTCTTTAACCGGGCCATAAATACATCTTGTGATCTTTCTTTCAAACTTTCTTAGTGTTTCTTGTTCCTTTTTTATCAGTGTCAATGTCTCGACTTCATAAGTAACAAGTATTAAATTCAATATTAGACAGTTTTCAGTTGTTAGAAAAATGTTTTAAATCCCGAACTGTCTACTACTTTTCTTTAGTAAAATAACAATTAATTGTAAAGCAGATAAATCATTATTAGTCTACATTTTTTTTATTATTATGAATACAAGAAACAATAAATTGTTAGACCTCTGCATTAGCGGCTGTTTAGTTTAATTTGTAACCATAAAGCCTAAATGACGTAAAATTTAGGCCTACCTTTTAAATTGATGTATGTTTCCATAGATATCTAGGCTACATGTAATTCGTATCACATAACTATTAACAATTGTAAAGTTTTTACAAACAGAGATTCCAAACGTTTCGAAGCAAAGACGGTCCAAAATGTGCTAGAAGGTCTAAGGCCTAGTGCTTGGAGTGGTGATGATGATGGTGATGGTCCGTGGTTCCTCCAAAGTTTAAAAAATTCAGAATTACCACTATATTCAGGTTGCGTTAAAATTCTCTTTAGTATGATGTCAGGCATAAAGTGTTATATATTTTTATTCCTTTTTTGGCTCTGGTGTCCTAAACTTTAATACTTCTAAAACTGGACACTGTTTTCAAATTTTTGTAAATATTCTATTTAACTTGGTACTCTATATGGAATTTTTAATCTTGAACATATACATTTTTGCCTATTGCTCCCCATAATTTTGGGAAGGTGAATCTCATAAGCAACAGACATTTGTAATTTAAAATTATGGGAAACGAGTCAAATTTTACGAAAATTATTTGATACATTCAAAACGTATCGTGAGACAGACAATCATCAAACGAGTGATAACTATTGAAGAGTTGCGATGACGCACACACACACACACACACACACACACACACACACCAATGCGTTATTAAAACAACAAACCTAAGGTGGAATCGGAAACGTGACTGCAAAGTATCTTGGCGTCACATTTGACTCCAAACTAACCTGACAACCACACATCAAAATAATCACTGTCCAACCCAGCAACCCAGCAAACGGATCCGAGCACTCAGACTCTTCGGCAAAAACGATCTCTGCTCCATCCAGACATACAGCAGGATACACACAGCTAGCCTATGCTCCATCCTGGCGTATGGACACCCGCTCCTGCTGACCGCAGCCCACGACCGCCTGAGACCCTATAGAGTCTTAGAACAGCGAGTGCTTAGAAATTATACTCCACCGTCCTCCCTCCCCCCCAAATCGTACCGGCAACAGGCTATTAAATGCCACGGATACCCTCTTCCCGGAGCTCGACTTTTCCTGATCAAATTAAACCTAAAATATAGCAAGAACGCAAGCCCTCGTACCTCCATAAACCGCCTCACCAGGAACACGAAACAACCCACTTTTCTCATTAATCGTCTGCTGTCCCTTGCCAACACACCACAGATGCCTACACTAACTAGCAAATCCGATAACTCTTCACAATCCTACCCGACACTCACGCCCCTCACGTAAGTCCCCCGCAGTACCCTTGTAGCCTTGACCCCAATTTGTAACTCAGACGCTTCCCTCCATCTTTAGCCTCATGCGCTGCACGACCTGACTGTTGGACTTGCTAGTTTGGCACAGGCTCATTTCACTCACCCCCATACCCAATTTGGCTGTCCTACATTACATATGCGCAAACAACCACACTTGAACTCACTATATTTGGTGGTTCCATCTTCTTAGCGGCCGGCCTGCTCTGGCATACGACTCCCAATAATTAAATTCCAAACCGGCTGAAGGGGGCTTGTCTCCAAAACAAGCCGAGAACTGCCCAATTGAACAAGCCTCAAACATCACGAAAAAACTATAATCAGAATCGAGGGAGTTTTATGTCACAAACTGTACACAAGTTATTTTGACTTTACATTATCACGTTGTAACTAGATGAGTACTTTTATCTTCTTCTTCTTCTTCTTCTTCTTCTTCTTCTTCTTCTTCTTCTTCTTCTTCTTCTTCTTCTTCTTATTCTTCTTCTTCTTCTTCTTCTTCTTTCTTCTTCTTCTTCTTCTTCTTCTTCTTCTTCTTCTTCTTCTTCTTCTTCTTCTTCTTCTTCTTCTTCTTCTTCTGCACCTCACGGAGTAGGTACTTTGCCTGTTCCGTCTTCACAGAGTATCTCTCCATCTCGCACTCGGTCTTCCTACATCACTTGTACCAAAGGGTCTATATCGAAAGGCAACTTTGGGTAGTCGTCCATCCTCCATTTTGTCCAGATGCTGTAACTGTTCCCTGAGATGTATCTGGATTTTATCATTTATGGAGAATACCTGTAGCTCTTCTCTAATATCCTCATTGATCCTGTCTTGTGCAACCATTTGTTCTTCTCAGAAACGTCATTTCCTAAGTTTGAATCTGGTTTTTAATCTTCTTTTATAGGAACCCATGTTTCACGTCCATATGGGTAAACAGGCACTACCATTGTTTTGTAAAATTTAAGCCTTGTCTCCTTCCTTGTCTTTTTCCACAACGTTCTGTGTATGACGTCACGCATCATCTGAAACCTCGATAGTTTGTAGTGATATCTCGGCCTGTCTGATAGTCCAACCCAGGTAATTGAAGTCAGACACCTGTTTCAAAACTGTTCCCTCAAGAACAATTTTTGGTCTGACTGGAAACGTCCCCCCAAAAGCCATGATTTTTGTTTTCTGCTTAGATATTTGAAAAACACATTGTTTACAAATATTAGATTTATAAAAGAACAAACTATTTTCTTCCTATACTTGCAAGAAAAATATGTTTAAAACAACAGCAGTATTGGTAACAATGTATTTGATTGAAAGGTGCACTATGTCATTTTGAATATAAACGTTTGCTATGTTAGCTGTAAACTGAGAACCCTGTAGAGTTTTGTTACAATGACCTCGCACAAAATACAACACACTGTAAAGCAAACATTTACGAAGGAAACAAAGTGTATATATGTGCGCTTAAGCGGGTCATGTAAACTTAATTAAAACACATAAATACAGTGGTTAGAGGTAGTCTTTAGCGACCGAGGAGACACTGTTGTACATATTGCTGCTACTGTAAGTTTAACGACATATACGGTGCAGGCCAACGTTTGTAATCTTACAGTAAATATGGAGCAGACAATCTCACCTTTACATTACAGATAATCATTCACTTTACACAGTGACTTTTCTGTTATTCACTATTTCAAAGTTAAACTAATTTCTATATTAACCGCATATATTTATTACTTTCCAAGCACCAGCTTATAAACGTCTCCTTTATCTCTTTTCCTTTATTTCTTTATCCGATGATCAAAGTATCGGACCCATAAAGGCCGTCTGGAAAACCGGACTCTTTACAAAAAAAGTTTAAAATTAATTTGAAAGAAAACAAAGTTTCTTTGAAGTACAATTATTTCTTTATCATTTGTAGATTACAGACGGATAGGAAGGATTACAAGCGGGAGTCCTTTTGGAAGAAGAAGAAGAAGAAGAAGAAGAAGAAGAAGAAGAAGAAGAAGAAGAAGAAGAAGAAGAAGAAGAAGAAGAAGAAGAAGAGAGGAGGAGGAGGAGGAGGAGGAGGAGGAGGAGGAGGAGGAGGAGGAGGAGGAGGAGGAAGAACAACAACTCGTGCCTGTAAAACATTATTACTAAGAACTTTGCAAATAGCCTCGGAATGGGTGGTTTTCCTCTAAACTTGGGCACATATAATGTAAACAATATACGGCAGTTTTAACATTACGTAAGTTAGGCAGCAGAACGTTTTGGGTTAATTAGTAGTGTATAAGTGTAAACGGTATGGAATTTATCGAATTACTCCCTGTAACCGTTAATAATTCCACACTACACTGAATAATTTATGAGCCCCCGTTGTACTTTCTCAATTTATTCAGTTTTCTATACAGGTTTTTACCAGGCACGTTCTTTTGTTTCCGTTCCAAGTCATAAATATTCCAACTGTGTGTTCTTGCTATGAGCGTCTTTTTTTACTGCTGTTTGCTTTACACGTCCGCCTGTTAACACATTCAGGTAATACAATAAACATATAAGTTATACTCAATTTCGACTCGATTGATTTCATGTTGATCTGTGGAGTACACACGTGCAAGACAAACTGTCAAATATATTTTATTCGCATACACACTCTCTCTCTCTCTCTCTCTCTCTCTCTCTCTCTCTCTCTCTCTCTCTCTCTCTCTCTCTCTCTCTCCTCACTTCCTTCCTTTCTCTATTTTTGTTTGTGTGGGTGTGTATGTGTGCACGCGCGCGTATGCATCAGTCTTTTCCTTGTCTACACTAAATGTAACATTCATGTCTGGTTTGGCAACCAAGTCAGTTGTATAGAATTAGCAAACTAACCTTTAGTAATCCGCCGAGTGACTTCCAGTAGATTTTGATACTACGCGTTTCGGAGCATATGCTTCATCATCAGGAAGCTTCAAATAAATTACATCACTCTTTCGAGGTCGTCACTAACTAAAATCCAACTCAGCATATGGATTACGCGGTGTAGGCAGTAATAGATTGAGCTTGAGTGGGTGCGCTTTAAAGATTCCCATACATTTTCCAGTTTGCAGTAAAACGGGACTGTAAAAAAAAACCACAGATTGATCTTACAGTAGCTTTAGAACCACTTCTCTCAGCTTTTAAATAATCTGAATTATATTATATTAGGGATTAGGGAAGTCTGAATCAAAAAAAGTTTCACTTTAACTAATGACAAACATTTAAAAAAAAAGTTAACGGCGTTAAAGATATAAGATATTAGCACTTGTGTACCTCAATTTGCCTACACAGCACCTCGTTAATTATATGAATTACTGCTTAGGAGACCAGGAATGAATAACGCTGCTTTAGCTGGATTACTTCAGGGTAGGCCTAATTGAAATGCTACGCTTAGAAATATTTACGCTACTAAGTAGACAGAAAAGTTCGAAGAGTACCCTTAAAACTAATGGTAATAATATGTTAAGTAAGACGAGAACGAAAAATGTTTTACGTAAGAGTATGAATCAAGCCTTTCAACGGTTACTTGAATCATTAAGGCGAGTAAGGCTCCAGAACGATCTACAAAAGTGAGTAGCAGAGAGGTACTATGCAAAGGCGAATACTCAGAGGAAGCGACGCAAGCAATGCTTGCCCAAATAAAATCAGGCAAAAGTAAATAATAAATGATGTAAATGATGTTGATGTAAATGAACCAACCACAATATGGTTGTCACCAAAAACTGTTTCACATGCGTTTTTATGGCGGCGCCTTTCTCATCTGTCTTCCAGTCAAAATGATACCGATAGCCTGATTTGATCAAAGTCGTTGATATCACATCGCTTCCAGTTCTGTGCGAACAGCTGATCAACCGTTCCCCCACCAAGGTAATCACTTCAACAATTTTTCGGTGCACTAACAATGAGTTGGCCATAATTTCAGAAATCTTAGCATTTATTTGTGATTTCGTAACTACGCTTTCATTATCTAGCGGTCTTTTTTACATTAGGCTACAGTTAAGGGGCCCACACACTATCAGTTTTACTGATAGTTTTTCACGAGTGACGTCATATCTGAGCGATAAACTGTGTGAACTGCGCAGTTTAGGCAGGTGTTTACGCAGATTTCAGGCCTGTGCTACTGGACCCTCTTTTGCAACGATAAACTGCACAGTTGACTCAGTTAAACATACAGTTCGCTCAGTTGACACGTGGTTGACACTCAGCTATTACCATGGCGTCATCGAAAAAAGAAGGCCTCGTCTATCCATTGAAGCCTACCGGTTCTTCCCGAGCTGTGGGATATCGAAATCCCCTCATATTCTAACCGTGACAAAAAAATGTCTGTATACGACTTATAGATTAAAAATTGAAAGTAATTTAGCCTGACGCGACGGGTGACAGTATTGTGAAAATAATTAATAACGTCCGATGAGCTTTTCGAAAGGAGCTAAAGAAAGTTAATGATTAGAAAAAAAAAAGGAGCTTCAACTGACGATGTGTACGTCCCGACCCGACGGAACTGAGGAAAAAACTGACTGCCCCTACACTTTCAGTTCAGTTCATTGTACAGTTTTTTACCCAGTTATTTAGGGCAGTTAACTGAGCAGTAATACTGAGAGTGTGTGGGCCGCTTAGAAATACTCAAACTCATAACAATCTACCCTACGAGTACGATGGTCTGCTGATACCCACGTAGAATGTTAAAGCGGACAGCGCCTGGCTCTTGAGAAGTAAAAACCAATCACTGCTTAGTAGTGCTTTAAACCGCTAGGAGCGGTAGCGGTATCCCGGCTCGGTGAAATGCGGCCAGTTTTGACGTGAAAACGTCTATTCGCTCGTTAAGCACAGTGATAGCCGGTCAAACTTTCTTGTGTTACAAAATACCGTCAGATTTCAATCGCTAATAACTACGAGACTAATAACGCGATAACAACGGTTGAGGTCACAATGGATAGAGCATGTCTGTACGTGTTTGTTGTGCTGTGTTTGTTTTGCCTGTGACATCATCGGGCTAGTGTAGGCGCCTGCGCGTGATTGTTGTGAATTAGCGTTGTGTAAAATTATAAATTAGTGTAGCGTGAGAACGCGTTTAGCTAGGACGTTCATTCGGGTGTCATTGTAAAGAGCTTGAGAAGCACTACTAGGACTCAAAGTGAAACAATAAAAATATTCGCCGAAATATATGTACAAATCGGTATTAAATTGAAAATTGCAAAAAAATTAAAGATGTCGTCTCATACGAGTCGTAAATTTGCGCGGAATTATAGAAAACGCAAATCAGAGGAAAGCTCGCATCAAAAGGAATTTAAAAAACCTAAAAAGTCCAGTGCCGAGCAAATGCGAGAGCTACGGCAGCATCGAAAAGAAAATTAAAAAACGGCGCAAAGCAATAACGTAGGTGGCCCATCGGGCGTACAGCGGCCACCGACAGTCCAAACGTCCACAGATCATGTGCAGATGTCGTTGGAAGGCAATACAGAAAACAGTGATAATATAGAGATCAATGGCAACGTGACAGCGCCAGACGAGTATGTATTGCGATCACCAAATATCGTCGTATTGTCAACGTCGGGCATCAATGCGCGTGCGTCGATGGCGGGTGCTACGGTAGACTGTGATGTTTTCACGGAAAATCTACGGCGCGGACCTTGACTACGCCTTCTAAATCTTTTTATCTTGTTCATGTGTTGGTTGTCGCTGTTTGAGGTTAGCTCCCCGCGGGGTGTTCTGGGTAGTGGCCCGTTGAAATAACAATTTTTTTTTAACTAGGAAGTAGAAACGCACCTTGCTAGAGGCCACTTTTTAATCCTCATATTAATTACACTCGATGAATAATATTGTCACAGCGACAGAAACAATATTGTGAATATTTTTTAATAATCTTGTAGCATTTGAATTTTATGTACGTGTGCTTAGAGTAGATGCTTGCCCTACCCATCGGGTCAGGAATCGCCACCGTTACTATGATAACCAATGACGACGATCGTCTCCTGTAAACTTTATAGTTAAATTGAAACCATTTAATTTGAGCAAACAGTAAATCTCCGCATGTTTCAGAAACGAAACGCATGATCAATTCAATTGTTCCCGGCAGTAAATGTCTTCTTTTCATGTGTGTAACAAACGACACGAAGCTCATAAAAAACTAATTTTAATATTTATAGACTAAAGTATGCGTGGTATGTTATAAATGCGATCGCTTATTTCAAGGCTGCCTTATGTGAGCCGTTCGGCATGCAAGAAAGGTAGTGTGGCCAGCACACATTGTTAACCCCAAGGTGTTATCTCAGGTTCTCATTTCTATAGCCTGAGTCGGCTCAAATACGCACCTTGATTTTGTGCTGCGACCGGGAATCGAACCGCGATCTCTATATTAGTATCCAGGCACGCTATGTTTACTCTTCTGATAAGTCCACATAGAGCAGTAATAAGTCCACATAGATAATAATTTTATCGCATCCATTGACTAACTGACCAGACTGAGCTACCCGTGGGTTAGGAACTGTTCCACTGTAAAGACGAACGTTGTGATACGGAGATACTTACACGCTATCCCGCTGGCAAATCACCGTTTGCAACCGACAGGCAAGTGTAGAACGTCTGCGCTTAGAGCTTATGCGGGATAAACGGGTCCATCTCCTACTTCTCTCTATTCTGCTTACGCTGATCTCTCTCTCTCTCTCTCTCTCTCTCTCACTCTCTTGTCATCTTAAAGCCTCTCAGCTTCCAGTGATTAATGTTTCCCGGACGCTACTCAAACACGATCTGATGTCCTTCTCTCCGCGACTCTGCCAACCCACTTTCACCAACAATCCGTCTCTGCGACAAAGTGGAACGCTTAACAATTTGTGTTTTAATAATTTTTAGAAACAAAATACTCAGTAATTCATTTTTAACTGACGAGTGTACATTATCCTCATTTATGAGTACTGTAACGACGGTCTCACTGAACGGTGCAGTGGAAAACAAAATAAGGACACCAATTAAGTCATCGATCACCAGTGTTAATTAATCACAGTTAACAGCTTGAAATCAACAAGTTATTCAACAATATTATACGCGTGCAACAATTCAAGATAATTTTTCCACATCGATAATAATTTCAACTAATAGAGTCCCGCACAATAATAACTTTTTACTAATAACCACGTGAACGCACAGAGTAATCGCCCGACGTAAACTGATTGTCCGTTTATATTTATACTATGTGTTAGTATTATATTTATTATTATATATTATATTATTTATTATTATATATTTATTATTTATTATATATCTTATGTTATACTAATATTTATTATATTTATACCCCGCTGAGATGCCAGAATAATCAGTCACTTTCTGGATGACGTGTCGAGCAAACAGCGTATTACAGGCGCTCTAGAATCCACTAGAAACAGTGCAAACTGTCTGGCCTTGAAAACAAGGCGCCGTCCGGTGCGGGCTGGAATAGCCTCGATTGTTGACGCACGATAAGTGTCACGTAATTGTCTTACATCTCAAAGTAGCAGCAATATGTACGCACACAGACGTTACGCTGGTCTCTGCTGGGATAGGCGAGACACTTGTAGAACGTTCCGTATTACGTAACAATACAAATTAACGCTGCAAACGTGTATTTCATAGGCCAGAATATGTACGTCGTTATCATTGCCATAGTGCCCCTTCTACTCCTGTTACAACGCTGTCATCTTTGTTCGACACAAGTTTTATTTTAACTGTAGCCGTTATGCGGTCTCGTCTTGTGATTTATATGCCAGTAATTCTGCTCACACAGATACGCAATCTTGTTAACATTTTTCTTGGACGCTCCTTCACCAATGACACCGTCTTACTGCTTACTGGCATCTGCGTTGTAAACTAACAAAAGTGAAGATCTATCACAGGCATTTATAAAGTCGGCTGTTACAAAAAAAAGTTTAGCTGATATTATCCCGCTCCGTCATTCCTCCTCCATTTTTCAATTTTCCCTCTTTGAAAAAATGAATTTAAATAGCCTGACTTCCTTAGCAGTAGCAAATCGCTGCGGCTTCTTTACTATATTTTCCCTTCTTGTTCTAAGCTCTTCTTGTTCTTCATATCCTGGAAGTGAAGCTAGTGAATCTGTGGAGTTTCGTTGCTGTTCTAGCTTCTATTTGAAATATCGTCTTTCCTTCTACCACGAGAACACTCTTCTAAATCTATATATAGAGAGTACTGTAGTCAAGTTTCTATTTCGTCTGGAATTCTTTCCCTGCACATTCTCTCCCAATAGTCAGACAAACACCCGATCACCTTCTTTCTAGCGACATAATGTTTGAGCTCTGTGCCTTCTATAAAAACATTCTATTTCCTAATTTTTCCTAAGATGTTTTCCAACCTCAAGAGCTTCTTAATCATCATCGTCATCTTCTTAAAGTTTTTATGCTTTAGCGGCCTGTTCCTATTCCACAGTCCACCTTTTCTTAGGTCTACCAACGTTTCTTCTGCCTCTAGAGTTGTAATCTTCCACCATCTTCGGTATTCTACTTTCTTCCATTATATTTATGTGTTGAATCTATTTTCTTCTGTATTCTTTAACCCTTCCATTAACTGCAAAAATATCTAAATCCCTTCTTATCTCATCATTTCTTATATGGTTTCATGCATTACACCTTTTAACTGATCTCAGAAATTTTATTTCTGTTGTTTGTATCTTGTAATCCTAAGAACTTCTTAAGACTATTAATTCCTCGATAAGATGGTTTCAGCAACCTTCGATCAACAGGTAGACATGTCCTAATCTCTCTTTTGAACAGTAGTTCAGCAGATATAACAAAGTCGCAACATTGGTTCGCCTTCAGATTAATATCTAAACCAGAAAGGTATATGCTTGCCACAGTTTTAGATATTATTCTAAAATTGTGACGGAATTGCGATAAAATTCATTGCGATTGTGACGGATCAAAACATCAAAACATAAGAACAATGGATTATGTCTAAAGTAGTAGCTTCACCTATTGGACAATTGTATTTAAAGGAGAAAAATAAATATTTGAACTGAAGGGGAAAGAGAGAGAGAGAGAGAGAGAGAGAGAGAGAGAGAGAGAGAGAGAGAGAGAGAGAGAGAGAGAGAGTATACTTTTTCAATAAGTAAAATATTATTGTTTATATAAATTAGAAGAAGAAGAAGGAGAAGAAGGAGAAGAAGGAGAAGGAGAAGGAGAAGGAGAAGGAGAAGGAGAAGAAGGAGAAGAAGGAGAAGGAGAAGGAGAAGAAGAAGGAGAAGGAGAAGAAGAAGAAGAAGAAGAAGAAGAAGAAGAAGAAGAAGAAGAAGAAGAAGAAGAAGAAGAAGAAGAAGAAGAAGAAGAAGAAGAAGAAGAAGAAGAAGAAGAAGAAGAAGAAGAATGTGAGTAAACATGAATGTGTGTATGTGTGTGTGTGCTGTCTGTGTAACGATTTTCGATGAACATTTAAAGTCGATTTTTTTCTATTCTAGCTTGCAAACTTTATTGTCGTTCCAATCACCCTCCTTTAGGTTTCTCTGTGGGGAAAAATGAAGACGGTAGGGTCGCAGTGTGTGGTGTGTGTTGTAAAGGCAATGATAGAACGCCAAAGAAATTACTAGAATGGAGGCCTTCTGAAAGAAGAATAAGAGGGAGGCCACGAAAAACTTGGATACAATGTGTAATGAATGCAATCCAATATGAAGGAGGAAGATTGAAAATATCTTACAATTAGGAAGCAAAGATGCGAGAAACAACTCTAAATGTTGTTCAAAAATCGCATAACGCGCGCGCGCGTGTGTGTGTGTGAAACACATACAACAACTTAATTATTCGTGAGTCTTCGGATTCAGTAACTGAGACACACACACACACAGTATCACGCTGAGAAACAATAAGACAGAGAAGACAAGATAAATGGTATCTCCGCCACAATAAATCCTAAAAGCTGGACTTGAAGTATTACAGGGACACGTCACAACCCCTTCAAGTGGTTATATATCATAGCGTGCGCTCGTGCGTGTCCGTATTACACATACAGTCAACGAACCCAGCTGAAGAGTGTGTCACGTGACTTATATACAAACCCCTGTATATGTGAAAAAACTGCAATGACAATGTCAATTTATTTTGTTAACTGTGTGGTATGTATTGTTCAGGAATAATCTTAGTGTGTTAAAAAAATTGAACACCAGAAAAATCAATAGTCTCAGTCAACATTTCTCTAAAACAAAGCACACAGTAACGATTTGTTAGTTTTATTGCAACTGTCTGGCATTTGTCTGTCTGTCTATCTGCTTATCTCTTCGTGGTTCATCTCACGATAACCGTTTAATCCACTGATCGATTTTTTTAAAGCTTAGCACGCGTGGCCACATGTTTGTCTTACAAAGAGCCATTACTTCCGAGATGGATTCCCTCAAAAATAAAGGGGGGGGCAAAAATTTGATGGGTCAAAATTGTGAAACAAAGATCACAAAAAAATTATGTGAGGTATCAAATTAAAGGGAATTTTACCAGAAATTTAAATATAGTATTCACTGTTAAGATTTCAAAATATTTGAAGGCGAGGACTCAAAAACTAGGCCAGCGGTTTATATAAACCGCGAAACGTCATGAGGAGTTTCAAATTAAAGTAAATTGGAACCAACATCTAAATATAATGTTCAGTTTTGGAAATTTTACAACGCCAGAACCCAAAAGGTGGGTGAAATTTTGATAAATCAAAAACTCCATGAGGGGTACCAAATTAAAGAGACTTTTAACCATAGTCAGACTATAATTTCAAACTTTTAATACTCTACAGCCCTAAAAACAAGTTGAGGAATTTATTAAAATTCAACCAGACCCCAGATTAAAGTGTATTCAATTTTAAATGCCAATGTAGCGTGACTGTGAAAGTTGTTTTGAGTTTTGAGTCACCAAAGGCTGTAACCCCTCTTTCCTTTTATGCCGTTTATATATAGAAAGCAACTTCTTTTTATTTCTTTTTTATATTTATTTTTATTTCCTTTTTTTTTTGAAAGAGGGGCCACAAGTTATTTAGAACTAGGCAAGGGCCTAGAGAAGCCAAAATGTGCTGGGTCCAGTATGATGGGACTTGCAAATGAAACTCTGGTCTAAGGTAACAATAACAGCATTTATTTTGTTCAGCTTTTGTACACTACATGCGCCCTTGAAGCAATATAATTAAGTATTTCACAATCAAAAATAGCTCACTTCCAACCCCTTACTCGTTATTATAATTCCCTTACCCTATGCATCGCCAAATAGTTGAATAATAAATAATAAATTGTTATCATAAATAACTATTGAATAAATAATAAATAGTTGAACAATTATGGAATAATGGATAGTTGAATGGCGCATAAATAATAATAATAATGTGAAATGGCGCACAGTCTCGACCCTGCAAGTAATTACACAATTCCTAACATGATATAAATATATAAATATGTACACATATTGTAGCGTGACAGATGTATGCATAATATTGAATGGCAATTGATCATTAGAATAATGAAGTTATAATATTTAAAGTTGGAAGAAAGCATTAAGTTTAATATAAAAAGATTAATTCATAGCAACTGTGGAAAGAAATCATTATTATAAAGAAAATACAAGTTAAAATAAAAGGAGTTACTAGTGATGAGTCATCCAAAACCAGTCTCATAACCAAAGGTTTTCAAGGTATAACCCAGGAAGGTAAAAAGTAAATAACAAAGCAGTACACAATATGACCAAACCCACAACGAGGAAGAATAAATAGAAGAGAAACCCTAAAATAAGCCAAGATCAACCAATACAGGTTGTGTATTTCTGAATTAAAGAAGAAGATGGAGAAGATCCCAAGAAACCTGATGGCATCAAGAAGAAGATGGAGAAGATACCAGTCCCAGAAGGCAGGAGAAAAGAAGACTGAAGAAAGAAGAAGAGGGCAGCATCCTGAAGAAGATGTCATGCTCTTATAAAAGACACCCAAATCCCTATATCCCCAAAATAAATATCTAAAAATAAAAGTATAACGAAATAAAAACCATATGTATATAAATTTAAGAGAGAGGAGTGTATAAAGTAAAAGTTTCCTGTGAACTAAGATGAAACAATAATATAGTACCCATGGAACAAATCTCCATTGAAAAAACGCTAACCAATTTATTATGTTAATAAGACTATACGACCATTTAGCATTAACGTAATATATAAGTGCAAAGTGAACCAGTGATAGTTTTGGGTATTATAAAAAATGAACCTTGTGTTTCATTCTTGGCAATCACAAACATTGGATGCAATGAAATATGCATTTTTCAATGACTTAAAATATGTACTGTGACAATATGTTGTTCATAAGACATGAATCTGTTTAAAATAACATTTTGTTTTACATGAAAAAAGGAAAACAGAGTTCATAATACCTTTTGAACAATTAATACTATTTATTTGTTAATGACAGGGTACAATTCCCCAAAGACAATGTAAAAGACTGTATAAAAACTGTAGAATCCTACTTATAATAATAGTTAGAAATAAGAATATAGATATAAGGTTTTAATGTATATAGTACAAGAATGTTTAAAAATGTTTTAGATATAAGGCCATTTGTTTGGGTCTGAAACAACTAACATCAGAACTATAAAAATAATTACCACTTGTAAATAGTAGAGAGTAATTAAGATGTTAGTTAGTACAAAACTTTTTTTATAAACCATGTTTCCATGTTGGAAATGGGAATTTTGTTGCAAAATGTCTGATTTGAAGACAACCATTTATTTAAAAAAAATGTTCTTTATTCTGTTTAACTATTATTTGTATTGTAACCAATACTAATTGTTTTTGTGTAATTTGAAAACATGTTTAATTTATAATACTATTTGTAAAAAGTCAGAGAGGGTATCACACATCATATATTGTTTGTAAATTATTTTGTAAAAAAAAATTGTTAAAAAATCATAGGCCAAAAGAATGGAAACCAAACTTCATCAAAACAGAGAAATTGCTCAATTAAATGCAAATAAACAAAAGGGGTTTAGACAAAATAAACTTGAGATCATGCCATATAATTGCACATACCATTTAGAGAGATTTTAATAAATTATATTCAGAATTATAAATAAAAATAAAATGACTAAACTCAGAAATTTAGACATGGGAGTCATATATTTCAGAATAATGTTTCAGAATACAACTAATTCAATTAATTACCAGAAAATAAGGGAATAGGAACCTTTTAATACAATATAGGATTATTAATATTAAATATAACTGATAAAATGGCTGAATTTATATAATGACAGGAAGTAAATTTTGATGTTTTGACTCTTCACAGTATACCAAACTGAAAGTGAAATTACTATTTTTTTTTGGACAGAAAACACTATAAAATGGCATTATTTAATCTGAAAATAACCAGAATGAACTGAAAGATTAATTTAAATCAAATCTAGTGAATAAAATTGACAAATAACCAAAGTATAGGCATTCATATAGTGAAAATGTAAAAGTGCATACAGGATGTGAAAAATATTTGAACAATGTTAAGGATAATATTATATGGGCTAAGAGTTTAATTGAAACTGGAGGAAACAGTTAGTTAATTATTGGTAGTTGAACGGTTAACATGACATACGTTTAATAACGTGGATGACCTAACCTATAATCGTCATACAAGCGAGTGTATAGTGAGTTATTGTGAAATCGCGAGTGACTTGTAAAATACTTCTGAAACTATCATATTATAACAGAAACGATCAAGTAACACTCCATAACACAGAACAATATAAATCTACTCCGAAAAACACCATAAAACACTAGAAAACTGTATAATACATTAAACCAAATTAGTGACGGAATCGGAGAAAGTGTTTGAACTAATAATTATACAGATACACTAAATACAACCCAGAATCACTACACCAGTCACTACACAACATATAACAAGAGATTTGCAGACACAAGAACAGGAATATTACGTCAAAATACATTATTTGGAATGCAGCAGCAACGAGCAACATTTTCATCGACTTGACGTCAGCCATCTTTGCTTTGACGATTTCAGTGCCTCTTCTTGGTTCAGCACAGCTGTTTGGGTGAAAACAATTATTATATTTACAAATTATTATTCAATGTCTGTGTTTATTAATAACTATTAATTTGATTGTAACGTTATACTTTTTAAATATTAGCCCGATTTCTCTGACTTTGGTAATAACTGGCTGTTTAAAGAACCCTATATAATTTTTATAACATATACTTGTAATTTTTTTCGATATCCTGAGAATCGATACTAATCGATAAGAGTCAATATTGCTGTTACTTAATAAAACATTAATACTTTTCAATACTTAATAGTTCTTTATTTCTTCAATAATACTAATTACCAATAATATAATTCTAATTGATAATCTACAAGGACTTTACCACCCGTAAGTGAAGATAACCTAAAAAATAGAAAGGTAAACAAATATCGATTGGTTTACAGACAGTCTTATGAGTGGTGATAGATTATTTAAATTATACTAAAACTTTAATAAAAATTTTCAGAAGAGCATTACACTGTTTAAAACTCCACAGCCCTATATTAATTAATTGATCCTAATTAATTAATTAATAAAATTAAAATTTTTTTTTTATTATTATTTTTTATAAACAATTTTTTTTTAATTTTCTTCAAAACAATAATTTTTGTTTTGAAACTTTCGGTGAAGCTGAGCATATATATTTCTTCATCAACTTTACGCTACTCGACCGGTCTTGCTACCATTGGGACTCGACCAGCTGGGAAACTTAAGGAAGTGTTTCAGGCCAGTAAGACGTCGAGAGCCACACCAATTAAACATATTACATTGGACTTGATTACATCGGAGTCACATACTCCACAATAGCAGTATATCATCATCAATACACATCAATTATTTAATATTTATATAATAGAATTATTACAAATTGGCGCGCCACTTTAGGGGCTTTAATTAGCGATTGGAAGGCCAATACATTCTGCCCAATCACTAGTTGGAGCTAGGCAACAGCTACAAAGCCAGAGAAAAGGGAACAACGACAAGCAAAATGGCAGAACTTACACCAAAAGAAGTGGAGATGATGGAGAAGATGTTGGAAATGATGAGAGGGTTGAAAAAAGAAAGGAAGGAAATGATGGACGAGGAAAGAAGGGATAGGAAGGAGCGCCACAAATTCATAATGGGGAAACTGGGTGAGATGAACAAGAAACTAGATGACGAGAATAAGGAAATGAGAGAGGACAGATTAAAAAGGGAAGAATTAAGAAAGGAGAAGACCGAAGAAATAAAAAATGATAGCCAACCAGAAACAGGAGAAGTACCAAATGATAAGATGCAGGAACTAGTAACGGTGGTACCTGAAATTGAAACTAGCCGAAACCAGGAAAATATTGAACAAAGGAAAAGGAGAATGTATCCAAGAAATGTAATAAAAACTAAGGAAGAGTTGGAGATGATGAACCATGGATTAATTGATGGCAATAATATCCCAATTACTAATGACAAAGACATCATGTATTCCAGGAATTATAGGAGGAGAATCGAAGTAATTTCCAAAATAATTTACCACAAGACAGTAGTGTACCAATGGGAAAGGACCAGAGGTAAACAGAATACGACATGTGGACAAGATCAATATCAGCGCAGAACTGGACAGTGGATTTCAGAAAGATGGAAATGTGATATCGTACCAGACTGTAATGACGGCACAGGTGAATCACCAGAATGTATTCCATTAGCGTGCCATCTAGGACAGTTCCAGGGTACGGTTAGACTAAAATATATTCCTTCAGAGTGGATATGTGATGGTAAACCAGCTTATGGTGTTTCAGATAAACAAATAATAAGTGATAACCCAGATGAAGATCCTCACAGATATTTGTCAAGTAACACAAAACATGGACCAGAAAAGTATTGGTGTATACAATATGATGATAGAGGGAACCAACCCAGTAATTACGACGGCCCTAACAACCCGCCGTGTAATAACCAGTGTATCGGTAATTCTAACGGCGTTAGGGATAACAACCCCTATCCATACAATAGAAACAATTTATACCAACATAATAATGTCCCATACAGTCAGAGAAATCCATATCCCAACAATAATGATGACAGCCCTTACCCACCTAACCGAAATTACTATAATTATAACTTTAGTAATAACAATAATAACAGTAATAATAACCGAGTGTCGCGCCCTAGGGTAAATTTTATAAGAGCAACCGAGATGATGGACCCTGGTTGACACAAATACCACACGACATCAAGAA
Organism: Magicicada septendecula; assembly: GCA_034769895.1. Lineage (NCBI taxonomy): Eukaryota > Metazoa > Arthropoda > Insecta > Hemiptera > Cicadidae > Magicicada > Magicicada septendecula. The sequence goes on along the minus strand of CM068372.1, from coordinate 399,096,064 downwards.
AAGGGACGGATCATGATAACCGACTACGGCGAAAAACAATGTTGAAGGAGACGAAATAAATATCATTGAAAGGAAATGATTCGAAAAATAAACATAGAAACAAAACTGGGTTTTATGAATGAAGACTATTTAAGAAAGTGAACATGACAAATAAGAATATGAGCAATGGAACGACATAAAGAAAATCGTCCATCTTCCTGGGTATATATAAAAGAAAAGGCATTTATAAGGAAAGAAAAAGAGAAGATCAACTTACAAAAGTATAAATAATATGGGCCAGTGTAGAGTACAATATAACCCCATATGTTGTGGTAAATGATAAGCATAACAACACATATGAGTTGAGGGAAATCGTTTCAGGAAAAATCAAAGGAGTGTACAATCAAGCTTCTATGAAGAAATATTATGAAGAATGACTTGTGAGTTTTAGAAGTTAGAATTTTTATATATTTTAGAAATTCAAAAATAATGTAAGTACATCTTACAACCTAATATTTTGAAAAGAACATTTTGGAGAATTAAAAGAAAAAGAATTTTTAATTTAATTTTAAAAAAATTTTAAAATAATGTAAGTACATCTTACAACCTAATATTTTGAGAAGAACATTTTGGAGAATTATAAGAAGAAGGAATTTAGAATTTATATGTTAAAAAAATTTTAAAATAATGTAAGTACATCTTACAACCTAATATTTTGAGAAGAACATTCTGGAGAATTAAAAGAATTTTTTAATTTTATTTTAAAAAATCCGAAAATATTGTAAGTACATCTTACAACCTAATATTTTGAGAAGAACATTCTGGAGAATTAAAAGAATTTTTTAATTTTATTTTAAAAAAATTCAAAAAATTTTGTAAGTACATCTTACAACCTAATATTTTGAGAAGAACATTTTGGAGAATTATAAGAAGAAGGAATTTAGAATTTATATTTTAAAAATTTTAAAATAATGTAAGTACATCTTACAACCTAATATTTTGAAAAGAACATTTTGGAGAATTATAAGAAGAAGGAATTTAGAATTTTTAATTTTAAAAATTCGGAAATAATGTAAGTACATCTTACAACCTAATATTTTGAGAAAAACATTCTGGAGAATTATAAGAAGAAGAATTTTTTTAATTTTATTTGAAAAAATTCTAAAATATGTAAGAACAACTTACAACCTGATAATTTTGGAACGAACTTTATGGAAGAAAGAAAAAGAAAGACTTTTGAATTGAAATATAATTATAAAAATTTAAAATTGAGTAAGTACTTCTTACTACAGCCTGATAATTTAGAACAAAACTTTATGGAAGAAAGAGAAAGAGAGAGAATTTTGAACTTAATTTTAAAAAATTTAAAATTAAGCAAGCACAGTTTACTACCACTGAATTTTGAGAAAAACTTTATGGAAGAATTAAGAAGAAAGGAATTTTGAAGTTAATATACAAAAAATTTAAAAATAAAGTAAGACCAACTTACTATAACTAAGTTTATGAGAAAAACTTTATGGTAAATAATTAAGAAGAATTTGATTTTGGAAAAATGCCAAAACATTCAGAAATAATAGTAAGATAACAGTACTATAAACATTTCTGAATGAAACAATTCTGGGAATAAATGAATTAAACAGAATTTGTATGTTGATAGAACGTCAGAACTTTGAAACAAGATAAGATCAACATATTACAAGGATTTATGAGAAATATTTTTCAATTAAATAAAAAGAATAGTTTGAATTTTACATTAAAACCAACCAAGTTCCAAAAAATAATTATGTGTCAATTATGATTGAATTGAGAAGAAAATAAAGTGATTAATTCAGAAAAGAGAATTAACGTTAATCCAGAATAAATGCTAGACATTCACAATAGCATTTGAAGGAGTAGAGAAGAATAACAAAAAAGAGTGTAATATGCCAGAGAAGGAAAAAAAATTTGGAAGCAAAGAGACTAATTACCTATGAAACGATAATGAAAACAGTTAATTAAGAGCGAAGAAGAACAACTCATACCAAACAGATGGAGAAGATGATTTTGAAAAAATGATAATAATAAGACCTATATGAAATGCAAAGAGAATAAATACCACATGAAATATAATATAAATGAATTAATGCTAATGAATGCGAAGGCGGATTAATAACTTTCTAAGAGAAAGGAAAGAACCAAAATGTTTAAATAAAATGATCAATATAACAACCTGTATATCTAATGTAAAGATACAATGTTAAAAAATTAAATATAATATATTAAGACCACTCAAATAATGAATACGAAAGACTATTTATAAAGACCATGCTAATACTATGAATAGCCAGAAGAAAGTATAAAGAGAATTCAGATGAAGAAGAAAGAGAGTTACACTGTAAACAGTAACCAGAATTATTAAAAGAAAGGTTTTCAACCATAATTAAATTAAATATATCAGACAAGTTAAGAGTTTTGAAAAAATATATATGTAATGAGTATAATAATGATTATGAAGATTTATTAAGATAGAAAATGTGAGATAATCTGAGAGACTACGAAGTGGAGAATCCGAAGATATTTTTATTAGTCGAAAATGAGACTACTTTTTATTTATTTATTCGATGACTGACTGAAGATAATTCCAGCAGCATTATGTTTTTTGAGCAGGGATGGATATGCCCCTGTACTCAATTTATAGAAGTGGTGTATGGCCAGCAGAGAAGTAGCGTACAGTGCCCCTCTGATCTGCCCCAGCCCACGTGATAGGGAATGTTAGGGAATTAATATCCCAAGGATGCAACACGAAGTTGATAAAGGAAGAAAATGTATTACAATTATAATATATCTCAGAAGACACTAACTATCCGAAAAGGATCAGTAGTAAGACAAGTAACCATATATATAAAATTAATAAAACTCTATTATAAAAAAGTCGATATAAAGATGGAGAAGAAAATGAATTATAAGAAATGATGAAATTATCATAAGAAATTATTTCATCCATAAACATGTCTGAAATAATTACTTCTGGAGGGGAGCAATCTGTAGCGTGACAGATGTATGCATAATATTGAATGGCAATTGATCATTAGAATAATGAAGTTATAATATTTAAAGTTGGAAGAAAGCATTAAGTTTAATATAAAAAGATTAATTCATAGCAACTGTGGAAAGAAATCATTATTATAAAGAAAATACAAGTTAAAATAAAAGGAGTTACTAGTGATGAGTCATCCAAAACCAGTCTCATAACCAAAGGTTTTCAAGGTATAACCCAGGAAGGTAAAAAGTAAATAACAAAGCAGTACACAATATGACCAAACCCACAACGAGGAAGAATAAATAGAAGAGAAACCCTAAAATAAGCCAAGATCAACCAATACAGGTTGTGTATTTCTGAATTAAAGAAGAAGATGGAGAAGATCCCAAGAAACCTGATGGCATCAAGAAGAAGATGGAGAAGATACCAGTCCCAGAAGGCAGGAGAAAAGAAGACTGAAGAAAGAAGAAGAGGGCAGCATCCTGAAGAAGATGTCATGCTCTTATAAAAGACACCCAAATCCCTATATCCCCAAAATAAATATCTAAAAATAAAAGTATAACGAAATAAAAACCATATGTATATAAATTTAAGAGAGAGGAGTGTATAAAGTAAAAGTTTCCTGTGAACTAAGATGAAACAATAATATAGTACCCATGGAACAAATCTCCATTGAAAAAACGCTAACCAATTTATTATGTTAATAAGACTATACGACCATTTAGCATTAACGTAATATATAAGTGCAAAGTGAACCAGTGATAGTTTTGGGTATTATAAAAAATGAACCTTGTGTTTCATTCTTGGCAATCACAAACATTGGATGCAATGAAATATGCATTTTTCAATGACTTAAAATATGTACTGTGACAATATGTTGTTCATAAGACATGAATCTGTTTAAAATAACATTTTGTTTTACATGAAAAAAGGAAAACAGAGTTCATAATACCTTTTGAACAATTAATACTATTTATTTGTTAATGACAGGGTACAATTCCCCAAAGACAATGTAAAAGACTGTATAAAAACTGTAGAATCCTACTTATAATAATAGTTAGAAATAAGAATATAGATATAAGGTTTTAATGTATATAGTACAAGAATGTTTAAAAATGTTTTAGATATAAGGCCATTTGTTTGGGTCTGAAACAACTAACATCAGAACTATAAAAATAATTACCACTTGTAAATAGTAGAGAGTAATTAAGATGTTAGTTAGTACAAAACTTTTTTTATAAACCATGTTTCCATGTTGGAAATGGGAATTTTGTTGCAAAATGTCTGATTTGAAGACAACCATTTATTTAAAAAAAATGTTCTTTATTCTGTTTAACTATTATTTGTATTGTAACCAATACTAATTGTTTTTGTGTAATTTGAAAACATGTTTAATTTATAATACTATTTGTAAAAAGTCAGAGAGGGTATCACACATCATATATTGTTTGTAAATTATTTTGTAAAAAAAAATTGTTAAAAAATCATAGGCCAAAAGAATGGAAACCAAACTTCATCAAAACAGAGAAATTGCTCAATTAAATGCAAATAAACAAAAGGGGTTTAGACAAAATAAACTTGAGATCATGCCATATAATTGCACATACCATTTAGAGAGATTTTAATAAATTATATTCAGAATTATAAATAAAAATAAAATGACTAAACTCAGAAATTTAGACATGGGAGTCATATATTTCAGAATAATGTTTCAGAATACAACTAATTCAATTAATTACCAGAAAATAAGGGAATAGGAACCTTTTAATACAATATAGGATTATTAATATTAAATATAACTGATAAAATGGCTGAATTTATATAATGACAGGAAGTAAATTTTGATGTTTTGACTCTTCACAGTATACCAAACTGAAAGTGAAATTACTATTTTTTTTTGGACAGAAAACACTATAAAATGGCATTATTTAATCTGAAAATAACCAGAATGAACTGAAAGATTAATTTAAATCAAATCTAGTGAATAAAATTGACAAATAACCAAAGTATAGGCATTCATATAGTGAAAATGTAAAAGTGCATACAGGATGTGAAAAATATTTGAACAATGTTAAGGATAATATTATATGGGCTAAGAGTTTAATTGAAACTGGAGGAAACAGTTAGTTAATTATTGGTAGTTGAACGGTTAACATGACATACGTTTAATAACGTGGATGACCTAACCTATAATCGTCATACAAGCGAGTGTATAGTGAGTTATTGTGAAATCGCGAGTGACTTGTAAAATACTTCTGAAACTATCATATTATAACAGAAACGATCAAGTAACACTCCATAACACAGAACAATATAAATCTACTCCGAAAAACACCATAAAACACTAGAAAACTGTATAATACATTAAACCAAATTAGTGACGGAATCGGAGAAAGTGTTTGAACTAATAATTATACAGATACACTAAATACAACCCAGAATCACTACACCAGTCACTACACAACATATAACAAGAGATTTGCAGACACAAGAACAGGAATATTACGTCAAAATACATTATTTGGAATGCAGCAGCAACGAGCAACATTTTCATCGACTTGACGTCAGCCATCTTTGCTTTGACGATTTCAGTGCCTCTTCTTGGTTCAGCACAGCTGTTTGGGTGAAAACAATTATTATATTTACAAATTATTATTCAATGTCTGTGTTTATTAATAACTATTAATTTGATTGTAACGTTATACTTTTTAAATATTAGCCCGATTTCTCTGACTTTGGTAATAACTGGCTGTTTAAAGAACCCTATATAATTTTTATAACATATACTTGTAATTTTTTTCGATATCCTGAGAATCGATACTAATCGATAAGAGTCAATATTGCTGTTACTTAATAAAACATTAATACTTTTCAATACTTAATAGTTCTTTATTTCTTCAATAATACTAATTACCAATAATATAATTCTAATTGATAATCTACAAGGACTTTACCACCCGTAAGTGAAGATAACCTAAAAAATAGAAAGGTAAACAAATATCGATTGGTTTACAGACAGTCTTATGAGTGGTGATAGATTATTTAAATTATACTAAAACTTTAATAAAAATTTTCAGAAGAGCATTACACTGTTTAAAACTTCACAGCCCTATATTAATTAATTGATCCTAATTAATTAATTAATAAAATTAAAATTTTTTTTTTATTATTATTTTTTATAAACATAATTTGTTTTAATTTTCTTCAAAACAATAATTTTTGTTTTGAAACTTTCGGTGAAGCTGAGCATATATATTTCTTCATCAACTTTACGCTACTCGACCGGTCTTGCTACCATTGGGACTCGACCAGCTGGGAAACTTAAGGAAGTGTTTCAGGCCAGTAAGACGTCGAGAGCCACACCAATTAAACATATTACATTGGACTTGATTACATCGGAGTCACATACTTCACAGTCTCTTCTTATCATCAATCAACACAACATCATTTAAAGAATTATTACAATATGCATAATCAAGTATAATAATATAACAATCACATAAGACACAACACACACATATAATTTACATAGAAAGACATTTACATATAAGTAGCACATCACATGTTCACCTGGTTAGCAGCGTATATTTTGTCATCATACACCCTCAACCCCCTTTATTCTGACCAAGTATCCGGCCCACCTTAATTTTCAATTAATAAATAACTAAACCCCAAAACCTCAATTAATATCCCAAAAGAGTAGAGTAGACATGCCCCAAAAATACTACTTAGATAATAAGTAAATCTAAATGTTCTAAGTAAGCACTGTGGCCTGCGCACAAATACCACGCAGATGTTTAATTAACAATTTCGGATCTCGTTAATGATAATGATAAAGAGTGCCATCACTAGGTTAACATGGATGCCCGGTTGCCTAACTGCATTTCTCATTTCTTTTATTTTCTTGCCAGAATTTATAAAAATAGTGGAACGTGACACATGACACGTGGAACATGAATACTCATAACTGATACTGATTAGTCTTGTGTTCTTTAACATTAATTAAATGGTATTGTGAGCAACAAAAGGTTAACCGTTACAAGATATAAACTATGACAATGTTTAACTGGCTATGGCAAAATTTAAAGTTTACAAAATTAGCTGAAAAGTGGAATTGAATTTCGCAAAACAGAATCTATGTCATGAAGGTACTGAAACATGCTTACAGTGTTCATAAAAAACTTGGCTCCAGGCATGGTCATGCGTCCGGGCGAGCTCCAACAAAATCTGACATGATACAGACCTGCAGTAAACGGCGCCTACAGGTGTCGCCTACATGTTAAAACACCTCCCAGATCATTAAATTAATAATAAAATACATGAGCCCTCATTAACTGAAAAATTAATTAACCGTAAAATTTCCCACGTGGACAGATACATCCGCCCATGCATGCTTAAGACAGAAACAATTTAGAGCCGACCCTTTTTACCGAAAACTCCCCTCGACCCGGGTGATGCATGACCCTGGCCGAGTTTACAATTCTCAGAATGAGATAGACATAGTATTTATATAGGAGGCGTAAGCCTTACAAAATTATAAAATAACATATAACCCCCATTGTCCGGAAATAATTTTCCAAACTGGAGCGTCTGCACAAGTGTCTCAAAAGAGTTTATCGGCCACAACATTTTGGTTTAATAAGCTTAAATTTCACCTGGTTGGTAGCGTGTAGTTAGAGGGTACCGTTGAGTGTATTTTGTCCGTCCATTCCGGCTGACAGCTGACGGAAGTGTTTGAATCTACATCATCGGAGGCAGTTGTTCGGCCTTCCTTCTGGAGCGGGACAGATTCCCGTCTACGTCAGAAACCCTGCACAATTATATCTGGGATTACTTACAAGTTTAGTAAAACACACTACCACATTTACCAGCTGACATTGTATGGCCTGCCCAATTTATAAACTCCGAAAATTCACTAAGTATAGAACAGCATCGAATCTAATAAATCGCTTAAAAATAACCCTTTTAAATATTTTAGAATATAATATGTCCAAATATAGTCATTCCATAATAATAATCATTTCAATTAATAGTTATGCACCAGTTTTCATGAAGCACTTAACTCACCCTTACAGGAATTAGCAAACTTTGACAAGTCCGTGATGTACACTGATTTCAGAAAATAACTGACTTACGCCCCATCTTGGTTTAATGAATTGAGTATGATTATTACTACATTATTATAACACATTATTATATTATTACTGCTAATATCCGTTAACCAGCGTTAAGATTAAAACATACATAAAACAAATTTTAACCTGGTGGCTGCCACGTGGTGATGAACCACTGCAATATCTATCGCAACGCATCCACGTTACTATCAAATAAATACAATTTGTTTTTATGAATAATTAATTTATATATGTTAATACACTTACCGGAGGTCGCGTAGACTTCTACTTATCCATAAGTAGCGCAGCTAGAAGACGAAAACCTTTAAATTTACTCTGTCAGCCGGAGACCAGATGTTAATACGCTGAGAGCAAAAATTGAACTGCCCAAACCGGCGATTGAAAAAACAGTACGGAACCTCAGACCTAGAGCGCGCACGGGTCGGCCGGCAAGGAGATAAATCATAGCGACAAAGTCCAAATAATCATACGTAAATTTTTACGTACCCCTCGCGTAGTCAAATACGTAATTTTAATCATTCCGCTATATAAAGGAACACCGCCGCGTTTTTCCCAAAACACGGCACAAGGCCAAGAATGTAACTCAAAGCTTTAATCAAATTGTAAAAGTCTCTGTGGGGGATGAAGTTATGAGGAATAATATTCACAATAGAAACTCGGTATCTGCGATAATTTGACATAATTAATATCACCGAACACATATTGAAAATTTCGGATTGCTTTCAAAAAGTTCGTAAACTGATATATCTTGAGGCCTTGACATAGTATATTTTGGAAAACCGGGTGAAGGAGGTAATTTGACAGTAGCTTCGCAATTCATAAAAAATAAATGTCGATTTTAAATATCTTGAGGTGACTTATCAGAATATGAAAGAAGTGATTAAGATATCAACTGAAAAATAAAACAAGGGAAATAGTAATAGGGCACCATGAATCCTGTGTTTTGAAGTGCGAAAGTAACCCGAACAAAAACAAACAAAAATGACTTCGTCTGCCATGTTACATACTAAGTATCAGACTGCTACCAAACTTTATGTTCTACATTTCTACTTTTCGCAGTTGGAAAAGTACCAGGTCATAGTGGAAAGTTACCAGCCAGCAATGGAAAAATACTGGGATAAGGGGTGATGACTCGGCTGATTGTTTGCTGGCTAAGGAGTAACAAGGGTGATTACCTGTTATATTTGTTTATGTCAACTTGACCATCCAGTATGTAGATAAGATATATAAAGGGGTGAAGGTTCTAGGTAGGTTGTTGTGTTCCGTGTTAAGATGAGCCGAGAGTTTGGAAAGTATAATTGCGTGTTAGTGGTTGCAACACAACTTTAGTAAAAATTAGACTTAACCACTAAATTGTGTTTATCAAAACTGTGGTACTTAGTGTTTATCAAAATTATGATTGGTCACTCTAAATTGACACTTTGTTGTTTGCGGACAATCAGGCTATTCTGTGGGAGTCTGAAAACAGATTGCAGATGGGTATACATTTGTTAAATCGAATCTGAAAAGACTCTGGATTGCAAATATCCAAACTTAAGACCAAGGTGATGGCTTTTAGTGGAACTGATCCCGTACGGGTAAAAATTGTTATAGATGGCACTGTCGTGTAACAAGTTGGCAATTTTGAATACCTGGGCTACAGTGTGTCTTATAATGCAAGCAACGACGTTGTGAATAAGTTGCATAAGTTCAACCTTATGTGCGGGACCATTAGGCGAACCCTTAAGTCAGCAAGTAAAGCAACATGCCTAAAATTCTACAAGGTGATGGCTCTTCCCACACTTCTTTAAGGGTCTGAGAATTGAACTTTAACGAAAGGCCAGGCAAGTCGCATCCAAGCGGCTGAAATGAGATTTCTCAGGTACCTTGCGGGGTATACTCTCCATGATTATAGAAGAAACACAGATATACGGCAGGAACTGAATATTATGAGTATGATCGACAGGATCGCCCAGTATCGGCTGAATTGGTGGGTCCATCTTTGCCAAATGGATGGCTGCCGCATCCTCAAACAACTATGGAACTATAAGCCGAGGAAACGGAGAGGTGTGGGACGTCCGAGGAAGCGACCAGCTCTAATCTTTGCCTATTTGAGACCGGAACAAACAATCCTTGGTTTATTCCTTGAAGAAGATGATAATGATGATTGTGTTTAAATTTAATTACAAACTATAATCACCTGTGGGTCGGAACTTGGAAGATAAATCAAATGAACTGCCAAAGGTTCCAACCAATGGAAATGGAAGTCCAGAGAAGGTTTTGTGGGGTGTTCTGGTTGGAGTTCATTAGAAATTAGGATAAGAGAAGGCAACTTCGTGTTGAAATAACGATTTTAGACACCATAAACGAAAATCGTCTCGTCTGTACGTATGGCCTCATGAAACGGATGCCTGATGAAGGTTACCACAATATGTTGTTAAACTGGGTTCCACCGAAACGACAGGAGTGGAAGGAGGACAATCAAGAGAGGAGTCTGGAGAAAAGTGCCTTGCAACGTTGTGACTGGAACAGCAGAAGTCTGTGGTGTGCACGTGGGGACAGTTGGTAGACTCGCATATTAATGGGTACACAGTGCTTTTTGGTGTCCGTTTTAGAATGCACAGTTTTGTTTTAACACACACATATAATATATCCTACTTCGTGTTACATTGAATTTTTGCAATTCTTAAAATTATTATTAATCGATGGCGCAATATACTCATTAAAAAGTATAAGGCTTCGGGCATTAGCCATCGTAAGTTAAAAATAAGGAACACGACGTTCGACCTCTATACAATCAGAGGTCGCCTTCAGGCAAATAAAAAAAATTAATACAAAAATAAATCTATCACCAACAAACAGATATCGTCAATCTTAGTTAAACAAATATAGTACTAAATAATAATAATAATAATAATAATAATAAAACAGTACTCACCATTCCAGCAAAGAAGGCTTCCCCCTGTGGTTCCAACGTAAACAACGAAGCTGTCAAGCCAGGCTCTCTTTATATAAGGAGATCAGAAGTGGATAGATGTATCTTTGTATTAACTTTTTGTTCGCGTGAAAACGACCTCTGTTCTATAGAGGTCGAACGTGGTGTTTCTTAATTTTAACTTACGATGGCTAATGTCCGAAACCTTATAATTTGTAATACTGAATTTATGTTTTACCTCCTGATTTCATATTCGTTGGTAAGTTTGAATTTTTAATAACAGATGCCATCATAGTCTTGGGCTGCTACAACATGACTATCCGTAAAATAATGCTAGGTAAGCTGAAAAATAACAAAATAGTAAAAAAGGCTGAAGACGCACAAGGTTTTCCAGCCTTTTGGAGACAATTTTGCATGGCAAAATTGCGTGACGGTCTAGGTCATTCGAGGTGCGAACCTTCCAGACGTTTCTCGATAATTCTACCGCATACAGGCCCGCTATGTCACTAAAATACTAGGCGTCTAGATGTGAATAATGGATTTCGAAACGGCCGACTTTCAGTTAGACCTGGCGATGTTTCAAGTGGGGTGCGAAGTGATTGTCGCGGTGCTTGTTGTTTTAGTGCGGAACTGTCATAAGGTGGCATTTATTGTTGTGCACTGAACAAATTTAACAATAGTATTATTGTACAAGAAAGCCTTTGTTGATTCCCAACCGATGTTGTGTCTAATTAATGTTTGTATTCAGCGACTTCATTGGTGTCAGTTATTCCGCTTCCACTGTAAAACACGACGATCTCTGCGACCGTCGTAAAATTACAGGCTTTATAATGTATTAAATTCACCTCTCATTGTAGGGGTACGAACGTGTGACGCCACAAAAGTGCGCAGCAGACGGGACATGATATTGGTCGTTTTGATGACGTATGTACACAGACATAATATAAGGTATGCACAGAATATAATAACAACAGTAGTAATACTGCCAAGCATACATTATCCGTTACTACAATGAGCACTGTTTAAGACGCTGTATACAATATGACTCTGCGCATGTCGTTATTAAAACCCATAAAACAACCGCAACGGTAGAAATTACCATTGCGATACCGAATGTCACATGTATACTGTTGTGTGTGTTTATGTAGAACCATGGCCGGCTCTAGTAGAAGGCCGGAATATTAAACGTGGCAACACTGGAACCAGCTGATATATGAGGCCGACTAGACGATCTCTTAATTTATGTATTTCAATAAACAAATCGCGCCATATTTAATTGCCGGTTAACTGCAGGTTTATAATTGTTTCTTTTTTTGCAAATTAAAAGTTTATCATGTAAAATACTGTTATATTGTTTCAAAAATATAATAATTAACTCAATATGATACGAATTTAATAATAATTCGAACAAAATTAATTCATTAGGCCTAATACTAATTCACTAATTTCTTCAACTTAAACACAGTCCTAAGTGCGCACAGACCTATAATTTACATGTAGAAATTAATTCATGACTCATTGGGCACTTGGTGAAACATATTAATACAAAGGTTTTTAAAAATATATAAACACTTGGTACATTTCACAGATTTTGTGTAACTCTGACAGCTGTTTCGACTTCTTAAGCCATTGTCAAAGAGATGACTGAAAACCTAAACAGAGGATGTAAGTAAGGGTGGTGGGGGACATCTGTTTAGGGCGTGATGGAGAGGGGGGGATCTGTTGGAAATTTCAATTAACAAATTACATTCCGTTCATAACAGATAGGATTAATAATAGGTTAAAAAGCATGGTCTTGACATGCTATCAGTAAACAAATGTAATCTTTTTTCATTACTACTCAAAAATAAAGAAAAATCAAACACACTGAGGAAAAATTGGAGTTTATGAAATACACTGTGCAGAATGCGATGCTATTTATATCGGACAATGTGGCCGTGCTCTGAAACATCGAATTTATGAACATAAGAAGGCGATTTTGACCAATACAGCCAAGACAGGTTTTGCAGATCATTGCTTACAACACAATCACTTCATAGATACAAAAAACATAACACTACTCCACAACATACAAAAAGGTAAAAAAAAATGGATTTGTTAGAAATTCTAGAAATTAAAAAACCAATACAAAACAACAAAAATTTAACAAATGAACTAATTGATTTCTGTGTATCCCCTTTATTAAAAGCTGTTATTTAGTTTAGTTTATTTTATATTTTGCATTCAGATTATATTTAGTTAAGTTAATTTTATATTTTGCAGTCAGATTATAGGTATTTAGTTTAGTTAATTTTATATTTTGCATTCAGATTGTATTTAGTTTTTAAGACACTTGACCTTCCCTTAGCTCCTGCAATCCCCCCTCTCCATCTTCACACCTCACATATGTTCCAATACACGCCCTAAACAGATGGCCACCACCACCCTTAAATCCTTTTCATTTAGATGTTCATTCATCTCTTTGACAATGGATAAGAAGTCGAAACAGCTGTCAGAGTTACATAAAATCTGTATAAAACGTACAGTGTTTATATATTTTTAAAAACCTTTGTATTTAGATGTAGGCCTAGCTAAAAATAGACCTACTCATGATTTTAGTAATGCTATATAATTAAATCAGAATATAACATGTTCACTTCAGCTATTTTATTACAAAATATAGGCCTACTTCACATCGTTCATCCTTTACTCTTTAGATGATGAAAACTAACAGTGCACTACTTTCAGACAATTATAACAATAAATGAAAAATCAATGTCCACCTTTATTATACGTACCATATATTCTATTTTTGAAAATGTTAATTCCTTTGGGTACAGAAATGACATTCGGAATGTCTTAGAACACCATTTAATTATAATTGTTGTGTCTCATAAATATTCATTACTGTCAACAAAACCGTAAATTTTGTAAGAATAAACCAAATGAAGTTCATAAAATCTTCGGATTTGTAATTACTTTTACAACAAGGTACACAACACTTAAGTGGTATTATCACTGACAAACCTACGCTAAATGAGTTATGTACTATTTATTATTTCCGTCGACTAACGTTTTGTTATAAATTAATTTCGGAAGGTTACTGTAACTTAAAAATTATGAGCACCTATCCTAATGGCCGTCCCAGATTTAATTTACAGCATTGGTTATATGGGCTACACTCTGTTGCCGGGTTTCGTGTGTGTAAATGCATATACGGCGCACTGAAGGCGTTTGAAATGTATATTTCTCCCAAACAGCAACGTCGATTTACTGCTACATGGAGTGAATTTTATCACTGAAGGACTACACATTATTGTACAGTTTTATTAGTGTTTTACTTATGATGTAAATACTTACGTGTTAACAGTTACATGATCAGTATCACTCAGTTCTATGTATGAATATAACATGACGTTAATTACCAAAAAAAGCTTTACTTTACCTATAATTGGAAGTGTGTTTATATTATTTAAGTTATTATATTATTATTACGTGTTTGAAATAAACTAAAAAAAACACACAACAAACACTAATAATACTGTAGTATTATAAACTATAACAGGACCTTTATAAATTTTACTACAAAGTTAACTGCTCACACGATACAGATCACATTCAACTCAACTGCCGCTTCAGCCGTCTGCCACATCTAATATTCCGGCCTTCTACTAGAGCCGGTCATGGCAAGGCCTATTAACAAGTAGCGTTAAAGAAAGATTTGGCTGAAATTTTAACAATTTTATTTCAGCCGTCCTTTTACCCGTGTTAACTGGTTATCAACTTGTTCTTTCCAAAACTGTATTCTTCGTATACTGAATACACATGTATTCTGTTTTATTCAAGTTAATATTGCCTTATCTCCTGATGCCATATTTCTTGACAATTTGTGTAATAAAAAGTCTATAGGGTGTATCGTCACAGTGTTGGGCTGCCAACTATGTTTGTCACACCGTTGTAACCGCTCCTGTTCATTCACCAGGAACCGTTGTTTGGCATGCAAGTGGCCTCAGCTTATTGCCGTGAATCTATTTCCTTCTCATAACACAACAGAAAACGTTTGACCACTGGTCATCCCCACTCCGTTAGGAACATCTTAAACCAACGTACGCGTACGAACACCTACAGTATGTCAAAGTAAGGGAAGTGAGCCTACTTTCCAAAGTTACTTTAAATCAAAACACAGCTCAAAAAAATTAAAATAACACATCCCTGCAATAATTCTGATACTTATTTTATGGCATTATTAACGTACTACTTTCCTTGTCTTTTGTTATTCCTGTATTTCTTACGTGTCCGGGTATTATTAATGTGCGTTGTAATCTTTGCTTTCGGAGAAAGTAAAAATTATAAGCAATAAATTTTTTTCTAAAGTTTGACGTTCCGTAGCCAGAAAAGTGCAATTCAGAGTATTATTATTATTATAAAACATTTTATAATTAGTAACTCTGCAGTCGACACGTTGTTATTTGATGATGATCAGGCTATCCTGCTGAACTAGGAAAGCGGCTTTCAGATGGTTGTAGAGTCATCGAGTCGAATCTGCAAAGATTTCGGATTGCAATATACTTCGTAGCGTTACACGGCCGGAGTCACTGTTGTTAAAACTCATTCCCGGACTCTTCGGCCGTGGTCCATTCTTTTCAACAAAAACAGACGTTTCGACAGTGCCATCGACTGCCATCATCAGTGTAAAATCGAGTTTCGCTAACGTAAGGTGGTAGACGTTAGTGACCACAATAGTGTAGTTAAGGCTGAAAACAATGGACCACGGCCAAAGAGCCCGGGAATGAATTTTAACATTTCGGATTGTAGATCTCCACACTAAAGACTAGGGTGTTGGGTTTTCATGGAGTTGATCCCATACAAGCAAAAATTGTTGTAGACGGTATTGTTCTGGAGCGGGTCAGTGATTTTGAATATGTAGGCTTTAATGTGTCTTACATCACAAAATAAAATGTGAAGAAGAAGCTGTACACGTTCAACCGTATGTGCGGCACCATGAGAAGAAATCTACAATAAACGAGCAAAGAAAGGTGCCTCAACTTCTGTAAGGCGATTGCCCTCTCCCCGTTTCTCTGTTGGTCTGAGAATTGGACTTTAACAAAGTCGCGTGCAAGTCTCTATTCAAGCGACTAAAATGGGATTTCCCAGGCACGACGCCCGGACATACAATTCAAGAAACGTCGTTGTACGGCAGGAGCTCAATATTACGAGTGTACTTGATAGAACCGCCCAATACCGGATAAAACGGTTGGAACATCTTAACCGAATGGACGACTGCTGCGTCTCCATTTATGGAATTTTAAAACGAAAAGACGGATAATCGTGGGGCGTCCGGAGTTGGATAATTGTTGGAGTGACCGGCTCTAGTCTCCCTGCTTGGGACCGGAATTTAATCCTTGCTGAAGAAGATGGTGATTAACGTATTGATTTTGCTGGATTTTGTTGTCCACGACGTGTCCGAGTATTAGTAATACGCATTGCATATCTTGATTCGAGAAGGTAAACATTATAACTTTGTATCCAAAGATTGATGTTATGCAGCCAGAAAAGATTGTTAGATTGTTATGCTGCCAGAAAAGATTGTTAGATTGTTATGCTGCCAGAAAAGATTGTTAGATTGTTATGCTGCCAGAAAAGATTGTTAGATTGTTATGCTGCCAGAAAAGATTGTTAGATTGTTATGCTGCCAGAAAAGATTGTTAGATTGTTATGCTGCCAGAAAAGATTGTTAGATTGTTATGCAGCCAAAAAAGTAAAATGCGTAGTATTGTCACGACGGTCTCACTGGTCGTCGCATGGTACAGTAGAAAACAAAATAGAAGACACCAATGAAGTCACTAATAACCAGCTTTAATTATCACAATTCAAGTAAAAATTGTCCAGACGGAATAATAATAATGTCAATTATGAAGAATTCCGCGCAACAACACTCGATCCGCGCTAAAGAAATCGCTCAACACCACTGAACTCACAAGCTGGCTGCTATGGCTTTTTATAGGTAGCGCACGTCTTTTATAATTCTTCCATCCTCAATGTGCACGCCACTTAATGCTGACGCTAATGGGTGTTACAAGTGGCCTCTTGAAGAATGTAGAACAAACTTGAACGCGCCCTTGACTGAGGCAACACCTGACTTCACGGGTGAGGGGGGGGGGCGAGTAGAAGAAAGCTCTCGGTTGTTCTACGCCGTTCGATACGATTCTCTTTACAGTACTGTTATTATTATTTCTGTTGTTGTTGTTATTATTTTTACTATTATTATTATTATTAGTAGTAGTAGTAGTAGTTTCTTGTTTTCCAGGGACTATTTAGACTGTAAATTTCTAAATTAAATAATGTTGGGGACAAACTACATCTTTCCCCTATATCTCAGCAAGAACAGTGACAGAGACGCTAGACTTGCCAAGACTTAATGGGATACGAATCATTGTAGTTAGGGAAACAAAAAGGGAACCCATGTGTTAGGTATCCCATGTCTTTTCTTGAGTCACGGCTTTCCCTGCGGACTTATATGGTCTTAGAATTGGGTAATGACACCAACAGATATGAGCAGGATTAAAGCTTGCGAGATCCGCTTTCTGCGTGCTGCGAAGGGATGCACACGAGCAGACAGAATACACAGTGGGGACATACGGCGGGAACTGAATATTCCCTCACTGAAGAAACGATCGGGTAATAATTTAATAGACGATTGGGTCATATAAACCGAACGACGTCTGAGTGGGGTTGCCCGCGCAGCCTAGAGGGAACCGACCTCCCGGAAGATCTAGGAAGAGACGGCTTGGGTTTGCTGACCAGAGCAGCCGACATCACCCAATAATTGTTGCGAGGACAAGAATAAGATAATTGTTCCTGGGTTGTAATATCTCATATGGAACTGATATTGATTGGGATAGTAAGCCAACAAAATTTAGACGCATCTGTGGAACGCTTCATAGGTACCTGAAAAATAAAACACGGAAGGATACCCTAATGAAATTTTATAAAACTATGGCTGTCCCCACATTCCTGTATGTTAGTGAGATATGGACTCTTGATAAAAGGGACGTGAAGAAGATTCAGGCAACCGACATGAAATTTCTAAGAGAGACGCAAGGTTGTTCTCTCTTGGATCGGAGAAGGAACGAGAATATTAGACGCGATTTAAACATTGCATCATTGCACCAGAAGAGTGATGACCACAGAAGGAGATGGTGTGAACACTTGAATCGCATGCCTAATATCCGTGGCTGCTTTGGGTCATCGCCCTACTGGGAAGAGAAATGTAGATAGACTTAGGAAGTCACATACATATAACAGGTGTTCCGGAACAGGTCTAAGGCCTAGTCCTTGGGGTGATGATGATGATGATGAAGAAGAAGAAGAAGAAGAAGAAGAAGAAGAAGAAGCAGAAGAAGAAGCAGAAGCAGAAGCAGAAGCAGAAGAAGAAGAAGAAGAAGAAGAAGAAGAAGAAGAAGAAGAAGAAGAAGAAGAAGAAGAAGAAGAAGAAGAATTTCTTTATAAAGGCAACTTTTTAGTAAAGAATTATAATTTTTAAAAAGTTTGTCTTTCTCTTTTTTATAAAAAACAACAAAACAAGAAATTTCTCTGCATTAGTAAAGATTTTATAATATTATGGCATTGTTAACTAACAGAATCGCATTAAATTGCGATTACAATATTAACTGTTTTACTTTCCAATTCGAGGACGAGAAATCAATCCTCAGCAGTCGCCACTCAAACATTCTAACGCGCGTGCACCGTCTACTTGCCTTTCTTATCAAGCTTAGTGTCGAATTAAAATCTTCCTGTCTCTACTGCAGAGAAATATTAATAAAACTAAAGTAGCGAAAAGTTACGTTGAAGAGGATATTGCTTTTGTGAAGACTGCGAATCTTTACTACTTATCAGAAATTTAAAGCGCCTTCTTATAAAACTTTCATTTTAAGTTTAGATTAAAATATATATGTATAGTCTAGCTGCGAAGAAGTTGTGAAAGAAATTTAATATCCGTTTCGGTAACTAGATTCGCACAGTTGCGCGTGCGCCCGCGTTCACACACACGCAACGTTACGACAAAGACGTTAAATGAATCAATTAGTAGGCCTACGTGGCTAACAATTCCCGTTTATAACTTATAACATCTATAACTTAAGTCTCGCTTCTGTCATTTATCAGCTTTACGAACTCCGCATCCTACTTCTCTGTGTGAATATACTGTATAGTAGAGTTGCGCCGACATACATATAACAGGTATTTTGGAACGATTATTTTTGTGGACCGGATATAACAGTGACTGAAAAGTTGAAATGCCTGTTCCGATTCAACGATAACTGAAAATTCGAAATACCCGTTCCGAGTACTCGCGGCCACGAGTTTCCGAGTCGCGGCAGCCCCCCTACGCAACTAACGAGTAAACAAGTACACAAGTAACAACAAATAAACGAGTATTAGGAGTATTACGGGTACACAAGCAACAACAAGTAAACGAGTACTACAAGTATTACGAGTACACGAGTACGAAGCCACTTTTTGGTGCTGAATACTTCACAAAGTCACAGTTATTGGTGCTGAATACTTGATTCTGCGCATGTGCCGATCGCCATACAAGTACGAAACGAAGCAAAACAGCGAGGTTCAGAATATCTTTACGCCAAAGAGACGAAGCTGTTTTTAATAAATGAAAAAAATTCATACCGATGTTACGTTTATTCCCGTATGTTATGCAGATAGGCTACATAATTCAGATCATAATAACAAATTATATATTATACTAGTCACCAAGTTGGTAAATTTTGAAAAATCGAACTGCCTACAGAATGGCTGATAGTTGAAAGGCCATATAGCATTTTTTGTTAATGTGATTCGGAGATGATTTTAACTTCACTGCACATCTCATGTAAATGATGAGATTGTTGCAACTCTTCTGGCTTACCGTAATGTTTTTATTATACGTTTCTGATGTTTTTTGACATTATTTGTTGTGATATTACGTGCAGTCTAAATTTCATTGCCTGAGTCTCGCAACTGATTTGTCTAACCAAAATGGAATCAATAATGCAATATTAAATCTGTCAGTTTGTTTACTCCTAGTGAAAACTTAAACTAGTATTCCCTAAGGAAGATAGGCCTATAAATTCTCTTGTTTCTTGTTTATTTTAAACAGTAACAGCTTAATAAAGTCACAGTATAAAGTAAGACTGTTAATACTTTTAGTTTAAATGTATTTCTTATAAAAAATTATATAACACAGGTATATGTATAATCGGTATATAATAACAGGTATTTGTACGTGTTTTTATTGGAACGGTTTCGTTCGTACCTGTTATTTTCAAATATTAGTTTAGCACACCTCTGTTAGCGCACCCAACAGACGTAACTCGACTATTCCAGACCAGCTATGTCGGACGGTATAAATACGCATAGGCAGCCATTGTATAAGTACTGGATTTCGAAGCGGCCCAGTTCAGTTAGACCTGGCGATATTACAAGAGCGGGTCGAAGTTATTGTTACAGTTTAGTCGAAATTGATCATAATCATCTTCTTCTTAACGGTTTTACGCTTCAGCCTGTTGCTATTCCACAGTCCACGTTTTATTAGGTCTACCAACTTTTCTTCTGCCTCTAGGTTAGAGCCGTTTGGACCGGAGCCTCTACCTACTCAAGAGTGTCGTGCGTGATGAAGAAGAGCCACCCTTTCCGAGGTGGTCCTATAACAGAACACGACGAATCTAGACCAGAGAAGGTCGATAAAAAATCTAGCCGGCATAGGGTTGGTTGCATCAACAACTTACAATTCCAACAGTACCCTCGAAAGCGATTATTGCGCTAATTATTGCGGGACTGTAATAAGGAGACATTTATTGTTACGTGTTGGACAAATTTAACTTGAATTATCCTATACGAGTACCTTTATTGATATCTGCTTGTGGCTGTCTGATTAAAGTTTGTAATTAGTGACGTCATTGGTGTCAATTATTCTGTTAGCACTGTACAAAAACACTATGCTGTGAGAAAGTTGTAACAGTATTTATTTTGTTGTTTATTTTATATACAGTATCACCAGTCTTAAAATCTTCATTTTACACACACATACATACTGAATGCTGAGGTACTAAGTGTATTTCATTACATCAGTTTCTTCACAGCTCATCATAGACATTAAACAAGGAATTTATCTTTCACTGTGTTTAGCGGCGTAAATGATTTCATTACGCGCCAAATGATTCAGCCCCTGGAGGAGGGAGGAAGAACACGATATAAAATTTAAACAGTTTACGCTTTGTTGAAAATCCGCTACGGTTATTTCGCTGAAGGAGTTTGCTTAGACGCCGTCAGAGCGAGCTAGAATACTTGCCGTCTTTTATTCATTTTGTACGCGCGCCGTGCTTTCGATTCATACAGCCAGCTTTTCGTCACTCCTCCCATTTGCGTATTTAGAGACGCAAGCTGAACACGCGGAGCACTTTTTTATAAACTTCGTTCTGATGATTTTTCATTTGTAATTCCCTAATTATCCTGAAAATTTTGTTTTATGGTATGATCTCTTGCGTTTGATCTAGTACACGTGTCCGGCTTGTGAATACATAAAATTGACTTCATGTAGAGTGGCAATTCATATGTATTAATTAAATGTTTATAATTGTGGCTCTTGATATTACGCGGCTTCTGTGATTATAGTATCAAGCCAATTGAGTTGGAGAGAGTGATGAAGTACTGCATTAGACTGAACTCCAAGTCTCTGAGAAGAACGCGGGCAGAGAAACAGCGTAGACACACGGACGCGCAGTTGCGTTAAAGAATCGGCGATTACTGAGAAATCCAGATTCACATCCATTATCAAAACTCTGGGCCGATGGAGTTCTATAATTTGAAAAAGATGTTCCTTTCTCGTACCTTCATCGCAATTAATACCCTTATTTCTCAGAAACTGTATCATATCGAGTTTCGTAGAATACTTCGTCGGAATCTTTTCAGCTAAAATAGAATGATACAGCGCATTGTCCATAACTCTTACTGATTCCGGCGGAATATTTGGCAACAACTTATTCTCAACCCATTTTTAAAAATGTTCGTAGTTCATCTGCCCACGATAGTCACCACTAGTACTTCCAAGTTTGTACAAAAGTTTAGCACCTGGAATAAAACCATTTTTACTTCCCGGATGTAAAATCACTAATCTGTTACCCGCATTGTAATTCTGTAACACACCAGAAACCTCATTTGACGGCCAACATTTATCTACAGTTATATTACTGTCAACCCATGTTTATTCTAAAAAAATATGTTTCTCCCAGATTCCCGACAGAATATAGGTAGGAGTTTTTTAACAGTAGGTACAACGTTTTGATTTTTATAAAAATCTTGAACAATATTTCTTACTACACATTTATGGAAATCATCAAGACATTTTCCTTTTCTCACATGTTTTACGTTTTTTCCCGGTGTGGAGAGTTTTCCGTCTGGAAAGCATTTTCTTTGCTTCCTCAAGTATTTAATGAAGCTTTCCGATTTATCACTGTAATACGCAGCTCGTTTTGTTGCTTGATTAAGTGGGTATGTCAGCGAATTTTGTCGTTTTCCTTCATCACATTTTTCAATTATATTACTAATTATTTCGCGACCTTCACCATTAACAACGAAACTTTTTTCTTTCTTTCGAAGATCCTTGAAGAGACATTGTGAACAAATTACAAATAACAGGATAATTCACTCACTAACAGAAAGTAACTAAAAGTACATTAATCCTACACGATAGTTCACAAATTCGTATTTGTAATGTTACTATAACACAACTACTTAAAAAGGACTAAGTTGTAAACACAATGGTAATAATACGTAGTCTTTAAACTCACTGACTACCCCAACGGTAAAAAGCGGACTGCAATAATATTACAAACTGGTAGTCTGCCGTTGTGATGGATGCCAGTGATCCATAGGTGCCAGTGGATGCACTGTGAACAGGGCTGATGAATCATTGCCCTTGACAAACAAACAAACAATATCAACACAGACACACACACAACACAATCACGCATACTTTATCCCCTCCATCAGAGACTTGGAGTTCAGTCTAATGCAGTACGTTAGACCTACATAGGCCTACTCTCTATCAGTGTAGTTCGATGTTACTGTCGTAACGTAAAATTATAACTGAAACAATTTCAGTTAAAACTAACCAATCGATATTGAAAAGAAAGTACGTATTGTTGCAACATTCACACGGATCGTGGTGTTGCACGGGGAAACAGAATAACTGACACCAGATGAGGTCATTAGTTACAGTTAGAAGTGAACCAACACACTCATATAACAGTCCTTCAATGTAAACGTTGTCAACAAACAATAATGTCACCGTACTACCGTGTCGTACCAAGTAACACACAATAATTACTTTAGACTAAACTTCTTCTTCTTCTTCTTTTAAAGTTCAGGAATTAAGCAATGTGACTGTTCCGACTTCACATTATCAGATCCATTTCTTTCTTGGTCTTCCAGAAGATTTGTAGTTGTTTACAATTACTGGTATTCTATCTTCATCCATGCGACTTAAATGCTGTCTCCACTTTCCCCTGTAATCTTCAATTTTCTCATTTAGATTATATAGGCCTATATTTAATTCTTCCCGTATAGGTTATATTCATTTCTTATTTGATCCCTTCTTGTGCACCCTTTAATCCTTCTTAAAAATCTCAACACATTCTTGTGAAATGCGTCACTTTATTTTCTGTATCTCTATCTTGATCATAAGTAATTTATTAAGAATAAAAATTTAGATTTAAAGTGATTCCTAATCACATAAGATATATTGATTTTAGATGATAAACAATTAATCGAGTTGGAATATTTTGAAATCAACGCTTTCACATATTTTTCAACCCGTATACTTCACTCGTGTTTATTCAAAAAACTTTTGAGAAACAAAAAATTTATAAAATGTATTATGATATTACGTGGGTTTTTTCGTGTTGTTTGAGACTCGCCCAGAAGGACAAGTCTCGGGCTGATCTGGGGCAAGCCCCCTTCTGCCGAATGGAAGGATGCGAGGAGACGCACGCCCGTGGAGGCAGGAAGCGAAGAAGGTGGAGGCACATTGGAAGTAGAGTAGAGCGTGTGCGTGTGTGTGCTTGTGTGTAGATGTGGTGTGTAGCCAAACAGGTAATGGAAGTAGTTGATTGAAGTGCAATAATGTTTAAACATGAGTGGAGCCAAGACAGGACGAGTAACGCAGGTAAGTTGGAAGGAGGCGACAGAGAGGCGTCAAGGTAGGGGGGGGACACAATGAAGAGGGCTAAAGACCAGGTAAGTAGTTAGGCAAACCAACTTAAAATGTTATGTGATCGGAAAGGATGTCAGGTGGAGTATGTTTGAAGATGGAAATTAAGTGCTTCAATTTCTTTGTCTCCGACGGCGAGGAGTTCTGGGAGGAGGTCCATCGGCTACGGTAAGGAGGCGGTTTATGAGGAAGGAAGGTCTGCGGGTAGTTCTGTTGACGGAGGTGGCTATGGAGTGTAGGGAAGTGCGTTGTTTCGCCGATTGTATTTCAAGTTGATCTTGTACAGGAAGAAGTACATTATGTGGGAAGGATCCTGAACTTCTTTTATGTACTGAGGAAATTGGGGCGGTCCAACCCTTTCAAATTAGTCTCGTCCCCCTCCGCGAGAAGCAGCTCATAGTTACGCGACTAGTGAAGTGCATACATACATAAAAGTTGGATGCGTTTTTCAGCTCCGAGACCAGCTCATTATGTGTAATTTAGTCATCATCATCATCTTCACGGATTAAACCAAAGATGGTTTGTTCCGGTCTCAAACAGCAAAGATTAGAGCTGGTCACTCCAGCGCTTCCTCGGACGTCCACGCCCCTCCGTCCCCTCATTTTATAGTTCCATAGTTCTTTGGGGATGTGGCAGTTATCCATTCGGCAAACATGTTCCCACCAATTCAGCCGATACTGGGCGATCCTGTCGAGTATACCCCGCCACGTGCCTGAGAAATCTTATTTCAGCCGCTTAGATGCGACTGGCCTGGCCTTTCGTTAATGTTCAGTTCTCAGACCTATGAAGAAGGTTGGAAGGGCCATCACCTTGTAGAATTTTAGGCGTGTTGCTTTACTTGGTGACTTAAAATTTGCCTGATGGTCCCGCACATAAGGTTGAACTTATGCCACTTATTCACAATGTAGCTGCTTCCATTATAAGACACACTGTAGCCCAGGTATCCAAAATTGCTAACTTGTTCCAGGTCAGATGTAATTTAGTAATTAGGAAACACCTAGACTAGTAGTATGGAGCTCACTGCAGGTCATCACTTTGCTGGCTTACATTGCCTTGCCTACACACAGGAAAAGAGGGAGAGAGGTGAATGGAGGCAAGTAAAGTAGTTATTAAAGTACAAAGCGTTTGAGTCGATAGTTTCTGTAACGCCCTGTTAACTCCCGCAACACAATGTTTCCGGCTCAGTGAACACCGCATTAACTTCTCCTTTGCAATTCTTTTAATTTTCTTTCACTTTGTACAAAGGCTGCTCATCTCGTTAAATCTTATTGTTGTTGTTGTTCTGCCTCTTGTAGTTTACCTAGTAGCAATATTTTCCAATTACTCCGCCAGCAGATTTGTTTCTACTCCAGTAGAACCGTTCGTTAGTTACACCCATCCCTCGCCGTAATAAAAAAGGGTCAAGTCGTGTACCTCCCGCCTTAGACAAACGAGATCTTCATAAACATTGGGTACATGAACAAAACAACTAACGATTACACACATAAATACTTTTTGTTACAGAGGAAAGAATTACATTTTTCTTCAATTTCGACTTTAAAAATGGCTTCAAATAAAATTACCTGTAAATTCTTGACTTCTAGAAATCGTCAGTCAATATAAAAATGAATTTGCTTTCTTTCCTTCTTTTTATAAGTCGATTGAGGTTTCTCTCGCCTTCTAGTTCCTTGCCAGACAGACCTTCATTATTCTCATCTGTCCTTTCAGTACGTGAATTGGTTGTAATAAGCAGTAATGGCACTGTAATTCATCATCATCATCTTCACGGATTAAACGAAAGATGGTTTGTTCCGGTCTCAAATAGGCAAAGATTAGAGGTGGTCACTCCAGCGCTTCCTCCGACGTCCCACACCTCTTCGTTCCCTCGGATTACTGTAATTCATAATTAATTAAATCATTCGAATTAGCGAGATTCGATCATCATCATCATCATCAACTCTCTCTCTCTCTCTATCTCTTCTCCCTCTCTTTAATAACAATAATGGCTCCCGTGTGTACCACCGAAGGAGCTTAGGAGTCAGGCAGAGTAGGCTGCCTTATGCGAGCCGTACGGCATACAAGGAAGGCCGTGTGGCCAGCACTACGCTTCAGCCCCCCATTATTATCCCCAGGATATTATCCCAGGTACTCATTTTCAACAGGCTTAGTCGACCTGGGAGCTGAAAAACGCACCTTGATTTTATGGTGCGGGCCCGGGAATCGAACCCGGGACCTCTAGATTAGTAGCCAGGTGCCATACCCACTGGTCTACTGAGCCGCCCCTCTCTTTAATTAAGAGCCCTACAACTGGTTCACAGTTGATTTCCACGCTTCTGGCCTTCAGCTTTCCTCTACAGTGCGTACGTACTATGAGTCACACACAATTTTTGGACAAAGTACACAACGTTGAAGTTTTATAAAGTTCATGACATATGAGCTACACGGGAGCCAATCTGCACCCTAAATAGTAGAACCTGCAGTAAAGTTCAGTCAGTTGAGACGAGGTTTATAAAGTCAGTTTTGGAGTTAACAAAAAAGGATAAACTTCAAAACGACGCAATCAGGGAAAACCTTGCAATTTACAATTTAAATAAAAATATCAAAGAATATAGAGAAGGACGGAAGTACTAGGTGTTAAGGAAGGAGGACGAACGCCTGCAAAAACAAATCCAATCTGCCAATTTGATAGGCCCAATGGCCCGGTGGAACAGGAAATATTGCCCAAGCGAATTGTCTTGTCTTGTCTCCTTACATGTTTTACTTCAGAACGTTCTGTTCAATGTGCTCCCGTTCCCACATATTTCCAAATCGATGAAGTTTTTCTTTACACCATTTCCTTCGAGAAAGTTGACAGCTGATCCTATTAGTCTTAGTTTAAGTCGCGTCCTCTTCTACCCTGGGGTGTCGAGGAGTTGCAAAGAGATCGCCACTGTTGCCCCTGGAGACCAAGCGCCCTTGCCTGATTCCAAGGGATGCTCCTGTCCTCCAAGAAGCCTTGCACATTGTCTTGCCATTTCGTTTTGGGTTCTAGGCCTTCCTCTAGATCGTCGTCCCGTGCTTCTTGCCTCATACAGTTTCCTGGCCTAATATTAAGGTGTGTTTATGCTTTTTGTAAGTTATTCTAAAAATATATAGTTAAAATAAAAGGATAGTTAAATATTTCTGTTTATTATTTAAAACGGGAAGCGGCCTACCGAGTTCCTTAATTTTGCATTTATCTTTAATAGAGAAAAAAATTTGTTTTTAAAATAGATTGAACACTATTCATTTTACCAAATCAATGAACTGAACACAAAAATAAGAAATACCTGAACACTTAACACAAAAAAATACCAGCAAACACTTTGAAGGTTATACACGCTTCGGTCAGCTTAACGTTACTATAATTATTTAATGACTACATTAAACACATTTTATTTTCAGAATACAATTACTTCACTACTTTATTTTATTTTAAGACTTTACTGCACACATTTTAATTGCATTCTAAATGAAATAGAGAAATCTGACACAAAACTGAAGGTAAATGGACAAAACATGTGGTGAAAATCATAATAATGGCGAATGGAATGGCGGTATTATGAAAATGTTAAAATTCCCGGTCGGCGCGGTTCGGCCCTCGTCAGAACTATTCGTCTCTGTCGCTAACACTCGGGATTAGTGACTGTTGAATGTAATTTTACGTATACCGTACTTATTTCCCCCTCCAAAGCTATGTACACAGTCTAGGAGGTGCTGAGAGCTGTTTTGCAACTCAAGCAATAGTACCAAGCAATTCGCCTATTATGCGAATCCATTACTGTTCACAAGATTAAACTCGCAAATCTTGTTATTTAAATATGAAACTATTATCTCAACAAATCCTTAAATATATTTAAATTATTTAGCGGGGGTTCACTGAACTATTGAACCTTATGGACGGACGAGCTGCCACTGTCTATTTTGCAGAGTTTGGTTTGGGGGTGGAGACAATTAAATAGGAGTTGTAGGCCGTAAGTTTTGTCGTCTGCTCAAAACTTTCAAAACGAGCGCTAGTGCGGCAGCTGGCAGAGCTAAAACGAGAAATTCCTGAGTTAGCGAAAAGGTTGGCGGGATTCGTTGGCTTTGCACGCTTAAGACGCTATTTTGGTTATTCTTTGTGTAAGTTTGGATGTTGGTTGGCGATCACAGAGTACGAATATATATAGTCAGTGATTTAGAAATTCGTATTTACCAGGGCAGTCTGAAAATTTCTCGGCCTAACAATGAAAAACAAATGTATAATTTCAAAGATATTTTTATTTTTCAATGTAATCTCCTTTTAACACAACACATTTATTTCTCCAATGTTTCAGTGCCGCTATCGTGTCCTTGAAGTGGTTTTCTGCAAGGTCTGCAAAATACCCCTCTTGATCCAATGAAAAACGCTGACCAGCGAGAAAGAGTTTGAGTTTTGGGAAAAGATGGAAGTCCGAGTGAGCCAAATCTGGGAAATAGGGAGGATGGTCCAACAATTCATAGCGGAGACCTCTTAATTTTCCCATTGCCAAACACTTGAGTAGGCGCAGCTGCAGTGTCTTCGTGAAAAATTATTTTTTCTTCTGTAAAAAGGGTCTTTTTCATGACCTTTTTGTCTAGATTTTATTAAAGCTTGGAATTTCCCGGTAATTGTTGCTGCAGCACCCTTTTCAAGGTAATCAACGTACAAAATACCCCAATCGATGTTTAGTATCACAAAACACTGACGCCATGTCTTTCCCTACTCATGGAATTGACTTTGCCTTCTTTGGTGCTGAACAACCAGTTTCTGTCCACTGCTTGGACTATTGTTTGGACTCTGGTGTGTAGTGGTGGATCCAAATTTCATCCACCGTAATAAACCAATTCATAAAATCTGCTTTGTTCTTATTAAAACTCTCCAAGCACTGTTCAGATATTTTCATGCGCATGCGTTTTTGATCTGCTGTGAACAAGTCCGGCACCCACCTAGCACAAAGCTTTTTCATTTGCAATTCATGTAAAATATATCCGACGCATTCTTTCAAAATGCCTATATTTTCAGCAATTCCGTGCACTTGAATTCAGCGATCGTCCAAAATCATATTATGCACTTTTTCCACGTTTTCCGGAGCTGTTGCCGTTTTTGGACGTCCTTCACGTGGATCGTTTTCCAGGATGGTATGACCACGTTGAAACTCGCCAGCCCATTTTTAAGTGTTGAAAATGGAGGAGAAGAGTACCCATACACTTTAACGAACCTTAAATAAATTTCACATGGTACTAAATCTTCTTTCACAAAGGACTTTGTGACCGCAGGATACAAGATTCTCTCCATTTTAAGAAAGACGGACAACACTTGTTTCAAGCGGCTGTATAATACAAATTATTTGGTAGAATGAGCAGAAATTGTTAACAATAGATGTAGTACCAATATAATAAAAAAAAAAATTCGTGATAGTGCGGTCGCCTACGGTCGAGGCCGGAGGCCGAGTACGTTTCAGGCTGCCTTCGTATATATACGAGTATATTCGTACTCTGAGGTTTGGTTGTGATAGTTGCGGGATCCGTGACCTTCAACAATCATAACGTTGTGTCACTGCGACGTGACGTCATTTGTACACAACGCTCTGGCACAGTTGTCTGTGACCATACAGCGATTCTCATTGGTGACGTTAATAAGAAAGAATATCAGTCACTTATCAGCGATAACCCATAACAACAACAAAATGAGTATGTAATGTGTTTAGAGATCGTCTTCAATCAGACACTAGGGGAATCACTTGTTTCGGTCACAAAGGTATATACATACTTCACCAACGCTTCTTAGATGTTCCTATACTTTGTTGCCTAATAGGTTTGTACCGCCAAACTTCCTTACGCAACCTGCCATCTGGCATTCTATGCCGATGAGCAATCCATCTCCCTCTGTTTTCTGCAATACGATCTTGAATATTAAAAATCTTCAACTCTTTTCGAATGACTTAATTTCAGCGTCTATCTCTTCGTGTGAAGCCTCTTAGCAGATCGTAAGAATCTCATCTCCGATTCCAGTTTCCTACTCAGATGTTTTTCGGCTGGAACACAAGTTCCAGAACCATACAATTTTAGTCTGGCCTCTTTCCTTCAATACCACTCGACGAATTGTGCCACTTATTGACTGAAAATTAGCCAAATTGTGATAAGCATCATAAATGATGTCACAGCCAAGATAGCGGAAATGTGACACTTGCTTTAAACTCTTATTATCAAATACAGTCTTCCAGTGTTGTTAGTTTTATTTAGCACCCATCTTAACATCAACTTTGTAACTACTTATTGCCACACTGCTAAATACTTCGTTACGAAGTATACTACGTTGTAACATATACTACGTTGTGTACGTTCGTTTCGCATAATACGTTGCGAAATACACTCTTAGTTCGCAAGGGAGATTTGCTCATAAATGCCATAGTTATTGTCTCCTGCATATAAATTTTCATGTTGCAATTTGAACTGACTTGCTGTAACTGGAACATCAATCTCTGGAGTTCGTGTTCATTGTTTTGGATGTCATCGGCAAACAGCATTGTATTCACGTGTTCCATTATTTATTATTATTCCCGGAGCCACTTCTAATTTCCTCTCTCTATGTCATCAACATAGATATTAAACAGTGTTAGAGGCAAGCTACAACCTTGGCGCACTCCCTGGTTAATCTAAACCTCTGCTGTCAAATCCTCTCCCGTAGACAATGCTATCCTTGTACACTAGTATTCTAAGCTCTTTATAAGGTTTTCAAGATGTTTAGGATAATCCCTATTACCATAACGACCCAAAGAATGGATCTGTTAATTCTAGCATATGGTTTCTCGTAGTCAATGAAGGCAAGGCGTGTCTCCAAATGAAATTCTTTTCTTTTCTCAATCAGTATTTTCAAAGAGATTAAACAATCAGTTTAAGATTGGCCCTTAAAAAAATTGCCTGTTCGTCAAGAAGTAAAATATCCAAGATAGAACGAAGTCTTACATTAATAATTTTTCCAACTTGTAACATGTATTATGCAAGCTTATAACTCTACAATTTGATGGCACAGTTCTACCACGTTTCTTAAAAACAGAAATAACCCAGTCTACTCTCCATTCATCCGGGATCCTGCATCTCCTCCAACACACATTCATCAGCAAATGTAGCGATCTAAACTTAAATAATGTACTCCAGTATTTCAGTAGTTTTGAGTTTATCCCACCAGGTGTTCAGAGATAGAAAAAGTTAAATTATTGTTCACTATCAACAGCAAATGTTTATAAATGGTCTGTGTTTAGCAATCAGTACTTGGAAGGAATAAACTGAAGCATATCCAATGACAAGAAGTTTTTACTAAGTCATAATTTATTTAAAAGAGAGAAAGGGAAGAAGGAAGAGAGGAGGGAGAGATAGAAAAAGAGAGGTGAGCACTGTGATGAAAACTAATGAAACCATGAGTCTGTGAACATACATGAAGTCACACCCCTCAGAGAGCTATCAGAACCATTCTTTAACTATCAGAATTACTGTCCTGTATGCATCCAGTTGTTTCCTGTTGCTTGTAATTACTTTTATCTTCTCTGACAAGTAAATACGGTAGTTTTTGTCCCAATTTCTTATTCACCGCATACTTTTCTGACCTAGACACAATTGTTTTGTAAACTGTATATTATTTTTAATATAATATAAATAAATATATATTATTTAACAGAAACAAACCCAGGCTACTACCAAAACTTAATTCTTAAGAATGAAAGTTAAGTGAGGACAAGTTAGGGAGAAGCAAACGTTAGGTAATAAAGATAAAAGTAATTCAACGCAAATAAATAATTAAAATTTATCACATTTATTTAATCTCATATGGTGTGCAATAGCTGCAGTTTTGGGCATCAATCCAAACCTTGAAACTGATATATATATATATTTATGCAAATATCGTACATGTATATGTATATTGTTGTATATATACATATACACATGTATGTTGAATTTCAGAATTAACATTGAAACCATAAAAACACAAAACTCACAATCTACGTGTGTTACAATGTGTATATGTTGTTGGTAAATTATATTATATAAAATGACATTTACATTTTGCAGTAATTATTATGTTGTTTTAATAACACAGATTCTGTTACATAACAGTACATTACACTGACGGAATGGTCACTCGGCACTTGGCGGAACATTTTAACAGTACTTGAATTTAATAAATAAACACTTGGTTTAGTTCCACAGATATTTTCTATTTTCCTGACGTTTGGTTTACCATTTACGGCAGCTTCAGCGGTTTGACTTTAACATCTGGATCTCTAGCTTACAAAGCCATTAAACATTATTATGTACAAGTTATGTGTGTTTAAATGCGATGATCTCACATACGTACGTCCGTATGAAAGGGTTATTTATATTTTTATTCCTGTGCAATAACATGATGCCAAAATTGATTTACGTACACCATAACATGTAATTTAGATGTAAACAACACCATGATGAGTCTGCCTCTTTAAAAGGCTAGGTGGCCACCAGATGGGGAGTGAAGCGGAGCGGAGTAGTGATAGAATTGCTAGTTGGTAACTGGCTGAGTACAGTTGTCAGTGAGAAGGTGGTGTGGTGGAGGAAGCGGAGTCAGCTAACAAACTCGGCCGAGGCAAAGCTGACCAGAGTAGACCCGTGCGACGTTGCTTCACTCCACTTCACTCAGCTCCCTGTCCAGCGGCCACCCTTTCATTGGAACAACATTGTTTACATTTGTCAAGCTCAGTCCACTACGCTCAACTTCCTCCGCAACGCTTCTGCTGGCCGACCAGCATAAGAGTAAACAGTACTGACAAATTATATTCTTATCCAGATTGTGTTCATTTTGAACCACATCATCATCCACCTTGCAAAGAATTTACTCAGTATTTAATTGTATGAAGAAATTTGTGTTAGTGGTTGAAATCACAATCAGAATGATCACTGTTGCACACCACTATATAAAAAGTATTCCGATTAGCGCTTTCAAGCTTCACAGCCCATCGTCAGATCGAAATAGACACGAAATATGTAAAAACAAACCCTTTACCCCTCTCCCCCACCCTGCTCACACACAACAAGCTATAAATTAATGACCCTTCTCACCCCCTAAACCCTGCCCCACCATCTGTACAGTTACATATTTTTCTAGCAAATTCCTCGTGTTTCAGTGGTGTGTGTGTGTGTGTGTGTGTGTGTGTGTGTGTGTGTGTGTGTGTGTGTGTGTGTGTGTGTGTGTGTGTGTGTGTGTGTGTGTGTGTGTGTGTGTGTGTGTGTGTGTGTGTGTGTGTGTGTGTGTGTGTGTGTGTGTGTGTGTGTGTGTGTGTGTGTGTGTGTGTGTGTGTGTGTGTGTAAATAACACAGTTGAAAGGAAGCTTAGAGAGGAGTTAGAAATATTGAAAGAAAGAGAAAAAGGGTTAGACAATTTAATTAATATTAAAATTAAATTTGATAATGAAGAAATATTTTATAACATGATTAAGAAGTAAATGAGAGAGGACAGATAGATAAGATTAAGAATTATATTGCATAGTACTAATTGGTTGTTTTAAAATAAGGGTGTGTGACTGACCCACGTGTGTGGAGAGGAAGAGGGTAGTTAAAAGGATGCGCGCACACACACGCACACACACACACACACACAACACTGAAACACAAGGAATCTGCTAGAAAAATATGTAACTGTACAGATGGTGGGGCAGGGTTTAGGGGGTGAGGAAGAGTCATTAATTTATAGCTTGTGTGTGTGAGCAGGGTGGAGGAGAGGGGTGAAGGGTTTGTTTTTACATATTTCCTGTCTATTTCGATCTGACGATGGGCTGTGAAGTTTGAAAGCGCTAATCGGAATAATTTTTATATAGTGGTGTGCAACAGTGATCATTCTGATTATTTAATTGTAGTATTTGTAAACACTTGGTTACTCACCATCTTGTGACTTCTTTAAAATTCCAATAACAATGCATTTCAAGGATAAATCCTCATCATCAGGTTATAAAAACACCAATCCTTCTGGAGAAGTCATCAAAAAATCAAAAATTATTACTCGACCTGGTGTGCACCACTACACACGATCGACTCCTGATGATGATTTATCCTTGAAACGCGTTGTTATTGGAAATTTTACAGAAGTCTCAAGATGGTAAGTAACCAAGTGTTTATACAAATACTACAATTAAGTACTTATACACATGACTTAGAGAATATAATATACTGAATTTACTCAGGTTGCTTCATACGCAAAGCATAACACCAGAAAACTGTATGCGCATACTATACATGAGAGATGTCCTACTGACAAAATACTCTGAAGACTGGAAAAACAAGCTTTGTGAGACTACGGACTATGACTGAAATGATTCAAACCACACCTCCCATAACTGAACGCCATAATTTCAGCGCAAACCTAAAATAAAACTGTGTACACTGTTTTCAGTATTTTTATAATGGAATTTAGTACTTAAGTACGATAATAATTCTAAAATAATAATGCCAGTTACAAAATATTTAATTTATAAACAGTGCTTCTACTTGGCAAAAAATATGATAAGTAGTGTACACAATTAATTAATTCCCATAACTACAATGCCAACTACTGAATTCCAATGAAACTGTTTACAACATACAGCTGTATTTACAGAGTTTACTGAGTTTCACACACTAGTATGAACAAATCTCACACATTTTGTATCCAAAATTAAAACCACAAAAACTGTTTGTTGAGATTAGTACATTTCTTTTAGACACCAAATTTTTCTCCAGTTATATCATGACGGAATGCCAATAACATTAAAAAATATTAAACTATTTCTATTTACTGTATTAGGCAGAATTATTTTTCCTGACTGTTTTATGAATACTGCAAATTTTTCAAACTGTTTCTTAAATTTCAGTCTTAAACAAAATAGTTAACCTATGTTGAATTGTTTTGACAAAATTTTAACACTTTTAAAAAGCATTAACCAGAGGAATACAAGTATTTAGGGGTGACAATTGCGGCCAGTGGGAAGGAAACAAAGAAATACAATCAAGAATTAATTTGGGAAATATGCCTATACCTACATTAAATGGAATCCTGTGGGATAAGCAAATTACAGCAGAAACTAAAAACAAAATATTTAAAACCATTGTTAGAAGTATCATGTCTTACGGTTCAGAAGTTTGGACTACTAATAAACACACAAGAACAAAATTAATGACAGCAGAGATGGACTTTTGGAGACGTTCGGCAAGAGTATCTAGACATGAGGAAATTAGAAATGAAATCACTAAGGACAGAATGAATTTGAAAAATTCAATTGTTGATTTCATCAAAACAAAAAAATTACAATGGTATGGACACGCGAAAAAATTGCCAAGGAGAGTTATAGAATGGACCCCACCAGGAAGAAGGAAAAGAGGAAGACCACCTATCACCTGGATAGAAGAAATTCAGACTATACTGAGGGAATGAGAAACTGAAGATCTTTGGATTGACAAGCAGCAGTGGAAGATGAGAATTCAACCACTTCTGTAAAATTTGTTTCCAGAAAATGTGTAAACATTGTACAGCCGGAATAATAAAAAAAAATGCATTAAGAATGACATATGAATAATAAAACAAAATTAACCTTACAATTATATTACATTCACAAAATAACTGCTATAAAAATATGATTAATTTTATTAGTACATAATGACTACAATAAACTTTTTATTAGTGATATGTGTATCACACTTTGCATAAGCATTAATATATTTGCGTTACCAATTATCCCTAGTATATTGTAATTACAAAAGTTTAGGTATTAGGATATGAACAAGTCTCATAATGAAGAAGAAATTTATCAGAAAATTGGGTTTTACTTGGAAAACTTAACTAAAATCCAGTTAAATCTTACAAACAAATATTTTCAATATGGTTGTTTCATAAGTCTGTAAAGGCAGTTTATTAAAAATGCACAGAGTTCTTGTACAAGATAATGTTTAGTGTCTCTAAAGGATAAATTTAAAATGCTATTGTCTATAAAAATTATTCATATTTTAAACATTCTTTTTATGATTAGTTCACAAAACAAACATAATAATAACTGCAAAATTCCATTCCAAGTATTGAAACATTCCAGTTGCCAAGACAACAACATAAACGTATCAGTCTTTTTTTTCTGTTACTCACACAGTTGCATTTCCTCATAATAATAATAATAATTGTAAATATAACAATATTGCATATGCAAAAATTAGGAACTTATTTGCATTTTTGCTTTACAAAAAATTATTATTTTTTTTATATGGCACACTAAAAAAAGAATGAATTTTAAAAGTCAATGTTAACAAAACATGAGAAAACAGGATTGTTTATTTCCACAGTAGGATACAGGACTTTCCTTAAATGTTAATTTTCTGTTACATCTCCAAAATATTATACCTTAATATCTAACCGATTTAAATAATTAAAATTTTTTACAAATATATTATATTATATATATAATATTTACACAATAATATATATATATATGTTATACAATTTCATTTTTACAGAAAAATGTTTTTACATACTAGCAATGGTATAAAAAAATGTTTTTTTGTCAGGGGCAATATTACAAGATAAAAGTATACAAAATAATATTAATGATATATATATGTACATTTTTTGACTATATAAAAATTTACATTAGATTTTGGATATAATAATGTGCTTGATATACACAAAAAGCAAGAACATTTTACAAGATATGCTGTACTTAACAATAGACCTGCATACTAGAAACAGACAAATGCAGTTAAGTCAATATATCTGACAATATTACAAATTAATTTTAGTTCAACAGCTGGCTGTCAGCTGTAAATTTCAAATACAAAAAACCAATCACCTGATTGATTTACAACAAAACGTATATAAATAAGCTGATTTCTATAACGAAAAAATCAGTTACAATATTTCAAAATTAACTGAACAAAATTATACCATGACAAAAATTTAACAATTTTAAAATGCAATAACTGTCAAGTATGACTAACAAAACAAAATTAAGATAACAATTATACAAGATTAACAAAATAGCTACTATAAAAATATGACTAACTATTAAATTTTATTAGTTCACATGGAATATAGTAAATTTTTCAACAACTAATATCTGCATCACCCTTTCCAGAAGCGTTAATATATTTCTGTTACCAACTTTTCCTAATATACTGTAATTACAACAACAAAAAATGTTACAAAAGTTTAGGCATTAGGATATGTACAAGTCTTATCATAAACAAGCAATTTATAAGAAAATCGTTTGTTTTACATATAAAACCTAACTAAAGTTCAATTAACTGTTACAAACGTGGATGAAACAAATTAATTTCAGTGCGTTGTTACAAAAGTCTTTAAAAGGCAGGTTTATTACACTTTACAATAAGTAATAATGGCTAGAAATTACTGTGTTAGTGTGTTACCTGTAAGAATGTGAAATTGACCACAAGTAACAGTTTCTTGTGATCATAAATGTGTACCAACATACATCATGAAGTGAAATTGACCACAAGTAACAGTTAATTGTGATCGTAAATGTGTACCAATGTACATCATGAAGTGGCTGTTGGGAGACCTTAAGTATTTGTGAAGCCTAAACGAGTCTATATAAAAACGTTCAAACTTTTCGCATAATATTGTAGGCTATCACTGTCCGAATCACCCCTATAACTTGTTATAACCACTGGGCTATTCTGCCATAACCTATGGTAAAATAAATGTCTCTGCTAGTACTGCAACTGATTGATGTTTCAACGAGCAAAGCAATCATTATCATCACAGTACGGATTGATGACATTATGGTGGATGTTCCAAAAAAATCTGGTAAGGAAAAATGTTCTTTGTTACTGGACTTTTTAGGACATCTACCATCATGTCAACAGTCTTTACGCTGATCGCTGAAACATCAAGCAGTAGCAATAGCAGAGATACTGATACTACCATAGGTCTATGGTAGAATAGCCCAATAGTTGTAAAAGTCATGGGATTTAAACTTTTATGACTGGAGTCAGTTATCGAGGTCAAAGGTCAAAGTGGATACATTAGTGGTGTCATCCATTGTCAGTGAGCAAATATTTTGACTTCTTCTGTGGAAATCAACATGACTAGCATGGCTCTTACTGACTCTTCTTTTACCAGATGGAGAAAGAAGAGTTGAAACACTAAAGTAGAGAGACTTTCTCAGTACTTGTAGAAGTACTATCACTTTCAATAATGGCTGAACAATCCAACAGTTGTTTCAATACTACTCTGAAAATGGGCATGAGGTTAGTATTGCACACTCTTTCCGTTCTTAGTTCAATCCTGATGTAAACAAACCCACATGGCAAATCTGAAACGCTATTGGTCAGAGGCACAGTAATGTAATGTATTATGTGCATGCGCAGAATGTCTGTATAGTCATGTGAGAGTTATCTTGCTACTTAAAACGGGGCACATCGTTTTAAGACTTATTCCTTATCACTGTATTCTGAATTGCATTGAATTAATATGGAGCCAGTTGAAAGGATATGTTGCCCATTACAACACAACATTAGCTGCTTAATATAAAACAATTTATTGAGAAGGCGGTAAATGAAACAACAGCGGACAAGTGGAGTCATTGTATGCAGCATATAATCAAGGAAGATGATGAGGTATGGCAACTGGCCCACATTACTGACATCCCTTGTGGACAATGGGCAAGCTTATTAATAATGCTGACTCAAGTGATGATACAAGTTCAGACACAGATATGGAAGGCATTGAATTACTCTCTGACAGAAACTGATAGTATTCAGTACACTGGTAATTATCACAGCTTCTACTTTCGTTTTAAATAAACTTTTTTGTTTGTTGCGATATTTAAATGGTTAATTAAAAAAGAAACCATTAACTGGTTTAAAATATTTCACTGTCAGTCTGACACTGTCACACAAATTTTACTTTGGTCAGGACAAATTATTACAATTTACATGTGTTTATACAGTATATGTACAGTACTATATGTACCCTGTCTGTACTCTTGTCAGAGTGACACGCCTCTAATTCAAGTAGCAAATAGCATTTCAGATGTGCCACGCCTGTTTGTTTACATCAGGATTAAGCTAAGAACGGAAACAGTATACAGAATTTTCTTTGCATTGCTGGTGAACCAATTGCTTACTTAATACTTGAAATTCTATGGAAACAACAAATAATACCATTAAATCATGTGTTTATAAGATTGAATGTTTATCAGCAGTATAGAAACTGACATTTTATATACGACTTTCGACTTTACCGTGGCTAATGTTACAAGTACATACTTTTGAAAAAATACCCATTCTTGACAACAGAAGAGTATCAACATACAGGTGGCATACAGGACCAAATGGGATGATACAAATAATTGTGATTTGATGACAACTTATGGGGTACAAAAAACAAATGCACAGTTAATATAACAACAAATGGGTTAACATATCACATTTAATGCCTGTCACAGTATAGGCTCCCTGTCATACATTCTCCCTGAATTAAACAAAAAAAAAAAAGTACTAAACAAATATATAAATAATTCGGTTAACTTTCCTATCCAACCTTCAGCAAATATACTTCAAGATTTTTCTAAGTAAATAAAATCATATTAATTGTTACTGAAAGGAATACTTTTAGTACGTTTGATATGTAATATACATTATTATAATATGGAAAATTGCAGTAACTTATTTATATCTCTTAAAAAAACTGTTACCATATTAAAGATTAGAATACATAATGTACTTGAGTGAATAAATAATTTAGAAAATGTTAATCCTGCAAAAATTTATATACATATTTTTAATGTGTGTGTGTGTGTGTGTGTGTGCATGATATAAATAATAAGTTTTAA
This sequence comes from Magicicada septendecula, assembly GCA_034769895.1. Classification (NCBI taxonomy): domain Eukaryota; kingdom Metazoa; phylum Arthropoda; class Insecta; order Hemiptera; family Cicadidae; genus Magicicada; species Magicicada septendecula. The sequence goes on along the minus strand of CM068372.1, from coordinate 399,055,941 downwards.
AATTTGCCTTGATTTATAAAGTGTTTTTGATACATTTTTAAGCAATTTCATTATAAAACAGAAACAAACATAAAGTTCATATTTATGATATACACAAAAACATAAGATTAACCAAAAAAATGTGTTTCCTTTATACACTTAATGGAACTCTATGATTTGATTTCAAAACTGTTCTATTAGTGACTCTTAACAATCATTTAACAATTGTGTTTCTCAATTGTCAGTATTGTTGAAGTGTCGATAATGAAATTGCATAAAAATATATTTAAAAAAAACTTTATAAGTAAAAGTAAATTTTAAAAATTATCATTTATTTATTCCTGTCAATGCTCAAGGAATTCACAAATCAGTTTTATAAAAATATATATTTCCAGAGTGCCCAACTGGTATTACCTTCCGGTCACTACAGAGTATGACATTATGTATTTAAATGATCCATTGTGTACAATGATACGTACGGCCAAGTACAATGCTGTACTTGGGTCTGATACACTATTCATAATTCGGATAGAATTACATCACATTATGAGTTGTCTTCCTGTAAATGCTTTCGATCAACAACTCAAAACAAGTCTCTCTCTCTCTCTCTCTCTCTCTCTCTCTCTCTCTCTCTCTCTCTCTCTCTCTCTCTCTCTCTCTCTCTCTCTCTCTCTCTCTCTCTCTCTCTCTCTCTCTCACACACACACACACACACACACACACACACAACCATATATTTGTGTTATATTTGTGTTAAATTTGATTCTGTATGTGTATATATAGTCTTCATACAGCCAGTCCGCATTAGAAACGAATTTGATCAAGGCTTTAGTTAAACATTTTAAATTGAGCAAAATAATTAATTTAAAATAAATTCCAAAAACTAACACGATTTAAAATGTTTTGTGCTAGAATTATGTTAAGATAACACAACTATTAAGCTGTTTTACTGACAGCTTATCTTTATACAAACAATATTAAATTAAGTTAAAAAAAAGACAAAAAAACAGTTCATTGCTGAATTACATATATGTAGACACAGCCTATTTACATGATAAGCTGTTTGTTGCAGTTGTCCGGCACTATCGCCGAACAGCTGCAACAACCCCCTATACCGCTTTGAATACCGAAAGTTTAAATAGTCGCACGACGGAAGATTGCCCGTTAATTGGTCAGAGTTCCCCTGATGTCACGCCACGTTTTCTTTTCTAACGCAACCCATGTTTCAGTTGTATCATGTCAGTCGCACGCCAGGCCACTCGGTGAGCAGAGCCGCCCGTTCAGAACCTTTAAACAGGAAGCCTCGATGATCATAGCTTGGTCTAACCAACGGGAGTGACAAATAAGGACATCAACTCGTTTGCAGCATTTTCTTTCAAGATCTTCTAGAATGGACAGAACAACAGTCCCTGACATGAACTGCGAAACACACGGATGTCGCGACCAGCTGCAGCAGGGCATGAACGAACCACTGCAAATTAGCAAGTAACCTTTAATAATTAGCGACTTTCAGCAAGAGTTAACACGCGAATAACTGGTAAAAAGAAAAAGAGAATCAGATTTCTCACTTTAAGTGACATGAACTAATATCTTTTACTCAAGTACCCTGTGGTGAAAGACAGTACAGAAAGTTTCATGAACAATTTATAGCGTGTATGTTATATGTTGCCTGTTGTAAACTGGCATTGATTAATGATATTGTTTAATTCTGGCTGATCGATTAACCCTGTCTTTAACTTACTCAAATGTTAGTCTTCAGCAAACAATTTGTTCAGTATATAATTTTTTCGTAATTAAATTAAGTAAAGTTTAAATTAATTCAGTTATTAATCTCTCACTGACTGATTCACGATAATGAACATTCCGAAGCTCATCTTAGACTCAAATAAAAGGGGGGAGGCCCTCTCTGATCACTGATTGGTGGTATTAAGGTTTATTTAATTTACTCACACCCCTCTCTTTAGCATTTAGGTAGATATTATGGCTGTTCTAGGTACATTTTGTAGTAAGTAAGGAGACATTAGTAGTAATAGTATTTTAATTATTTCTAGTGTATTTTGTGTGTTACGTTTTTGGGGGCTCAGCAGTAAAACGTGGCACATAAGTGGTAGCAGAGCATTATTGCAACATGCAGAAGAAAAATGTGATTTAACATTACGCCAGTTGCACATGGTGAAAGACTGCTCTTCACCGACAACAAACTACAGACATTGGAGGAGATAAAAGAAAAATTAAAATTCTTAAATACAGCTAATACTAAATACAGCTGTGATGGTAATGGCAACAGACTCAACCGTATATCAGAACTGGATTCTTCAACCTACTCACACTCTGAAGATGAACTGGATCTGTCATGCAACAACATACCAAGATATAGAAAGCACAGGGCAAGTCTTCCTCATGAGTACCCAGTGAATCCTAAAAGAAATCGGTTGTCAAATACATTTAAACAGGTTGAGGTAAATGCAAGAGACTCAGATACAGATCATGTTATTGCTACAACTACTGTGGAAGTTGAAGTAAATGGAAACATCACAACTTCACCACATATAGAGACCGTTCCTTCTTCAACCACAGCACCGTCAACAAGTATTATACCTCCTATAAGTGCTGCTGAACCTTCTGCACCACCATGCTCTGAATCTCCAGAATCAACGGTATCTGTTGCATCAACAAACCATGGGACCAATAAAATTACTCCTCATCACAATCTTGGTGGAGTGTTCACTTTGTCAACTAATATTATTAACAGTCGCACACACCATTTAATTTCCAAAACTGTGTTTAGACCATACGTGTGCATCGTCTGTGAAAAGAGAATAAAGTTTGGATGTACAGTATTGAGATGTCAGGACTGCAAGGCGTCTAGTCACCCATCAATAGAACAATCTACATTTGCCTTGTATTCCTCCAGGCACTCCCAGTGGAAAAGGTATTATGGGTGTCATTGCTGACTACACACCTCAGATAGCTCCAATGGTACCATCTATTATTGTACATTGCATCAATGAAATTGAAACACGTGGACTGACTGAGACAGGCTTATACAGAGTTTCAGGATCTGATAAAGAAGTCAAAGAACTCAAGGAGAAATTTTTATGCAACAGAGGTGTTCCCAACTTATGTTATTGGTAACATACATATAATATGTGGTTGTCTAAAAGAGTTCCTCAGATCTCTTCGTGAACCATTAGTTACATATGGCTTGTGGTTGAAATTTGTGGCTGCCATAAAGACCAGAGACGATGAAATGCGTAAAGCAAAATTATACCAAGTGGTGTCTGAACTTCCAAAACCAAACAAAGACACACTGGCATATGTCATACAGCACCTCCAGAGAGTTGCTGATGTGGAAGAAAATAAGATGACTGACACCAGTTTGTCACGAGTGTTTGCACCAACCATTGCTGGTTATTCTTCTCCAGACTTAGATAATGTTGATATTTATGCTGAAACTAGAAATGCCTCTGAGGTGATGGAAGAGCTACTTAACATTCCATCTGAACAATGGGAGGAGATTATATCACAGCCTCAAGAACTCACAACTCCGACAACTAAGGGCATTATTGGGAATACGTTATCTGCAGGTTTTTTTGAGTACTCCACATGGAGCGCGAGGTCTTTGAGGAATAAACGGAAATTCTTCCCGAACACATCATCATAAGTCTTAACTACAACATGCTCTCTATAACCAGGCTTATCACCAATGGTTAAATTCATACTGTTCTAAAGTTACACAATATTATACAATTACAGTATTGATCAATACAGTGGTAATGCTTTTAGTTTAAATATTTCTTAACATGTTTACATTAGAGACATATTTATCTAAATTCAATATAGGTAAGTTTAGTTCAGTTGACTTGTATACACATCACTGATGCAATACAGATGGCATTGAGTAATACAGATTGCATTCTAATTAAGTAACACAGAATTAGGCCAAAATATTATACTGACTGCTGAAATTAATTAATAACATTCAATTAAATTCCTGCAAATGACTACACATTTTTTTCTATTTATGAATTTCATTTTATTAATAACAATAAAAACTGCCTAGTTGTTTAAAAATCAATACCATTATTGTCAGTATTTAGTTTTTAATAATAATAGTAATAATAATAATAATAATAATAATAATAATAAAATAAAGATTTTATTGTCAAAGCCCTGTTACATGAACTTGTACTTTTTGTTCGTAAATGTATAATTGAAATCTGACAGACTTACTGATTAGCTGCCACGGCTGATATCTGTACTCTCTCTCTCTCTCTCTCTCTCTCTCTCTCTCTCTCTCTCTCTCTCTCTCACTCACTCACTCACTCACTCACTCACTCACTCACTCACTCACTCACTCACTCACTCACTCACTCACTCACTCTCCCCATCACTGCACAGACACAACACACACACACACACACACACACACACACACACTCATGCTGTAAGTACACAAATGTGTAGTTGATAACCCTTTGAACTACTTTACTATTTGAAGTACTACTCATGTACTAAGCACTTCCGACATACGATAAATGAAAACTGTAGAAGCAAAGTTATTGAATCGATGTTGTTATATATACAGAGTGGCATAAAAAACTTGACACAAAATAAATGGAACTGACAGTGAACGGTAAAATTAAAAAGACGCTGCTCAAGAAAAGTCTGTATTTCCACAATTCACAACAACCATATCCTTCAGTTTACCATCGGTTTATTTTATTTTACTCAGCACAAACACATTTTACCAATAATAATACGATGAGCAATTCTCAGTCAATGGGGCAGATTCAGAGAGTGGCTGATCCAGAGTAAGAGTCTTGCCTTTTCCTCCTTGGAAAACATTTAGTAACTGCTTAAACATCAAACCCCTGTAATGTACCGAAAATATCGAATGAATTTTATATAATAACATCTGTATTATATCAGCAAGAAGTTTTGTCATGACAGTGATACGATATTACACTGGTGAATTACAAAAGATCCCCCAAGGCCATTACAACCCAATGGTCATAAAAAATGTTTCTTACTAAACTCCCTTATGATAAATGGAATAAAATAGTGTCATAATGTTTAAGTTCAGAAACATGGTTGCCACGGTTCCGTTCATGGTTGCTGTGGTTCCCACTGTTTGCCTTATTTTTGACCACATTGCTCATTTAAAGATATCTGAAAATTACTCACTTAGATGAAAAACGTGATTAAAACATTAAAAAATATAGTGGTTTACAGTTTTCGCCATGTTTACCCACAATATTTGATACACAGTGATGAATTATTCAGAGCACAAAGGAGTAACGATACTATATTAATACATTTCAGTTTGTTTAATATGTTTTCATTTGAAATCATTTTTTAGAGAATTAAGTTAATTGGTGTTATTAAAATGTACATTATAAAGTTCGGTCAGGTAGATAACGATGTTGTGCCCTCACTTAAAAATCCACCAGTGTCATCAGTAGTACCACCACATAACTATACTTAATCTCAATGTGTTAAACCAACAGAGTTGCTATTAAAAACTCTCATTTAATAGCAAGGACAATGAAACTTTCATTGGGTAATAAAAATGGAAAAAGGCAAGAAAGCTTCACTACTTTTTGGGGAGTAGATTCAACTACTGCAACTAGACTGGAGAGTCAGGCTGAAATAGAAGGTATGAACAAAGAAGACTGGAATCACTCAAATATGGTGTTGACGAAGTCAGTTGCCACTGGAATCACTCAGATACGCTGGTGACAAAATCAGTTGCCACTGGGCATCACTCCAATAAGCTGCTGACAAGATCAGCCACTAGGATCACTCAAATATGCTGGAGACAAAATCAGTTGACACCGGGATCACTCAAATATGCTGATGACAAAATCAGTTGACACCGGGATCACTCAAATACGCTGACAAAATCAGTTAACACCGGGATCACTCAAATACGCTGATGACAAAATCAGTTGCCACTGGCATCATTTAAATAAGCTGCTGTTGAGATCAGTTGCCACTAGAATCACTCAGATAGGCTGACAATATCAGTTGCCACTGGGGTCGTTCAAACAGGCTGATGCAAAATCAGTTGCCACATTAATCACCAATTGCTACCACACTGCTTATGACTAGCTGACTCACATGACTAGTACAGTTGATTAACTAATTTTACAGTTGTTTAGATGACAAAAAACAGTACAAGTTCAGTATAACAGTTGCCATTATCATCAACAATAATACAATTTAATAATAAATTCGTACGTATAAATTAATTGGAACAGTAAATTCTGGTTATCTGGACTACTGGTTGATTAATTAAAGACGATCAATTTGCGTCAAGTGGAAAAAATCACAAACATCAGAACAAAATAAAAAGTTAGCGATAGCTTTATTTTATTAATTATTTGTAAATCTGGAAAATATAATTGTTTACGATGATCACATTCACTTTTAAGTTTTATGTCCACTTTCAGAGCTTATATTGTAGATCAAATCAAAGAAAAAATGTCATATCAAGATATGTTTGGAAACACATTGTTTCAAAGTTATGGTCAGTCAAGGTTTTTTCACATTTTCAGTCTTCAAGGCAATAAGAAAGTGACAGTAAAATTATATAGGGCCCCATAACTGTAGGTTCAGCCTTCAATAATTGCCAAGGTAACTGCTGAAAACTCCAAAAAAAGTTAAGTGGAAAAGTCACTGACATATTTCTTAAGATTACAAATTACTCAAATACAATACTTAAAAATTTAATCACTGATAGCTGTTGATATCACGTTGCAAACTTTGAAAAAAATGGTCTCAAGTAATTGTATTAATGCATGTCTACCTCTCGTACCAAAGACACAGGGTAATCTTTGAACAGCCATAACTCGAAAACAAAATGTCTCTGGACATTATATTTATATATTTTTTATTTATTTTGAACTACTAATAAGGTCTGAAATTGGAGGGGAGGGTGTAAAAACGCCCTCTATAGAACAAGTGGTTGCATTACTACACACGACTTGTCTCCTTGCCATACACAAAATTAGTCGTTTAGTTTCAAAACCAGATACATAAAAAAAATGAAAATTTTCAGCACAGTTAAAAAACTAATATCTCAAAAATGTGAATTATTGCAAAATCATTCAGGATTGGAAATTAATAAGGATTTATCTGCTTTTGAAAAGTGTGTAGTACATAGAGGCATGTAGAAGACAATTTAGTACAGGGAAATGCAAAACAATGTCAATATGAAAAAGTGGATGTATCTGGTTTTCAAACTAGACAACTCAAATAATTTATTAATTATTTTCACTACATAATATGTTTCTCTAGGTATAATTACAACCTGTTTAACTTCTGTTTCAACTTTTAGGAATGATGAAGGAGTGAGGATTTAAAATTCTTAGAACTAATCAGTCATTGCTGATACTTACAATATCCCTCACATAACAATGGACAAACGCTGCCAACACAACTTATTTTAAACAATTTGGCAACACTGTTCTCTCACTCCTTCAACAGTCAACACAGAAGTTACTGAAAAACAAATTAAATGGCAAAGGAGATTTAAAGTACTTTAGTCATGATGTGTCACAAATAACCGGAATCCACTGTCCACGGCTATAAACCTAATTTACAGTATATATTCTTAATTAATTGAAACCAAAACAATTATGGAAACAACAAGAAGGGGTGTGTTGTGCTTATAGCATAATAACGATGACGTCGACACGATGCGATACAGTCTTCAGTGACGACGGATGATGACATTGTTGTGGGAACTATTGTTGTGGTATACAGTGACTATTACTCACCGCTGTAAACAACACAACAGAATTATGCACACATGCATTTTAGTATAGTGTATACTTACAGAGTAGTGCAGAAAGTTTATTAACATGCACGGAAACAGTACAGATAATATATGTACTGTTTTTATATACTATGTACAGATAGTATATGTTTTTTAACACATTTGAGATATTTTAAAAACACCACCTCTAGAGAGGGGATAGTCAACTATTCATGATAAAAATCAATCAATTGGTTAATGTTGGATTTCAATTCAAGTTTTGTTTGTTTTAAAAATGTATTTACAAACCACCAAGAGGTCTTAGTCATTTTTGTGAGACACTGGACTTGACACAGAAATAGTAGACTTCAAATGATTTGGACCACAAATGGAACCTAAGGAAGAACATATTCAGTGTTCAGTCAGGAAAATTATCCTGAGGTTTCTAGTGAGTCCGTAAAGTAAAAAGTGTAAAGAGTAAAGAGACCCCCATAGAGAAGCCATAGTGAGGGCAGGTATCCAGAGGATCTGAACCTCTGGTCTCTAGGTTAGGTCTCTAGGTCACAACTGGCTGACTACCCATCCATGTAAATGTATCACGTTATATGTGCCTCAACTGAACCACGTAAAGATATCCCGTGACCTCACCTTGGATGTCGGACAGAGGATAACATTTCCCTTGGATAGGACCCACATTGATGGACGACACTAGTTGAGCAGGCCACTGGCTGCCGTGTGAGGAGGGGGAGGGGCAGGGAGGAGAGGGAGGAGGAGGAGGAGGATAGAATTCATGTTAGCCAGTAATTAAGTTTAAAAAACAAAATTGTTTTGTATTCGTTATATGGGGAGATCCACGCTTTAACAAATTTTCCGTCTCATTGTCCGGCGTCATCTTATGTGGTCTCGCTTCATGAAAATTCATTCAAGATCGGCTAAATTCGCACCATAGCGAGTTAAAGAGAAAGTGAGATCTCTCTGGGTGCGCGCTATAGTCGTGGAGAGGGCTAGCGGTGAACACGTTAAACTTCGGCGCTATGATCGCTTGTTGTTGTAGTTGAGACGCTAAGCCTATTAGCTACGTGTAAAAAAGTGCTGTGTATTATGTGTTGTTAAAAGTATGTTTGCGCATCTTATTACTTATATCGTGTTCAGTTCCAATTAATTATAGGATTGCGTGATTTACAAACATTCTGAGTAATAAACGTGGGATAATATATAGTAAAAATGGTCAAAATGTATGAATGATTATAGTGATGATTTGTGTGTGTTATTCTTCATATATTGGTAGTTTTTAGTTTCAGTTAACAGTTCGTGTAAAAAATGTATGTAGTAGTGCAGTTATATAGAATCGTGTGTTAAAATATATAATAGAAATGCCGTCCTGTTTTGTACCTGGGTGTAGAAATGGATATGGTAAAGATTCCTACAAAGAAAATCATTTCTTTAGACCTCCCAGGGACGAAGATCAGTTTGCAAAGCGGGTGAGGGCAATTCCCAGGAAGGACAAATGTCTTACACACAAATTTATATCTGTCAAGTACATTTTTCTGATGATTTCATTTTGAAAGTCGATTAATTGGTTGTAAATACTAAAAAAGTCTAAATTCTAAGACTGAGGTTAAAGCCTGGAGTGCTACCTCATATCTTCCCGAATTTGCCTACATATTTGACAAACCCTCTAAAACTCCGAAAGTCGCCCGCAAGAAGGGCAAATACAGCAAGCATAAACAGGCCAAGGAAAAAGCAATTCGACAAACTGTTCTGAGACAGAAATACTGAGTTCAGACCACTCCGAGACTAGAACACACCAAGACGATCAACTGGATGAAAAAAAACCAAATCATGTTGCTGAAACAGAAAATACAAAATCTAACTCGTACTTTGATCCGAACTAAGAATGAACTGCGTGTGAGAAAGCAAAAGTTACTTTACTAAAAAAGAAACTTGCCAGGAAGGAATGTAACTCGTATGAAAGAGGGATGAAGAATTTAAGTAAAAACAGAACATGATTATAGATTAAAAAATCTAATTTGTCAAATACCAAAGGAATGAGGTACTGTAATGAGCTAATACTGGAAAGTTTGCTGCTTAAAATCAAATCCCCAAAGAGATACAGACATTGCTTGCAACAAGATTTATTGCTACTTCCGTCGGAAAGCCACCTGAAAAGACTGTGTAAAGGTTTGAAATGCCCATACGGAGTAAACACTAACGCCGTAACTTCCATATCAGAGTTTGTGCGAGAAGAAACTGATGAAAATAGACGTCTCAGAGTAGTAATATTTGACAACGTGCAGCTAAGGGAGGAAATTCAGTTTAATGCAACCTCTTTAAAAGTTGATGGCTTTGTAGACTTTGGTGATTATACACCTGCGGACATGAAAACTTCTCTGGCGAACCATGCCCTGGTATTCATGTTTGGGCCTCTGTTATTCAACTGGGTACAGCCTGTAGCAGTGTACACAAGCAGGAATGCAACCCCAGGTGATATTCTGGCAAACATTCTGATAAGATTATCTTGCAGTTAGAGCAGCGAGGTGCAAGATTAATTGGATTTACATCAGATGGTAGTCAATCTAATAAAAAGGCGTGAACGAACTTACGAATCTGTGGGAAAAACGGTAATATTAAATGTAGTATCGTCTTCCTAACCTGCTCCTGTGTGGACAAAACTTAAAGAATACGGAGCTATCAAAGAAATATCTCATTTAACGCACTCTTCAAATGGTCTTTACCATATACTGTTGCAAGCAGAAACAACTATTACAATAAAACTTAGTTCACCAAACAGTTTGTGGGGGGCTATTTTTTATGAATGTTTGGATGAAATCAAAAAAATTAATGTGCCCGCAACAGACAGCGTAGGATGTTGCCGTCAACACACACTAGACCTTTTTGACAGGCTAATTTTCAAATATCCAGTGCCGATTCTTTTTCCGTATGAAGGAAATACGTAGGTAAATGACCAGTACAAAATCGGCTAAATCCTCTCGGAAATTTTTGAACTGCTGACATCGTAGGGTGAGTACATTATTTAAATCTTATATCCTATAGTATTTGTACGCATTGCAGTGTATCGTAAATATCATTTTAATTGTTACAACATGTAAAAACATTTCACGACAGATTCAAATTAAGTAGAATTGTATTTGTATTAAAACTTATGTGGGTGCTTCACGCTCGCGTACACAACAACTGGCGATGCTAGCGCCACGCTGCGGCGAACCACAGTAACTAGCTAAGTGATCTCACTTTCTCTTCTACTCGCTATGTTCGTACTGTCCGCCTCTATGCGGTCTACCTATTAGCTACACGCTTCCAACGTCTCGTCCAGCGCTTTTCAGTAATTAGCAACGTCGAAAGACTCTTAACTAACTAAAAGGACTCTATACAGTATAAAAACGGCAGAGGCCCACCTGTGAGTAAGCCCAGTACTAGCTGCCCACTAGCTCAATCTTGCGGTACTTCTTGCGCAGGTTGGAGACGGGATCTTTGAAGAGGACGGGATCTAATCGCAGATTAGAACGGAGCAACGGCATGTAACCGAATACAGCAGCAAACGTGTTGAGACAAGTCTGTCTCTGTATGAAGTGGTCCGGATCATTCCACGGCGATCTGAAACAAAACACGAAACATAAGCATAACACGTCGTGATGCAATAAATCAGTATTACAATCAACATTATACAATAACATAGTCTCTACTCATAAGCGTAGAACTACACATACAGCAGCGAGTAGTCACGTGATTAGAGTTCCATGGAATACACACATTTTGTATTCATTAACGTGTTGTGCTATACTTCAGTGGCGTAACTAGGATCCGCTCGCGTAACTATTACGTGCAATAGACCTAGATTACGTGATTATGGAATTTACATGATATTGTTTATTGTTTATAGCTGGGGGGGGGGGGTAATTCCCCTTGTAGTTACGCCACTGCTACTCTTTAAAAGTGGGAAACCATACCCCCACTCACCGGACCGTTGCGTCGGTTAATATAAAAAATTACACGACACAATTTTGTCATACGCAGATACAGGGTTTTCCAAAGAAATCAACCGGAAGCATATGTTTAAGTTATGTTTACCGGACGGCAGCACTGTTAGATTTTACTGTTGTGCATTTGTCATCTGTTGGCCGTTACAATTTTGTCATGGAGAGGTCCGTACACAACACAACAGCATGCATATTCACATCCACATCAATTAAACGAACATATCGAAAACGTTCAATGTTGTGTGATCATCACGTTTAGCAGACTTCGTGATCGTTTCATACACGTAGGCCTACACGCCAAACAGACAACACAGTTCGCAGTATGTGCCGGTTCGTCAATCGTTTAGCTAAAAAACTGTCGAGATTCGTGACAGTGTTGCTGAAGATACAAGTATGTCAATTCTATGTCGTTCGGCGAACTCTACCGCACACGTTCATAAATGACTTTTTGTAATCGCAATTGATTGAAATTCAAAGGTTCCCGCAAGCCAATTTAAGGGGAGACTGAACGCCGAAATTCGAAAGAATTTTTTTTTTTTTTTAATTAAAACTATGGATGGTTACGAGCATTTGAATACCTAATTTACTTCAAAATTTGAATTATAACTGTGTGTAAAATTCTGTTAAAGTTTAACCTACAAAAGTAAAATTACCCACTGCACTGCATTACTATACTACTGAAATTCGCATATTTTACAATAATGCTGGCTGCCCTGACAAGCCATGTGTTTTGTGATATCTGTTTATAGGTTGAGAAGTGTAAACAAAATAAAAAGTTCTTCGTTTGTTTTGGTATCATTGTTCTCTTGTGCGCTCATTTTCAAAAAATATAATTTGTTCACACATTTGATCCGTTTTCTCAGCATACTAGTAAAGATGCAGTCATATAATTATAACAGCTAGTTTAGTATCGTGTTAGTATCATGTTGTAAATACGTGGATCTCGAATAATGAAAATTGTTCAAGTAGTTTTCATTTTATTATTAAACATTAACATCTGAACTTTGATTGGAAATTAGTTTTTAGAAAACAAATTGTATTCTAATATACAGATTGCTGAGATTCTAGATCAGTAAACTCAGTTAAAAGTGACTAAAAAACCACAACAAATTTCAAGGATATTATCTTTACCACGTTCAGAGATAATGGGACACAAATGTCTGTAATGTAACACTGGAAGTATAGGGCATACAATCTCTCCTTAATACGGCATAGAGCCGATAATGCGATTTTATTGTAAAAAAATCAAAGAGAATTCTTACACGAACTGACCGCTGAGATCGAGCTTTAAAGCGGCTAGATTATTTTATGTAGGAAAACTAAAAAGTGAGGAACACAATACCATTCAATGTCCACCTCATTCACAATGCCCGAGCTCATCCGTTCGACGTAAAGATTTATTTTTATAGAAATCACGGAGCTGATTCCAAGGCACCATCGAGGTTTCGTTCTATATTAACATTCAAATTAATACACACTGTTAAGAAGACAGAAATGTAATTTCAAACAAAGTAAATTCAGAAACCCAGAAGACACAAACACAAGGCAAAAGGCCACACAAAACGCTCTTCCAGTTGGCTGTGCCGCCGGGGCTCGTCTGTCCTGTTATACAAGGTTAGTTTATACGTAGGTTCCGTTCCACGGAATGTTTGGGGGGGGGGGGAGACTTAATTTCCTCAATCTACAAATGGGATGAGATTACCTGCCTCATAAAATTTTCGGTGAATCTGCTCGCAATTCCAGGCTACAAAGCCAGAAGGTTGCGACATTAAGTAGGCCTAATCCCTGCCAGATAGACAGGCGTTAATGCTGCATTAACGAGAATTTTGAACCATCCGTTCCATCTACAGTTACTCAAGGCCACTCGAATTGTCTGTGTCTTATTTACACAAACACAAAACAATACTAGTTGATAACTGGGCTCGGCGAGGAGCGACTTCAGGTGAATGAGGAAAGTGCTGTGCAACTGAGACCTTACTCTGAATCTCAGAATCAAATTGTTGATGTGTTACATCTTCTCAACGTTTCTTTATCGTTTGGAAGCCCACACTTCCATGAAACCCACCGAGAAGACACTAGAGGCGTTTGAAATGGAGGCCTACGGAAGGATCTTCAGAATTAGTTGGAGGGATAGAGTGACACACGACGAGGTAATAAGAAAACTGAGGGAAAAAAGGAAGTAATGAATATTATAAAAGTACGGAAACTCCAATGTCTGGGGCATGTAATGAGAGAGAAAAATATCAACTTTTACAGTTAATAATACAAAGATACAAGTACAAGGCAGAAGAAGTCGGTGCAGAAGGAGTATTTCCTGGTTGCTCAACTAAGAGAATGGTTCTAGTGCACGTTAGTCGATTTATTTAAAGCAGCTCCATCTACAATCCGGATTGCCGTGATGGTTGCTAACCTTCTCAGAGGAGACAGCACTTAAAGAAGAGAAAGGCTGAGCTATGGACGGCAGACTGCTAGCTGGCATTTTTTCCGTACGGAAATGGAAGTATGGTGATGGCGAAAAAATCGTGTTTGAGATAAGGGCTGATTCTGATTGTACTACCCTCAAATTATGAAGAAAAGCCATTTTCCGAAGTGTCTGTGTGTAATTTTTTTTTCGCAAATGATAACTGCCTCAAATTCAAACAGAATCAAATAATTTTTTGCACATGTGCCCGAGTTGTAGAGGACTCAAGGCCTATTGATTTTGGTGAAGATCGGTTAAGGGGGAGGGGCAGTTTACCTGCAACGTTTTACGTTTTAACAAGATTAAAGTACTTAATTTTGATAAATAAAGTATCCTACAAGAAGGTCATAATAATCCACTGTAGAAAGGTAGATGAAATATCTATAAATGAAAAGAGTAGTTGAAGGGGAGGGGATAATCTTTTACGTTTGGTATTGATTTAATGAGTGTGACGAAATTAAATAAATAGTTTAAATTTAAACTTTTCCAAACAATGGTAATTGTTAAAAATAAAATAATTTTGCTGCCAGGCAATAAAATTATAATTTTTTATTTTAATTTAAATCATGAATGCGTGAAGATCCGCAACGACGGCCCGGCAGGCCACAAAATAATTTGTGGCCACATAATTATGTAATTAACGCGTGATTATCTGCGTAGTTCAGTTTCTCTGTAAGAATAAAATACCTAATTTTTATAAAGTGATTCGAAAATAACATTATATTAAACAACTACCCCATAATAACAGAAATATCTATAAATAGTGAAAACAGTTTGAGGGTGGGAGATATTTTTTTTTAGAAATTATCGAACTGAATTCAAGTAAATGATTTGAAATATAAATCGTAGAACACGGAAGTCATGTATGGTTCACCATACCGATATTTAAAGAAACGACTCGAAGAAATGATAATTGTAGGAAAGTATATACGATTGGCGGGCGACGTAATACTGTTTGGACGGAACCTGTAAGCAGCAATAGGAGGGTGTATCGGGTTTGTTAACTGCAGAACAGACGACATACTGCAATGCTTTGGTCCGGTGTAGAGCCAACCACTACGAGAGAGAGAGAGAGAGAGAGAGAGAGAGAGAGAGAGAGAGAGAGAGAGAGAGAGAGAGAGAGAGAGAGAGAGAGAGAGAGAGAGAGAGAGAGAGAGAGAGAGAGAGGGGGGGGGGATGGCCGTGGCCATTAAAAGGCGTAACAAAATGTTTAATTACCGCAGTATGCGACTGTTACCCTGTTGCAGAGTCCAGCGTCGTTAATAACATATTTCTGTGGTTTTCATGCACGTGTACAATTCTGGTGAACACACAGATACGCGCGCGCGCCTATACGATACTCCCAACAGTTTATACAGTGGCCTGTGGTACAGTCGACTTTGCGACTGTGCGTTTCTAAAGCCGACGCTTCCTTACAAACACACACACAAACACACTCAAACTTGAATACACGAGGGATATTGTTCAAATTAGCTATAGTCGGGCTGTCAGGCTGTGGTGCCGACAACCGTTTCGGCACTTTAACCCTAAAACCGAGGTAGATCGTGAATTGTAACACGCCGTATTCCCCAATTCATAGTCTTCAGCATACTGGTGTTGATTGGCCACTAAGTGCGAAACTATGTCTGACACTGAAGATGGCCACCGATGGCGGGGTCGAAACGTTTGTCGTTAACGACTTCCGCGAGAGCTTAAGATCTAGCACACGAGGAATATATTTCCTATACAGTGCACCAGGTGGCACCACTGCGGAGTTGACGGTCCAATCACAGCGAAAGCACGCGTGTTTGTTACTCCTCTACTGTACGCCGTTTTGAGTTTACGAGTGTTAGGAACGCCGTCTGCGGGTACTGTCGGTTGGAGATCAAAAACCGTACAAATTCACAGGGTTCTGCGTGACGGTCGTTGTGAGCAGACAGCAGACCGTGGTACAGTTTCGCGTTGGGCTACTCGTTTTCGTGACGGACGTGTCAGCATAAACAATGACCCACGGCCACGAAGGCCAGCCGAAACCATCAACAGATGAACAACTTCTGAACACTGTGGCGGACTTTCTTCAAGAAGATCGTCGAATGACGTGTGAGGAAATATAACAAGGTACCGGCATTCCATCAACAACAATATATCGAATTTTTACATCATCATCAGCATCATCCTCAAGGTTTAAAACAAGAATGGCTTGTTCCGGTCTCAAATAGGCAAATATTACAGCTGGTCACTCCAGCGCTTCCTCGGACGTCCCACACCTCTCCGTCCCCTCGGCTTATAGTTCCGTAATTGTTTGGGGATGCGGCAGTCATCCATTCGGCAAAGATGTTCCCACCAATTCAGCCGGTACTGGGCGATCCTGTCGAGTATACTCATAATATTCAGTTCCTGCCGTATATCTGTGTTTCTTCTATGATCATGGAGAGTATACCTCGCCACGTGCCTGAGAAATCTCATTTCAGCCGCTTGGATGCGACTGGCCTGGCCTTTCGTTAAAGTCCAATTCTCAGCCCCATAAAGAAGTGTGGGAAGAGCCATCACCTTGTAGAATGTTAGGCGTGTTCCTTTACTTGCTGACTTAAGGATTCGCCTGATGGTCCCGCACATAAGGTTGAACTTATGGTTATAAGGTCGAATTTTTACAAACTACTTTATCTCTGATTGATAACTCACTGATTGACTTCTAATCAGAAACGCTTGAACATCGGAACATAACTGAAAGAATTGGCGTTGAGAGTAAGCGTTCCTATTGTTACGACGGTATAACAGATTGTCGTATGGTACAGTGGAAAACAAAATACAAGACACCAATGAAATCACTAATAACCAGCTTTAATTATCATAATTAATAATTTGTAATCAACAAGATAGTCTCTTACAACAAATCAAGTAAAAACTGTCAACAGGCAATAATAATGTAAACTATAAAGAATTCCGCACTAATTATAACACAACAACACTTCGCTACAAACACTCGATCCGCGCTAAAGAAATCGCTCAACACCACTCAACCGACAAGCCGGCTGCGATGGCTTTTTATATGTAGCGCAAGCCTTCTAGAAATCTTCTATCATCACTCTGCACGCCACTTAATGCGTATTTAAGTGTTCTGTAGACTGCTCTGGAACGTACTTGAACGCGGCCTTGACTGAGACAACACCTGCCACACTAGGAGCGGGACGGGTCGAGGACGCTCTCGGCTATTCTAGGTGGTCCCATTCGTTTCACTATCTCGAAATGTTGCTATTGATGAACTGTGAATTAGAGACTGAACCAGAAGTAAATTCGAATATTACAAAAAATATAAGACTAAATTCTTCCCGACACTGCAGTTTCATTGTTTGTGTTGCGGACTATTATAATCTGCTGAAACTATAATTACAATACGTACTGGAAAGTTGCCCACAAGAATTGTTCTAATACGAATGTTATTGTTTCAGTGAACTGTCAATAAAAATTAGACAAATTTTTATAATCAAAATTACACAATCAATTCTCCGTAGTTAAATAATTGATTGAATTAACTCGATACTTTCTACTAACAATAATTCCTTCCCCATGCAAAGGTTCGTTGCCTTACATCACTGTTTCTACGGCGAAGTTAAAAAGAAAGACAAGTCACACATACGAACACAATACTAAAACCTCTATACCCTTATTTATGTAACTGACTGCAAGAAACTTCAGAAGGGGAAAATACATATAGTCGTGTAAAAGTGTAATAAAATGTATTTACAAATGGGCGCGTAAACTTTGAGAAAGTTTTGCGAGATCTCAAACCAAACTCGTTTTATAAGTAACAAATGTTCAGTTTCGTTTGGCAAACTTTGTCAACAACCAAACTTTGCGTATGTACTTATCTCTTACGTATCTGTGTATAGCAGTGACTTATATCCAGAAAAATTTGTATAAAATCTCAAAAACTAAACACCATATTACTCCCGAGTGCACGTTTTTTCGAGTTAAGTCCGGGGAAGCCCCCTTCAGCCGTATGGAATGTTGTGAGGAGTCGTACGCCAAAGCGCACCGGAGGCGGAGAAAGTGGAGGCACTCAGGAGAAAGAGTAGTGCGTGGATGTGTTTTTGTGTGTTAATGTAGTATGCAGAGCCAATGGGTGATGGAAGAGGCTGATGGGAGTACTAATAATAAACATTTTCAAAAGGATAGCCAAGACGCCTAAGATGGAGGGAGACGTCAGCATCAAGGTATAGGTGGGTAACACAAAGAAGAGGGCTACAGACAGGATGGGCAGATAGGGAAATTTAAGAAGTTATGAGATCAAGAAGGATGCCAGGTGAAGTATACCTGAAGAGGGGATTTAGGTATTTCTATTTTTCTGTCGGCGAGGATTTCTGAGAGAAGGTCCATCGGCAATAGTATGGAGACGGTTTATGAGGAAGGAAGGACTGCGGGAATTTCGGGAAGTTCTGTTGACGGAGGTTGCGATGGATAGGAGGGAAGTGTGTTGCTTTGCGGTTTGGGAATATTCCAATTAAGCTTATATAGGAAGGAATATAGGTCGGGGAAGAGGTCGTGTGTTGAGGGCACACGAAGCGCTGTTGCTGGTTTTGGTCTGGGGAGGCTTTGGTTCGGGGAAGGGCTCACCGTTCAGTGATTCTGTAGTGATTGAGGCGGGCAGGATCGGCAGTTACAAGGATGGGATGATCCTTAAGTCATGATAGGACGAAGACAGGCTGTGTAGATACGGCTGAGTGCACGACCCATCTCTGGTTTATATACACGCCTGTCTATTTTTCTGAAAAAGTTTTAGTCAGGTTTGATCCTTCCTTTATTTTCCAAAATATCTATACTAAATCTAAATTTTATAATCACATAATGGACACTAAATGGTTAAATAAAAGAGCGAAGCACGACCTCAGTTTGAAATCGACCGTCTGGCGTCTGTCTGTCTGTCTATGTATCTCTTATTTGGGCTACGTCTCACGATAACTTCTGAACGTTGAACGCATCAACCGTTTTTCGTACAACTTAGCACGCTTTTAATTCAGACTTCTATTGTTTTTGATCTTGATTCCCTGAAAAACGGCGACAGGAGACAAAAGTCTGAGGACGTATCAACAAAGAGCACTTTGGCCCCAATCTGAATATAGTATTCAGTTTTAGAAATTTCAAGATTTCGAATTTTTTGAGACGCTAGGGTTCAAAAACTGGGTAAAAAACTTAATTACCACTGGTACAACAGTTGCTTTGAACCCGACTGTCATCCTTCTGACCGGGGAGCTATACTAGAATAGCATGGATAGCCTATTGAAGTAAATTAATTAACACCAGAGAAATTAACGTTTATAAAACGTATAAACACCTCTATACAAAATGACATTCGTACTACAGTAACACGGTGGGTCTCCATAGTAATACGCTTCTTCTCCTTCCTCTATCAGGAACTAGGCGAATCACCTGTTGCGATCCAATGCCCGCTTCATCAACGATCCCTAGGTCTGCCTATACCTCGCTGTCCAACAGGTTTGTATTGCCAAACTGCAATCCGGTATCCTATTAAGGTGAGCAATCCATCTCTCATTGTTCTCTGCAATACGATCTTGGATATTAAGAATGTTCACCCTTTAAGTCGCAAAAAATTATATTTGGTATCAAATTAAAAAGAAGTTTAATCAAAATCTGATCATAGTTATAGAGGTTTTTAGTAATTCAACAACTTCAGCACACCAGGGACCAAATATACAATAACAAAATTTGAAAAATTTGTAAAAACCAGCCGGAATTTAGGCTAAAGTGAATTGTAGTAACCCAAAACCGAATGTAGCGCATATTATGCAAATTTTGAACTTTAAGGGCACTTCGGATCAAAAATGGTTCACAATGTTAAGAAAATTGCAAAACTTTACATGATGGATCAAGTTATGACGAACATTTATTCAATACACAACTCGGTATCTTTAATAATCTGACAGAATTAACGTCTCTCGACATCCGTAGCAAATTCTGAATCGCATTTAAAAAGTCGGTATATCATGTTTACAACAGCAAACAAAAAACATTATACTATTATCAGTTCAAGAAGATCGTCGAATGACGTGCGAGGAAATATAACAAGCTACCGGCATTCCATCAACAATACGCGTACATCGAATTTTTACAAACTACTTTATCTCCGATTGATAACTCACTGCTTTACTGCTAATCAGAAACGCTTGGACATCGGAACATAACTACAAGAACTGGCGTTGAGGGGAAGCATTTCTATTGTTACGACGGTATAACAGATTGTCGTATGGTACAGTGGAAAACAAAACACAAGACACCAATGAAATCATTAACAACCAGCTTTAATTATCATAATTAATAATTTGTAATCAACAAGATAGTCTCTTACAACAAATCAAGTAAAAGTATTGTCAACAGGCAATAATAATGTAAACTATAAAGAATTCCGCACTAATTATAACACAACAACACTTCGCTACAAACACTCGACCCCCGCTAAAGAAATCGCTCAACACCACTCAACCGACACAACTCAAGTGTTCTGTAGAGTAGTCTGGAACGTACTTGAACGTGGCCTTGACTGAGACAACACCTGCCACACTAGGAGTGGGACGGGTCGAGGACGCTCTCGGCTATTCTAGGTGGTAGAATTATTATATATATATTTGCGAAAATCGTGTGAATTCGTGAAATCATGTGATAATCTGAGAATATTATATATCTATATATCGTTCATATATACTTGTGAAAAGTATTAACAGGCCTATAGATATTTATGGAAACACACGTAAACTCAAAAGCTTGGACTAAAATCATTTGTCACCTACGCATTTGGGTTTTAAATTTAACTAAAAACCCCAATACGGTAATTTAAAATTTTTTGTCCGCTTTACTAACGTTCTTTACTTACTTTACTGAAAAAAAGCATAAAAAGAGTGTTCATAATTACCGTGTTTTCGCGTGTTTAATGCGCCCTCATGTATAATGCGCACCCCCATTTTATCGTAACATTTCGCAGAAAAAATATAATATATTTGTGATGAGAAATGGTTGAACAAATTTATTAGGACGCAGAAAAATATACATTGCTTAAATATTAGGCTGTGCAGAAAGTGTTTCATACAAAATAATAGAAAAGATGTACTTACCATGCCTACCATACCATGGTACATACCATGTATAACACAAAACAGAAATATTAAAATTGTGTAAAATTTAATACAACCTAAAACTTACACAAGCTTCTGTTTAGTTTGTTATATTTTTAGTTTTCACTAGCACGTAGCATTTGCATTTATTTACATCTTCATCTGTTTCTGAAGAAAGCAATATTGAATTACTCTCCTCTTCTGATTCTTCTGATGCAACTTTGTTTGTCGTGTTCTGTTTATCTGACGAGGATAGATTTCTCACCTTTTTCATCAATACTCGTGGCCACTGGCATATCGCAAAAGATCAAAACACTGGTCTGTATTCCCAATTTGTGACGACTCGAAATTGTTCATTTTTCGTTTATATAATAAATCTATAAACTCAATAATTTTATTTTCGTACTCCGAGGCAGATGTTGATGAGCCTGTATCATTTCAGTAGTAACGGTGAAAGCCCCAATTTTATAAAAACTCGACAAGGTGATTTCCTAATTCTGGAAACTTAGCTTTTTTACTAAAGAAAAAACCCGATCACAAATAATAACACTTAATTTTTCTTTTAGTTTTCCCATTCCTGATCATCAGATTCCGCTATATCAAATATACGCGATACGGAGCGATTACCATTTTCTGAATGTTATTACGGATAATTTAAACTGAGCCGCATAGGACGATACTGATGTTCTTTGACTCATTATGACTATATAGTATGTTTCTTGACGACATACGCAATACAGATATTGAACAACTGTAAAAAAACAACAAACTAACTACGACAAACAGGTACAGTAACAGAATGCTACAACAGATAACCGTTATGTCTACAACGTGAACGAATAACTGATGGAAACGGTGAAAACTGCAAACCAAATTACCGGTAAATTTCATTTTACTATTAGGCTACTAGACTCAAGCCTGCCAGTTTTAAGGGATGTTGCCAACTCTGCCATGCACAATCTGACCATATACGTGCAGATCTACACTTTAGGAGGTAAGTTATATTATTCGTGTATAATGCGCACCCCCATTTTGGGGAAGAAAATCTGGGAAAAAAAGTGCGCATTATACACGAGAAAATACGGTATTTGGTGATAGAAAAATCATATAATATTGAAATTTACATGATAAATGTAAACGTATTACATTCAAAATAGTGAGCGAATTATGCAGGTTCGGGAGGATATTAGTTTAAATCAGGCAAGAGGTACTGCCTGCCAAATTCATGGAGAATTTATTGTTTACACAATGTACATCACCGTTATTGAACGAGCAAGGCAAGTTCTCAGTATCACCTCGACCGTTACCGTTTGGCTTTGGTCTGTCTGTCTGTCTACTTAGGGCATGACTTATGGTAACACTTAAAACACATCAACCGATTTTCGTAAGTTTTGGCACATGATCCATACTTTTACTCTGCAGAAATGATCGAGATTTCCTGTCGTTATTTACATCGATCCTTTCGAAAATAGGACGCGAAAGTCAAAACCGTAAGGGTTTAAGATTTTGAAAAAAAATCGCTAAAATCCATGTGGGATATAAAGTTAAAGGTAATTTCAACCGCAATCTGAATGCAATGAATAATTTTCAGAATTTTACGATGCCAGGTCAAAAATCGACCAATATTTTGAAGAGCAGTAAAAATCGAGGTGAGGTATTAAAAATTTTAAAAAACTGTAACCAAAATCTGAATATAGTGTTCAGATTTGTTAATTCTAAAATTTTGGGATGCTAGGGCCCAAAAAAATTAATCAAAATTTTCATAAAATTGCAAAATCCATGTCGAGTATGAAACTGAAGTCACCAAGTTCACAGATATCTTCTCAAAAGTTGGACAGATCCAACTTTGACAATGAGGAACGAATATCGTGATATCAAATGACTATTTCACATAGAGGTGTGAGACTACATCTCTGAAAGTCTGCAATTTTGAAAAATATGTGTGCATTATTTCGCAAACGAATCCCTTGAAACATTTCACTGGGACACTTTCCTTACAGTCCTGACCTTGTCCTGTGTTCGGTTCTACAAAAGAGGTCCATGTGAAGGGGTGATATCACACTCATGAAGAACTCCAAAATGCAGTGTGGAAATGATTATCAAGACGTTGGATGGGAACTTTTCAGCAATGGCATAGTAAAATGCATGTTATGCTACAATAAATGTATAAATAAACTTGTCAATTTTGTTGAGAAGTGTATCTTCAATAATCGTTCTTTCAGATAAATAAAATAGTTTTATATATACTCCACACATTTGTTTTTATGCTAGTGTAACTAACTTCTTGACTGCCCTTCATGTGATTAGTTCAAAGTAGATAATCATTCTTCAACAAGCTGATACTGACCAACCCATTTTGTTAATTCGATTTTCTACTTATTGTACTATACAAAGTTTTACACCAAACTTGAGACAGACACCGCTCAGCACAACAAATGTCACTGGTAAACTTTGACAATAACAGAGACACAGCATTTGTAACAGATGCTTATCCAACATAATTTAATATAAAGTTGCAAACTAACCTCTTGACCCCAGACGGTGTCATTTCTGGTAGAAATATAAATATTTCTTGTCCACATATCGCGGTCCTGACATAACTACTTGGAGCTGCCCATGGTGGGGTGGGGAGATTGAAGGTTGGAGCCTGCATTTTCCTCAGGACAAACTAAAAATTCATGATTCTTCCCACACAGTTTTATAAATTCTTTGCGTCTAAAAGTTTTTGAGTAAACCAACATGAAGTATAAGTGTTAGAAAAAATATGGAAAAGCACTGATTTCAAAATATTCTATCTTAATTAATTTTTATTTATATTGTTACGACAGCACAGAACAATCTACGTGTTTATCGAATGTGCCAGAAGGATCTCGATGTAACGCGTGTGGCGTACGTGCTTGTAGACGCATTTTGCGAGAATCTTCTCGACTGTGCCAGGCTTCGCTAGGGCGCCCGGACTGTGTCAAGGCCGCAAGTAATTACGTCGTAATTATACTGGCGCTATTGAATAATCTAGTGATTTGGGGCGGTATAAATACCGGTACTCAACGACGTTCAGTCAGCATTAGTGCGATATATTTAGAGCGGTTCGAGAGTTATAATAGCGATATTACTGTGTACGTTCAAGTGTTATTAGTGAAGTGTTGCGTTTTATAATCGGGCGGTATAATTACAATTTATTGTAATACAATTGTATTTAATATTAGTGAAATTTTATTGCGTGTGAACAATTGATTTGTTGTAGAGACTGTGTTGTTAATTACGAACTGTTTT
The DNA here is from genome assembly GCA_034769895.1 of Magicicada septendecula. Classification (NCBI taxonomy): domain Eukaryota; kingdom Metazoa; phylum Arthropoda; class Insecta; order Hemiptera; family Cicadidae; genus Magicicada; species Magicicada septendecula. Next base: position 399,031,365 of record CM068372.1, on the reverse strand, counting down.
ACTGTAAAAATTAAAGGTGTGATTAGTGACTTAATTGGTGTCTTGTAATTATTTTGTTTCCACTGTAACTACGACGATCGAGTAGACCGTCGTAACAGTGGTGTCAGAAGTGGGATAGAACGGTTAACAGTGGACAGTTTGTACAAGACGAGGTAATTCGTAATTAATCGATAAACAATGGATGCCACTCAGATGATGGAAAATTTACAGGCGCTGCTGTTGCAGACGGAAAAACGACAGGATGAAAAACGTAAGCAGGAAGCAGAAGACATCAAAGCATTAATACAGGAGCAGAAACAGATGCAAGAACATAGTACCGCAGAATTGGGTCTCCTACGAGGTGAGCTTAATAAACATGTTACTAAAATATCGGAGATACAAGAATCAATTACATTGAAAATAGCTGAAGTAGAGAATTCTGTTTCGAGTGTTGAAGAATTGATTCCACAAAAATATCTGACACAGAAGAAACCATGTCAAATAAAATATCTGCAGTAGAAATCTCAATGGCAAACATAAGAGAGTAGTTCCTGAAGTTACAACCAAAACAACTTTGTGAACAAACTGTACCAATGATAAAAACAGAAAAAAGACCAGAAAATGAGTCAACAGAGAAAGTAACTTTACCTACAGTAGGCACAGTTCATGTCAAAGCACCAACCTTTGACGGAAGCAGTCACTGGGCAACGTATCTCCGCTAATTTGAAGCTGCTGCATGCGCAAATAATTGGACAGAAAAAAACAAGGCTGTTTCACTCATTCTTGCATTAAAAGGACCGGCGCGGCGGCAGAGTTACTACAGAAAGTCCTACCTGACAGCCAGAACATCTATGCCGAGTTGATAAAAGCTCTAGAATTACGCTACGGTGATAAACATTTGCGAGAGGTGTACTACGCTCAGTTGAGAACAAGAAGACAACGTTCCGGGGAGAGTCTTCAAGAGTTTGAAGCAAGTATCGACAGATTGATTAGACTGGCCTATCCTGAAGCACCAGAAGACTTCCGAATAAGGTTTACGGTGCAGACATTTATTGATGGCATCGGAGATTGTGAACTTCAGCAAGTGTTACGAACCGCAAGACACCGAAATAGCTCAGAAACTCTTGTTCACGCCCTAGAGTTTGAAGCTGCCAAGTCAGCGTCCCGCTACATTAATGGGTTTGTGCCATCACATTGCAGTCAGAAGATCCCTGTATCACACTGCCGTTACGACGGGTGCAGAAAAACAATGTTGTCGGACAAACAATTCAAAAGTTCAAGAGAGTCGCAACGATTTGAAAAAGACAGAAGACCGACATGTTACAACTGTGGAAAACGTAGTAATCTACAGGTAGACTGTTGGGAGAAGAAGATACCAAGAGAAAAGAGTGATCGCACCAATTGGAGAAGTAAAGCCCCAGAACAGCACGCAGTTTCCACGCTACATAAGACCAGTGGAAACTTGATTGTTAATGGATTTGCGGAAGGTAAACCAACATCATTTACAGTTGACACGGGCGCAACAGTGTCTCTTGTGCGCCTTGACTTAATCAGCAACCGCCAGCGTCTAATTAGCTCTTGAACAATACAGACTGTGACTGGAAGCCCCGTCAAGGTGCTAGGAAAGGTAGACGTACGTGTACGCCTGGGTCTTCTCGAGTTTAGCCACCAAATGCTCGTTGCAGACATTGTCGATGAAGTGATTCTTGGCACGGATATTATGAATGCCTACGGATTCGTTGTGGACTTAAGAGAGAATGTCTTGAAGGTTGGCCAAGAGAAGATAAAGCTTTGCATGGTTAAAATGACAGGGTCTACCGACCATTCGATTAAGCGAGTAGCATTAGTCGAAGAAAAAGTCAACAGGTCTGGGCAAGAGGAACCCTTCCTATTGCAAGAGGAAATGGAGGAAGAACTAACAGAGGAAATACAAATAAGTGTAACGACAAAAGAAGTGATTGGAAAGCCATCTATGGGTGTCGAGACAAAACTCTTGCTTGTTCCTGAGCTGATAGAAGCGCCCGAGGGCAAAGTGGCTGAAGATGAGGTTACGCAAGAGGTTAGTTGACGAGAACCAAACAAACTTGGATCAGCCAATGGTGATTAGGTCATCAGTACATGACGCAACGGGATTGATTCCAACACAACTAGTGGTTGAGCGGAAGACTCGCATTCCTGGGAACGTGATGTTCGGATCACAAGAGACTGAATTCGAAGAACCGGAGAATTATCTTTCGCAAGGACATCCACCTAGATCGCCTGGTCGAGTATTACTTCAGAGACGGTTTGCCAGTTCGGTACGAACAGGCTTAAGGAGGGGCAGTGTTACGACAGCACAGAACAATCTACGTGTTTATCGAATGTGCCAGAAGGATCTCGATGTAACGCATCTGGCGTACATACTTGTAGACGCATTTTGCGAGAATCTTCTCGACTGTGCCAGGCTTCGCTAGGGCGCCCGGACTGTGTCAAGGCCGCAAGTAATTACGTCGTAATTATACTGGCGCTATTGAATAATCTAGTGATTTGGGGCGGTATAAATACCGGTACTCAACGACGTTCAGTCAGTATTAGTGCGATATATTTACAGAGCGGTTCGAGAGTTATAATAGCGATATTACTGTGTACGTTCAAGTGGTTATTACTGAAGTGTTGCGTTTTATAATCGGGCGGTATAATTACAATTTATTGTAATACAATTGTATTTAATATTAGTGAAATTTTATTGCGTGTGAACAATTGATATTTGATTTGTTGTAGAGACTGTGTTGTTAATTACGAACTGTTTTACTGTAAAAATTAAAGGTGTGATTAGTGACTTATTGGTGTCTTGTACTTATTTTGTTTCCACTGTACCTACGACGATAAAAAAATAATAAATCTCGTGATCAGGAATTACTTTAATTCTAAATTCAATTCTTAAAAAAATTGTGAAAATGTGTCCTTCTGAAGACATTTTAAAAAATCTTTCATTACCATTTCGCACTTCAGTTTAAGGATGTTGTCTGGAGAACGGTTTAAGCAACTTATAGTTTGTGTTGAAGCACGTTGTTATTTATTTCAAATCCAGCATTAAAGTCTCCTCATTTTTCTCAATAAAAGTCAAGAAACTGCTACTTTTCCTGTGCAAAGACAATGGTTCAAACTATGACATAAGGACATAGATAAATCGGCAAGGGGAGGTGTGCCTGGGTGAAAAGATGAAGGTAGATTAACAGGATCAGCCTTCGTTTTCTGGGACATACATAAGTGTTTGTTATGACTACAAATACCAAATGTTGGGTGGTTTGTCATTACTAGAAAAATGTTATTTTATTAATATTCTATTTTAACACATGCTAATTACTTACAAACAGACCTGCATCAAGTGATTACTGAATTTGGCTAAATTTTTAATAGTTCCAGGGGGGGGGGGTTGATACCCACGATCCCTCCCACTGTAGTTATGCCACTGTATAGTTTTTACGAGAATTGTTTTTTTTTTCAAACTTTGAATTTGGAAAGATGTTTTATGAAATTGTTGCCTATATCTGAGTTATGGAAATAACAATAACTAAATGGGCATATAAATAGTACTAGCGGGTACATCCTCTATCCGGATTGCTTCCATTTTAATTTTTTCTGTCGCTTGACGATCGTCCTCAGAAGCTGTGAGTGGTGGCTGAAAACCCTTGTTGAAAGACCTAACAGACTGCAGGGACTGAAATGTCAAACAACAGAAAAAATTACGATGAAAGCAGTTCGGATAGAGGATTTGACTGTAAAAAATCGCCCATTGCTTAGAAGTTTTAAACAGTACTCTAGGTGAGGCCAGACATATTTTACAAAACAAAAAAGATAGACCCTATATTTTAAAGACACATAACAAAGTTGCTCATCTTCATAAAAGTTTGAAAGCATTGAAATATGTGATGGGATGCAATGCTTGCTTGCATACTGTAATGCCTTTACTAAGTAAAATATGCAAGACAAGAAATCAGAGTCAAGTATTTTAGAAGGCTCATAATAGCTGAGTATAAAACACTTTACTAATAATGTTTTAGATTTAGTTTAAGTTACACAACATTTAGCTCTGCACTTTAAAAGCTTTTATTGTGATGATAGTATATTAAAACCTGTAAACATTATGGTAGCATTAACAACTTAATGTCATATCTAACTTTTCCTAATTATAAGACTGTCTTGTTTTATATTGCTCTCATATTTTTATTTAAATGTTTATAAATATTGTAATGTGACGCTTCTTCCCCAACCCCTTTTCTCATAAGAGTATGATAAATATAAAAGTTGAAGTACAAAAAACATACCAATAAGTATAATTAAGAGATGTAAAATAATACAGAAATGTAATTATAATGGTAGTAGTAGATATTGTAAAACCAATATTATAAGACAAACATAAAATGAAAACTTTTAAGAAACCCATGGATAAGTTTTATATGTAAGAAGAATCAATAGTGTTAAATAGTACAAGTAATATGAACAATGATATTAGTAATATTGTATTGCTTTAAAAGGTATTAACCAGTGTATTAATGAAAGAAGTAGTAGTGTAAACTAACTATGGGGATAAAAATAAATGAAATGTATATTTAAAAAAAGTGATAAATGTATAATATGGAAAAACTATGGCATAATAGGCCTATCCAACAGGAATCGGTAAAACAGATGTACATAATTTAATGTAGGTATATAATAATTAAAAGAATAGTTGTAGCTGTTTGTACTTAAGGTTGTATGTAAGGGTAAAAAGGAGATTATGAATAATTACTTGTATGATGAAATATAGGTTAGGTGTTATGGACTAGCATTTACTTATTATGCTAAAATTGGTCATACTATGTTTTAAAATAATTAAGGTTCATTAAATGTTTAGAGTAAATTAATTTTATTTATTGTTATTATGTTTGAAAGATGTAATGTTCACAAGCTAAAAGAATTTATAATAATAAATGTGTAATTAGAATCAGATACTCTAGGTCATAGAAAGCCTAGAGTAAAAAACAAGAAATTTGTAAAATTTAATGTTAAAACAATATTAATTGATTGCACAATGGATGTTATCATCTTAGATTTGATTGTATAATATCAGAAAAGCAAAATGTGTACAAAATAATTACAGTAGTTTTAAAATAATTAATATAAAAACAGAATTGTTAAAATAGTAAATCAGTAAGTACTGGACTGAAATCATTCATGTTTGATTTCAAATCAATTTATGTAAAGCAAGACAATGATGTTATAATCTTAGGAATTCAAAGTAGTATATGAAAGTTATGCTAACTTGTAAAATATTTGTTAATTTTGTAAAATTTCATTAGCAACATCCAACAATGTAAACAATATTTTCAACCAATGAGAGCATGAGGCTGGCTACCTTGACAACCAAACATTAATAGAAAAAACCGTTATCCCAATTTTAGATTCAGAGTAGAGCAGATCAAAAATTATATGTAGCTCAATATAATAATACAAAAATAATAAATCAAATTTTAAAGAACACTAATGAGTGAGAAATAATAATAGTATGAAATGAAGAAATAGTGAGTTCATTATTATACTCAGAGAAGAAAGGATTAAAACTTCCATATAACCAGATGAAATAAAAAAATGGTATTGAATGAAAAATGAAATGATGTTATGAAGAATAATAATACAAAAAGAAGGAATTCGAACTAAAATCATATTAAATTAGAAGAATAATTTCAAAAACAGTGAATTATGTGTTGAACCTAATACTTGAAGGAAGATGATAAGTATAACATCAAACTATAAAAAATAATCAGTCTAATAAACTATAATACACTGATACACAATTTCAATCACATATAAACTATATTTCACTATTCACTTGATAAAGAACTGGTAATAAATTAATTAATATCACTAATTAATTATTAATCCATGGTGATAAGACTTATTGGAAGTACAATAATTTGAAGAACACACTTAACCTACAAACACTGACTGTAGTAAACCAAATAATTATAACCTTATATTTAAGTTGTTCATAACTTATATAATATTTAATTGCTATTTATGTGAAGCTTTATACTTCTTAAAGGGTGTTTTTTTGTTAACTTTCTGTAATCCAAAGAACCTAACAAACTAGTTTTAATAAGCAAAAATTGGTTAATATCAACTCTGATAGCTTGTTGCCAACCGCTGAGTATTTAAACATCATAGCTGGAGCAAATATGTTATTATAAAATTATCTAATTATTTTAAAAGAAAGAAATACACAATAAGAAACCAATAAAACTAATGTTGAAGATTTTTAATTGTATGGTGAACTTATTTCTATGTTAATAATATCTTATTCCTTCAGACAGCAGAAGGTGAAATTTTTTTATCAAAAAAGGAAGTTGGTAACAATTGTTTAGGGACGAAATTCAAATTGAGTTATTAAAAAGGTAAGTCAACCAAATCTAATAAAGAGAAGGTGAATAAATAAAACAGAAAGTAAGTAATTTTAATTGTTTTAATCACAAAACAATTTGGCACATAAATCGGGAACAAAAAATAAGTTAAACCATATAAACCATTAAATAAAAAGAGAAACAATATTGGAAGTTGGAATTTAGATAACAGATTGATACAAACTAGTGACGGAGAGAGACGTCGGGTTATAAATTGACGCAACAAATGTGTGGCTTATGACCGACAAGAAAAGATTGTTATAATATTTACAGCAAAGTAAGTTATCTGCACAGAAATTAATTAAATTTTTTCACAGGTTCTCAAAAACAAACATTACAAAATCGCACGTGGGGTTTGTTAAATCCTTAAACTCACGGTTAGCTGCACATTTGTTAAAGTTGCCACATAAATCGGTTCACTAATAGAGGCTTTGGAATATTGTAAACACAATTGAAATGTTAAAATCAGTCTTAGGCTTATTTATGTTCACAACAACAGACAATTTTGAAGATTTTAACTGCTTTGTTTTTCAAAATGGTATTAGAGTGCTAACTTAAAAAGTACAAAAACAATGTTAAAAATGGATGGAAAGCCATGTAGATCAATTGGTAAATTTGTATAAGATTCGGGTAGAAAGCAAAAAAATGTCGATACCAAAATTTTGTAAACTGCTGTGGAATAAGTCACTCCACTTTACCTTTTGCAAACAAGTTAATACACTGTGTGTTGAATAAGCATTCTTTGACTATGTCTTTCTTGCTTAAGCAAGTTAACTATGTCTGACTTGGTTAAGAAGACATAACCTCAAAATTATGACGAAAATCTGACTCTTCCTCAATCACCAGACAACTTGCTTTGTTTACACAAACAGATTTTGTACTCATTATGTGGCTACAGTGTATCATAATTAAAATATTCATACTCGAATAGTCTGAACTATTTAATTCAGCTTATGTAACTATATTTTTGACGGTATTTTATTAATCCCTAACATTTTAATTTTTTTTCCTCCGGGGTGGGGGGTGTTAATCCTCTAAAACCCACCTTTGATGCACGGCTTACCACAACAAAAGTAAACAAAATTTCTCAATAAATATTGTATAAGGCACACAGTATTTATCTAAAACACGAAGAAGATTGAGTATACACAAATGAACACAGATTGAGTATGCTTAAAAGTAATCTCCATTTTAACTGTCTACTGACAAGTAACAAGAATTGCAGACACCATGGGCCCATGTCCTGTGCTCTGTTCTTCACCCTTGACTGCCTTTAGATCATGCAATGTTCCCATCCTTACCGATTCTCTACTTTTCTTCTATGTATTTGAATACAATATAGTTTCGATATACATGTTATTCAAGTCCTCTTCCAAGTCCTTCAGCTGCTGTGTTTTGTATATTTGTTTCAGTGCCAACTATGGGTTCTGTTAGTGTTTTGTTACTCTGTTTGTAACGTAGGTTGTGTTTTAAATCATGTTTTCTATCTGTTTTTTTGTCCAGTCATTTGTGTAGTCGATTAATTCGGTCATAAAGTGTATCTGTACACATTGGCAATCTGTAGGTGTAACATGAGTGCATTGTGGTTGAGAGCATATTTTTTCTTGTATAATTTTTTAATGGATTCTTCCATGTATGTCCTTTGTGCAATGTACTGTGTTATTTGTGCGGCCTGATTGTTGTGTTTGATTTTGATTTGTGCGTATTTTGGTATGATTGATTTGTTGAGGCATATTTTGTTAAATGTTATGTGTGCGATGATCTTTCTAACTTTCTATATGGTGCTCCTGTAGGTTTGGATGAAAGGTTGTCTTCCTGTATTAAATTCCTAGATTTTGTTGTCCATGGCATGTCCACTTATTAAAATTGTAAATACATCACTACTGACTTGGATTACTAATTTTTTATTGGTAAAAAATGTTAAACTTTTACCTTATAGCCTAAACCAGTTTTTGCTCCATTAGAGCTTCATCAGAGGTTCAGGAAACCTCTGTCTTATTCTAAGTGGTATTGTTTTCACAGTCAATAATTTTTTTTAATTTTCTGAAATAATGAAAGAAATTGCATTGTCACAGTTTTCTGGTATGTTAGACCGTGGTCCAGATTGTCTGTGATTATTTCCAGACATTTTGTCTGTACTCATGACAGACGTCTTCAGTCATACAGGAACACAGATCACACAAACATCACAAATGAATTCAAACAAAGACTGCTCAGTCCCAGTGAAGCACTTATATTTATACACTTCCGTAATATGTTGGTTGGCCATTTTTGACCAATCACAGCTCTCCTTTTTTGATTGACTTGCTTATTGCACAGTGTTTCAATGCTAGTATCCAGTATTTATTGAGCACTAATGACTCCTGTTTCTTATTTATACTGCGGTCGCATGCTTATATATTTCAACTGCCTCCCTCTGCAATCGAGCAAATTACTGCCAAGTCGAGAACAGGATCTGGTTCACTCCAAACAATATAGAATAGTCATCATTAGAAAGCACATGTTCTGCTATATCAGACTTCTGTGTTTAGCCCAGACCGCAGTCACTTGTGTTCACCTAAGCGAGTGTTGATGCTGTATTTCATGGTGCCAATATATACTTTTGCACAAGAGCACAGCGCCCTGTATACCCTGCATAAGGAAAGTGGATCCTGGTGTCTTTCACTGATCGCAGGCGCGCTGGATCCTCTGTGTTGCTAGAAAACTTCCTTATGTGTTGCTTAACTTCCTGATGCAGTCTGTTACACTGCTGACATAATGTATGAATGCCTTGTCGACCACCTGATGTTCCTCCGATGCATCAATTTGGCCAGATCTACTACACAGCTATGTTAACATTGGATTCGGAGAGGGAAAGCGTAGCAGCACTCACTCTGCGAGTGCGTGGGGATACAGTATGTTCCCCTATGCTGCTTGACGTTTGTACAGTCAAATTAAAACTCATACGCAACTTGAAAATTTACCTGTCCGAAAATTACAGTAAGTCCATTGGAATACTTAAACTTTGTCCTTTGTTATTCTACATCATTTCAAATATCATACTTTGTAACACGAACATGCACAAATATTAGCCTATACTTGTAATACAAATTAGCGCTAACGATATTCACAGCTGGGAAACATACATTCAAATGACAAACTATTGAGTATGACTGTAGACTGCTCAGCAGTATGAACGCGCTTGTGCGTTTGTCTCTTAACTCCCATAGTTCAAATTTTTTCTGTACCCTTTGTTAAATTTGTCTAGTAGTACGTCCCAGCATGGGTCTTCTTATCTCTGTAGCAGAGTAACCATTTGACTGCAGCATCGTATCAAGATGTGCAAGTTCTTCATTAAGGTGCGATTTTGCCTGCGATTATGAAAGTTATCGTTTATAAAAGCTTATGTTCATTTATAATATCTGAAAGGTAACTAGCTGGAAATCTCTATTAGGAAATGGTATAAAAAGAGACAGCATGCAACAATCACTACACAAGATAGAACACTGCAGTTATAAAATAGTGCCTATCAGTGAAACAAGACTGCACAACAGTTTACAATGTAAAGTTACATACCTTGCTCCACCGCCGGGAGGCTGGTCCTTGTATTGTTTGCGTTGCGTCACTTTGATCGGAGGGCGTCTGGTTACGTGGCTAACTAGAAAGTTGATAAGGATATCTTCACAGTTGTGCGATTGTTCGACAGTCTTCAGTAACAGTGGGCTCAGCCACTCGGTGTACAGGTAATTGTAGTAGCGGTGATAGAATGCGGCACCGGTGAGCACTATGGAGTAGTCATTGGTCCACTTTGACGTATAGCCCCATGTTCCCTGCAGACATTTAATAACCCATTCACTTTACTGCATCATACAAATATTAATAATTAATTATTTTTAAAACGTTTGCAGACATGTTTCCACATCACACCACACACAACAATGTTCATTATTCTAATGCACATAATGAACATCAAAAACACATACAGTTGTATATTACAAACTGTAATTTCAAGCTTAAACTATGTAAATTGTTAGACCTCATACATCTATAGCATTAATTCATGGTTTTAATATTTTTATTATAATAGGCATATTATAATACGAAAAAATTACAAAAAATATAGGGACAAAGGCATCATAGTTTCAGGATGTTGAAAGGAACTAGTTGATTTGGTACGGCTGTATCCAGAGGTTAAGGGATGAAGGGATGAGAGACTTCTGAAGAAGGTGATTCAATGGGTTCCTCCCTATTATCAGAAGGAGGGAAGACCAAGACTCCTGGAAAGAAGGCATATAAAAGAGCCACGAGTACATAATATCTCTGATAAGAGAACATGGAATGATTGTATCAAATGGATGTTAGACATCAGACAATGTCGAAGGATGTTATAAAACAGATATAGATAACAAAACCCAAAAAGAAAATATACACCACAGTAATCAGACCTGTAGTAACATATTATGCAAGCGAGACATGGGTACTGAAGTTAGAAGATATGAAAACCCTTGGTGTTTTCGAGAGGAAAATTCTAAGAAAAATTTATGGACCAGTGTGGGACGGAGAGATGTGGAGAATAAGAAAGAATCGTGAGCTATGAGACCTGTATAGAGAAGCGGACATAATTGCGGCAGTGAAGGCGCAAAGGTAGAGAGATGGTTGGTATATGTGGTGAGAATGAGAAGTGACCGAGGGCTACAAATGGCATTGGAAAGGAAGCCGGAGGGAGTAAGAAGGAGGAGGAGTAAGAAGGAGGAGGAGGAGGAAGTGGTGGTGGTGGTGGTGGAGGAGGAGGAGGAGGAGGAGGAGGAGGAGGAGGAGGAGGAGGAGGAGGAGGAGGAGGAGGAGGAGGAGGAGGAGGAGGAGGAGGAGGAGGAGGAGGAGGAGGAGGAGGAGGAGTGTCTCATAGTCGTAAACAGTTCTGTACATAATGTTAATTTTCAATTACTGTATTTCGAATGGCTTGAAGAGCGATTTTTTACAAAACATCACTAAATGAGGGACACAACACTCACCTTAGCATCGTCCCAATAGTGCGAGCGCGCTGGGTAACCGACGATGCGATCAGGGAAAGACTGCCATACTTGGAATGCAAAGTCTACTTCATCGGTCGTAAGCAAGGCGTCTTCGTCTAACGACAGAATGGCGGGTGTCTGCAGTAAAGGGTGCGGCTGAAACCGTTGTGAGATGCCCGGTTCGGTAGCTTCGTGCAGTACGTGCAGAGGCACAGACGAGGGCAGCTGAGGCCAGCGCGCTTTGGGTGGCGACGGTTTGTCACTGGCCCAGATGATGACTACCTGTTGCGAAAACAAAACAATACGCATTAAATACATTTTAGAGACTTCCACAGTTGGCAAGCATGGTTAGAATTTAAATAATGGCTACGTTTTCATGATGTGGCCAAAGAAGATCATCTTTGTATGTATTTTTATCTATACAGAGTGATCCCATAAGATGGTGCCACACTTTGAGCATGTTATTTTTATTAATTATTCCTGAATGAGATGAGATGTGGATGGAATTGCAGTTTGGTGTACACAGTATGTGTGCTATTTCTTATAAATACAAAACAAACCAAAGAATTATGGTTTTGAAGTCTTCTTCTGGTATGGACCACGTCAAACATGTCTTGTATGACGTTTGGTCACTTAGACCTGAGGACACCCACTGTAATATGTGTGAAAAGTTATCATACAAGATATTTTTGACGCGGTCCATACCGGAAGAAGACTTCGAAAACATAATGGACACCGGCCGCGGAAGGCTACGTGAGAATATAAAAACCAAAGGATTGTCTTAAAAACTTTTTTAAATCGCGGCGATTAAAATTTTTTATTCTATATCCACAAAAATCAGTGCTTATAACAAAAAATTAGTAGTCTTATGACACGAAAAATCAAGCTGTGTTATTCTTGATTTAATATTATCTCGTTTATGGAATTCCGATAAAAATTAACGAGCTGTTACAGTTCTTTTACAATAAAACATTTGGCATATTATCCTGATCGCTATTGTTTGGCCTCTTTTTGTTCGGATATAATAATTATTTTTTTAACACATACTGATATATGGAAGGAAACCGAAGCATTCTTCGAAACACGTTTATTGGACATCTTTCCTGCAGAGAGGCCATCACGGGTGGAGTCATCACTCAAAGAGTTGATAACTCCGGGGTACTGGGCCGTGGTCGATTGCTGGCTGATGTCATTCTTTCACTAGACGTTTCAGCCTACTGAAATTTATTTTTGCAACTGAAGAAGCAATTTCAGCCTCGATTATTTTTGCAACTTAAGAAGGCCTCCAGAATGTGGCCGAAATGTCTACTGAAAAAATGACAACATCCGGACGCAATCGAACACGGCCAATAGCCCGGAACTTACCGTGGTCGACTGCCGGCTGATGTCATTTTTTCACTAGACGTTTCAGCCTACCTTCCCTTGTCGAATATTTTTGCAACTGAAGAAGGCCTCTGGAATGTGACCGAAACGTCAAGTAAAAAAATGACAATATCCGCACGCCCAATAGCCTGGAACTTATTACCTCTTTGAATATTTTTCCTTCAGTTTAATCAGTATAATCATTTCCCGAAGTTTAGCACCATCTTCTGGAAACACTCTGTATATTATCAATAAAATGGTGATAAATAAGCGACACTTACTCTGGCAGCGTACTGGCTCTTGGCGACGTTCTTGACCAGCCGATAGAGAGTGGACAGGGGTGTCAGTGGCGAGCCAAGTTGGCAGTAAACGACGGCGGTGAAATAGGGCAGAGGAGGATCGGTGGTGAAGAACGGATAGTCCTGCCACGAGTCGGAAAACTGCGGGAACGTCAACAGAGCTCCCGGCGAGTTGTTCCATACCACACCGTCACGGACTTTCTGTTGTGGCAGTCTCTCTCGAATGATCTGTAAACAGAACACGAGTCTGTGTCACCTTAGCAACGATAATACAAACAAGTAAGAAGCAGTTGAACTCTCTCTCTCTCTCTCTCTCTCTCTCTCTCTCTCTCTCTCTCTGCCCCGAAGTATCGAACTTTTATAAGAATTAATACTGGAAAAAAATTTGCATCTTACAATCGATAAAATACGGTACTTGAAAACATTCCACAGCAAAATCGCTTCAAAAAGGGGCGAGCAGTGTTAGAATGATACAGCTTGTATTCACTCGAACACACATTGCAATACGTATTTAATGTGCTTATCGATAAATTACAATGATCCACGATGACCAACGTCTTACCTCAAGTGTGGTGAAGACGATTTTCTCTATTGAAGAAAAATATCTTTCCCAGAGGATCTGCGTCTGTTGGCGGAGAGCAAACACCTTGGTGGCGGGGATCGATCTAACTGTTTCAGGCACCTGCAAAGAACGAATACACAAACACATATGTCAGTGATAACTCGCAATATTACAGTCCAATTTTGGCTGCTCTGTGCACAAAATCAACATGGTTTGTAATTACGTTAACGAAACTATCTGAGGCAAAATCCGGGACGTTTGTAGAGAACCTTTTTTTTTTAGAAAGTGATTTTATTGTAACTACTATATTGTTACGACGGTCACAACAGATCGTCGTGGACACAGTGGAAACAGAATAATTGACACCAGTGACGTCACTAGTTTAGAACTTTAATTAGATACAAAACAGACGTTATAAATCAACAATGCGCTCTTATACAATAATTCGAGTTAAACTTGCCCAACGACTACAATAAATGTCACCTTATTACAGTTTCGCGGTAATTAACACGATAATCACTTCCCACAGGCCCGCATAATTTTCTAGACCCCCAAAATACAGGGAGGGGGAAACAAACATGGGAGGGACGGACATCTTTTTAAAATTGCAAAAATCCCTGTAGCATATGAAATTAAGCTGAATCTTCACCAAAATCTAAATACAGGTTTCAGTTTTGGAAATTTAAAAATTTTGTCAAGCCAGAGCCCAAAAAGTTAGTCAAAATTTTGAAAAAAACTCGCTAAAAACCATGTTCGTATCAAACTAAAAAAACACATTTTTCACCAAAAGCTGACTGTAGTGTTTAGTTTTAGAAATGTTAAAAATTTGCGACACTGGGCCACTAAAAGGTGTCAAACATCACAAAAAATTGTAAATGATACCCTGTAGAAGGGTATCGGATTAACGAGAATTTTACCGCGAATCCGAATGTACTATTTAATCGGAAAATTAATACTACGAACGGAAAAAAGGCAGTCAAGATTTAAAAAAAAAAAATTGTAAATGCTTTCGTGACGGCTGCATGCGCCAGGCTAGTCGAGAAACGTGAAGATAGACAATCTCGATAATTTTCTAGAATGTTACGAACGTAGTAGTATTATATTGCTACGACATTACAGAACAATCTACGCGTTTATCGAATATTCCAGAGGAATCCGGTTGATTGTTGTGGCGTACGTGATTTCAACATGCGCTCGCGAGACTTTTCTGGACGTCGCCAGCCCCGCGCACTGTGTCAAGGCCGCAATCAATTGCGTCCTAGTGTAGAGCTGATGCGTAGTGTTTTCTAGTAGACGCCTATTAGCGAATATTCTGGAACCTCAGCGGGGTATAAATAGAAGTACTCGGCGACGTTCAGTTTCAGTTTGAGTTGCGAATTACAGGAGTGCGGTTTGTAGTATTGGGGTGAAGTGTTATGTGTTTTATAATTGTGCGGGACGATTCTAATAAAATTGTGTTTTAGATTAGTAGACACTTTTATTGCGTGTGAACAATTTTTAATTGATTTGCTGTAAGAGACTGTCTTGTTAAGTACAAACCGTTTAATTGTAGCCTAATAATTAAATCTGGTGATTAGTGACTTAATTGGTGTCTTGTATTTTGTTTTCCACTTTAGTGACTACGTTTTTCTTCCACCCTTCGTTCGTTTGTAATGCTTATACTAAAGGTAACTCGTACTTTATAAATTCCTCAGTAAATCAGGGTCCCGGTACTTCACTGGTACAAACATTTACAACCCGAGACAAATCTCGGATTTCCGGGGCATCTGGTTGCCCTCCCAGATTGTGAGGTTTTCTGAGTAAGAACTGTGTGTATCACGTTGAAAAACTAGTAACGTCGACCCTGTGGACGTTAGACGTGTTCGTCAGAGGATCGAACTAAACGCATCAGAATTTGACGAAGTAAGCGACACACTGAGCAGCACACTCTGTCGGTACGCAACGAAACTACGCTAAATATCCACAAAAGGCAGCATCTGAGTCGTGTTCACAAACTGCAGATTATCACATTCAGTGAAGCCGACCCGCCGTGTCGTCGTCATCCCACTGTTTGTTTATGCCTGTGTTTAAATGATACGCGGGAACGTGAAAATAATGCGAATACATTGGTGGAGATGAACAATTATTACCACTGATAAAGGTTACTTTGTTGGCGATGGTAATGGTCAATGCTACAAAGCCTTCACAACTATTTAAAACTGTATTTAGACAACAAATACTCGACAACGTACAATTTGGTAATTAAGAAAGGCTAGATATGCCATTAAGCTGTATAACAGCAAAATGTTTACAAAAGCTTTTAATACATTATCCTCTCGGTAAAAGCTTTTACAGCGCTCAGCTAAACGTTATGTAACTCAAACAAAACCTAAAACACTTTATTAATAAAGTATTTTACACCAGTGGCTAAACTGTTTAACCTCTTCAAAGCCGTAATTTGATTTCACAAAGTGGTTTGTTTGGCAAAGCCCCCCACAATCCTATCGGTACTTCATGTAGTCACGCACAGATATTAATAACTTTACGTCTAATTTTACCTAAAAAGCAGCAGTTAGAACGAGGTGACAGGACAAAAGCAAGCTCGAGACAACGTCGATCCATTCCTACCGTAGCGTTTACAAACTTTTTGGGTACCGTCCCAATAACCCGACCTCATTTTCGATATTTTGATTATGCGATTATTGGCATCGATATGTAACGAATATCGCATATAATTTTACTTGTGTAATGGACATCGTGAAAATTTATTTGTGTATGTTATAAAATAGTTTGTTGACGATTGCAATCGTGTTTTAGTGTCATAAGTTTTACGAAAAATGTTTCTAATGAAAATATAACTCCGATGTGTGCCTGTGACGCCACAAGTTGGTGTTGTTACGTTAAAACGCAAACTAAAATTACACGTGGAAACCAATATGCCTTTAAAACAATACTAGCTTTTTGTGAAATACACGTACAAAAACAACTCGAAATAAGGCGGGGTGCTGTAAATATCTGACATTTTTTTTGTGTTTCGCACAAAATTCTGTGAAGTTTTAGAGTTTGCTTAATAACATAAAAAAATATATTTACCACCTAACGAATAAAAATCTTGTTTTCATTTATCAATACGTCGTTTTTTGTTTTAATCTTACTGTTCAGAAATATCTATATATTGAAGAAGAAGACATCTAGGCCTACTAATATATAAACGACAGTCATAAATGTGACTCACGATGTGTATGTGGATGTGAAATATCGCACTACACTGGGGTCAACAGTTTAGTTTGGCAACTTTATATTGAATTATGCCGGGTAAGCAGCGTTTCCTACATAAATCCAACCACAAAACCACTATCTGTTATTGCCAAAGTTTGCCAGTGACGTCAACTTTGCAGCAACGCAATGTCTCAAGTTTTACAGCGTAAAACTGTAACTCGATACGTGGTTGACTTCGTCTACAACACTTCTTATTACACTTTTACAGCACAACACTTTGACACAGACAGAGCCGCTCTTTGCGTCCGGATGCGATCCTAGATGCGGGATTCCTAGACCCCCCCCCCCCCCAGTACCGGCAGTAACAACAACAGCCTCATTAAAACATCCCTCGCCATCTACAGAAATTCCTGTAGGTACTACTGAAAAGCTACTTCTATCAAATTGAATTTGAATTCACAAAGTTAGCTTCTAACAATAATCCTGTATTAACTTGTATTATTGTGCAATTAATTAATGAGGATAACAATTATATATATATATATATATATATATTTTTTTTTTTTCCTGGGCTTTGCGGTTATGCGTCGCAGAGACGAACCGCACGGTAACTGAGTTCCGAGCTACCTTCTGGAGCTCCTGCCTCGTGGCCCTGCCCAAGTAGGGCGCGTGCTCTATAGCAGGCCGATTCTCGGCTGTTGTGCTAGCCTACACTAGCGCAGTATACACCGAGGGCGTTTCCACGAATCACCTGGACGTATACGGTACCTTCCCAGCCCAGTCACTAGAGGATTGTCTGGGAACCTCGCCGCACGTGCATAAAATTTGCGTGCAAGCCGCCTGAAAGTGTCGTCTAAGGAGCGGACGCCAAGTATTATTATTATTATGTACGGAGACACGCGTTCAAATTTTACGAAAATCGGTTGATGTGTTCAAAAAGTTATTGTGAGAGACGCTCTAAATAGACAGACAAACAAACAGAAGACAAATGCCAAAGGTCGAGTTAAAACTGTGAACTCTCTTAGCTCGTAAAATAATCGTGAGCGCGCGCGTGCGCGCGTGTTCCTGTGACTGGTTTATCGCTTCCTGTGGCGAGTGGTACACTCAAACATCGTAGCGAAGTGCGTATATCTATGAACCCTACATACGTGTCGCTTAAAATATCCGCGAGTTCAGTCAGTAGAATTACGACACTAATACGATACTAATAGCTGTTCTCTGTAACACGGTAATCGAGGCCGTGGCCTCCCCTGTTGAGTCAACGTATTCTATCTCATTCTCTTTCTCTATCTCCCGTTGCGGATAATTACACTCTGAAACAGAACCGACTTTAATAGCAGTAGATCATCCGTACCACAGTAAAACCGATATTGCTGTACAGCCAACTGCTGAACCCAGAGAATACTCCGAGTATTACACCGCCACCAAACGTATATTAGTCCAGTCAAATTAGCTCGAAAATAAGCCTCAGATATAAAAAATAGTAGACGGCTGAAAATTTGAGGACATCATCCCTACATGTCCTACTACAATTAAAAAAATAAGTTCACCCCTGTCATACACATCAAACGTCAAAAAAAAAATGGCGAATATAAAAAAATAACGTTTTTTGTTTTTTTTTTAAACAAGTGTAATGTAAATTTAATCGACAATGTAAATTAATTTTAATTTCTTGAGTGATTATTATAAGGTAATGAAAAGTTAATAGAACCGTAAAGTAAAACGTAAAATTATAGAGGGGGCAACCGTCCAGGCTAGAAAATACGAACATTAAAAGCGAAAACGAAGGGTATCTTTGGGAATTTTTTTTCAACTATTAAATCTTTGGATTTGAAACCTTTTGCATCTTATTAACTATCAATTAAGGTTTACAAAAACATTTTTATTTAATCATTAAACTCAATTAAATTTATTTTATAATTATAGCTAGAATTCTTCCTCTGAAAGTTCGTTGTCATCAGATTCAATATCTATGTTTGTATTTTCATTCTCATCTTCATCGCTTATTTCCTCTGGCAATAATGGACTCACAATATTGTCTTCTGCTTCGTTTTCAATTACACCATTATTTTTGAAATTTTTGCATTTTTCACTTGTGCAACTACCACAAACGTCCGTACATAAAAGCCAGTAGTTTTGCAGGAACACTGTTTTGGTGTGCAATCTTTTTTACAGTTACAAAATATCTTTTGAATTAAGTTTTTAGGGGCTACTGGTTTGGACATTCGAATTGGGGTAAGGATTTGTCCCCTTTTCCTCCCCAATCTTCTGCAGGTAAATCATTAGACTTTTGTACTTGTAGGTACACTATAAAAATGCTATTTTACTGTATCTGAAGTTGGAGGCAGAGATTCCAGTTTTACGTATTTCGCAAGAGTTTCCTTTTTCTTTGTACCTTGTTTAAGCACAGATTTTTTTTAAAGCAGATGTACCTGTAGTCATCTAATGTTACTCCCGTTGGTTTATTGTATAGGAAAGAAACGAAGTTTACTCTACTCTCGAAGATACATTCTTTCGATTGATTTTTTTATAAAAGTTTCCAATCGATTTTTAAAAGTCTCATCATGACATTTTTTCTCAAATTTCTTAAAAATACTTATCTTGCCCTTTCCAAAAAAACAGGATGTTGTATCGCAATCGTTTTGCTGCATGAAGAAATAATATATATTGTAACGTTACATAATATCACGGTAATACCATGGTCCAAGAAGCAATAATCGACAATCACCTATCACCAGAACAACCACACCTAAACTTTGAAGTTGATAAAGGAGATCAAGTTATAAATTAAGGTTATAAAATAAAGAAGACATCCTTAGTAAACAAAAAGTACCGTTAAAGAAATGAAGACAAAACGACAATAGACTAGATGTAAAGTGACTAATAAATAACCTAATAGATTAGGTAAAGTGAGAAGAACCGAGACAAAGAGAAGAAAAATGAAGTGGATTGAACAACAGCATTATAAAACCCAACACAATATACAAAAGCAGGAAGAAATAAGATATGTCCTACACCCTATGCAAGATGAGAATCAATACCAGATGAATGAGTGATAACAAAAGAAGCCCAGAGTGAAGAACAGTTAATAACAATGGAGCACTGACAAACTAATTGAGATGACTTGACTGACAAAAAACTCTAATCTAAATTAATGATAATAAATAAGGGTCAGGAGAGTGAAATAAAAATAGTCTAAGTGTAAATTAACTGTGTATCAGAAAGAATAACAAAAGTGCATATTGTAGGCCAGTCATGTAACTAGAGTAAATGTACGGATATAAATTATGAACCGATAATCATCAGTACAGCTATAATAAGAGTGATAAAAGACAAAAAATTGTATACTAAACCTTAAGTAGTAATTAACATTGTTAGTACAACAAGATTCATAAATGAAAGACATAAAAACTCATCATGAGATGAACACATTGTTGTCAACCAATATAGGTGACCCATAACCTAACTCAATGTGAATTGTGTACTTAAAATAACAGAATTAAATAATGAAATGGTTATTAATCCAATTTCTGTTGGACGGTAATGAACTTATATGTTATAAGGATAATACCTACAATAAAATTAGCTATCATAACAGGGAAAATATATTGTAATTAGTGTGAAAACAAATACTGAAATGGATAGTCTAAATTTACCAATAGGCAAACCAATAAACCTTAACATCAATAAATAATAGAGGTGAAAAATTATCATCAGTAGAATCAGTAATGTTCAAAGTAACTTATATGATGTCACACAATTATAATTAGAATAGAAATCTGTCATGATAATGTAATTTAAACATACTTGTATAATGAGACTAGATGCAAGAACGTCTACTGAATTATCAGAAAAGGGGTATATCCTATATTATCAACCAAAGTATTGTAAAACTTTAGAATAACCATTGTGAGTATTTTGTAAAGGACGATGACTCCAAAATTAAGTATATAAAGGAGAGTGAAAGTAAGTTATGTAACACCATATAGTGCCTAAACTATAGGTGAATTAAAAGATTAAAATTCCGGAGAAACTAAAGTGACCAGAAGTTGTACTGAGTGTTTAGGATTAAGTGTGTAATGTAACCCAATCAAAAGGTACAACCACTGAACAAAAAATAATTAAATCTAAGTCATGAGGCTATTGGCATAGTAAAGCTTAGTACCAAATTTAGTGTTGTTTTCACCATTAAGGGATTATAACATAACCCAGTGACAGAAATAGACTGTGTATTAGTGGAAACAAGTAGTAGCGAAATCAGATTGTAAATAAAATAAATATCAGATAGATTTTAATAAAAAATATTGTAATAGACCTAAGTTATAACAATGATCTTTGTCAAACATAAACAGAATTATGGCTTGTGGGGTATCTAACTATCCAAAAAGACAATTGCAAACGACTGACAAGGTTAGATTAGAGCTCACAAGAACCATAAGAAAGTTAATTGAGTTTAAAAATATTTGTATCAATTTGGATAAAATACTAAGCGTCATTTTCATACTCTCCACCCCAAAGCCAGAAACCTTTTTAGAAAATTAAATAATTTTATAAGGGGAGGAGGCACGTTCGATGGAATGTCGTCGATCACTCAACCAATCAAAATAATTATAGCGAGGATTGGCCCAAAACCGACGCCAAGCTAAGCTTCATTCTTGTACTGCCGATGAAGGACACGAGACGAAAGCTCCAGACGCCAGAAGAGAAAGTTAACCTAACCTGTGCGCGTATCAAACGTCAAGTTGGGAACAACCTAACCCAATTTTTTCAAAGGTGTTAAAGGTTTTAATTAACCTAGTAAATCAATCGAGTGACAGTGCGATTCGATTGCAAAGTGTATAATCCCTTGCAATCGCGGGAATATAAAATAAACAAAGGGAGTATAGTGACTTTGAATTAGTCTTAAGAAATTTATAAAATGAACGGTAATATTACCATGTATAGCTTTAAGACAAGTTAAACTGAACATTGAAGGGGCAGCAGAAGTTTATAATTAATAATTTTCGTAGTTATAAGAATCAGTGAACATTATTAACCCTATATTATGAGATGATTTTTAACTGACATTAGAAGGACGCTAGGCCTTATTGAAATTTTAATTTGTTTTATTTTTCAAACCTTTTCTTAATTGCCAACCATGTTTGCGAAAGTAAATAAGTTACCTGCAGAAGGTTATCCAATCTAGGTTTAAGATGTTCGTTTTTTCACATTAAAAGAACTTATAAACTTTTGTGCACTTGAATTTTATTTGTTATTAAATCATTATTCTTTTATTTCAATTGAACTAATATTAGGCTGACACACCGTGTCTAACCTATATGTTGACGCCAGACGTCTTTGAAGTTTTGTATAATTAATCAAGATTTTTATTTATCAAATGTAATCACTCTCCTACTAATCAATCATTATAGTAGTGCAGTCTTCTAGTTTAGTATCTTGCAGACTAAAAGAACTCATGTTTATTAATAATTATTTCAAACCAAAAACATCGTGGAGTATGATAGCCACGAAATCAGCTTGACCACCCTGAGATTCAAGAGAAATTTTATAAATGTAAATACTATTATGAAGTTCGACATTCTTGTTGTAATTGATTAAAGAACCAAATTAATGAGTATTAGTAAGAAATAAATTATATTTCCACTAAATGATTAGAGTTGAGACCATTATTTCACTAGACTAGACATTTACAGGCTCTGTGGACCGCGTACGACTGTTGGCACCACTTCTAGCGCCAATAAGAGAATTTTAAAATTATAATCTTGTATTTAGCTAAGCTTATATACACTGCACGAGATCCAGAGCATCCCACCAAGTAAGTACTTTCACCATAAACTAACTATGCTTTCAGTAAGAATCTACTTAGCCGAATTGTCTCTACAAGTGAATAAAAAGTCAACGTCTCATTAAACTACTACGAACCACGATAACCAGTGAACAGTAAAAAATATTATCTTTAATTCGGAAATCTATTAAACCGACGGCTTCATAATATTTCAATCGTATCAAAACCAACATAAATAAATAACTGAAATGAATTAACCAACAAAAGAAGGGTATAACTTGATTTAATTACAAATTGACGCAACCAACGTGTGGCTATTTAACCCATACGAACTCCGTTATATTACAATATTTCTTGCAAAAGGGTAATTCATTGAGACTGTTCTGTGAATAAATAGTAGGCGGAGTTCCGTTTTTTCCTAATTTCAACATACACATTTCCCGTTCTTCCGGGATTAATGCTGATAGAAGAACCAAAATATCTGAGTCGTCAGCAACCATAACAGGTATTTTATTAGTAATTTGTGAAGCTGTCTTTACAATTAATAAGTCAGCGTCATTTTCTGCTTGTATAACTGTAGTGTTAGCATTTCTTAAATATTCTATTAAATATTTAATGAAACGAATTTTATTCTGCTTGTTTGAGAGCAAAGTATCCTGTTGTACCGTACTACACATTTCTACATCAAAAATAATGTCAAGGCATAAGTTTTTTATTGGCGTGACGTGTTTGTTCAGTTATCCAAACATGTTATCCAAATTATTTTCGTAGCCATCAAAAACCACAATGACATTATTAGATTTGAAGTGTTTTTTAATATAAGCTATGTAGGAATTAAATATGTCGTTAAACTGATTATTTTTATTCCAAGGCACGCGACGACAGTACATTTGCCGTCATCAAACTCAATTTTTTCATTTTGCCACAAACCATATATTTTAGATTTATCAGTCTTACGTAGCGTACCTTGATCAAATAATGCCATTGGGTAAGGCGCAAACTCGTAGTACATGTAACTTTTAAATTCTTCCGCAGTTCCCTCGCTAACATATAGGCCTATGCGTTGGAACAGAAGTGTTGGATCAATAGGTATAATCTCGTCATCTACTATAATGAACTATTACCCCGCTAATTAATGGCAAGACTTTATCTTTGGGTTTGAATGATAAATCCTTGAATTTTTGCCCTTTCATTTTGCTTAACCCTATTTACCAACCTCAAAAGCATCACAATTTAGATTTTCATTGCCAATTACACCAATTTCTTTTTGATGAGGAGAGAGTTCGTGAAGATTAAACCACTCAGTAATTTTTTTAAATATCTTCTTGATCACGACTCTTACGGGCATATCTCGCATCTACATGCTGATCAGATGACGAAAATTGTATACCACAAAAACACTCAATCTCATTACAAATATCGTACGTAAATGGTAAGCTTAAAATCTATTGATGTGTCGTGCTTTCTGATACGCCCCTACCAACTATTCCCCCGACCACTTCCATACTTCGCATGATATCTTGCTCAATGGTCATAGCAGTGAATTTTCAGCACCAAAATTTGTAGGTTCGCCTTATAGTAGCTTATCCGTTTTCAAGGAAATTTCGTAATTCCGTTATTTCCTGAGATTCGCATTCAATTAGTAAGTCCCCTTCTCTTATAGAACGTATTCGCTCTTCGGCATTTTTAATAAATTCGGTCATTTGTTGAATGTATATATAAGCAGACTTTGTATAGTTAAAATGCCCTGCAGCAAAAAAATATGGCATCATTTGTTTTAAATATACAAATTTCACTCTTACTGCACGATTGTTATTAAAAACGCAAAATTAAAGAAATTTGAAGTATATTCTTAATTATAAATTGACACAAATTTATAGCAAAATGAAGAAACACAATCACATCCTGTACTGTTTATTGTGCACTGAACGTTTTGCTAGATCACATCGTGCTTAGCCGAGTTGCGCGCGCATACTCCCCCGAGTTGCGAGCCGACGGCAGATGTGCGAGTGCCGTACGTACCAACGGCAGATGTACAGTTTTCAAAAGGTATTTTTAAAGGAGCCCGGCTTCTCAGGTGTAAATCCGTACCGAAGACTGATAACGTGGGTATTGAATACTATATTCCTAAAGTGTTAAATCTTAAAATTTAAAACAAAGCGTAAGAAGTAATAATGTGAAAAAAGCACGTTTTATGCAGTTAGGCCTACTTGTTCTATAATTATTTTTTTGACAATAAACAATTTAACTAAAATAATAATTACACACCTCAAAAGTAGACTCTTTAAGCTTTAAAATACATGCTTATATATTAATTGGGATGAACTCTCATTGTTGTATATTGGTTTTAAGTTGTAATTTTATGCAAATTTAAAGAAAATCGAAATTTCGCGATTTTCATAGTCTTGTTTTTTAAAAACAGTAAACAATATCAACTTTTTATGTTTTGCATTCTCATATATATAGTATCAGTAATTAAAACCCACATTATCTTGTGAATAAAACTATTACATTTTTAAATATTATTATTTGTAGGATAAAACGACACTTCGAAGCCATCACATATATATATATATATATATATATATATATATATATATATAGTACCTAATATTGTAATGAAAAAATAAGTTAACGAACTACATAGGCGTATACTGTCTGGCCGCGATTGGAATGCGCGGCTTGGCGTCCCCACCACTAGACCGGCAGATGCATTGTTACTACTTAGTACATTCCCCCACTTTACCTACCCTGCGCACTCCAATCGGGGCCAGACAGTACCTGCATCTTACCTTTAAACGAGAGCGTTTAATTTTTGTTAATTCGAACATTATTTTTAAAACTACAAGCGAATAACTGGTTGCGCGCCATCTAAAACTTGTGCCAACTAATCCAACCCGCGCTCTCCGAGCAAAAAATTACTCGTACACTTCAATATTTTTTTACGTAAAAACTATTAGTTCTAGAAACTAGAACTTAAGACATTTTTTGTGAGAAATTTTCTCTACTTTACGGTGGTATTTTTTTATTTTCACTGTATACAAATCGTTTAAAAGTTATTATCGAAAAACTGAATTTTCGAATTTTAAGGGTTGTTTAGGGGTGTTTTGACATAGGGCTGAGGGGTAAACAATATTTTAAAATAATGTTCTAGATGAAAATACTTCTAGTCCTTCTACTATTTATTTCGATCTCCAACTCTAATTTGACTGGACTAATAACTTATAGCATGTCGGGTGATTCACACACACACACACACACACACACACACACACACACACACACACACACACACACACACACACACACACACACACACACACACACACACACACACACACACACACACACACACACACACACACACACACACACACACACACACACACACACACACACACACACACACACACACACACACACACACACACACACACACACACACACACACACACACACACACACACACTACAGAATGTTGATTATCCAAATGGTTATTTATCCTATTTATCTGGTTATTCTAATTTGTGAATTTAGGTCTAAAAGTAAACATTTTACATGTTGACAGGCAGTAAAATACAAGAGAGAAGCGCACCCCTGGTAACTGGAGGACACAAATTTCAAAAGGTTGAAAAATTTTAAATACCTGGGCTCACTAGTTATTGAGGACAACATTGTGGCCGAAGAAATAAAAGAAAGAATATCTACTGGAAACAGATGTTAATTTTCCTTACAAGGAATATTTAAGTGTAAAAACATAAGCACAGCAAGGAAGATTCGTCTTTATAAAACAGTCCTTAAGCCACTGGTCATGTACGGGTCCGAAACTTGGACAATGACAGTGACAGAGGAAGAGTAGTTGAGCATGTGCGAAAAAAGTCCTAAGGAGGATATCTGTTGCAGTGAACGTCCAAGGAACACAGAGAATAAGGACGAATGCAGAAAGCCAAATCTACGGAGAACCAGATATCGTCACTGACACAAAGATAAGTAGAATCCGGTGGGCAGGGCATGTCCAGAGAATGTCAGAGACATCCACATTGAAGACAATTTTTACGGGGAGACCTGGTGGAAGAAGAAGGTGCCAGGAAACGAGGTTGGATGACCTCGAGGACGACCTGTCCATGTTCGGTGTAAGATGATGGAGACTGAGAGCAGAGGATCGAGACGATTGGACGGGGATTGTCCAGGAGACCAAGGCTGAGCTGTAGCGCCAATTAAGAAGACGATTCTAATTTTCAGTAGGAATATGCAAAAAAACATTTATTTGAAAAAATTAAAACATTCATTTACTATTGCCTTGGTTTGAAATAAAATCTATGTTTAATGTTACTTGAAATAAATAACGCCTACCTATACTCAAATCAACTTGAGAAACGAAGATGGAAAAACTTTAATACAAATACGCTACGCTACAAACAAACGTAAAAAAAAAAAATTAATCTATTTTTTATTTTTCTGAATATTTGTAAGTTTTTGTGAATTATACGTTTTGCACCCTGTCAGTTTCAATTTATTCTGAAAGAACGGTTATAAGTAATTTTTAAAATTCCGAGACCTTTACTGATAAACGCTGTTCTTTGGACTTTCCTTAATATTTTGTAATTACGTACACCACTTTCTGCTTAGCATTGATACTGCATATTTTGTAACTTTACATATACAATATTATTTTTTAAGTGTCGTATTCATATTACAGCATAGCATCCATTAAGCACTAAAGAATGATACACAATACGTACAGCATTAGATATTAGAATTATCCAATTGTCCCCCAAAGTACTGGAGAGGATGAGTAATGCTTTACGGTCTCATTCCTTGATGAAGGGAAACATCCAGAGCCGCACCTCCAAGTGGTGGGGGATGGCCAACACCTACAGGTGGCTAACGCGGCTCTGGAGACCCGAGTGACGGCCGGTATACGCTGTCCCTCATCTACTTGTCATTGTCAAGTAGAGGTTAGGTGACAATGACACCTCTTGCCCTCCTTCAGGCGAGAAATTGCCCCTAAAGATGGATGACCTTCCATTTGTCAACGACGTAGGATGTGGGAGGCAAGGAGAAACCACCACATTAAAGATCCTTATAGATATCTCTACGAGGGAAACTGGTCTCTTTAGTCTGTTAAGACAGCCAGTTTATCTAGTCTTTAGTCTGAGAACACCCGGACAGGAAATCGAGCTGGTCGTTAAGCGTGAAGGTGGCAGCCCCACCATACGTCTTAACCTGCGGTATGCTAGTAACATATCCACGGGATATAGTCATTGCTAAATTGCCTCAAATAAGGAATAGCCGGACGGATACTATAAGCCGAGGGGACGGAGAGGTGTGGGACGTCCGAGGAAGCGGTGGAGTGAACAGCTCTAGATTTTCCCTGTTTGTGACGGAAACAAACCATGCTTGGTTTAATCCTTGCAGATGATGATCGAATTATACTTAGTTACGATTGTCCGGAGTAACACTTACAGAGGGCAATGTCGATTGTCGGTATCGATCGTACTGTAAATTCTTTGCAAAAAGAATGTACGAAATATCCCGTAATAAGAATGGATCAGGGTGAGCACAGATAACGGTGCGGTCGCGGGCTTATTTTTAGAGACTTTATAATGAATTATTATGCTGGATATAAGTTCCACTATACACACACAGAGACAGCAAAGTTTGGCGCTGTTGACAAAGTTCGCCGATAGACAAAACTGAACATTCGTTTTGTAATATAATAAGTTTGGCGCGAAACTTTCGCCGACTTTATACGCCCTGTTGCAAACGCTTTTTATGCCGCTTTTACACGAGACTATATTTTGTCGCCTTTTGAAGTTCCACGCAGACAGTTACACAAATAAGGATGAGGACTGAAGTCGTTATTCACGTGTGTCTCTTGTAGTATTTTTTTGTTTAAATTTAGTTCTCTTGGTGTGTTTTCGTTTTTTACGTCTCAACGCACGACCTCTCCTTCAGCTTCATGCTCGTCTAGCAGTACCGACATCCAACAGTAACTCTTTTTTCTTCTTCTTCTCCTGCACCCAGAGGTTGAGGATTGCAATTTCTTTCTTTTCGTAGACAGGTCTCTTGATCATCTCACTCCATCCTTATTTTACCCCATTCTGTCTGGGCCTACCCCTCCTACTATACACCTCAATTATTACGCCATTGCTTTTTAAGACAATATTGGTATTGTCTGCAAGACAATATTGGCTGCGTAAGGCCTGTATTGACATATGGCTCTGGTGCTGGGTACTCAAGAAAATTGATGAACAGAGGCTGGCTGTGTTTGAAAGGAAGATACTGAGAAGGATTTATGGGCCGATCCAACAGGACGGAGTCTGGAGAAAGAGAAATAGTCATGAATTATATGCTAAGTACAATGACATTATAGTTGTCCGATTTCCCAAAATTAATAGATTAAGATGGGCGGGACACGTTTAGAGAATGGATGACGACGAACGTACGGCAAAAAGAATTATGAAACACAAGCCAATAGGAAAAAGGAAGATTGGAAGACCGAAGAACAGATGGTTGGACCAGGTCGGCAGTGATGCGAGGAAGCTGGACACAGTGAATTGGTAGCGGATGGCTGCGGACAGGAATAAGTGGAGGCAATTTCTTTTGGAGGCCAAGGCTCGATCTGGGCTGTAGACCCAAGGATGTATGTATTACGCCATTGATGAGAGTGCCTGGCGTAACATGTGGCAAACCATACTGCTTCTCCTGTCCGCAATGGTATTGATCAGAAGTCTTCTATCAGCAAAACCTAATCATCAGGCACTTTTTCCTGTCCACGATATTCTTAAGACGCTTCTCCAGCAACACATCTCAATACCTTGAAGGTAGCTCCTCTCCAATTTCCTCAAATCCAGGTTTCTGTACCACATGTGCATATGTTCCACATGAAACTCTTTATAAATTGCTTCCAGGTATACAGGGACTCGTTTCTAGACGCCAGAAGAGGTCTTTTATTTAAAAATGCTCCTATTGGTTGTGCGATTCTTCTTGTCAAATCACTGGCGTATCTTCCATCTGAGGTACTGGAGCTCCCAAGATATTTAAGGGAATCAAATTGTACTAGCTTCCTACCGCCGAGAAATATCTCAGCCTTCTGTTTTCCAGGGTTGGTTCGTCCTAACACTAAGTATGGTTGGTACAGCTAAAACATTACTGTGAAAAGATTATGCAAGGTCGTAATTCACAATTGTCTCTAATAATTCCCATTTCTGCTGACGATCATATAACGAATACCATTCGTGAAGAAAGATACGACTACACGCTACGGAAACTTTGAGAGGAATATGAAGAGTGTGGTGTGAAGATGAGCATTCAACAAAATATCTACGAGCAGGAGAGGAAGACGAAGTCGAAGACTAAGAAGATCTCAACGCACAATTGCGGGAGAATAGAGGATCCAGCAGAAAATTTTCCAGCCGTCCTCATCGAGGCAGAGATCACATCAATATTTGTCACATTAGCGGTGAGGGCTACTCAGAAAATCAGTCCGCTTTCATCGTTCTTTAAGTAAACAACATTGTGTTATTTAGTGCTGCGTTCGTCGTGGAAACATTTTCCGTGTTATTGTATCGTTGTAAATTAATTTATATCAGTTAACGTTTTCTATATAAGTTTCTATAAATAACAGTAATAAATAATATACAAAATAATTAATTCGAATCTGTCATTCCATATTACATTTTAATAAGCAAGTCAGCCTTCAGCTTTCTGGATATAGGTGGCACTGACTTGATACTGTTACGACGGACTCATCGATCGTATGGTACAGCAGAAAACAAAATACAGATACCAATGACGTCAATAATACCAGCTTTAATTAATCACAAATAACAGTTTGTAATCAACTCCTGTTTGTAAAATAATTCCTGTTACATCTGTTAACACGAAATAAGAATGTCAAATAATAGAGTCCCACACTATTATAACGCAATAACACTCCGCCACAATACTTCGAACCTCACTTAAATAAATCGTCACTTAAACTGACTCCTAAGCGGCACCTGTTACCTACTTATAGTCCGCAGATCCATAATATGCGTCCTTAATATGCACTCGAAAACTCTAGAGGGTATTTAATTGCGACCTTGGCAGAAACACGCATCTCTGCTGGGCTAGCCGAGAAACGCGCAGTACGACACACTTCATTGTTCAAGAATGTTCCTAACTGCGTAACAATATAATTGAGCCAAACATAACCACGGCTTGTACACACTGTGTCAGTCGGACTGTAACCACTGAGCCAGTCGTTGTGGTAGATCGACAGATGAATAAATCGTCTATCCTATGGGAATTTTGTTTTCCAATATATAGATGAACAATTCGTTAATTATTATTTTTTTAATGGTGGAAAGTATTAAAATAATTTAAAAGGTGAAAGAACAAGGGTGAGTCAATACACATCAGTTGAGCTCACCAGACCAGAGTAGGCAAACCAACCTGGCCGGCTACAGATAATGTGGAATTGGGTTTCATTTGAATCGATACTCGGTGATGGGGAATGGAGAAGACAAAATTGTGTCAGCTGACTGGGAGAAACAAAGAGGTATGAGACAGACAGATGGCACGTCGCAAAACTATTTAACGACCGCAGAACCAACACCACAATTTACATAATGTATACGTATTGGGGTCGCAGTGCTGTCAACAATTTACACAACGGTGAAGATACGTTCCTGTATTTTGTATTTGTTTATAAAAACATACTGCGGACGATATGTGATTTACGACAGTATTCAAAGTTAGAACTAAATCTAAACGAAAGACTTAATATTACTTAAGTCTAAACATTTAATAAAAATTGAACAGAGTTCCTAACAGTGGAAAGATTAAATTTTATAATTTGATTTCTGGACATGTAAAATAATGCAATACATAAATATTTTTTATACTTTACCAATAACCGTTCCTAAACTATGCTTTCGATTTTCTGAGTTGGAGATAGTATCGATACACCACGCAGTGAAGTAGAAGAAGTGATTGTAAATGATTTAACTGCTGAATGTAATGCGAAAATTCGTTTCGTGTTAATGCGTGAGGTTAGGTAAAAATGTTTCCGTCATTTAAGTTTAATGTTTAAAGAAACTAAAATTTCACGGTTGGAAACATATAAACTCTGAATTTATACAAAATTACTTGTATAAAATTTTGCTGATAAATCTTACTTTTAAACGTTTTTTAGTTTGGCCTAAATACAATTTATTACAGTCAGGGCATTCAATTTTATTTACACCATTTAATATAATTATATAAAACATTTACTATATATGGATACCGGCTATCGCATAATTTCAATATCAAAAATTAGCGCAGATACGGTTTTTTGGGGGAAAGTACCATAGTTTTTACCGAAATTTCAAAAGAGAATCACCTTAAACGTGCATACGCCACCGAGCAGTGACATCAGCTGTTTATTTGATTTTCACTTTGAAATTTATGTGTCATCTGGGTTGTAATTGTGCAGTCTTTGCAATACACATTGTTCGCTGTATTAATACAGAAATAATTAGTAACATCTGGAATACGAGGGCTGCCCGAAAGGTTTCAGACCATTTTGATTGTTACGGGAACCCATTCTGTGTAACACGGTAGCCAATCGGGAATATATTCTGTGTAAC
This sequence comes from Magicicada septendecula, assembly GCA_034769895.1. NCBI lineage: Eukaryota > Metazoa > Arthropoda > Insecta > Hemiptera > Cicadidae > Magicicada > Magicicada septendecula. The sequence goes on along the minus strand of CM068372.1, from coordinate 398,999,153 downwards.
ACGGTAGCCAATCGGGAACCCATTCTGTGTAACACGGTAGCCAATCGGGAACCCATTCTGTGTAACACGGTAGCCAATCGGGAACCCATTCTGTGTAACACGGCAGCCAATCGGGAACCCATTCTGTGTAACACGGTAGCCAATCAGTTGGAACCTCTAGACGCATGTGTGAACGAACATTCATTAACATACAAATTCACAAAAAAATACACCACTCGCGTGGGGCTGTGTTAATTATTTCTACATTGCTCGTATACAGGGCCTGACGATGACATTATATTGTTAGGACGCTCTACTTGATCGTTGTTGGTACAGTGGAAAACAAAAACAAGTCATCAATTAAGTCACTAATCACCAGCTTTAATTTTCACAGTTAACAGTTCGTAATTAAAGACACAGTTTCTTACAACAAATCAAATAAAAGTTGTTCACACACAATAAAATGTCAACTAATATTAAAACACAATTGTATTACAATATACCGCCCGATTATAGAACATAACACTTCACTAATAACCACTTGAACGCACACAGTATCGCCCGACAATAAACTGGAAATGCACTGTAATATATCGCAACTATAACTGAAACTGAACGTCGTTGAGTACTGGTATTTATACCCCCCCCCCGAATTACTAGATTATTCCATACTGCGCATTAACAATAAAGGAAAACATTAGACCGTAATTCATTGGGGCCTTGACGCGGTTCGCGCGGCTTCTGTGACAGTCTAGCTAATGCGTCGAGAATCACGTACGCCACATACATTAGAGCGAGATTCTTCTGGAACATTCGACAAACACGTGGACTGTTCTGTAATGTCGTAACAATATTTTGGCGAAAAGCGGACACAAGAGTTGTAAAACTGTGTCTAATTAATGAACGAATTCTGAGAACTATTCATCATTAATATTCGTCTTTTTTTCTTCCGTTGATGTTACAACCCTGGTCTCCCCAATTGAACTCTTCCAAGCACCCCCGTGCAATCTCTCTATCTATCTATCTACCTCTCTCTCTCTCTCTCTCTCTCCCTCTCTCCCCTCTAAACTCTAGAAATCACCATTTCACTATTCTCATTCATTTTCCATTGCTACCCTATACCACCACCTCCACGTCTGTTTTCTGTTTCCCACGGACCGTTTCCTCCTGGTTAGTCCCCACATATATTTTGAGACTCGCATTCCATATTTCGTCATTCGCATCGGATGCCCTACCCATTAGAGACGCTACACCGTTTGGATAATCGTTCTCTGATGGTCCGAGAGTTTGGGTTCTACGTATTATGCCAAGGGCTCATGATTACACTTATCATTTATAATTCGGTCAGTATTAAGATGAGATCTTAGTACAAAATAACAATTCGCATTGCCTATCTGCTGACGCCGGACCTAGACCATATTGTGTCATGTTAATCGTCCTTATTGAGCTGTTAAGTTAATAACTTATAATACTAAAGCTGATACAGAAGGCCGTGTGCTAACGTAGCCAGCTGTGCGTGCGTCTGACTGTTGGGTATTGCGGCTGTAGGAAAGTTAAACAGGCGTAAACCGCAAGCCGACCCCGACACCGCGGCCGTTGCTATTTACCGGCCAGAAATGTAATACCGGGCGCTACAACCGCACGGCACCGTTGTATGTATTATGTTTTGAACAACGCCTGTGAAATCACTTTATTCTAAGCCTAAAAGAAAAATGGAAGAGCGTGTTTTATAGGGATAAAATTTTAAGTCAGTAAAAAAAGTGACAGAATCTGCACGTACGAGAGAAATTTCTGTTGCTTCTTAGCAGTATGACTTACGTTTATTATAATTACCTTCTAATAACTGAAAGATGAATCGGTCGCACGGATAATTATTATTAATTTTTTAATTCGAGGTCAAAACGTTCTACCATCTTGTCCGATGGCTAATCTTCATTAATGTCTGTCGTTGCAGTTTTCGTCGTTTAGTCCTCTATCGCTCATTGATCTTCTTATGCCCTCTAGCCATGTTTTCTTGGGCCCTCCTTTCTTTCTGTGCTCTCTAGGTATCCATCTCATTGTTTTCTTTGGTAGTCCGTCTTGTCCCATTCTTCGTACGTGTCCGTACAAGATTAGTTGTTTTTCTTCAATGCAGTCGATGGTTGTCTTTTGTACGCCCATTTCTTCTTTGATCGATTCATTTCGTATTCGCTCTAGCAGCTCGTCTCAAAGCATCCATTTCTGTAGCTTCTAACTTCCTTTTTACCTGTTCTTTTATTCTCCATGTTTCGTATCCGTACATCAACGTTCTTTTAATCATACTATCGTACATTCTTTTCTTCCTTTCTTTTCCAATATCTGTGCTCCATAGAATCCCATTTAATGATCTAATTATTTGTTTTGCTTTTTTTATTCTTGATTTTATTTCAATATCATCTGTTCCTCCTTCATTACAGTTTATTCCTAAGCATTTGTAAGTTCATTATTAAATTATAAGAATTAATTTACACTAGCAAGCTCCATGATCTGCAGAACTCGCTCACTAATTTGATCAAAGTACATTTATTAATGGATAAACTTTGATATTTTTTCAATTATCAGAAAAATTACGAAAACCTTGATTACCATTATATTTTCTATTTAGTAACGTAAAAACTGTACAGCAACCGTACAATAAACGTTAAAAGTTCCAAGCAATCAGAGCTGTGTACACGAAATCCTTTAGTCTGACTCCCGGCTTGATTTTTACAAATTTTTTATCCCGTTTTTGAGCCAAATGGTCAAAAAATATTGAATTGTCCAAAACTGTACACTATATTCTAAGTGTTGTTAAAATTCGCTTTAATATGATATCCCACATGAAATTTGAAATTTTATAAAACTTTTGCCCCATTTTTACGGCGCTGGTGTCCCAAAATATTTAATTTTAAAAAAACTTAATACTACACTCACATTTTAGTGAAAATTCCTTTAATCTGATGAGCTACATAAGTCATGGTGATTTCATCAAAATGTTTACCCATTTTTTAGCCCCTAACTTCCCAAAATTTTGAAAATTTAAAAATGAACTCGAAATTCATATTTTCGTTAAAATTTCCTTTAATTTGGTACCCCACATGGTGATTTTCAAAATTTTATCACTCACATTTTTGCCTGCCGCCCCTCCACAATTTTTCTGGGGCTCAATCTTAAAAACAGTAGTAGAGTAGCAGAGAGTTTTGTAAGGTAAATGTACGAATAGAACGCCTAGCTTTACGAAAATCAGTTATTGCGTTTAAAAGTTATCGTGGCACATACCCCAAATAGATAGGTAGACGGAAAGACATGTGAAAAACCGTCAAGTTAAAACTGAGAACTCGTTTCACTCGTTCAAATATTTAAAACTCAGAAGCCATCTAATACACGAGACAGATTTATTTGTATGCGACCTTAATTTACTAATCTCGTCCGCATTTAATACTCTAGTGACCGTTCTATGCTGGTTTTCATACTTTTCACAGCGTCCACGTCACACAGCAACACTTTGCGTTCAATGGGACGACCAATGCGTTGTATCTTCCCATCCAACACGATAATCTGCAAACATCGTTTTATCGGACACTTTGTGTTTAGGATTACCGAGATTGGTTTGTACTTAAAACAATATAAAACAGAACTAGTAGCTGGGTACACAAAATTAGATATGAAAAGAAACAATCCGATAAGGGAGGAACTGAAAGTTGAAGAAGTAAACGGAATCATCAATAAGTGTACAGAAAGCTGGAAACAAAACAGGAGAATGGGCAGTGACAGATTCCCCAAGGTAGCCTTGCTGTATCAGCCAAAAGGGAAGAGAAGCCTGGGAAGACCCAAGAAGAGATGGTCCGATCAGTTTGGAGCCGGGACAGACTAAACAATCTAAGCCGCGAGGAAGACGAAAAATAAGAAGAAGAAGACGGAACTAGCTGCGCACAAACAGTAGCGTTTAGTATAGGATATTACTTTTATTATAAGGAAAACCAACAAAAAAAATTGTGTAAATAAACGTCATATTGTTAAAGAATTAATAGCTTTCAGTGAAAACGATTAAGGTGTTTATGATAACAAACTTCTGCAGTTCCTCCAGAAATTATCAGCTTTTTTCAACAGTTAGTGCGCGCGAGAGGTGGCCACAGAAGCGGAGCTGAGTGAAGTGGAGTGAAGCGACTCGCACGGGTCCACTCCGCTCAGCTTTGCCTCGGCCAAGGTCCGTTTGGAAGCTGACTCCGCTTCCCCCACCACACCACCTTCCCACTGACAACCATACTCAGTCAGTTAGTAACTAGCAATTCTATCAGTACTCCGGATTCTATTGCCGCCCCCTTAAGTGACTCACCACAACTCCACTGTGCTCAACTATAGTCCCCTCCGCATCTGGTGGCCACTAAATATGTGTCAGAGCGTCGAGATGCGCGTCTAACCAGTAACGGCCGCCATACGGGTCACATTCGAGCGATATGTGTTTCATCGTTACGTCAAATTCGTTACCGACAACGGAACGTCAGTCGTCGTCGTTGTCTTTTTCTCATCTCCCAGTGGGATATCGCCGACTAATGTGACAAGTTACTCTGCTATCCTTAGTTCTTAAGTTACACATTTAAAATGAACGCCACAAATTGCGCACAAAACTTTGCATTAATTAAACATACTCGGTATAAACATTTACGCCTACTATCTGACGTGAGCAGCAAAGTGAAGTATGTCCCCGACCCGGTACGTACAGGCATAATTTGTTTTTTGTGTAAGTTATGTGTGTGATAAATAGCCTACCAGCGCCCTTTTACTTAAAGCCCTGTAGCGTATAAGTAGGCAATAGGTTACTGGCAATCTGCTAAGGAATACTATACTAGAACCACACTTACTTGAAATAGAAGACGTTCGTCGGCCCAAATAGCAGCTTTGTTCCAATCGATGACTTGAGCAAAAGGAAGAGCCCACCCGTTGGAAAGCAGTACAGGAGTGCATCCGGCTTGCAGCGCCTCGAGGAATCGAAAGGAGCCCAGACGTCGACCTCTCGGCACCAGACAGAAAGTCGAGTTCTGCAGCAGCAGTTCGTAGTCGTACCTGCAACACACGGAATTACACAATATATACTAACTTGTTGTTGAGCCCAAAACCAATAGCAGGAGGTACTGGGTATTCATGGGCAGGAAAACTATGTGCCTATAAATGCAGAACTTGGCTTAGTGCTGTCTTCACATGAAACAAAAGTAATGGATACAACTATTTCACTAACGACTCGGAACACAACGTTTTTTATGAGTAAAAACATAAAGTTTTACCTTACAACCTTAAAACTAGACACTCTAGAACAATTGGAAATATACAAACACACGAAAACAAATAAAAAAGACATCCTAAACGAACAGACACAATTCAAATCACAAGCATTATTCGAACATATCTCACCCCACGCACACAACATCGATCTTTCGAAAATCGATTCCGTCGCCCACAACAAGACGGACAGCACTACCAGCGGCAACCTCTGAAGAAGCTTTTTAAAAGTGAAAACCGGTTCAGGTTGTAAGGTAAAACTTTATGTTTTTACTCATAAAAAACTTTGTGTTCCAAGCCGTTAGTGAAATAGTTGTATTTAGTTAAGTAACGGACACGTCATGGACAATGAAATCCAAGAATAGTAATGGCTTTTAGAGGGAAGTATCCAGTAAGGACAAAGGTAGAGGTAAATAGAAATATCTTGGACTTGGTATCCGGTTTTAGTTACCTTGGATGCGAAATGTCTCCCGCAGTAGACTATGATGTCGGAAATAACGTTAATAAATTTAAACATATATGTGGGACATCCACATAACCTTAAAATACAAAAGTAGGAAAGACACTACGCTAAAGTTTTATAAGACTATGGTTGTATGAGAGCGACACATGGGTATTTTGATACAGAGGAGGGGGAGGGTTACATCAGCAGAAATGAAATTTCTCAGGTTGGTCAAAGGGTGCACGTTACGAGACAGAATAAGTAGTGCACAGATAAGGCAAGAATTACAATTTTTATATTATAGGATAGAATTACGGAATACAAGGGCAACCGGTGTAAGCATCTAGGAAGAATACAGCACGATCGCCTTCCCAAACTTGCTTTGAATTATAAACTCATCAGGGAATCGCAGTGTGGGGGTCCGAAGGTGAGATGGTTTCCGGAACAGGAAGTGCAGCCTAATCCGTGAAGTGGAGATAATAAAACTATATGGTGGTGGTGGGGGGGGGGGGTATGATGCTTGGCTACCGATACAAACATCTCGACATTAGCAAACATACAGACATTAGCCGTATGTCCACGGGAATGGTATATACAGTCAAGATACATTTATCAACCTTTGGTTAACTAAACACAACAAACCCAAGTGTAACATGGTTTTGATTAGGGATTCAAAATAAAATCGCTTGGTATTTGAGAGAAATTGTTTTTATTAATTTGATATACAATTGATTTAATGCCGAAATGTGAATCCGGTTCAAGATCGAGTCGATGCAATTCTGTTTACATTAACAACGTTGTTTAGAGTGCTCTGTTTAGAGTAATCCAACCTTGTTTTAAAATAAGTTTTTATAAATGTGTATAAATAATATATGTTCATTTCCCTTTAACGTGGACTGCAGTTCCTTCAGACAACGGGTTGATCCAATCTGGATGAATACTCGTACGTGGGTTAATTTACTCTGTCCTGCATCAGAGTCGCTTTCGGGCGTGTGGATATATCTCGCGGGCACGGTTACATATAATTTCACACCGCGAACCGATCCTGTTTTTGCTTAACTGATGTATCAGACTTACACCTCTCCAGTAAGCTTGAAGGGTCTATATACCCTAAACGCAATGCTTATACTTTCACGTATAGCACACAATTATAAGACTTGCGCAGTAACTTTTACCTTGCGTTCGTCGCGACCTATCGTCATGGGCCACAGCGGCATATACTCGTTATCAACTCCGAAGCGAGACTTATGGTACGTGTACAATTTTTATTCTACAAGTGAATTTCTCGTTAACTGATTGGTTCTTCGGCAATTCCTTCTTCTAATCTTCCTACCTGTATAAGAAGGTTACGAAAAAATAAATTCACGTTCAAGAAACCTGTAACATTATACAACCTATTTTTAAAAACTCGTACATTTAGTTACTAATTTTTAGAACAACTACTGTTATCAGGTAGATCTTTTTATTACGAGTGTTATGATATAAGTTACATTTCAGAATTATCCGTGTTTCGATAGTTATTCAAATTAATGTGTTTGTTTATGAATATCCCGTAAAATAATTACGTACCCTGGCACATGCGTACTATACACGCGGTAAGTATCCCTACGCACCATTTCACTGCACTGACAAATCTAAAAATACTTCAAACTAACATTTTTCACAATGTTCCTTATCACCTAATTTACAATGTTCAAACCTGCAATCTCTACTTATTCATATAGGGTCTTTAAATGCTACATTCCATATGCAATTATAAATTCCATTGCAATGCACACACACACACACACACACACACACACACACACACACACTGCTCTACGATTCTCGAAGAGTTGATGGTGTCCTTCCACCCGTTTCTCGGCCAGCCGAGCAGGTGCAGCATCTCTGTCAAGGCCGCACTATAGTACCTTCCAGACTGTTCAAGGGCACTTGTAACTACTACGCAAATTATGCTGGCACACCGCCATAAGGATGATCAATTATTCTGGAACCTCTTCGGGACCTACTTACTATATGAAAGTACCTTGTTGATTTTATATTGTTATTTGTGACTAATTAAAGCAGGTAATTAATGACTTAATCAGTGTCTGTATTTTGTTTCCACTGTGGCATACGACGATCAGTGAAACCGTCACAAGAATATGTAATGCTTGCCCGTAACCTGGAATATCTCTCAACTGTTAAACCGATGTGATTCTCTCTCCAGGTAGCCGACTGTATGCAACTGGAGGGTATACAATCAGGACGACACCGTTGTCAACACTTGTCTTTGGTCAACCGGTTCTGCTCCTCAAAATGGCTGTGACTTGCAGTTTGGATACAGCAGATAAACATGTAGGCCTACAGTTTTGGAAAACAGATACAGCACAATGAGCGTCACAATACGGAATCGACAGCTTTCCAAAACACATATGTACTGGGGGGGGGGGGATGCAACAAACGGTGCAGGGCAGGACACAACGGCTTCCGGTATGCAAAACCATAATAGCGGCAACGGCATATGTTGGCAGTGTTCCAGCGCCCTCTACAGTAACCCCACGGACTGAACAGCTGTAACCAACACAATACCGTTAGATTTACTGCAGTAATCCTTTCTTACTCTGTGTGTGTGTGTGTTGCAAATGCGCGCGCTCGCACACATACAGACCCCTGTGATTTTTACGCCTGAATATAAGTACCGCTGGCAATCAGACGCAAAATTTACACATTTTCCGATGATAGTTTGACGCACAGTGTACGTTTTGAGTGCATTGAAAGTAGAAGATATAGCCTATATATATATATATATATATATATATATATATATATTGGTAACCCATCCCTTAGGGTAGTGGACACCAAACTCATCAAAGTTACTGAAGTACGTACCTGACTTGATGAGTTACTTAGGTTAAGATGGAGTCTGTTCGATGATATACGCATTATATCTAATTAAGACATGTTATGTACTCGAGGGAAAATCAAACGTAACACACTATATTCAACTGAAATAGATTTTTTTACTCAAACCAATAATACAGGAATCACTGAGAGCCATTTCAGTAAGTGGATTGAATAGGATCCCAGATGACAGGTTGCCCAAGAAAGTTTGACAATACAAGCCTGCTGAACTACGTAGTATAGGATTACCTAGCAAGCGTTGTGACGTGGATATGTCCCTTTGAGACCGGAACAGGTGATTCGCCTAGTCCCTGACAGAAGAAGAAGAACGAGGAGGAGAAGGAGAAGATTATTTATTATTACAAAAATATATGCAGTATAATTAGAGTGTCTAATTGTCAGCAATAAAAAAGTTCAGAATTTTTATCCTGCTCGCATTTTATTTTTGTAAGATATAAAATACTAGACCATCAAATTGTCCGGATTCAGCTGTGCAGAGTTCATACAAATATAGTTTCAGCGTCCTACTGTCACGTATCTAGACCAGACGTCGCCGCCAAAGCCCACACCGTCGCGTCGTCGGTACTGAGCATTTTCGGTGGCAACTAACTTGTTTGTCAAATGTTTGTAATTAACTGCAAACACGAAGTACTGTCTGGCCGCGATTCGATGACTGAGTATTGTGTAAGGTGGGAGAAGCATACGGTAGGCTAAGTGGGGGTAAACCAAACGGCTAACACACATATTTCACCCTACCTCGCTTACAAGCGGCCGCGTGGTGGGGGAGAGCAGCCTCGATCATCCAGTCGTGGCCAGACAGTACACAAAGTATGCACGTATAAAAAATTAACTTTTGCTAGCGCTCTTTTTACTAATTGCACAATTAAGCATAATTTGCGATGAGTAGGAAATTTTAAAAGCAAGACTGTAAAAGGTCAAAAGACTGAATCCACTACACACTGTGGGGTACAGAGATAACAGTAAAGACGAAGTACATCCTATATATAACCCGAACTTCGATAGCAATGTTAGATAAAGGGACAGAAACATGGATAGCGAAGAAAGAGATGGACCAGACATTGGAAGTAACGGAGATGGAACTACAGCAGATAGGGAAAAAACGAAGGGTAATTTCCCAATACCCGTACTCGATGTTGTGAATCAGCGATAGTATCGATATACCACGATGTGAAGAAGAAGAAGTGTACTAAATGTAAATTATTCTGAGAACTCCGGCTTGCCGGGCTGTAAGGCCGTGGTCCAAAGTTCTCATAACATTGAAGCCGGCCGTGAAAGCTTCAGACAGAATTTGTAAATCATTCTGTTTCTTAAAGTGAAAATGCGTAATGTTCTCATTTGTGAGGGTAGGTAATGTTGTTTTTCTTTTTTGTTTTAGTTTACTATTTAAAGAAATAAAAGCCGTTGTTGCGAAAAATATAACGTTTAATGTGTATATACAATGTGTACACAACACAGGAACATTTAAAACAAAGAATATGCCGGTTACGTTTTTAAACAAAACAACAACAGAAAATGTAAAGTGCAAAATACAATTAATTCTCAATAGTAAGACGAAGAAAAAAACCAGGTATTAAGAAATGAAAACAAGATTTGTTATTCGTTAGGCGGTCAATATTCTTTTTATTTTGTTCAATAAAATCTCGAAAACTTCACTGGAAGCGAAATTTTGTGCGAATCACCCGTCTCACTTACAGCTGGTTACTTGTGATCTGCACAAAAACCGAGTATTAGTGGAAAAAACCGAGTATTAATGGCAAAACGAGTCCTGCCACAAAAAAGGAGACATAGCCTATATAGTAACAGGGCTTACTTGGAGTTGGTTTTGTTTTTACGTGATTTTCACAAAACGCGATTATTGATTTAAAGGCATATTGGTTCCCACGTGTACTTTTAGTTTGAATGTTAACCTAACAAGGTCAACGTCTGGCGTCACAGGTACACATCAAAACTATATTATTGCTAGAAATATTTTTCGTACAAAAAATGTGACACTGGAAACGACTGCAACAGTGAACAAGCTACTTTATAACATACACAAATAAATGTTCACGATTTCTATTGTCTACCAAAAATTGTATGCGATATTCGTTACATATCGATCCCAATAATCCCATAACCGAAATATCGGAAATGTGTGCGGCTACTGTTATTGCGAAAGTACCGAACGAAGAAAATATTATAAAGAGAACACACGCAGAGGACTGAATAACAAGCACAGTTTGCAAAAGAATAAAAAACTTAATACAGTACGGCCTTTTTGGTAGGGCGGAGGACGGAAGAACGGCTACCGTTAAAGATACGGGAATAACAACCTAAAGAACAAAGAAACAAAAGGGAGAGGCCTTGAAAAGATGGAATGACGTTGTTGCCGAGGGGTCCAGTACTGGTCGCCCGATCATTTCAGAAAATAAATAATTTTTTATGTGACCATTCCCTCATGTTTTCGTAGATCAAATCAAATCCAAATCCAAATGAATACTAAAAATAATATTTTTAAAACAACACGCGCGCGCGCACACACATATATGCTGGTAAGGTTATTTTTCATAATACCTGAAGAAGACCAAAGACTTATAATGAACGAAACGTCGTGATTATTAACATTATACAAACTCTTAACGTCCAAAATGATACTATACACAGGGGTTATAGTTATCTTTTAAGGCATTGGTCGATAGAAAGAACAGAGCGGGACGCGTGCCCGCGCACGAACACAACACATTAGAAGTTTATTTCCGTCTCAGAAACCACGAAACACGCCTGCAGTCGCAACAGTGGAAAGTGGTTAGGGACACAAGGGGGAAGGCGACAATGTGTCTGCCGGAAGGGAAGCGGTGTGAACCGACTAAACACATCTGGCTGGCTGGGGGAGTCTGCAGACACAAAACGTTTGTTGTCGGCAATTTGTCTCTCTCGCAGCAGTAACTAACAACGTGTTTACAAATAACTAACTACACATTATACTGTACTGTATCCTCTACACAAATGTTTTACTGTTTTAACGTTCCCGCAAACTGTCTGCAACACAATGATTACACACAAAAGGTGGGACTCCGCTGCGCATAATAACCGAAAAGTGTGTGTAATTGTGCGCGCGCGCTCGTCTACAGTTCTACTGAAATGAGTACAACAAAGATAGAGGGGAACAACTTGTCCCTAGAGAGTGAAAGCTACTGTCAGGACGGACGCGAATAAAATTATTTAAAACTAGAAAGGGTATTTAGTTATGTTACAAAATAATGAAGCAGACTTACAAGGCTCTGTGTACAGACTACATATTCCGGGATGACAATACTACAGCCTAAAGATATCTGCCAACAAAACAAAAGTTATGTATGGCTCACTACGGAAAATTTCCAGTACGCACAAAGATTATTATTTCGGAAAAAGTATTGGAACAGACCTCAAATTTTAACTATTTAGGTTATGATATATTTAGACTTTGACAGACATATAAAATAAAGTCAACAGATTTCAAAACATATGTGGAACTATAAATAGAACACTGAACAACAAAAACAAAATTAAAAGTAAGACAAAATTAAAATTCTACAAAACAAAATTTTAATTCCTTAAAAGCCGGTCTCTCCGAGATATTCCAAATACAGGTCTTCAAAAATCTCATCTTTTTATCAGCAATTTCGATTATGATAATTTTGCGGATGATCTGGTCACCATAGCAGACAATAAATAATACGGCCGGCAAAGGTCACAATTGCAGCATTTAATTCAAATATAGTTGGCCCGTCTCTAGTAGGCCTATAAAAACCAATGAAGTGTACTTAGCGCGTGTTTTTGGTTTTCAATTTTGAACACTCGACAGGTCCTTTGCTCTGAAATTATCTCACAGTGTTACAACACTAACATGCCCTCTCTCTCTCTCTCTCTCTCTCTCTCTCTCTCCCCCCCTCTCTCTCTCCACATCTATGTATCTATCTATCCATCCATATATCTATCTGTCTATCTATATATCTATCCATCCATCTATCTGTCTACCTATTTGTTTCTTTCTTCTAATCACTATTTACTTGTCTTTATCTGTTTCTCTATTCATTTGCCAGCAGTATATATTGTATTTACGAGGCTACCGTTGTTCGTACTTGTATCGTTACCCACCTTCACGACCCTATCCGCCTCCCCATAACGCTTAGTCTGCCAATACCCACCCCACACTACGCTCGCCACTTTAATGCTCGATTAACCGCTCAAGTGCTGCCTACTCTCCTCCTCCTTCCAACATGCTAATACCGCTCTCAAATTACCGTTCAAGAGGATCGATACATTCAGTGCACAGGCGTAGTTTCACTTTATTTATTTTTATAAATTAAAACAACATTTGTTATTTTCATCACGAAATCTAATATTACATATAAAAATACGGAGTGTTTTTTTTATCTATGTTTATGAGCCTTTTCATGTAACCTATACACCAGTAAACCTACATATGTGATATCACACACACACACACACACACACACACACACACACACACACACACACACACACACAAGGACGTAATATATGTTTTCACATAACACCAGGGGTCCACATCTTGTGGATACGGGTTTGGCAATCCCGATGTACCCTAGCTGGATTCTCACTTTGCTTCAATTTGTCTTGGGTGAGATTCTTTCCTTTAGTCTTTTCTGTCTAGTCTCTCTTGACCGCATCTTGTTCTTTTCTGACCCCGGCGCTATTAGAGTAATCGAGGCCTAGGGTGTCTTCCTTTTACAATTTCTTACATTTTGGGTGGCTTAGGATCTTAGCGTGGTCACTGATGCCGATAGGTGAGCACTGGAAATACTAAGGAACGTTCAGTATCAGAATAACTAATACAAAGCCACCAAATCATATCTCAGAAAGAAAAGGGTGAGGGCGATCTCCTGCGCCTCAAAACAGGGACCTTTCCGCTAAGGTATGGTAACCCTGACAGAAGAGTCTCTGGTCCTCCTGGTAGGGGCTTGCGCAACAGGCCAGTAACCTGTTCATGTAAAACTTTAAAATCCTTGTAGTACCCAAAGCAGCCTCAGAGGCCATTGGTAGAAGAGATGTGGATCGACCGAGGGTTAGATGGGTGCCGGAACAGGTTTATTTAACCTAATCCTTCAAGAGGAGAAGAAGCAGAAGACATAATAAATGTTCGACAAGTATCGTTAATTTCTTATCGTTGTGTTTCTACCTGACGCGCGTTTCACACAACACGTAACGTGTAACATTAGACATTTCTGTATAAATCTGTACTTGGAATTTATAATTTGTACAGAAGTCTCTAAAGATACCGATTCATCTTCCGCGAACCGTGAGTCAGATAGAAAGACAAAGATAATAAATTAACAAAATATGCTTGCGGAACATTTATTATGTGAAAACATACCACATTTTATGTACAAATCCTGCAGTGTATATTAAAGATAATTTTAACTAACGTCTGAATGTAGTGTAGTATAAAATTTGGAAATTTAAAAATTACATTACCCAGGGCTTAAAAAAGAGATCGAAATTCTTTTGAAACTGTGAAATTTCAGTAAAACAGTCACAGGCAACTTTTGAATTTATGAGAGATCATACTAAACTGAGGACAAGTTCGATGGGCGCACCCCTCCCCACCCCATCAATGAAAAATAGAAAGGCGAGGAGTTCAATAGCCGGACCTTACAAACATTAACTGTCGCTTTATAATACCCTTGCGCTTATATTTAGCGACGTGGAACACCGAATCAAAAAAAGGTTTTGCAGTATTCTTCATATAAATTTGTGAAAATTTTTCACATTAGGAGTAGGTCATCAACAATCTCAATCAGAATGATCAATATTGCACACCACTATATAAAAATAATTCCGATTAGCGCTTTCAAGAAATTGTAAAAGTAGTAAATAACACAGGTGAAAGGAAGCTTAGAGAGGAGTTAGAAATATTGAAAGAAAGAGAAAAAGGGTTAGACAATTTAATTAATATTAAAATTAAATTTGATAATGAAGAAATATTTTATAACATGATTAAGAAGTAAATGAGAGAGGGCAGATAGATAAGATTAAGAATTATATTTCATAGTACTAATTGGTTGTTTTAAAATAAGGGTGTGTGACTGACCCACGTGTGTGGAGAGGAAGAGGGTAGTTAAAAGGATGCACACACACACACACACACACACACACACACACTGAAACACAAGGAATTTACTAGAAAAATATGTAACTGTACAGATGGTGAGACAGAGTTTAGGGGGTGGGGAAGGGTCATTAATTGTTAGTTTGTTGTGGGTGAGCAGGGTGGGGGAGAGGGGTGAAGGGTTGGGTATTACATATTTTCAGTCTATTCCTGATCTGACGATGAGCTGTGAAGCTTGAAAGCGCTAATCGGAATTATTTTTATATAGTGGTGTGCAATATTGATCATTCTGATTGTGATTTCAACCACTAACACAAATTTCTTCATTAAACATCAACAATCTGTCATCATGCACACGCACGTTAAAACTAACAAAACGTTAAACAAACAAACAATGGCTGAACAGGAAAACATTTTAATAAAAATAAATTAAATAACTTACCACAATAACACTGTTTATTTTCATAAAGTGCATAGAAATGTAAAACTTGAAAAATCCAGTTTGGGGAGAAAGGTGTTTACAGGCTCTGAGCGACAAGCTCGACAGTCATGTTGCGGGAACACGTAGCGCGATTCGGTAAATGGTTGGTACTATTTTATAATATAATACTTCGAAGCAGGTACAATGCGGATGCGTTCCTTCGTTCAAAAGAAAAGACAATTATAAATTGGTTCGCGGGAGCGTCAAACTTTATCAACGGGCGCAGGGTTGCCGACTGCTGTACTAGGGTGTCACACTGAAAGAAATTGTAATCTAAATCCGAATGTTTCGAATTGTTATGTTTACCGTATAATTGTATATTTCTAACATTGTTGTATTACTAAAGCAACAGTAGAGAAATCGCGAGGTTTTGTAATTTTTCACATCACTGAAAAATTATATAATATTGAAATTATTGATGTAATAATAAATGTACTTGGTTCAACATACTGAGCGGGTTCCGCAGCTCACGGAGCACACTTGTACACACGTTTGTTAATAGTTGCCGTAGTGTTATGCAACTAACAGCACAGGTGTGTGTCGCGAGTAGTATTCAGCGCCGTCGCTTTCTTGACCACCTTCTACGTTATTGACCGTTTTAAACATCTTACTAACATCGTTGTAAACCTCTTCCTGTATATCCAATAACATAATCAGATATACGACTTCAACGTAAAATTATGCTATTATACTGTGACTACACACTTTAGGATGCGAACGAATTTACATACTTCGGCAGTAAAATCACAAAGGATGGCCGAAGTGAAAGACACATTGTTAGCAGGATAAACCAGGCTAAGATTGCGTTTAACAAAAAATGGAGAAGACTAACAACAAGCAGCGTCTCCCTTAAAACAAGTAAACGTTTCCTAATGAGTTTTATATGGAGCACCGTTATATATGGTTGCAAGTCGTGGGCAATAGGTATGAACGAAAAAAGGAAACTTGACAGCTTTGAGGTATGGTGTTATTGCAAGATGCTAAAAATAAAATGGTCTGACAAAATTACAAATGAAGAGGCGCTGAACAGAACAGGCAAAGAGAGGTGTTTGTTGAAAAGCGTAATTAGAAGAAGGGCAGAACTTATTGGACATATTCTGCGGCACGAAGAACTACTAAAATTGGTGATGGAAAGAACAACAGAAGGTAAAGGATATCAGGGAAGTCCAAGGCTGCAGTATTTAAGCGAATTATGGATGACGTAAATTGTGGAACTTATGAGAAAATGAAGAGGAAAGCACAAAGATAGATCACAATGGAAGACCGCTGCTATCTTAGGATTGAAGACATAAGAAGGAGAGGATAATGTGACTTACGTTACCAATAACGATGTGGTGAAGAAGATCAACACTATTCAACCATATATTCGGAACTCTTAAACTCTACGATCAGAAACACGCCTGAAGTTCTACAAGGTGGCTCCCCACACTTCTCTACGGGTTTGAGAATTGGACTTTTAACGAAATCCCAGGCCAGTCGTACACTAGCGACCGAAATGAGATTTCTCCTGGACTTTATGAGTATACTCGATAGAATTGCCCAATGCCGGCTAAAATGGTTGGAGCGTCTCAACCGAATGGACGACTGCCGCGTGCCCAAGCAACTATTGGAATTATAGGCCGAAAACACGGAGAGGTGTGGGACGTCCGAAGAAGCATTCGAATGACCAGCTCTAGTCTACCTGATTGGGACCGGAACAAACAATTTTGGTTTAATCATCGTTGAAGACGATGATATGTTAAACGAAGACTCGACATCATCGCCGAATTTGTCTTTTGCTAATTCCTTGAAAATCCACAACAGTATTTGTGAACGAGCGCCGAGATTACTGCACCGGACACACAAGCCCAATGGCACGATATGAATAAGTACAAAACGATGGATGCCGACGGTATTTTGGGCTAAATGTCAATTCAAATACGCGTCGAAGGCAACGTCCAACTGGTGGTTACTGTAAGTAACAGGGACGACATCTTTGGCAGCCTAATTGTTAACTCATTATTCAATTGTATGCAGCGCAAATTCCGTCTGCTATTGAAAGTACGAAAACAACAGTTAAGTTTAATAATTTGTTTTAAGATCCATACGTTCAGTATTTGGCTGCTGTTTTCAAATGAGCAGAGTACTAAGGCCATTCTGAATGCAGGCAAAAGCAAACCCCTTTCTTCTGTCACATTTGTATTGCCTCCCCGTCGCATGCATCCACGCGCACTAAATATAATATTTAACAAATCATTCCGCATAAATTTGTGTCAAAAAAGAGACTCATTAGCACTTACAAAATCTGTGGATGGTAAAAAAGTGCCCACTACGCCCCCACGCCGGCTTTCTCATTTAGATGGAGAAAAAATGTAAGGAAATCTTGGTGCTTTCTTTCTGTTCCGTTTGGTTTACAGTAGGGTGCAGAGAGCTGAGTTGGAAATGAGCCAGCACAGACGTATAATACCGTTACTTATTCATGACGCTGAGAGCCGAGTATTGCTGGCTGCCTAACCCGTCCGGGGCTGTAAGAAGCGTATGCAGGCAGACGTAATAAGAAATTGTTTACTGGACTACGGCCCTGACGTCACTGGGTATTGTGCATAAGAAACAACCCATTTTTTCTTTCTACTGAGATTCTAAAAAAGAAAAAAAAAAAATGTTGCCAACGTCTTGTATATAGACACAACGGTCAGTTGAAAACTTCGCGGAGCGACATCTCTAGCTTAGAGGTAAAACTACAATTTTTCGTGTGCTGCTCTTGTTAATTTCCAAATATATATATATATATATATATATATATATATATATATATATATCAATTTATTCATTGTTTACAAGCTGTTTAAAATTGACGTGTCATGCATGTTTTCAAAAACGGACAAAATCAAATATCGTGATGTGATTCTTTGTTAAAAAATTTTGTTTACCGCCAACGACAATTCAAAACGAAATTGTACATGTGTCACGAGATGCTGCGACTTCAAAACCTACGGTTTGTAAGTAGGCAGTTGAGTTTAAACTTGGTCGTACGAGCATTGAAAACTTGGTCGCACTGAACGCCCAAAAAATGCAACAACTCCAGATGCCGCAGCCATCTTGCACAACGCTTTTTCACACAAAGTTCTTGAGTTGAAGTATGATGCACACGCTCATATGAGATGCCTATGATTTCAGCAACGTCATCCACTCATCAATCTGCGGTCTTAAAACACCCTACGACATTTTTTTCAATAATGCCATTTTTTGTTGCACTTTTTGTGCGTCCGCTGCTGGGATACTCTTCACTTCTTCTACAACCTCATTTAAACTCGAGTGTGCTCCACTTACCGTTGTTTCTGAAGGCGCAGCATCTCCTAACACATTTACAATTTTGTTTTGATTTTCCATTGGCGCTAAAACGTATTTAACAGAGAATTCATCACAACACGATGTTTGATTTTGTGCATTTTAAAAACACGAGGGACAGGAAAATTTCAAACAGTGGGTAAAAAGTGAATAAATTGACACAGATATATCTGACAATTGACAGGTATTCACGCGAGATATACGTCTTGCAGCACACGAAAGATTGTAGTTCTACCGCTGGCTATAGATGTCGCTCCGCGAACTTTTCAACTGACCCTCGTATATCGATCAGTTCACGTGTGTACCAAGCTAATCGCTTTCTGGAGAAAGCATCCAATCAGATCAAATACTGTTCTTGAGGAAATACTTTTGGAACAAATCTCTGAGTTTAATTATCTAGGTTATGTTATCTGTATTGGTAATGAAACAGAACCAGATCTCACTATGAAATTATCGAAGATTCAGATGATGTGTGGCATCATACATACACTACTAAAAAATATAACAAGGAAAGAAGGATTAAGTTTTATAAAACAATGGCAGTGCGTGTGTTAATGTACGGGTGCAAACCGTGGGCCCTATAATAGTTATTATAATGTACGGGGCCTACACGGAAGATTATTAAACCAAATTCAAAGTTAAGAAATGAGTTTCCTGAAACGAACAGAAGGTTGTACAACAAGGCGAAATCGTTTGCGTAGTGAGGAAATTAGGAATGAACTACAGGTATTGTCCATAAACGGTACAATCCAGAAATATCGCCTGGAATGGTCGCAACATCTGGACAATACTGTGAAGACGGAAAAGAGACAATGCGGCTACTCTGTGGAGTAAGAAGACCAAGATAATCGACATCTGAAAATAAACGGCGCTCCAAGGTCAACCAGGTCACTCGCGCCCCACCACGCAGCTTACTTACCGCGCCTTCGCTGCTGCTGGGATTCGCGGCTGTTTCAATTTGTTTAATTATTTTTCTCGTCTTCAGTACACTGACAACGTACAACGTGTGGACTAGAAAAGTAAAGTGCACATTATTGTAGACCCCACGTTCCTAAATCTGACGTTCGCAAACGTATTTTAAACATGAAAAGAAATAATGATTGTTGTAGATAACAATGTAGAAATTGTTATCAAAAGTCAACTCAAACAATTTAGTTAAGAGACACGCATGCGGCGAAATTAATTTTGATATTTTACCACCTTTAGTACAATATTAGATATATTGTCGATCTTTAGTACTTAACGCCGTTTCAAAAGTAATTATAGTTCAATATCAATTTTCTATTTTAAGTAACTAAATAAAAAATAATAAAAGTTATATTTCTTATTAAAAAAATAATTTATAACGTTTGATTGGTTCAAACTGATAACCACGTCATCATCTGCAAGGATTAAACCCAGAATGGTTTGTTCTGGTCTCAAACAGGCAAAGGTTAGAGCTGGTCATTCCAGCGCTTCCTCGGACGTCCCACACCTCTCCGTCCATTCGACTTATATAGTTCCATAGTTGTTTGGGGATGCGGCAGTCTTCCATTCGGCAAAGATGTTCCCACCAATTAGGCCGATACTGGACAATCCTGTCGAGTACTCATAACATTCAGTTCCTGCCGTACGTCTGTGTTTCATCTATAATCACGGAGAGTATACCCCGCCACGTGCCTGAAAAATCTCATTTCAGCCGCTTGGATACGACTGGCGTGGCTTTTTCGTCAAAGTTCCATGCTCAGACCCATATAGAAGCGTGGGAAGAGCAATAACCTTGTAGAATTTTACTTATTTATAGCGCGACTTTACACCTTGGTAACGATGTAAATTTACTTATTTATAGGTGTTATAATTCGTACCTTATCAGTTTTAAATCACAAACGTGTTTACAAAGGTATATATAGTAGCAGCTTGGCAGGGATAAGCAGTGTGATAAAGTGGGAGAAGCTGCTTTTGACCTTTCAGGAGCACCCAATAAATGCAGCGCGAGACTTGGCCTTGTACGAAACGGTGGCAGTTACATTCGTTTCTGAAAAGTATTATACTAAATTATTTGTCATTTGGGCATTATATTTGAACTTAATAAACACATTGTATAGTTCTAAAGATACTTTTTATTTTCCTAATAATTGTTTCACATTGTATCCAGTAACGGTAATTTAATTTGTTCCAAACAGTAGAACACGCGGCTCTGTTGAACCGGTTACCCGGGATTTTCCAACTGGCCTCTTGGTTATGCACCACCTCCACTCCTCCCATGCCTAATACACATTTAAAATCTCTCAGTTCAAATCTAACATCTGAAGCTGCCGTAACTGGTGAAACACTTATCAGCAAAATAAAAAGCATCTGTTGAACTATACGAAGTGTATACATACATTGACTTTAAATATTAATAAAATGTTCTACAAAGTGCCTAGCGACTATTCGATCGGTGTAATCCAAGCATTACTTTTTATAAATTTAATTAAATATACAATGCAGTACTGGAATTTCTACTGTTTATTGAATGACTGATTAATTTAAAAAGCTAGAGTAATAGGTGTTTTTGTAACTTTTATAATAAGTGAAAATTAATGTAATAATTTTCACAGAGCGAAGAGGGTATCTGATGACGATCATTTCCTGAAGGAGAAAAATCACCTAACGGGCGCTCTTGAGAGGAATGGCTATAACAGGAATGCTATACGTAAAGCATATACGTAAACCCTTCAGAGACACCTACAGCAGAAGATAAGAGCATTCTTACCATATGTAAAAGGTACCACAGGCAAACTTGACAATATGTTCAGAAAATATGACATTAAAACAGTGACATACAAGAAGCTGGCACAATTTTTAAAACCAATCAAAGACAGAATCCCGTTTAATACTGAAGGTATTTATAAAATTGCATACAGCTGCGGAAAGGTCTACGTTGGTCAGGCGGTCCACCTGATTTCAACAAGAGTTCAAGAACATGTTAGACATACCTGTTCGAAGAACTTTGCAGTTGCAAAGTCGGAAATTTCTGAACATTCAGCCATAACTAATCACACGGTAAACTTCGAAGAGGCATCTGTTACAAGGTCGTGCATAGGTATTATGACAGAATGGTCGTAGAAGCAATAGAAATTGATAAACATACGGATAACATTAACAGAGAAGCAGTAACGATCAGCACGACTTGGTACCATTTTCTTTCTGGCTTGACTGTACGTGAGTTGACTGACCGCACAAATGCACGCGGAGGGCAGGGTCCACTTACCGGACCGCCCGCCGCCACTTCTACACTATATAACTGAGTTCGCTTGCCGGCCTCACCGTCACATAGACCTAAGGATACCCACTGTAATATGAGTGAAACGTTGTCATACAAGACATTTTTGACGGGTCCATACGGGAAAAGACTTCAAAAACATAATATAGAAAGTTACCTGATAATAAGTGTGATTTTTGTTTCTCGTTTAAGTGGGAAATGAGAGAGAAGCAAAGATTGGAACTGGAGTGAAGTATGCGTTTACAGTCGGATGTTGGTCTTAATAAAACATCCAACCAGTGACAGGTACGCCGAGAAGCGTCTCACAGGAAACAGGACAGTGAAGGAGGCGAGCGATTACTTGACAAACTGAACACAACTGTAGTGATCTACGTAGTACATAATGTTTTGTCGCCACAAAGTGTCACAGCCCCGCTTACTGTTTACTACTGTACATCTGCCAGCTGTCTGCTACAAATCCTGATTAATATCCAGACTTTAACAGTAAAAAGCAATACGGTCTCTCTGCTTATACAGCGTCATTCGTGAACATAAAATCTCTACCTCTCCCACCTTCCTCTTCGACACTTCATCATCGAGGACTGGTTGACTGCGGCTCTTCATTTATTTATATCTTATGGCAAGTTCTTCACCTCCCTATGAGCGTCTTGCTTTACATCCTCCGTCTACTCTAAACGTAAACTGGCGCTTGATTTTCTGTCCCCGGTAGAACCATCAATGATATTTATTATTAGGTTGTCACGCCTTAATGTCATGTCCATCAATTTGTCTCTACTAAGCTGTTTCCAAAGTTTTCTGTTCATTATTGATCTCGCTATAACTTTGTCATTTTGACAGTTGTTTTTTTTTTACTACCCACAGGAATGTGACCATTCTTTGATAGCACAACACTTCAAAGGCTTCCAATCTTCTTTTTTCTCCAGCTGAGATGGTCGAGGTTACGACACTCTCGACAGTCGAGAGCGTCGTTCTGGACGCTTCTCGACTAACACAGCGTGCCTCGTCTGTATCGAGCCGTCCACTCACTTAACACTCAAGTAACTTCCAGACTGTTGAAGAGCACTTGTAGATACGCATTATGCTGTCACGCCGAAGTAAGGATGGAAAGTTATTCTGGAACACATGCGCTATCTGTATAAAAGGAATAGCGGCTGGCTATGTCAGTCAGTTACAGTCAGCGATTTCTTCAGTGCGGATCGAGTGGTTGTTGAGGATTAGTGGAAAGTGATTACTGTGTTATATTTAGTGCTGAATTCCATTACTTGAGATTATTATTGTGGTCAAATTTAACTTGAATTATTGTGCGACACTACTTTGTTGATTACAGACTGTTATTTGTGATTAATTAAAGCTGGTAAGTAGTGGTTTGACTGGTGTCTGTATTTTGCTTCCACTGTACCATACGGCGATTAGTGAGATCGACGTAACAGTACAGTACCGCACTTCACACATACGTTTGAATAAAGTTTGTCTTGACACTAAGACTCACTTAAGAACCACATAACTACCGACACATAGTACAACGACTACAGTGTGTTACTACTAGTCTACGCTTCCCGATCTACACAAACCGTGTCAGCAACGCTGCTACAAATAGTACATCTCTCTCTCTCTTTTCATTTCATCCGCTTGAATACGACTGTCCTGTGATTTCGTTAAAGTCCAATTCTCAGACCCACAGAAAAGTGTGGGGAGGGCCGTCACCTTGTGGAACTTCATGCGTGTTTCTTTACCCGTTGAGTTTAGACTTCTCCTGACAGTGCTGCACATATGGTTGAACTAACACGTAGCATATTAACCACATCACTGTTTGCAGCCCAGATATTCAAAGTTACTTACTTGCTTCAGAACAGTACCATCGACAACAAAAATTGTTGTTGATCCTATCGTACGGGATCACCACCATGAAAACCCCTTAGCTTGGTCTTCAATGTGGAGATCTGTACTCCTTGCAGATTCGGTGCAATGATATAACGGATGTTAATCTAAAATGCCGTAGTTTTTATTTTACAGCACAGGTCTTTAGCCCACGAATTATTAGGAAGTTTTTTAACGGTAAATATCGTCGGTTGTAACTGGTCATTAGCTTTCTGTACTGTAAATATCGTCGCTTGTAACTAGTCTTTCGTTTTCTGTACTGTAAATATCGTCGCTTGTAACTGGTCTTTCGTTTTCTGTACTGTAAATATCGTCGCTTGTAACTGATCTTTCGTTTTCTGTACTGTAAATATCGTCGCTTGTAACTGGTCTTTCTCTTTCTGTACTGTAAATATCGTCGCTTGTAACTGATCTTTCGTTTTCTGTACTGTAAATATCGTCGCTTGTAACTGATCTTTCGTTTTCTGTACTGTAAATATCGTCGCTTGTAACTGGTCTTTCGTTTTCTGTACTGTAACTCTGTCGTCCGTACGAAGCAAGTGCTTTACGTGACGTTTCCTTCAACTGATGTTTTCGATTCAGCTTTCTGCTTTTAATTCCAAAATGTCATGTATGTGTGTATTTGGAAAATTGTTAAGTTAATCTATAATACTTACGTGCAGTACGGTGTTCACGAGAGGTTGCATTTATGCTCTCTCTCCCCTCCCCCTCACTCTGCTCCCCCCGTTTTCTCCTTTCATGTAAGAACAAATATCCATTTCACGATAAAATGACCATGACAGAAACACTACCGCAGGTGAGAATACAAACCGAACTCACCGAACTATTTGAGCTCACCCAGGGTCTAAAACAGGGCGATGGGCTGTCCCCTCTCCTTTAACCTGTCTGTAGTATAGGCCATAAGAAAAATGAGTGTAGATCGCTCAGGAGTACTCTATTATAACTCACAACAAATAGCAGCATATGCTGACAATATAGCCATCATAACCCGTGCGGCTCCAAGGGAGGTATACTTCAACCTGAAAGTAAGTACAAAAGAGGTAGGACTATCAATAAATGTGGATAAAACCAAAATGGTAAGTCAGACAAGGTATACTCGACCCAGGAAAAATTTGATTGTAGAAGAAGACTGTATAGAGGCAGTCGGAGGTTTCACATACCTAGGAGCGACAGTACCTGAAGATGGGAATGAAGAGACAGAGATAAGGAGAAGGATTACTCTAGTCAACAAGGCCTACTTCGCGCTTATCACCACTTTTAAGTCAAGAGTTATTCATAGGCAGACAAAAATGCGTATATACAAAACTATCATACGACCTATCCTGTGCTAAGACAGTGAAACCTGGATATTAACACAAAGAGCAATTGAACGCCTGAAGATATTTGAAAGGAAGCTCTTGAGACCCATATATAGAAATAGGGAATGCAGGATACGGTTTAATGATGAGATATATTGTCACTTCAACGAAGGGTACAAGTGTACGTAAAAACTGACGAGGCTGCGATGGGCTGGCCATGCCGTAAGAATGGACGACACACGAACACCTAAAAGAATCCTTACGGGGAGTATGGATAGCAAAATATCAAAAGGCCATCCAAGGGGATAAGACGGGAAGATGCTGTCGCTGTGGACATAAGTGTGAAAAACGTATAAGTGAAATAGAACACAAACAGTATAATTAAATGATATAGTACTAGATAGAAATAACATATAATTTACAATTTGGAATAATACAATAGGTATTATATTGTATACGAACTTAACGTATGTATAGAGAAAAACACACAGATATAATTAATCATTTCCCAAAAAATTCTGTTATCTTCCCTTGTTTTTTCTGTTCTGCGGCTATAGAATAAACTGTGCCCTCAAATCTTGACAACTGCGTTATAATGTCGTCGGATACATTACGGCGGGTTACAAAGCGTTTAATTGTCTCCAGGGCATTGACTAGATCACTAAACACACGGCGGTCTGCGTTGCTTCATCATCATCATCATCATCATCTTCTTCTTCTTCGTCCATTTCCTGCTGAATGCCATCAGCAATCTCCGATATGGTCATGGCTTCCGCGGTAACAACATTTTCGTCAATGTTGACATAGTCGTTAAACGACGCATGACCTTCCAGTTTGCCCCACTCCACATCATCAACGGGAACATCACAGCTATCTTCATTACTGCAGGTTTCGCTATTCCCGAATCCGGCTTTGTGAAAGCAGTTGCGGACAGTGAGTTGCTATACTCTGTGCCATGCAGCTGCGATGTAATGCATTGCCTGTTAGAAGAGAGCAAACTAACGAACTGATGTCGACGAAGCGATGGAGCTTTGCGAGCATTGAACAAATACCGTACGTTTCTAGGTATCAAATCTTGCTCAAAGGGTATTCGTCAACTGCAAACTCAGCCGACCGGCACTAATTGACGATTCCTTAGAAATGTACAGTCTGTTCAAATATTTGCGTTCCGACATTCACATGATATTCATTTTGTGATATACGCAACGTAAATAAGGAAAAAATATTTAAACGTATAAATGAAGTTTCGTATCTCCAGTGACGTAAAAATTTGATCGTATAAGTGTAAAAAACGAATAAATGAAAAACGTATAACCGAAATAAAATAACACGGAAAGTATAGGAATTTTGCCGGGACCTTAGAAAAAAAACGAGTAAGTGTGAAAAACGTATAAGTGAGAAACGTCTAAGTTTTACTGTATAACTAAGTGCACGCGTCGCTGGATACACAGAGAAGTTGACTGTACGCGCTTCTTAGCTTCTCAGCAGAGTTTGTAAAGTTTACGAGTACTTCAATACAATTTACCTAATGAGTTTATTAAATTTATCTTCCCTTTTTTCGTTTCAGCTACCTACGGTGTGCAATGACACAACTGCCTACATTGTCTGACTCACTGTTCCTCGTTCTTCTTCCGATAACACCCCCTTGGTTTCCCTTCGGACAGATCCCTTTTACCTCCACAATCTTCTCTCTGAACACATTCCTGTTTCCTGTTGGGGGTTGTATAGGATACCAACGCCTATACAATAGTAAAACTCTTGAGACAGGCTTAACGGTTTCTAACAAATGGGTCGGAGATTCGTTGAATCAAACTCAGTTCTGTCAACAAATCCTACTCTCACGTTCCTGAAGACTACATATCACTGTAGTCGTTGGGTACATGGCGTGCAATGGGTGTACGACGAGTTTTTGATGCCTATAAGTAACTAGAACAGATCGCCTAAACCGGTGTTTATATGGAAACATCTAGCGAACAATGAATGGTATTAAGATTTCACGAAACAGATATTCGAATGTGCTGTTCTTTGCTGACGACTTGCCTGTAATTCAGAATCAAGAATCTGCTGTAAAAAAATCTGCTTAAGCTTCGTCAGTTTTCCAAACAATACAATATGACAATCTCCACTACCAAAACAAAAGTAATGGCATTTTGATGCAAGGAATCGAAATGAACAAAAATGTGTTCATAATAATTCACGATCAAATTGTAGATCAGGTGAACTATTTTAATTGTATTTGGAAACTGATATTGGTAAGACAAAAATTGTGATATTGATGTTAAGTTATGTAAGTTCCAAACAATCCGTGAGACAATCAGCCGTATTTTTAGAAACAAGGTACGTCGAGGTAAAAAATTAAAGTTTTACAAAGTTCCGGCGGTCCCTGTACTGTGAATTGTGAACGACAACCAAGAAACTAATCAAGAATCAAGTGCATCTATATCACAACTGTTGCTGTAGGTGATGTCACACAGCAGTTAGTAGAAGTGCGATATCAGTCAGATTCGGTTACTGACAGTAACTACTGTACTTTCAACATTTTGTTAAACAAAATTGAAACTTAGGAATTTTGCATTAACTATAATATTGTTACGACGTCACAGAACAATCTACGTGTTTATCGAACGTTCCAGAGAGATCCATAATGTAAGCGTGCTACTAGACGCATTTTGCGAGAATCTTCTGGACTGTGCCGGGCTTCGCTCGGGCGGTCGGCCTGTGTCAAGGCCGCAGTTAATTACGTAGTTCATACGCACGCTACGACGCAATTAGGAATCGTCTAGATATTCGACTAGCTATAAATACCGGTACTCAAACGACGTTCAGTTTAGTGTGAGGCGAATTTTTGACTGTGCGGTTCGAGAGTAACTTATTAGTGCGATATATTTACAGAGCGGTTCGAGTTATTACTGTGTACGTTCAAGTAGTTATTAGTGAAGTGTTGCTTTTATATTCGGACGGTATAATTGTAATACAATTGAGTTTTAACATTAGTGGACATTTTATTGCGTGTGAACAATTTTCATTTGATTTGTTGTAGACACTGTGTTGTTAATTACGAACTGTTCAACTGTAAAAAGTAAAGGTGTGATTAGTGACTTAATTGGTGTCTTGTACTTATTTTGTTTCCACTGTACGTACGACGATCGAGCAGAACGTCGTAACAATATAATCTTACTGAAAACATTGCCGTTACAGTGAATAAGTATCAGTGCGTTAACAAAAACAGTAGATAAATTAATATAATTCGTCAAAACTACTAAGTTTATAGACATAAAGTATTTACATTAACAAATTCAAATACGTGATAAGATATAATGTATCTTATAAACATGAGCAAGCAAATAACGTACGCGTTTACCCTCGTTAAAAAACTTGAAGAAAACCTCAGCTGTGAAAACTAACTACGTACTATTTACAGAGGTAGGTTTATGGTAATTTGCGACTGGCCTCACAGTCGGGTAACGGAGCTCTTGAGCGGCTAATCGAGCATAAAATATGGCGGTGCGGAGGGGAGGGTCGTGTGTAAAGTGCTGGCTAAGCATTGTAGTGGGGGGGGGGGGAGGCCGGCTAACGACAGAGGCCGTAAACACGAGAACAAACAACACGCGCGTGGAGCACTTAAATAAATAAACACACACAGAGAGAGAGAGAGAGAGAGAGAGAGAGAGAGAGAGAGAGAGAGAGAGAGAGAGAGAGAGAGAGAGAGAGAGAGAGAGAGAGAGTCTGGTTTACCTACTGCAACGGGAGTAATATTATGTTATTGGTAAATCGGCTGAATCAGTTTTCACGCTGAATCGACAAATGCTCGATCTAAACCAATGTGCAGAATACTTTAGGCTACAGTACGCCAACTTAAACCTCAGAAATAATGGTGAAAAATACACGCTGAACGCGCGAGGGTTTTACGATCGTATGCACGCTTACATAAAATACAACAATGACGATAGCAAGTAACCACAATGTTAAAGCTACGAGGGTTGGTAGGCACAACAGGGCAGTGAGTATACACAAAATATAAACCTACAGGGAGCAGGCGACATGAAAGAATACCATAATAATTGCTCGTAAGCGTGGTGATATTACAGCTGGATTCTGCGATTTGGAGAAGGGCCTAAAACGAAGAAGATAATGCGAAGGGATTCCCGAAGGTTCGAAGGAGTGGAAATCCAGGAGAAGGATGTCCACACTCCAGTGTATTTGAAATGAAGAGATCGAGAGGCAACTCATGTTGAAAAAAAAAAACAATTTTAGACACCATACATAAAAAAAGCTCTGCATAGTATGAAGAACAGGGAGGTTAGCAACAAGGAGACTGCTGGAACGACAGGAGCCTCTGTTGTGCAGGATGCGACAGAGGCAGTAGCTGCAGGAGAACCTGCACACGCATGGATAGACAGACAAGCAATCATACCAATATATAGGTAAGATACGACACGTTTTCGTGAAGACCATACGATTTTAGATACCACAAATACCTCCAAAGCGCCTGATACGAATGGCAACGTGGAACAAATGGCTGGCGATCGTTGGTCCAGAAAGTTGCAGAACAGAGCCACAACTAAGGAGGTGGTAACGGGGTAAACCAGCACCCTCTACAGGACAAGGCCCCGAAGGTGAATATGCGACGTCACTAGACCACACCATACTGTTATGTTCCTAACAGTAAGGGTTTTTTATATGAACAGAGTACTACTCGTAAACTGAGCCCTTATTAGTGTGATTTGGGTGGTGGGTAAAGCCAGGACATTGTGGAAGGAGGACATACGATGAGACGAAGAAAGGAGGCTTGCCAAAAGGAGATTGAAATGACAGAAACCTTCGCCATATAGGATGCGACAGACGCAGTAGCACATGGATGGATGAATTATTGGTAAGTAAAGTACACAGGCAAGTAATTATAGTTTTAGATAAGCCGTCTAGTAACCAACCAAACCCGAATTAAATAACAGTTACGCCTCAGAATACGTAAACAGAGAAAGACAAACACCGTCGAAAGTAAGAGATTCACAACAGGAGGGTGCGGTGGAGGCAGAGACAGCGGAATTACCCCCGTTTCCATCTCCTAGGTAGAACCCAGTTTAACAACTTTCTGGACCAATGATCACCAAGTGTCCGTTATACAGTACATGGCCATACCGTATGGGGTACGTCGAATATACGGTATCTACAATCGCATTTCTATACGAATTTATCTTCCGATATATTCATTTCTAATGCACTGAAGTCTGGACACCACACAAAATACGCTTTTAGAATTTGGGAGTTCATCTCCAAGTTTCAGAGCCATACATGACTATGTCTTATAAAAAAACGATGTAAATTCTCTTGTCCGTAAATTGTCTCTTGACGAATTAAATTGTCTTGTAAACACTACACAGCACAGAATTCAGCTGACCAATAACCATATTTGCCAATATCTAGTATGTTATTACTTCATGTTCCCTGCTCTCGTTAGGCTAATGTGCTTTCTGTATACTTGCGTTAACCTGTTGTACCTACATTTTCAACATTGTGGTTACTTGTCTTTTGTGTGAGCGTTTTGGCGATCGTAAAACTCGCGCGTTCAGGGTGTATTTCAATTAATTTTGCCTTGCTTTCTCGCGTTTCTTTTTATCGGGAATTAATATGGACTGTAGCGCCATTGGAAATGAATAGAATTCATAATAAATGGTTGGCGGTATAGTCACGCTAAATGGTACTGGGTATTGAGAAGGCACAAAGAGCCTGCAGGAAGTAGCGAGTGCTAAAGTCTTGCGGTACAGGAATCAGTCGTGATACACAGTAAACCAAAACAATACCTAAATAGAGAACGGACACAGTAGAAAAAAAGTTTACGACGATCTTCTGGAAGACGCGCAAAAAGGAAAAAGGTTATGGGACTTGTAGCAGACATAGTCTATTACGCGAGCCGTGACAAAGGGCCTATCTGCCGATTTTGAGTCAGTGTCCATGTAATTTTTTTATTCCTTTTGCTATCGTTTCCTAAAAGGTTCTAGAACAAAGTTAAGGAAACATTTTGCCCCGCTCTCACCACTAAAGGGTTGAAAACTACCCCTAAAGGGTTGAAAATATGAAACGACGCGAGGATGCATTTTCAAGCCCTGAAATTAGGTACTTATAGGTTTTTGGAGGTGCTAATTACGATTCTGATGTTCAAAATTCGACGCAATGGATAGTTTTGAAAGGGTTGAAGCAGACTATAATTAGGGGGGTGTAAGTATTCAACTTCGCGTGAATGCCGGTTAAAGCCTCAAAAGTGAGTACCTATAGGTTTGTGGGAGTGCTGAGGTTTTTGGGAGTGCCGATTTTGGCGTCAAGGGATACATCCGACGCAAGGGTTGAAAACCACCCCTACATGGTTGAAAAAATGAAACAACGCGAGGATGTACTTTGAAGTCCTGAAATTTGGTACCTACAGGTTTTTGGGGGATGTTTAACCTACAATTACTGCATGAGACTGAACTCCGTGTCTCTGATGGAGGGGATAAAGTATGAGCGAGTGTGTTTGTGTTAGTGTCGTTAGTTTGCCAAGGCCAATAAATCAAGACATCAGCATGGCCCTGTTCACAGTCAGACTGGCATCCACTCGCAACGGCAAGCAGTCATTACACTTTGTAATTTTACTGCAGTCTGATTTTCACCGTTCAAAAACGTATATTTTTTGTGTTCACAATTTAGTACTTTTCAAGTAGTTGTCTTATAGTAACATTAACAATTCGAATTTGTGAACTATCGGTTAGGATTACTGTACTTATAGTTACTTTCAGTTAGTGAGTGAATTATTCTGTTATTTGTTTATTTGTAGGTGTCTGTTCATAATCACTCTTCGACATCCATCGAAAGAAAGAAACTTAAGTTTCGATGTTCACAGTGAAGGTCACGAAATAATTAGTAATATAGGCCTAATTGAAAAATGTGATGAAGAAAAACAACAAAACTCAATGACATACCCACTGAATCAAGCAACAAAACGAGCTGCATATTACTGTAATACATCGGAAGGCTTCGTTAAATACTTGAGAAAGCAAAGGGAATGCAGTCCAGAAGAAAAACTCTACATCGTGGAAAAACGTAAAACATGTGAGAAAAGGAAACTTTTTCTTGATGATTTTGATTAGTGTGTAGTAAGAAATATTGTTCAATATTTTTATAAAAATCAAAATGTGCCCATGTTAAAAAACTCCTGCCTATGAAGAAAGAAATAATTCATTTCCCGTGGAGCGCTAAATTTTCACGCTAGTGTTTAAAGTGTGGTATTCAAGTGGAAGAAATGTAGAACTAAAAGAACAGTGTTAATTGAAAAACCAGAAATTTTAATGATGCATTACAAGTACCTTGTGCAAATTAATTAAACGTTTTTGGGAATCTTGGAGGAAATATATTTTTTTAAATGAGAGGAAAGTGACCGTTGAGTGAGTTCTGCGAATGTAATGTGAATCGGTATTTCTCAGTAGTCGTTGGTTTGTTTACACCACTGAGCGTGACTACGCGTGCGCATGTCTACGCTCTCTTTCTAAGTCAGAGACTTGGGAGTTCAGTCTAAAGCAGTACTTAAACCTCACAACATTAATAACACTTAACAAAATATTACAACCCTTGCACAATAACAAACAACTCCGACGCTCAGGTGATGCTCCAAAAAAACACGTGTCAGCTGTTTCTGATGCTTGAGGGTCATCTGGTCTCCGCTAGAGGGTCCGTATTTTTAGCGGTCATAATTCAAAATTCAGTCGAAAAAATATGTATTTCATCCATGCTTATAAAATTTAATCAAAGAAAAGTCGAACCGTAAACATTATATTATTTTATTAAATTAAATATTCCATTGATATACCGAACCAGCAGTACAGACAGTGAGAAATTGCAACAGATATTCTTTTGTTTACAATAGACGTTAAAAAATAATAACGATACTTAATTTTATTGTCAATTTAAAAAAAATTTAGTTTAGTATAAATTAATAGGCTCTCAGGGCCGCACCCGAACATATAACTTACGATAACAAAATCTAACTGTTGGAGCGCGTTTACATTTTTGTTCATAACTCGGTCAATTTTTAAGAAGAAAATTTCAAATAAAATGCATTTTATAGGACATTTAAAGAGCTACAACTTTTTTCGTACGCACTATAGTCGAAAACCCTACTGTACACTAGATATTTTGCCTAGAAGTCAAAAATTGTTTCCACGATGTCGGGAAAATACACCTTTAAACTGCTGTAACTCATCGAATTTAAGTCGTAAAGGAATTTAAAAAAAAAAAAAAAAAAAAAATCAAAATTTTTATTTTTTATAAGCTTTACTTTTGATCTATATCAATGTTTCGATAAAACGCATTGTTAATAACAAAGGCGTAATAAATAACAAAGATATTTAATAACAAAGGCGAATTTTGGCGAAAATCCAAAAACTTCAATTTTCTTAAAACGGTATGCGTTACTGTACAGCAATACATATATGCTTCAAAAAATTTGAGGACATTGCTAATATATTAGACAACAGAAAACTACAGTATCTTGGCTTAATTTGCATATTTGATAAAATGGCGGACATCCCTTTTTAAATTTCTTGGAAAAAATTTTCAAAAATTATGATAGTTTCCTACATACCTTCCTTATTTTCCAAGCTAGACAAGTGTGATTAACACATCATTTTTTAGGAAATAATATAACTTTCATTTGATACTAATTTGGTTACGATCGAATCATTTTTTGCCGAGTTATATTAGTTTTAAGTACGTTATTTGATCAAAAAACGGTGAATCGCTATCTTGTTTTGGCTGTATCGCGAGAACCATTTGAAATAACGAAACTAAATAAAGTGGAAATGTTAATAGGCTAATAGGCTTTAATTATTATTGATAAAAATTTTGGAAAAATGGCGTCGTTTTTGAGTTATTTGCAGATTAATATTAAAAAACGCGTGTTTATTTTATTTTATTTTTTTTTTTTTGCAAAACTTTGAAGCCTTGTAACTCGCAAACAACGCATTTTTTCGAAAAAGTGTATACCACCTTTTTGCTTAGAATTTCATTCTCTATCGGTTCCCAGGATTAACTAAATTTTGTTTTGTAACCCTCGAAAAGGGGGTGAAAACAACCCCTAAATTTAAGAGCGGGCCAAAAAATTTCCATAACTTTATTCTGTAACCTTTCATGAAGACATTGCAAAAAAAATCAGAAGGATCCATGGACACTAAACTCAAAATCGGCAGAAAATTCCTCACGTAATAGACTAACAGTCACAAACAGGTAACTGGCCTTTGATTACATATTTTAAGAATTCTGCTTTGAAAGGAATGTTCTCTGTACATGCCTGGACAATTGGAACCTTTGAAACCTCTAAATCTCCAGTATGTAGGGCATCATGCAAATAGCTCAATTCGTGCGTGGTCCATAGAACTCCTCTTATCTCCTTAACATTTTCAATTCTGCCAGGACTTCTTCAGGACTTTTTATGACAGGCCGTGATTCGCATACATAGAATTAATTACAAATGGTATTGTCAGAGTTTTATTCGTTTGATGGAGGTTATAAGTTCAGGTTCATGGGTAACATGATAGATAATGACGAGTCCATAAACACGATGATAAATGACATGATAGAACAATACATTACAGGACACAAATACAAAACAGGGCATACTATGGTAGCAGTACACTATTGAGAAGCAAACCCTTTAGTCGTAACACAAAAATAAAAATACATATAAGACACTTATCAGACCAGTTGTTACTTATACAGGCGAGACATATACCTTAACAAAAAAGGAACAAGAAACACTAAGAAGGTTTGAAAGAAAGATTGTAAGACGTGTCTATGGCCCGGTTAAAGAAGATGATGGATGGAGAATAAGGAATAACCATAAGATAGATGAGATATTCAAGCATGAGGACATTCTAAGATTCGTAAAGGCTCAACGAATTCAATAGCTAGGTCACCTAGAGCGAACGGATGATCAGCGTATGCCAAAGAAAATCCTCAGGGCGCAAGTCTATAAAGGGGGTCGACCTGGGATGAGATGGTTGAATGATCCGCTGGAAGATCTAAGAAGAATAGATGTGAGCGGTTACGCTGAGATGGCGATGGATAGGACAAGGATGTTGCATTGGATTCGGTTGGAGAAGATTGGTGTTGAAAACCAGGGCTCTCGAAGGGCTGTAGTGTTAAAGAAAAAGAAGCTGTCAAGAGCTTTATATCTGCGACCTGTTATGTCCTTTCAAAATAACACTGATTTGTTGAGGACTGCAGATAGAGTGCTCAAAAAAATATTTTAGTGCCATTTTATTGTTCTACGACTAGTTATTGGACTATGCCGGTACTTTGGTTAACTTTATTCCCTAAGTATGCGACGGTTAAGTATACCTGAACTTTGTTATTACCAAACGTTCAAGTGTCAAGGGAAACAAGAAACAGAAATAGCTGGAGAAGCACGAAGACAAGAGATGAAATAGAAGATGAAGACTAAAATGATGATGACGATAAAGCAGGAAAAGTAAGACAAGACGGATGACGATGAAACGAAAAGTCGTTGTAGTCCAGTCGATTGTTTTCTTACAATACAGTGCGTTGGAGATGAGAATACACCGACTAACTGCATCTGCAGCCGAGATCTGTGTACGTTGATACGCACCGACTGCAATACATTGGCGCCACAGTACTCTCCGCTGACGTCACGACTGTGGCTGAGCAATTTGTCGTTACTGCCTACGCTTCTTACAGCCGCCCGGTCGGGTAGGTTGCCAGCAATACACACCCTCCAACTCTGTGTCATGAATAAGTAACGGTATTACGTACGTCTGTACTGGTTCCTCGTGTTGGCTTGTTTCCAAAACGGCTTTCACCCCCACCCCCCCCCGCAACCCCTCGCAAACAACACTAAGAAAATGGCAAGCTTTCTTTTTATTGTTTCTGCATCTCAAAACGAGAAATTTCTCCAGTTTACGCCAGCGCGGGGGCGGACTCGCTCTCGCTTATGACTTAGTCTGTATATCTCCAGACTGTGGAAGTGAATTATGGTGGCGCGTTGACAGTCTGCGTTTCTGTATGAGGGAGAAGGAACGAACAAACAATACCGAAAAGGAACGGGTTCTGTTCTTCTATCTTTGCTAAAAATGGCTGCACTGCGTGGTAAATTTGTAAACAGTTGGAAGGGAGAGTATTCTTATCACATCGATTACGAAGCTATCGATTCAACGTATTTGCTAACGTTTAAAGGTATAAATCTCGCCGCGCGGTATTTGAAAATGGTAGGAAAATGACGACGGTCACAAAGGACCACACAACTATGGTCAGGACATTTAACAGTAACAAATTTGTGTTAATAATATACGACATATACTGCCGCCAAACTATCTCGATACAGTAAATCAAAACTAAACTTATTGTAGTTAATCACAAAGCAAAAAGAAAACAAGAATTTGTGTTCGTTGGCAAGAAGTTAGCAGTATACAAATACAACTGCCGGCAGAGGCGTGTAGCGCGTGCGGTATTCAACACCGTCTCAACTGCTGTGCTCGGTTTCTTTTGTCAGTATACAAACGATTTTAATGTAATTGCTTGTCAATACTTCTTTGTTTGCCAATATTTTGTTTGATAACGCTCTATTGTAACTTGAAAGACATGTTATAAGACATGTTGAAAGAAAATATTATACAGATTTTCTCTATTGTAAGTTGTTTCCAGATTTTATGGATCGTAACGTCGAGTGTAAAATATTACGTTGAAAACAGTCCGAGTGGAACATATGATTTATGTGCAACCAAATTTCAAATACATTAAGGATAAACGGCCGTAAGGAGTGGAGGATCAGTCTTTATAAGATTATGGCGACCGTGTCCACGTTACATTATGATACGGAATGTTGGGTACCAACCCGTGTGGAGTTGCTAGTCTCCCATCGGGCGCCTGCCCATGTGGCGGATAGGGGTATGCTCGTATGCTCATCCGATATGATGGGTACCGGGGAAATAATATACGGGACAACTAGCAGCTGCTGTCTTGTAGTTCGATATTGGTTTATCAAAGGCTAAAGGAAGTAAATCTTGACTAAAAATTGCCTGGTCCTCCAGGTCGGGGGTTAATGCAATGGGCCAACTCCCCATTCATTGGGAAAAAATGTTAAAAAACAAATAGATTGCAACCGGATGGATTCAATAAAGGTAAATGAGAATTCAATCACTTCTGTAATCTATGGTTCCGGAAAATGTGTAAACATTCTACAGCCGGATTAATAATAATGGTGAGTACCAAGCCAGAGGACTTGAGGATGGCCTGGAAGACAGCAGCAATGAAATTCCATCGGCCGGTACAGGGGTGTTCAAGACTGGATACAATGCGTAACGACTCTTACATACGAGCTGAATTAGAGCTAGTGATCACAGCTCAACGTTAAAAGATAACTGAGCAACCATGTCCTACACACCGAGATAGAACAGAATACCTCCAGATAAAATACTGAGGACAAAATTAGAGTATGCCCCAATGTGTGGCCCACCGAGGTTGGGATGGTGAAGTTTGAAACATGCATAAATACCCAAAACTGGACAGACGACGACAAAGCTGTAAACAATAAAACAAGGCTCTTCTACCTTACGATGACGTCAGAATAGGTGAAGAGATGCAGTGCAGTGTGTAAACATTGTACAGCCGTAATAACAATAATAATAAGAGAAAACAGTTTTAAATGGAATGGGCGCGTGGAAAGGATGGAAGTAAAACAGACTACCAACACATGTTCTCACGTAAAAGCAAGAGTGTATAAAGCAAAAGGAAGAAGAAACAGAGACGGAAAGAGAAAAACGTGTGAACCGTAATGGCCAACAATGAATAAAACGTTAACTCGATATGTTGATGATTATAAGGGGAATGTTTTTAACCTGTAAATGAGTTTCTTGATTATTGCTTTAATATGCACACACGAAAAGAATGGCACAGGAAAGATTGCCAAGGAGAGTTATGGAATAGACCTCACCAGGAAAAAGAAAAAGAGGAAGACCACCTATCACCCGCATAGAAAAAATTCAGACTATACTGAGGGAACGAGAAATTGAAGAAGATCTTTGGATGGATAAGCAGCAGTGGAAGATGAGAATTCAATCACTCCTGTAATCTTTGGTTCCGGAAAATGTGTAAACATTGTACAGCCGGAATAATAATAAAGATTATTGGTTTAAAATTTCGCAAACTCAGTAAATAAGCTAAACTTTATGAAAGAGACCCCTTTGTAAAAAAAAAGTCAGTTCGACAACGTAATTCTACCACTAATTCTACAAGTAAGTTCCACTTTCGGGCAACTATTTAACAGCTGGGCTGGCAGACAACATTCAACAGCCTAGGGCGACACAACATACCCAGCAGCTTACAAATGATAAGCAAGTTTTATTCAGAAACCGTCATAAAGGTAGTTGGTAACTCACGGTGAGTACACGCATACACTAGACGCCATAAAGCTTGAGCAAAATTAAGTTATATGTGCGGTTTATGTGGTGAAAACAAGGATTAAACTGTCGCCATAAATCTGTTGGATTAATAATGATAGTATATACACGCGCACGTACGCCCACGGGCGCTCGACAGTAAAGTGTTAGATAAACCCACGTCGGGTAGGTGCGCTCCCATTGTATACACACACGTATTGTTTCCAACACTTTGCCGCTGACCGCTATCAAAACAACACACAATATTATGTTGTTCCAGTTTTAGCAAACAACCATTAACTTTATATTACCGGCATTGTGCGATTATACGATAATAAAGGCGCCTCTTCTTCTGAAAGGCTACGTTCTGTACTATCTCTTCAGGCGGCCGCTCATTTGCGTTCTCATAATTATTATCTCATGCAGTGATTTAACTACAGCGGATAAATCTCCTCACAGAGCTATTACAAATTTCTGTGAAATTTCGTAATCACCTGGGTAGATCTGTTTCTAAGCAAGCTGCGTGTGTTAAAACATGGCTTGTACATAATTCCATAAACAAAAGGAATGTATTTGTAAATTAATAAAATAAAGTTAAGAAAATTCAAGAAAAGGAGAGATAATTCAAGAGAATGGCTTGTAAAAATCTGCTACAGAAGAAAGGATTCATAAGATGGAAAGAGCATACGGTATAACTAATGATATTTACAATAAAATCTGCATATCTAAAAATGCGAAAATAAGGCATTACAGTACAGTAGTGAAGCCAGAAATATGCAAGTGAATGTCTAGCATTGAATTATAATTTAGACAAACTAGAAATATTGGAAAGACGAATTATTAGGAAAATATTAGGCCCACGAAAAACTTCAGAAGGTTGGAAATTAAGAAGTAATGATGAAATATACCAAAGTATAGAAAATGTAACAGAAACAATGAGAAAAACAAGACTATTATTTTTTGGACATTTATATAGAAAGGACGACAATAGGTTAACAAACCAAATCTTCAAATATCTGTGGGGGAAGAAATCAACATCAAGTTGGATTAAAGAAGTCCAAAAGGATTTAGAAAAAAATAATATACACGCAGAAGAAGCAATTGAAAGAGACGTTTTTCGGGCAGAAGTGTTGAAAATGGAGGGACTCCAGGGTAGGAGAGAGAACAACGCAGGTTCAAAGTGGACTGAAGACACGAAGGAGAGACACAGTGAAAAGATGAAAGAATATTGGAAAAAAATAAAAGAACAAAGAGTAAAGAATTGAAATTGGCATTCAATCTAAGGTGGCCGATACGAAAAAAAGTAAAGACGATATTAATGGGAAATATCCTACCCTTACTTTATGGGTCAGAAACGTGACAATGTCTGCTACGGAAATATCAAGAATTCAGGCTACGGAAATGAAATTTTTGCGTTCCATAGCTCATAGCTGGGTACACAAAATTAGATACGAAAAGAAACAACCAGATAAGAGTGGAACTGAATGTTGAAGAAGTAAACGGAATCATCGATAAGTATAGAGAAAGCTGGAAACAAACACATTAGCATAATATGCAGTGACAGACTCCACAAGGTAGCCTTACTGTATCAGCTGAAAGGGAAGAGAAGCCTGCGAAGACCCAAGAAGATATGGTCCGACCAGTTTGGAACCGGAACAGACTAAACAGTCTAAGCCGTGAAGAAGTAAGAGGAGAATAAAATAAAGTTCGTTTACTTAATTGTTTATTCTTGGGACAACATCCTTGTAGGGCGAAGTGGTGATAAAACCGGGTTATTCGAAATATATTTAGGAAGATAAATAAATATATTTGTAAGGCGTGTTAACACAAGGCCTATAAATATTGTACAAATAACAGGCATTATAATATCTGTACATTAATAAAGTAATTTACATATTAATAATTTTGTAATAATAATTAATAAAAAAATGGAAAGAAGTAATGTTGAAATATATCAAAGTATAGAAAATATAACAGAAAAAGAAGACTATTATTTTTTGGACATTTATATAAAATGGACGACAATAGGTTAACAAAGCAGATCTTCAAATATCTGTGGGGGAAGAAGTCAACATCAAGCTGAATTAAAGAAGTCCAAAAGGATTTTAAAAAAAATAGTATACACGCAGAAGAAGCAATTGACAGAGACGTTTTTCGGGCAAAAGTGTTAAAAATGGAGGGAGTCCAGGGTAGGAGAGATTTCAAAGTGGCATGAAGACAGGAAGAAGAGACACAGTGAGAAGATGAAAGAATATTGGAAAAAAGAAAAGAACAAACAGTAAAGAATTGAAATTGGCATGTGGTCCTTAGATGGCCGATACGAAAACAAAATGTCATAATAGTGACACTTACTGAATATATGGTAAAGAACGTACATACTTGCACGATTAAAAAGCAAACAACGATGCATTCAGCAGAAAACTCAAGCTGAGCCTATTAATCCACATTTACCTTTTTGTCCAGGCACGCTACCCCTTAAGGATTGTCTACGTCATGCCTTCTCTAATCTAAACTGTCTATAATTTGAACCTTTGACTTTCCACAGGTAAACTAGCAGTTTGTTTAATCTAATTCAGGAAAATGTGAAGCTTATATTGCAGGATTTTAGATACATAATAACCTACTTTAACATGAACTATCAGTTACTTAAAACATTCTTTGGGCAACATCCTTAAATTAAGATGTAAATGGGTAATAATAAACCGGATTTTTCAAAACATCTTCGGAAAGACTTATTTTCATAGGACTCATTAAGAATACAAGTTTAGATTTAAAGTGATTCCTTATGACATGAGGTTTATTACCTTTAATTTGAATAAGAATTATTCAATCAATCCCTTAAACTTTCACGGCCAGCGTAATAATTGTTAAAACTACTATCTGGGCTTTAAGGCCGTGGTCTTCCATTTTATACAACAGACGTTTCAACCTCGCCTCTGGAGGCCATCAAAGTCGAAAGGACTCAAAACGTACTGACAAGATGTCCGTCAGTAACACCACAGTATTTGTCAGTAGGTTTTAAGCCCTTCTAACACTGAAGATGGCCTCCAGAGGCGAGGTTAAAACGTCTACTGTAGAAAATGGACGACCACGTGATCACAGCCCAGATAGTAGTTTTAACAACTATTAAAGATAGAACATTTTGAAATCAGCCTTTTCGACATTGTTTCAACCCTTAGTCTGCACGCTGGTTTACTTAAAAGCTTGAGACGCAAAGCATTTATAAAATTATATTGGAAAAATTCAGAATCTCTCATTTGTCTCGATAAAAATGGGGAGTTCAGCCTTCAAGCTGGTCTCATCCCCCACCCCAGGAGCAGACCCTACACAAGTTAAATTAATAAAGAATTCTACATCAACTCTGCAGTCACCAATAATTACAGAGATTGGTGATAACGCGAAAGCAGTTTAGTTCAGTTGCGTCACGGGTGAGATGTAGAAATTTCTTCAGTGATTCAAATGTGATGTGTTTGATTACGCTACGTGTACGGCTGAACAGCAAATTGTGTAGCGTCGACCGCCAACGCTAACGACGAACCACTTCGGTTTAACGAGATGCCTCAATGACGGAAATTAAAGAAAACCCGACGAATACAAAACTAAAGCAGAGTAGCTCTTGGGATGAAAAGGCTTAACTATATTGGGAGTTACTTCATTACGCAACTTTTTAACGTGTAAATTGGTGCGGCGACGAAGGACGGCCTATGATTAATGGCGCTTCGCAGATACACGAGTTTCTTTTGACGGAGAACGCCTTACACCAAGGGCGGGGGCGGGGGCGGGGGGAGTCGATGTTACGCTTTTGTGTATACCAAACCTAACCTAACCTAACCTAACCTAACCTAACCTAACCAAACAAACTTTACAGAATTTATTGTTACGTCATTACAGAACGTTGTACACGTTTCTCGGCTATCCCAGCAGAACCAGCTGTAATGTTTGTGTGCGCACGTGACTCTTAACGTGCGCCAACGAGTCTGTTCCAGACCATTCCGGTCGGCGCACTGTGTTCAAGGCCGCAGTCAATTACGTTCTAGTGTTTTCAAGTAGTGTTGACGCGTATTATCGATTATTCTGGGACACTTGTGCTGTCTACTTAAACAACGACAGCTGCCGCTTACGCCGGCCTTACGTCGGCGATTACTCGGTTGAGTTATTGTCGGGCGATTTACACGGTGCGTCTCAAGTGGTGTATTAGTGAAAAGTGATTATAGTGCGGAATTCTTTATAATTGACGTTATTATTTGTGTGAACAGATCAACTTGAATTGTTGTACGGGAATAATCTTGTTGAATACCTTGTTGATTACAATTGTGATAACTGAAGCTGCTTTTTAGTGACTTCATTGGTGTCTTGTATTTTGTTTTCCACTGTACCATACGACGATCAGTGAGACCGTCGTGACAATATCTTTAAAACTATAACGCATATTTAAATATGCTTATATTCTTTAATTATACTTATATATTCTTTAATATTATTCTTATATTATATGCTTTTATTTTCTTTTGCGATTCAAAAGAGCAAGGAGGAAAGAATGTCACGCGATATTAACTTTGAGCGCGTGACGTAACACGCCAACACAAGATGGCCGCCAATTTGGAATGGAAAATTCCACCGGTTCGCTGCGCGCAGAAAAATTAGTATACCTCGGGAACGCGTACGCATAGGACGTTATTTGAGGTGCCGTTTTACAAACCTCTATGAATACTATAAAATGAAACAGTAGTGATAATAGTGGCAAAACGTAATAAATAATACAGCGACAAATGTTAAAAACATCTTAACAACACGAAGGTGAACGCCCGTCGTAAACGCTTACAAAGTAGAAGAAGAATGAATGAGGAATCCAAAACGGCCCCTACCACAGCTGCAGAACGAATAAGGAGGATGAGGCAGCGTCGAAAAGTGTAGGCTAGCACCAGCTCCGCAGAGCAGCAACGCCTAACAACAGTTCACAAACAACGAATGTCGACAGTGAAATACAACTGATGGAATGCTACGAAATACCACGATAGACTTAACGTTCTCTAGAGATATAAATGTAGCATGTGTTACATATCGTACTACTTGCACTACTGTCCTATTACAAATTAGTCACCATTGTGAGAAACAAATAAAATAAAAGACATGCAAGATATAGTATAACTAAAAATATTTACAATAAAAATTGCACATCTAAAAGTGCGAAAATAAGGCATTACAATACAGTAGTGAAGCCTGAATGCCTATATGCAAGTGAATGTCTAATATAATATAATTTATTGAATTATAATTTAGACAAACTAGAAGTATTGGAAAGACGAATTATTAGGAAAATATTAGGCCCAGGAAAAACTTCGGAAGGTTGGAAATTAAGAAGTAATGATGAAATATATCAAAGTCTAGAAAATATAACAGAAACAATGAGAAAAAGAAGACTATTATTTTTTGGACATTTATAAAGAATGAACGACAATAGGTTAACAAAGCAGATCTTCAAATATCTGTGGAGGAAGAAGTCAACATCAAGTTGGATTAAAGAAGTCAAAAAGGATTTAGAAAAATATAATACACGCAGAAACAGCAACTGAAAGAGAAGTTTAAAATGTTAAATGCAAAAGTCTTAAACATGGAAGGAATCGAGGATAGGAGAGAGAAAAACGCAGGTTCAAAGTGGACTGAAGACAGGAAGTGAAAAGATGAAAGAATATTGGAGAAAAAGGAAAGAACAAAGAATAAAGAATTGAAATTGGCATGTGGTCCTTAGATGGCCGATACAAAAAAAAAGACATGCAAGTCCGTCCATTTCTTTTTTACCGAACCTACAAATACCCCGTCCCAGCAACATCGCCAGGGTAAGATGTTTTCCGCCAAAAACCTCGACACTACCTACACCTTTTCTTTTTTAATGTCACCACTTTTTCAGCTTC
This sequence comes from Magicicada septendecula, assembly GCA_034769895.1. Taxonomy (NCBI): domain Eukaryota; kingdom Metazoa; phylum Arthropoda; class Insecta; order Hemiptera; family Cicadidae; genus Magicicada; species Magicicada septendecula. The sequence goes on along the minus strand of CM068372.1, from coordinate 398,954,887 downwards.
AAGTACAAGGGAACGTGATGGGGGGAGGAGAATCTGTACAAAGAAGTAACTTTACCATCACGGCTTTACCTGTAAGCCTATATCTTTGTATATTTCAATTGTAGTGGCTCGGTTTAGTATGATACCCGTCACGAGATGACTGTACGCTTAGAAACACTGATTCCCTATTAAAATTCTCACACTGATTTCCTGTTTTACATTATTATATACTCTTTCCGTTTTTAGTCCAATCCTGATGTAAACAAACCCACGTGGCAAATCTGAAACTCTCTTGGTCAGGGCCGTTGACACTGTTCACACAGTAATGTATTACGCCCATGTGCAGAATGTCTGTATAGTCATGTGAGAGTTATCTTGCCACTTGACTCGAGACTCGTCATTTTAAGACTTCATCCTTATCACTGTATTCTGAATCATACTGAATTAATATGGAGCCAGTTGAAAGGATGTGTTGCCCGTCACAACGCAACATTAGCTGCTTGATATAAAACAATTTATGAGGAGGTGGTAAATGAAACAACGGCGGACAAGTGGAGTCATTGTATCCAGCATACAATAAAGGAAGAAGATAAGCTATGGTAATTGGCACACATTACTGACGTCGTTGTCAACAATGTTATCAATAATAACGCTGATTCAAGTGATGAAACAAGTTCCGACACAGATATAGAAGGCACTGAATTACTCTTTGACAGCAACTGATAATATACAGTACACTGGTAATAATTATCGCAGCGTCTATTTTCGTTGTAAATAAACTTTAATTTTTGTTTTGCCGAGATTTTTAAAGGGTTAATAATAAAAGCGATTAACTGGTGTTATAAAACATTTCACTGTCGGTCTGACGCTTACACAAATTTCACTTTGGTCACGACAAATTATTACAATTTACGTGTGTTTATACAGTATCAATATTATATCTATCCCGTCTGTACTCCTTCTGTCAGAGCGACACGCCTCTGCCGTTTGTTTACATCAGGATTAAGCTAAGAACGGAAAGAGTATACATATTCAGTCAGTTCCAAGATACGCTGCTTCAACCAAGGAGAAAAATAAATAAAAAGTAAGCAGCGATTACAGGTCTGCAAATGACGCTGTAATCTGTGCCCGTCCAGTTCAAAACAAACTGTCACTACTGACACCAACGATGACGCGTTTTCAATCAAATACACGGTCTGACTGTTCCTGTTAATAGTGTAATATTAATGTAAATTACAAAATATACAAATATAAAAATATGTGTAGTTGTATGAGAATTGTACTCTCACTATTGTGTGTAGTAATATAGATGATGTCTTCTAGTCTTCATTCGGCTCTCTCTGCTGGTCTTCACTTTGGTAATATATAATTGTAATTGTAATGGTGTTCTGGTATAATATTACCCAGATTGACTTTTATGGTGCGTAGGTGTAGTAATGACGTTCCGCTCCGGGAGACGTCGATTTGGTAATGTTCCTAAATAATGCTGTTATCAAATGTTCTTGGTGTATGTTGTTGTTGTAGCAATTTGAAATGTGATATAATTTTATAATTCTGAAATAATTGTTTTCGAGGTGTTTATATTCTTAAAATTTAGTAATAAATTGAGATTATTGATTGTAATTATAAATAGTATGGTATGGTGTGTCTTCTAGTAATGATCTTCCCTTCGTTAAATTTATTAAAAAGACAATCCACTTTGAATTAGGCGCGAACAGCTCTCTTCTTCTTCCTCTTGAAAGGTTGTAATTCGCATATATTGCCTTTAAAGGTTGTCGAGTTTTCTTTATTAATTAATGGTTATATTCCTTTATTAAAGAAATCAAATTCAATTCACTAGATAACAAGCGTTTATTCAACAAAATAATGAATTTGCTTAATTGAAAACAATGTTATAATGCCGTATCGACTCACTCAGGTCCGGTCGATCTATAACTTTTATATTGGTATTATACACATATAGGTTCTTTTAACGGTTATTTATAAAAAAGCCAGAGAAGGTCAGGGTCAGAAAGTATAACACTTACAATGCTGAAAATGTATTAAAATTAAACAATAGAATGGTAATTAGTAATAATAAAAGTTTATATATAATTTTTATTCACCCCAGTTCAGCAAACAGTTGTCGAGTTGAGATGACGAGATTGGGTCAAAATGGCCGCCTGGCGCATGCGCGGAGTTCACCTTCTAACACTGACAAGAGTACTTGTGGAATAAATATGTTCCTTCTGCGATTAAATCCTCTTCGTACTCGTTTAATCTCTTCTTGGGTATAGTTTAATGTCACTGGAGTAAGATGGAAAAGTCACTGGGTGTAAAAGTGTTGTTAAATAAGTAGATCAATTGGTGTTTATGTGTGTCCGTTTAACCTCGAATATTCACTTGGTATTTGGTGTGATTCCAGTGTTATTTCGTTTAAATAGTGATATGTGATGCTGTTTATAGGTGTTATGTAGTTCATAGGGCAACTTCACCACTTCACAATGATTAGAATAGTTTAAAATTTAATTTTTACACAAAAACTGATTCCGAACTTTAGTTATACGTAATCGCCATTAAGGTTGGGTTTTATAAAATATTCACGTCAAGTGTGCTCTTCAATGTATAATAATGAACTGCCTGGATTTCCTTCGTCATCCGAAACGTCTTAGCCAATTTAATATTAAAAAGACATTGTTTAAAATTGCCATAACTTCCGACACACTTTAATTTCGTGCACTATGCTTATAAAGTAAATTCGTTATTACTTAACTGTTTGAAATATAAAATACATATTCGTTTTCACTATTCTATTCTACTTATTTTGATAGTAATTAAGTTGGTATTACAAAGTTTTATCTGAAAATTATTTCTTATAATTTTTTGGGAGGTAGGCCTAAAATTATACTTCCCTGTCTTCTATGTAAATAATAGCCATTTTAACTAATATAATTATTATTCTATGAAATCTGAAATTTGTATAATTATCAATTCTCACTTATTTTATTGCAATTTAGTATATTAATGATGGTTTTTTCATATAATTCAGTTGTATATGATTCCCCTTCTGATAAAGTTAGTGAACCTATTTCAGTTTCAAATGGTATTTCATTATACAAATAAATAATTTTACTCATAGAATGACCATATCTTTAGAAAGCCTTATTTACATAGTATTTAATATGTTGGGTGTATCTTGCCTAAATATTGTCAGTTTGACTGGTTTATAAGATTAGGTTTATTAATTATTCTGCATTTTAACTTTATTATATTGCCTAGATTTGAATTGTGGCTATTTGCAGAATGTTTTACTAATGTAATTATTTTATTTCCTTCTCTGACTTCTGACTCTGATATATTTGATTAAAAATTAGTTCTCTGATCTGGCATAACAGTAATTATGGATTATACAATTAAAATATAACACCCAGATATATAAAACTGGTGTTCTTAATAACATTGTTTTGGTATATCACCTAATAACATAATAAAAAGTATTTCTACAACATTGGAATGTTATCTAATTTTAGATAATGCATTCCTAAATTAACATGAACAATAAAATAACAATTATAATACTAATATTTCTTATGACTAACCCTTACTTATCTAAATGCTATATTTAATTAGAACCCCACATTTGGATCCATATATAATTGTTAATACCTTCTACTACTCCATCATAAACAGTTAGTTCTGTAATTCCCCATTTTATAAGATTTATGCCCCCTCTTAAAGTATAACCCTGGCTATCTAAGTTATATTCCATTCTATGGAATGTTCATACAGTTTTAGTAGCTTTTTATTAGTAAAATTACTACTTCATTATCAAAGTAGGCACTGTTCACAAAACTTAAAGTTTGTTACTTTGTACTGCTACTCATGCACCTTTCTTAAAGTTTATTAGTTATAATTTGATCACTTACACCTTTCCATGGTAAATTATTACTATATTTACTAGTCTTTTTCTAGTTTTTAATATGAAATATTTAACCATGGGGGAACTGTGAAGATTTGTTTATGCACATTACACAATAACTTTTTGAATGCACTAATATTTACTACAGCTAACACTTTTAGTTTTTTGCCAGTTTTACAGTGATATGGTTTTTTAATGTGTTATACTTTCTTTTTTGGGCATTCATTGATTTTGGGGTTTTTTTTGGGGTTCTTTCCCTATGGGGTTTTTGTTTTATATGGGTCGTCTTAATTATTCTTCTTTCTTCTTGAGTTTGGTTATTCTTCCTTCTTCTGTAGTTTTGGATTATCCTTCCTTCTTCCTTCTTCTGTAGTTCTTATTTTTATTATTCTTCTTTCTTCTTTGAGTTTGGTTCTTCTTTATTCTTCCTTCTTCAGTAGTAGTAGTTTTAATTAGTCTTCCTTCTTCTTTCTTCAGTAGATTTAGTTTGTTCTTCTTTCTTCAGTAATAGTAGTTTTAATTATTCTTCTTTCTTCTGTCTTCTGTATCTTTGAGTGTTCTTCTTTCTTCAGTAATAGTAGTTTTAATTATTCTTCTTTCTTCTGTCTTCTGTATCTTTGATTGTTCTTCTTTCTTCATTCTTCAGTAGTAGTAGTTTTAACTAGTTCTTCTTTCTTCATTAGATTTAGTTTGTTCTTCTTTCTTCTTTGAGTTTTAATTGTTCTTCCTTCTTCTTTAGATTTGATTGTTCTTCCTTCTTCAGTAATAGTAGTTTTAATTATTCTTCTTTCTTCTGTCTTCTGTATCTTTGATTGTTCTTCTTTCTTCATTCTTCAGTAATAGTAGTTTTAATTAGTTCTTCTTTCTTCAGTAATAGTAGTTTTAATTATTCTTCTTTCTTCTGTCTTCTGTATCTTTGATTGTTCTTCTTTCTTCATTCTTCAGTAATAGTAGTTCTAATTATTCTTCTTTCTTCTGTCTTCAGTATCTTTGATTGTTCTTCTTTCTTCATTCTTCAGTAATAGTAGTTTTAATTATTCTTCTTTCTTCTGTCTTCTGTATCTTTAATTGTTCTTCTTTCTTCGTTCTTCAGTAATAGTAGTTCTAATTATTCTTCTTTCTTCTGTCTTCAGTATCTTTGATTGTTCTTCTTTCTTCAGTAATAGTAGTTTTAATTATTCTTCTTTCTTCTGTCTTCTGTATCTTTGATCGTTCTTCTGTCTTCATTCTTCAGTAGTAGTAGTTTTAACTAGTTCTTCTTTCTTCATTAGATTTAGTTTGTTCTTCTTTCTTCTTTGAGTTTTAATTGTTCTTCCTTCTTCTTTAGCTTTGATTGTTCTTCCTTCTTCAGTAATAGTAGTTTTAATTATTCTTCTTTCTTCTGTCTTCTGTAGTGGTAGTTTTGACTATTCTTCCTTCTTCTGTAGTTTTTCGCCGTGTATGCCTTCGTTTCTTCTGGTCTGGTTTCTTTGACGGGGTATATTAATTGCCTGCTTCTATCTTACCTGGGTAATTTTGTTATTATTAATTTTAGTCTTCTGGGTTTTTAAATTTGTATTATATTATATTATTTGCAGAATTTTTCTTTATTTAACCTTTCTTGTGAATATATTATTAAACAGTGCATTTTAATTAATTCTCATCTGGATATTCCATATATTAGAGCTTTATTAATGATCATTGAGTAATGCATTTGTGTGGATTATCTGTCACGCTACAATAGTTACACTCAATTCATAGTTCACGGTTGAAACGAATACCGCTTCAACGAACAAAATTTACTCACTACTCTTTTTTGTTCGCGTTCCACTGTAATTTTCATTTGTGCAGAGTTCACGCTGGATTACATCCCACGACAATCACAACACTACGACGTCTCGCAGTATTAACGAACCTCTCTACCACGTTTTGTTGTGGTAGGTATTTTACGTGTCAATTTGTTTGGTCGGAAAATTGTGTTGACCGCGGCCAATCTTGCCCAAACGGTCTCCTCCTCCGTCTGAACTACTACAGCAAACGTATAATTTTGGTAGAAATGGGTGTGAATAATTTATACGATAATTCGTGACGTTGTCAGTTGTACTATTTACTTTTATCGTTTACCTTACTAGTGGAAACGTCATATTCTTTTCTAGTGGATCTAACGATCCAATTCTACAGAAGCAGAGTTTCCAATTTATGTTCCCATAAAGTGGGAACAAACAGTACTTTGTATTGTCCCATTTTTTGTTGAAATGAGAAATTTCTGTTATTCAGAAAAATGGTGAAACAGTTTTTGACAATAAGTTTATTTTTAACGCTGTTAAAGTTGGCCGGGCTTTTGGGTTGTGGTCCAAAATGTCATAATTTGTGCCACACAATTCGACAGTACCCACAACGGACATCATCAGTGGCGGGGGAACACAGAGACCTTGAACGCCCGCGTCAGACTACGAGCAAAGGCTATCCTAACCGTTCATTCTGACGTTCTTTTATGAATTTAATTTTTACTTTTTTCGATAGGGGCACGCTGTGGGTAATAATGACAAGGGAAGGGATACAGCAACACCTCATCGGAGCCACGCAAAGTCGTTATGTGGAAAACAAAATCTTAACTGAGACAGTAAGACGGGCACAACTTCTAGTGTGGTCCTGATCAATAGTGGAGTACGACAAGGGTGCCCACTGTCACCTTCTCTTCTTAATTTATATATAGATGATGTCATACACATTTGGTAGGCGAACCCTCGAACCTTCCAGAACATTTTGTGATTGCTCACTCTTCAGTTGACACTTTGTTATTTGCTGATGACCACGCCATATTGTCTAACTCTGAAAACGGCTTGCAGGTGGCTATATACTCATTGAGTCGAATCTGCAAGGATTTTGGATTACAGACATCCACGTTGAAGACCAAGGTCATGGCTTTTCACGGGGCTGACCTCATACGAATAAAATTGTTGTAGACAGTAATATTCTGGCGCAGGTCAGCCATTTTGAATATCTGGGCTATAATGTGGCTTATATTACAAACAATGACGCGTCATTGATAAAGCTACACAAATTCAAGCATAAGTGCGGAACAATCAGGGGAACTCTAAAATCAAAGAATAAAGAAACACGCCTGACGTGATGACCTTTCTCACACTTCTAGCCTATACGGGTCTGAGATTTGGACTTTAACGAAATCCCAGGCCAGTCGTCTTCAAGCGGTCGAAATGAGACTGTTCAGGCACGTGCCAGGGTGTAATCTTCAAGATCACAAAAGGAATGTCGATCCACGGCAGAAACTGAACATTATGATTAACACAGTGTATAGAATTGCCCAATATCGGCTAAAATGGTTGTTACATCTTAACCGAGTGGATGAGTGCCGCATCCCCACAAAACAATGGAATTAAAAGCCGAAGGGGCGTCTCCCTTGGAATGGAAGCCGAAGGGAAAAACTACGTACACCGTTACGCATTAAACATGTTAAAAAGCCATTTTTGCCCATTCGAGCAACACACCATTCATTCACGGAATGTCCGTGGTCCCATAAATATCCAACTATTTAAAATTGGGTCGTTCTTTTTGAAACACTCTGTACACCCATTTCAACAACGCTTCTTAGGCCTTCCTATACTTGTATTATAACATAGGGCTTGAATTATACTTGCACTTTTTATTATAATACCGTGTCACGACAAAGCCGATACAGAGGTGAGCACTGAACTGCCTGTCGAATGACGTCAGTTCTCCGACCATCGCAAAAACGGCACAAAGGAACAACTTAACGTTCGTTGTGTGGCAACAGGAAACAGGGCGACGTTGACAACAGGCAATGCAATTGTCAGCTCGGCCACCTATGTCATGATTACAATGGCATGTGCAGGCCTTTTTAGGGTGTGATATTTCCTGGGGTTCAGACAGAGATGTGGAGAACAAGTTGTGTAATTTTAGATCCATCTGTCCGTCAATCTTAGGAACACTGAAACATTAAGTCAGCCCACAAATCAAAATTACATTGTATACGATTGTGGCGGTAGCAACTCTGATGTATGGTGCGAAAGGCGTAAGTAAATACAATCAACGCGGCCGAAACGAGGTTTTCAACACGGCCACAGGATGCTCACTACACGCTCAGGTACGGTTTAGGTAGCCTATATTTCGCAGTGGAGATATACGGAATGAGTTTAAGGTGTCGCCATTGGTTGAAAATGTTGATGAATAGGCTATAAGAATAGATAAAGAGAACATGTTCTTTGCATGGGAAATGCTTCTACTCCAAAGGACGCATATTTTTATGCTCTTCAGGGTAGTCCTAATTTAGGAAGACCATAAAACGATTGTATAATTTCTAATTCAACTTAAAAAATTGAAAATAATAATTTATTCACAATCCATCCGGTTTTCTACTGTAGAGAATTCGAGTAATTAATTACTCTGGAAGAGTTATCAGTTCGCAGAGGGCGACGTGACAGGACTGCTATATTATGGCTTAAGTCTAGCCAACATGCGTGCTATCCCCACATGAGGGGTTGCTCGATCCCCTCATCACTGACGTTAGAGTCTTCACTCTTGTTACCGCGGGCACGGAACTCCGTACCATCCCTGGAAGTTGGGGATGAGATCTCCATACGGATCTTTAATGCGAAGATTTCTCCTTCCCTCCCGCATCCTATGCAGTTCCCCAAATGATGGGCCATCCCCCTTTAGGGGCAATTTCTTACCCCAAGGGCAAGAGAGTTCCCTAACCTCTACCTGCAAAGACAAGTAGAGGAGGGACAGCTTATACCGGCTGTCACTCGGTCTCCAGAGCCGCGTTAGCCGCCCGTTCCCGAAAAGGTGCGGTTGGATATTTCCCTTCATCGAGGAATTAGCAGTGCCTGTTTTCCTATATGGATTTCACAAACATGGGTTCCTACAAAGAAGATTAAAACCAGATTCAAACTTCAGAAATGAAATTACGGAGAAGAACAAAGGGTTGCCCGAAACATGATTTGCGCAATGAGGACATTAGAGAAGAGCTACAGGTAATCTCCATAAATGATAAGATCCAGACACAGCGGAGGGAACGGTTACACCATCTGAACAGAATGGAAGATGGACGACTACCTAAGGTTGCGTTTCAATATATAGACCCTTTGGTATAATAGATGTATGAATACCGAGAGTTAGATGGGGAGATACTCTGTGAAGACGGAATAGGCAAAATGCCTACTCTGTGAGGTGAAGAAGAAGAAGAACATTCACAATGTATGTAAAGCTCTGACACCGGAAGACCTACTCCAGGCTGAAATAAACGATGTCATGTACGAGGCTACACATGAAATCGGACCACAATCTTCAATCTTTAAATTTCTGTGTATGTCTTCATTTCGTATGTACCATGGGGCGTTAACAATATATACTACCTCAATACTTTGTTTTGAAATTTGTAGACAATTATTCTGTTACTTTTCGTCGTGCATCCAGAGTTATACAGTGACAAAGAACACGGTTACAAATTGTTCCCTATCTGAATTATGCAATCGTACATTTGGGGTTCACGTTAAAGTCTTGTGTTTACTTTAACTATTGCTAAAATTGTAATTAAAGATTTTTCTGGTGTTCAACTGTCTCACAACACGTATAATTACGACGACACGACGATCCGTGCCAACGTCGTTTAAGAATATAGTCGTTTTACTGGTTTCGTTCGTTTCGTCAGTTGTGAGCGCAAACTACGTTTTTACTGCAATGAAATTAAGCAAAGGAGAGTACGCTCACATGTGCCAATCTCTCAACGCGACTGTCATAGACGTAAAACAACTGTTTAGTTATTCACTAATAAAGAAACGGACTCAGTAATTTAGCGATACACTATATTACACGAACAATAAATGTTTTATAACACTGTTTTTCGGTTTAATACCCCTCCTTTTACTTATCTTAAAACCAAACGTATCGTCCACGCTACAATGAGGCATCTTCGCCAGTGGCTCGACTGAGACAGAGCACAATACTTTTTTTTGTGATATTTGAGAGGCCCGATTGGACCTCTCGGGCTGTTCTAGCGCAAGCTCTCTTCAACCGTGTGGGTATGGTTGAGTGGGTAGGATACGTACGCCAGCGGTGACCGGCCGATGAGAAGGTGGTGGTATCAGCGTAGAGAGGGTGTTAGTGTAATAGTGTGAGCAGCGTCTATGAGAGGTTGTGGAGGGTGTTTAGCGCCAAACTTATAGACTAGATAGCCAGGGTCGTGCAGCTAGTGACGCTAAAGATGGAAAGAAGCGTCGTAGTGGCGTCATGGGAGCGGTGGGGGTTTTAAGATTGGAGTATTTATCAACGGAAGAGGGTGTTTTATTTTTATTTATTATCTGCATTCAGGTTGAGGTAGTTCTTGTAGTAGGACGATGCGGAGAGTTGGAACTGGTATTATATCATTTATTTATTTTATCCATTTTGCTGTATTTTTTCAAGTTCATGAGGCCAGAGGCGAACGCCAGTCCGGTCCAGGGACCCTTCTCATTTGTGGTCTTCAACGTGGAAGCCTGGGCGGGGAGCACAATACCTTGATCTACCCCTACTTATACAGTACGTTCCCGGCACAGTGTTACAAACAGACCCATACATAATTTACAACAAAGTTTCCCCGTCCAATATACCAACAAAACATTTTAATAATCAGTTATTTTAGAAATTTAAATATCATACGCAAACACAATAATCATTCAGCGCAATAACATTTAATCATTTGCGCAACACAAATGTTGCATTTTATTTCATTATAACCATCACCTTGTTTAAAACGCGTCTCCGAACTCACTTGCATGTGTCGTCTGTGTTAAAGCAGTTCTTAGTTTTATATATTTATATAATTATATCGCCTTTCTTTGGTCGTCGTATGGTATAGTGGAAAACAAAATACAAGACACCAATTAAGTCACTAATCACCAGCTTTAATTATCACAATTAAACAGTTTGTAGTCAACACGATAGTCTCTTACAACAAATCAACTAAAAATTGTTCACACACAATTATAATGTCAACGAGTATAAAACACATTTGTATTGCAATTGTCCCGCACAAATACAAAACACATAACACTTCGCCACAATACTACAAACCGCGCTCAAATAAATCGCAACTGAAACTCGACTGAGTGTCGTTAAGTACTTGTATTTATACCCCGCTCAGACACCAGAACATTCCACATACTACGCAGCGCTACACTAGGACGTAATTGATTGCGGCCTTGACACAGTGCGCGCGGCTGGCGACGTCTAGAAGAGTCTCGCGAATGCATGTTGAAATCACGTACGCCACAACATTACAGCCGGATTCCTCTGGAACATTCGATAAACACGTAGATTGTTCTGTAATGTCGTAACAATAGTTATGAATCCTTGCTATGTCAGTCGTAGATTGAAGCGACAAGAAGTGTTTTGTTTTGTGTGATAACATTCTCTCTCTCTCTCTCTCTCTCTCTCTCTCTCTCTCTCTCTCTCTCTCTCTCTCTCTCTCATCACGTCAGGCGCCATCTCTGAATAAGTAAATAAAATTTGACCCGATATTACAGGCTGTCCTACATATTTCAGAAGTAATTTATTTTCCCCCAGACGCAGTTGGCAGGCACAACAAAGCATTGAATTGCTACAGTAAATTATTTTGCTTCCCTTGTCTGTGCAACCGGACTCGTGTGAACGGCGACAATCGCTTACAGAAACAATGACACAAATTACGGACGCGACAAATACTGGTGCGCAGCAGAACCGACGTCCTGATTACAAGTTTAATCAACCGCCTTCTTCCACGGGCGAAAAATCTACTAAAGCGCTCTACAGAGAAGCAGTCACGATTTTGTAAACTCTTTTACATGTTTATTTTTTCAAGCTCGTATAGAAAGATTTTATAGTTAAAATTTATTTACTTTACCTCAAGATGTTATTTTTCCCTTATCTGGAACGTGTTTCGGGATCCTTAGTGATCCCATCATCAGCCTTTCTAATTTTGAATCTTGTGGAGTACCTGTGTGCTGTTTGGCTGTTGTTATGGCTTCCCATTGGTTTTTTAAATTGTTATTATTGTGTGTGATTGTGGTCTATATATTAGTATTTTGTATATTTTCGATGTTGCGTGCTTTGAAAATTGTATCATGTTTTGTATTCATTTGTGTTTGTTCAGGTATTAGTTTGTTTTGTGTTTGTATATTTGTAAATTTTCCCAAATGTTACTATGGTGTCTTTGTGTGGTATGTGTTTTATTAGTGTCATGTTGGTTATGTCTGGGAATTCATGTCCAGTGTTTATTGCATGTGTGACCAAATTAGACTTATATATTTCTGGTTCTTTTGTATGCGTTTAGACGTTCAAAATAACGTTTATTCAGCTGTTTTTTTTTGTCCTATGTAACATTTATTGCAATCTTGGCATTCAATTTTGTATATACCATTGGTTGTTGTAGGCCTATTATCTTTGTTGTGTGGGTTATTTAGTTTTTGTAAATTGTTTTTATTAGTTTTGTATGCTATTTTAATGTCTGTGTTTTTAAATAGTTTTGTTAGTTTTGTCATTTTATTATTTATGTATGTGAATATTTTTTTTACATTGATATTGTTGTTATTATTTATGTGCTGTTCATTTTGATTGATTCTTAATTGTTCAGTTTTTTTTTTTTTTATAGGCCATCTAAGGACCAAATGCCAATTTCAATTCTATACTCTTTGTTCTTTCTTTTTTCCAATATTCCTTCTTCTTCTCACTGTGTCTCTTCTTTCCGTCTTCAGTCCATTTTGAACCTGCGTTTTTCTCTCTCCTACAATGGACTCCTTCCATTTTTAACACTTTTGTCTGAAAAACGTCTCCTTCAATTGCTTCTTCTGCATGTATATTATTTTTTTCTAAATCCTTTTGGACTTCTTTAATCCAACTTGATGTTGACTTCTTCCCCCCAAGATATTTGAAGATTTGCTTTGTCAGCATATTGTTGTCCGTTCTACATAAATGTCCAAAAAATAATATAGTCTTTTTTTCTGTTATATTTTCTATACTTTGATATATTTCAACATTACTTCTTAATTTCCAACCTTCTGACGTTTTACGTGGGCCTAATATTTTCCTAATATATCGTCTTTCCAATATTTCTAGTTTGTCTAAATTATAATTCAATGCTAGACATTCACTTGCATATAGGCATTCTGGCTTCACTACTGTACTGTAATGCTTTATTTTCGCATTTTTAGATATGCACTTTTTATTGTAAATATCTTTACTTATACCATATGCCCTTTCCATCTTATGAATCCTTTCTTCTATAGCAGATTTTTTTAAGCTATCGTCTTGAATTATCTCTCCTAGAAACTTAAATTTTCGAACCCTCCCTATTCGACCAATATCTGTTACCAGGAATTTTGGCGCGTTTTTAATGTTTGTGAGAAATTTGTTTTTTTCTGCAGAAATTCTTAAGCCTGTTCTACTGGCTATGTCCTCTAAAAAATTACCTTGTGTTACTGCAGATGTTAGATGTTCAGAAAGTATTGCAAAGTCATCTGCGAATACCGAACAGTTTATTTCAATACGTTTGTTCCTTCTTCCCAACATGATTGGTGATAGTTTGCATTCCAAATTCTCACTACTTTCACCAGGACACAGTTAAAAAGAATTGGGGATAAACCACCACCCTGTCTTACACCTGTGTTCAGTTTTTATTTTATATTTTGTTTACAGTTTTTTTGTTGTGTAAAAGATTGTGTGAAAGATTGTACGCGTATTATTTACTTTTGTAAATTTGTATGTAAACTTTACACACCGGCGACGCAAAAGTAGCATTGCACAAGAAATAGGAGCATGTTTCGAGAAAAGATCACTCCTGGTGACCCTGAAAAAACCACCTACGAATTCATAAAAAGTTTCATTGGAGCACATGCACACGTGGTTCAGAAACCTGGATTCTGCGGAAACTGGTGAGAAAACCTTGAATCTTTTGAGATATGGTATTGGAGGAAGGCCTTAAGAATACCGCGAACGGAAAGACGGATTTTGATTAAAACCGTTGCGGAAAGGAGAAGGAGTACTGTTGGTGACCTGGATGACCACACTGAACGAAGGAACGATTGAGGGGCGTAGTGAAAAGAGAAGATCCAACAAATATCGAATTAAAAATAATAAAGACAAACACAGAAACATATAACTAAACGAACAAAACACAAATAGGTACGTACTAGTAGTAACTCCTGCACGTGTGTTCCGGACATAGCTGCTAAATGAACGTTTTGCCGGTTTATACAGCGACAACACATTCGGTGGATGAATGTGTTCGCCCCCTTCGCAGTTTGTACAGTCACAACTAATACGAGGTCAATGACCACACGCAGTAAAACACTCCCGATGTCCGAGCCGGCAACACAAGACGGTGCCAGCGGCCAGCAGTTCGAAAGCAATGGTATGGTTTTCCTTTAAGTGTCCCTACTAATATTGTTCGCATTTCAAATTATTTAATAACTAAAGTATTTATTCTGTAATATAATGTATTTTATTTTACTTTATTGCTTGTACTGTTGGCGCCGGCAACAGCGGTTACATGGACGCCACGCTGCTGATGCGTACATATGGCTCGGAAACCAGGACCACGAGGAAATTGGAGATATGGTATTGGAGGACAACCATGAGAATGTCGTCGAAGGTAAGTGCGCCTAATGATGAGGGTTAGAAGACAATGGATGAGAGATTGATTCTGATTAAAACCACTGCGGAAAGGAGAAGCAGTATGGTTAGTCACCTGCTACGCCATTCAGACTGGTTCACCGCTCTGATCGGGGGGCGCAATGGGAGAAGAAGTCCCAGACAGGAGTCAAAAGGAGGGAGACGATATGCAATGACTAAGAGAGTATCTTCGGGAGGCAATAAATTGCAAGGCTACCAACCTCTGGATCGAGAACACAGACAAATTTTCTGCCAGTTACCAGATTTTTAGTTTTGAGATGTTCAATGGGAGTACACTACCAATATTTCCTTTCACTTAAAATGCTGCCTTTTTAAGGCGATTTTTGAAAAATCTCTAGATAACGCGCACAAATTGTCCGATTTCAATATTGTTCTTATATGACGATGAACAAAATTTTTTTTAATCCTAAACATATTGTTATTATAACATATTGTTATTGCTATTACAAAACGTTTTCGAATAATGGAGAATGTCTTTCTGCATGATTCTCAGCTATCACAGCAGAGCCCAGCTGGAATGTCTGTGTGCGTACATATTGCTGCTCCTTTGAGATGAAAGACAATTACGTGACACTTATCATGCGTCAACAATCTCGAGACTATTCCAGACCGCAGTGGTCGGCGCACTGTATTCAAGGTCAGACATTGCCACTGTTTCTAGTGGATTCGAGAGCGCCTGTAATAGGCACTTGTTTAACACGTCATCCAAAATGTCACAAGATTATTCTGGCATCTCAGCGGGGTATAAATATAAACATATAGCGATGGTCAGTTCAGTTTATGTCGGCGATTTACTGAGTCCGTCACGAGTGGTTATTAGTGAAAAGTGATTATTGTGTGGGACTTATTGTTGACATTATTATTGCGTGTGAGCAAATTTAATTTGAATTATTGTACGAGTATAATCTTGTTGAATAACTTGTTGATTACAAACTGTTATTTGTGATTAATTAAAACTGGTGCTTAGCGACTACACTGGTGTCTATAATTTGTTTCCACTGTAGGCCTACCATACGACGACGATCAGTTAGACCGCCGTAACAATATATTTACAATGGATTTCTAAGGCCTCGACCGTCTCTTCGTCCCCAATTTCAAATTTTTCTGACTATGCACATATCCAGGCCTCTAGACGTCATTACTTCCTCCACATCTCTCCCTCCCACTTCCCAGGGATCTTTCCGATCCCGATTTTCTGACGGTATTGAATCCACTATTTTTTTGGGCTACTTAGAGTAGGCCATTCTTTTATTGTGCCCAAGCCAGATTGATTGTTTCTTCTCAATTTGTGCCACTATATTTGTGTTCATTTTTGTCCATTCTCGTAAGTTTACAAACTCATTCCTGATACTCTAATCTTGTAATCTTGATAGTCTATAAATTCGTCTCAGGAAACCCATCTCTGTCGGGATAAATTTATTTCTATTCCTCTTTGCCATCTCCTACGTTTCGGCTCCGTAAGTTATTAAACTTTGAACGGTACTTATTCTTTTCCTCGTTCGATTTTGTAATGTTTTCGTCCATAAAATGGAATTCAATTATCTTACTGATTTTCTCGCCATCATCATTTTCATAACGGTTTTAGGCTTTAGCGGCCTGTTCCTACTTCACAGTCCACCTTTTCTTAGGTCTACCAACTTTTCTTCTGCCTCTAGGGTTGTAATCTCGCTATTTTCCGTATTCTACTTTCTTCCATTCTACTGAAGTGGTGAATCCATTTTTCTTCTATATTCTGTAATCCTTTCAAATAACTAAATCACATCCTATCTCTTCATTTCTTATAATATAATGATCATATTATGGTCTCGTCTATTACGTGGTAAAGAGCCACACCCTTTTCGAGGTGGTCGTATAACAGAACACGTCGGATGTAGACCAGAGAAGGTCGATAAAAAATCTAGCCGGCATAGGGTTGGTTGCCCTGTACGGTGGTCTCGATCAACAACTCGCAATTCCAACAGTAGCCTCGGAAACCTGGACGGATATAATGATAAAGACATTCGCAAACGAAAACGGACACGAGATTAGATTTCGAAAGAGATGAAAACAGCGACTTGGAACATCAGAGGAGATATGAAGACGAAACAACAGCAGATTACTGCTTTTCTATCCTTGTTTATTAATTCCGTCATCACGTTAGCGCTGTTCCTTTGCTTGTGAAATATAACTCTAATCATAAATTGTAATAAATAATGAAAAAGTAGTAAATCCTTAACTGGTTCGGTCATGTACATAACCAACTGTTTGGGTTTATTACCGGATCCATAAAGCCTTAGCGCAGATCAATCATCCTTAAGTCAATACCATCCGTTGCAGACGTAACAACGTAATCACTTTGAAGGGATCCTCTATTTGACGGCACTTTTACTGAAGCAGAAATAAATCTGCCGTCGGAGAAAATTGGAAAATACTGCTGCCGGGTGAACAACAATAAGGACTAACAAGACGAGGGCTTTGTACAAAGTGAAAGAAAATTAAAAGAATTCCAAAGGAGAGGTTAATGCGATGTTAACTGAACTGGAAACACTGCGCTGTTGCACAAACTATCGCGGCCCAAACACTTTGTACTGTAATCATTGGATCTCAACCTTCTGTCTCAGTTACTACCGAAATTTTTGACAATTTATCAAGTGTTTTTATAACTGCTGTCTACTGAAGCCGCAGTTCTAGTAACTCGTAACTTACGTACTCATACCTTACACGTTGAAAAAAAAAAAGTACTCTAACTACACAGTAAATACGTGCAATATAAACAAAAATACGAGGATAGTTAATAGAAACACGTTTAGAGGCTGTAAAGCATTTCTTATTCAACGATTTTTAAAGAAGTCTCCATTAACATTAAGGCGTGAGTCCCACTGTTGCACTAATCTGTAGATTCCCTGCTGGTAAATTTCTTGCGGCTGTTTGCGGAACCATTCGCTAACAGCAAACTCTACCTCAGCGTCCGATTTGAACCGCCCCGTCCTTTTGGTGATTTCTTTAATGGGCCAAAAACACGATAATCGCACGGGGACAAGTCGGACTGTAAGGTGGATGTTGAAAGAGTTCCCACTTCATACGACCAAGCAGATCTTGAATCGTCTGGGCTACATGGGGTCGAGCCTTATCATGCAGAAGAATGACACCATCTGTGAGCTTCCCGGGACGTTAGTACTTGATGCTGACCCGTAAGCGTTTTAAGCTGTCGGTGCTATACATTTGAGAAAGTTCTCTAATGCTGATGCTCAACACTTGAGAATGTTCTCTAACTTTGATGGGGCTATTTGCGCGTAAAGCAGTTTCCAGGTGTCCTCACATTTTCATTTGATGCTGCAACACGTGCTGGTCCGGGACGGGCCAAATCTTTAGTGGATTCTCTTCCTTGTCGAAATTTATTGTACCATTCAACCACTGCCGTATGATAATAACTATAGACACCATATACAGCTTTCATTCTCGTATAAATTTCCATTGGCTGACGCCCCTCAGCGGCCAAAAACTGAATAAGATTATTTTTGGACGGATTTTCTATCATAAATGCCATTTTTCAACTCAGTAACAACGCTTAGAAAAGAGCAAACCCGTCACTAGTACTTACACAGACAATATAAACAAATGAATTCCGTTGCCATGGCGACGAAGTCACGGCTGCGCAGATCAAACGTGTTTCTTGAACAATCCTCGTATAAGCCCAGTCTCTCATAGCTTACATATTCATGTTTAATTTTTTCTCAGTTTTCACACTTTGGTTAAATACACAGTAAACGTAATCACTTAAAAATATTAAAATAAATACAGTAAAACACTTAAAAAGCCGAAGTAAACAAACACATTTTATAGTGACTTCGTATAACATAACCAACAAAACTTGTCAGCTGACAGTAGTTTTGGAATAATTTTCAAGAAAAAAGATATCGTATTATATACCAAAATTTCCCTACAATCTTTTATTGGAAGGTATTAGAACGTGGCGCAATGTAGTTAGCTATAGACAAACAAAAACAACAAAAATTATGAGATGGGAGAACAAATATGATTTTGAAATGTTGGCACTTCAGAGTTGGGCAGCAACGTCTAAAAATCGTCTCAAAAGGTCTGGTACAATCAATACACTATTGTACACATATTTAACAAGTGCTCAATCATAAGGCATCGGTGTAAACTTACAGGCTGGCTCCATTCTCATGGACTGTGGCCGCGGCCAGCAACTCACCTGCAAACAGACAACAAACAACGTTACTTCCGTATTACAGAACACGACAAACACGGCACACACAGTACAGCACAGAACATGTTGTCACGGGGACCCAGACAATGGGATTGGAAGTCAGGAACATCGTTGCCAGACTGTATAGCATATCGCGTCAATAGCAAAGTATAATTTGACGTTATTATACTCTTTCGCTTTTCTTGTAGTTTTACTAATAATATATATAAAATGTACAGGATGGGCCAAAAGTCACTACCCATTGTAAACATTAAGATAACTTCGTTTGTGATCTTCCCATCGATTTTAAATTACGCGCCTTTGGTTTGTGTCTGATAGTTTCTTATGTAAACACTAGAGTGCAATTTTATTCAATCAAACAGCTGATGTTCATTTGACATTGTTGATTCACGATTGTGAAAATGTTTACAGGTGCAGAAAGGGTTTTTGCTTTAAAAGCCTGGTACAAAGGTGGCTATAATGTAATAAAAAGTGAGTGGAATAAACATTTCAACACTGTTCAGTCAACACGGAAGGCAGTCTACAATTTACGAAAACGTTTTGAGGCTACTGGATCTACAGCGGACTGCCCCAGGTCAGGTAGGCGATCATTAAGTGATGAAACTAAGCTGAACGTTTTACAAGCGGTTATCCACAGTCCTAAAAAGTCTACTCGTAGGGGCTGTCTTGTGAACAGAATGTTCCAAAAAGTTCTCTTCGGAGAATTTTACATAAGGCTAAATTCAAGTATTACATACCTCGTCTTGTACATGGCCTATTGGAAGATGACCCTGATCGTAGGATTCAATTTTGTGAGATTATGTTAAATGAAATGAGGGTACATGACGAAGAGTTGTTTTCTAAGATAATTTGGAGTGATGAGGCCACTTTCAAATTAACAGGCCACGTCAACAGACACAACTGTAGCTATTGGTATACAGAGAACCACAGAATTGTCTTTGAGAAGCAGCTGAATGAACCTGGTGTTACTGTTTGGGGTGGAATCTCATGTCATGGAGTTATTGGGCCTTGGTTTTTTGATGGCACAGTCACTGGAGAGAAATACCTGGAAATGTTAGCTACCTATGTCATTCCAGGGCTACAAATAAATTACGACAATTTCAACTTACTGTACTTTCAACATGATGGTGCTCCACCACGTTATGCAGTAGCTGTGCGAAACTACGTTGATGAGTCTTTTCATGGTAAAGTTATTGGAAGGCGAGGATCAATAGAAATGCCACCTAGATCTCCATACCTTACACCAATGGATTTTTTGTTTTGGGGCTACGTTAGGCCTAAAGATAAAGTCTATGCTACAAAACCACAAACAATTAAGGACTTAAAAGCAGCTATTCAAAATGCTTTCGAAGAAATCGATGCAAATACACGATTGTGCAAACACGTATGCCTAAGCGTCCCAGATCGTCTGCAGAAATGTATCTACAAATTTAATATGGAAAACAATTTGAGAAGTAATTTAATAAATAATCATGTAGCTTCAATAAAGTGTTAATTCAATTTGTACTGTGTTTTTTATTAACCTTTCCTACTCATTTTCAATAAACTTCACAACGGGTAGTGACTTTTGGCCCACCCTGTATATGATTTTAAAGAAGAAAGGTCAGGGAATACTACAGTAAAAATATTACGCTAAGTGGAATAAATATAATATTTTTTATTCGTATTACAACAGGAAAATGTTTTTAACTGTACGAAACCAAACATAGAAAAGTAGTAAGTGAGAATTTTTTTTTATTTTTCGGTCACTTAAAAACTTCCAGCGGAAATGTTTTACGAAAGTCCGTATTTTATTGTGATTCGGGATTTTACAATTTTGGGACTACTCATTTACGTGTGAGAGTGGTTTTCTGGCAATTAACTTACTGCGGGCCGCGTGCTGTACGCAGTTGTCATGACAACACACCATAATTAATCAGTGTTACTATGGTATCAAACCAGATCTAAACCTACAGCAAAAATTAACTATCGTACTTCACATTTACGGATATCGTTAAACTCGGTACTTTTTCTACGCGGCTTTAATATAAATGACGCAGTTCGTATAAGAAGGTATTTAAAAAGACTGTTTGAATTTCAACTACTGAAAACCACTAACTAAAACCAGAAGTAAAGTTAACAAGTGAAACGAGCAAATATTACCCACGCATGAAAATCACAATTGCGAAACTTCACGTGTTCCAGGCAATGGTGAACAGAACTGGCAACGCGCGCCGGTTTCCACGACGCTGATTGGGCGAATCGAAGCCGAGCCTCCCGCGCTTACGTCATGCGGAACATGATGTTGACTGCAAAACTGATCGAGATGACGACGCATCAAGAAACGATGTGATGTCCAGTGAGTTTATAACGAAAAGAAAATTGGGTGGTGTGGTGTGTTGTTGTGTTGTGAAATGTCGGGCGTTACCTCCGCGCACTTTTGTTACTTACTCTGTTGACTGGATCCTCTGCAGTGATGTAGTCCTGTAACACAACTTAAAACTATGCTTTTTGTGGGCGCCACTTGGAAACGTTTGTTCCAAGAAAAAATTAAATGGGATTGATAAAATTTTTAAATCTACAAAAAAATTTAAACAAGTCAGTTTAGCTTTGAAAATCAGTTAAGTTTAATGGTTCTTTAAAAACAACAAACAAATCGTCTGAAGGACTATCATTCATAAAAATTATAAAATTGCAGAGAAAAAATTTTACAAGTTATTATTATTGACAATTTTTTATATGTCCAATCAAGTATCGGCTAGTATAATTCAGATTCTGACTCAGTTGACAAGCATGAGTTTAATATGTGAAAAAACTTTAATCTCAGGACGTGACTCCTTTGAACTACCAAGACATATCAATTAGATGCCTTACAAGAAAAAAAACTAAGTGATTTGAAGGTGTATGTGTGGCGTGTAAAGTACAACTGTGTGATAATTGTAACCAGGTAACAAAGGATTTTAATTTTGGTAACTCACGTTCCAATGGTCGTTTATTCTCTCACTGGACACTTCCTTCGGGTAGTTTCTCGATCTCGCCTCTTCGGGTGAACACTGAATCTATTTAAAGTCAATTTTTTTCGATCGTTACTTTTTCCGCACTTTTTGTCAAAACGTTTGGCAGTAAAATCTCGTTCAAACGCCGCCACTACGAATCATCTGTTTAGCGTTGATTCAGAAATCTGCCACCGCAGCGCTGACTCCCATGCAGTTTTGAGGAAGGCTAGTGTATTGTTTGTTTCGTTCGGGGGAATTATTTGTCACGTTAGTCAGTCAATGCGAACACAGCAGAATTCGTTCTCTATTAAATGTTTGGGACCCTCCTGGGCCGTCGACGTTCTGGCTGCGTGCTTTCTATTAGAATTTGCCGTATCGCTGCTCTATTTCAGCGATATTTTTTTTGCGTATACTCTCGTTGAGGTTAAGTCAGTCGGGTATGTCTATGTACGGGAAAAAGCCTTCCTGCCGTGTCTTGTCGATTTTTCGCCTCTCGGTCTCGCCTTAGCTGCGTTGATCAGTGTTGTGTGAGATGCATCAGTTCTGGCGTTCAATCTTCAAGTGTTTTCTGGTCAAATTTTGTCTCGCTTTTATACTAAATCGGGCTGACTGTTTTCGTCGACTTCCGGTACATTTGTGTAAAATTCTTTCTAGATTGTTCGAGAATAAACGAAATGGAATGTCATAGAACAATTTTCACTTCCGTAGAAGCTTTTAGAACGAATTTCTTATTCTTCATACTATGGATATTTCAAAATTTACACTGGTATTTATCAAACAGTTTCACATTAGTACTTACAATTTTTATGCCATTAATGTATTTAGATTCCTTGTTTTTTACTGAATCTAGCGATACTAAATATGATTGGTATCTAATTAACTTAAGTCTAAAAAACATTACAATATACAACCCTCACCTTGAGTTGTAGTCATTAAAAACTCAATATTATTAATAAAAATTGTTGTGGAGTTATAAAGTTCCCTTCACAAGCTGGACATCTACTACTACTACTCTCCTACAACAAAATAAACAAATTTTAACATCAATAAAACACAAATAAATACAATTTTATATGGCCTCTGCTCATGGCCTAGGTTCTTGTCAGTTTTCTAATACAATGATTAGTCTTTTTCCTTAATATATGTGTTATTTCACCACTATACACACAGAGTTTATTATTTTGTCTATCTTTTGTGATACCTGGTTACTTTGTACATATTTTATATTTATCACAAGATGACATAGCATCATTGATTGTCTTGAGATGTCATTTTTTTATGGTGTGACAAATCTCACTCTAATTAGTTAAATTCTTTTAGAATTGACTTTACTTTCAACTGAGTTTATTTCTTATTAAGGTATTTTGATGTATTGTACCTTTCTATCTCATTTTTGTTAGTATTATGTAAGTATTTTAGCCAGATATGATTATTTTTGTACTGAATAGTTGGCTTCAGCCATACATGGTATAAGTAAATATTTTGCTGACTTGACTATTACAATGTTAAAGTTGGTCAGGTATATTAGTATAGTTGCTTTATATCATATTACAGCTTTCTAATACAGTTTGGTTGCATTTTGGCAACATTAAATTCATAAATTACACAATATTAGATGCCTATTACATGTTTTTAGTTAACACTGTTTTTGGCTATTTTGGCTGCTTTTTATTCATTTGACAGCTTCCTTTATTTAAGATAAATTGTTCACTATTGTCTGCTTGACAATTACATATAGTTTTTATTTAAATCTGATAATAATTAATTTCTTCATGAAATCTTGGTGTATGGTCTCAAATCCAACACATTAATATTTTTTTGTCATTGCAAATATACAATTTTTATTTTAACTTAAACTCTTTCTAATAATGTATTTAAGTCATTTAATACATCTATTTTATTTACATCACATAATATAATGATGGATCATGTACATTTATTCACAAAAAATAGTTTTTAATACTATATTCATAGTTATAAAACTTAATAATTATTGACTTTATTCTGGTGGATTCTGACATTATTTCTCTCTCTTATAGTGTCTTATGGTTTTTTCACTCTTATTCACTTTAATAATATGTATGGGGTTTTGTCTTAGTCATAGTTTGGTCGTTTTTTTTTCAAGTTGATAGAAATAATTATTATACAAAATTACACAATTTTTTGGGACTACTTGGGTTCGATACTGTTCACTTCACTTTCCTCCTATGCTAACTTACTATATAAATGATTTCTTTTTATGGAACGTTCTGTGACGCTACAAGTTATAGGCCTGTATACAGTAAATAGGACGTTACAGGATACTGTACAGTAAGTGAATAAACGCGGGATAGTAATGACATTTGTCAAAGGCGACTTTTTCGGTTACGTCCCATATAAACCGAGACGGCGGCAACGAACAGTCAGTTAGCGAATTACTTTATAGCGATACACCAACGGCATCCAGAAATAAGTTTCACAAATTATAATTAATTACAGATAATTTCAATTAATAAAGTTGTGTTAGTGGTTATAATCACAAACAGAATTAACACTGTTACATAGACTATAGAAAAATTATTCCGATTCGTTTTTTTTATAGTGATAATTCAACCGGAATAATTTTTCTATAGTGGTGTGCAACAGCGTTAATTCTGTTTGTAATTACAGATAACTTTGGCAAACAAAAACAATATTTATTTACACAAAACCATCTGTACGTTACCGTACTTCTCCACATAGTCACTATATGTTTCCAAGCACTTGTCAAAGCGTGACACCAATTTTTTCAAACCCATCTTACAAACAAGTGGGTACTCCTTCAGTACTCCTTACTTCCAGGAATTCTTTCTTGGTAACCTCTTCTCTCTTGTGTAACCTCTTCATCGTTCTCGAATATCTTTCCTCCCAAACGAACGCTGAACTGAGGAGAAAAGTGGAAGTGCGTAGGCACAAGGTTAGGAAAATAGGATGGATGTTAAAAAATCACCTACATTCAAATCTGACCAGACGTTCGTGTGTCGAACGTGCGGCACAATGTATTTATAGCAGTTAATAAAGGCATGGCATTACGTTTTTACAGTGTTTATCAAGTAACAAAAGTTTCATTTTCGCTAATTTGTATTGACATACTAGAAAACTATGTACTAGGCGACAAACAGACCGGGTACGACGCAAGTCATCGCATGAAAAGTGTTGGCCATGTTGCGTTATGAGAGTCCCCTCACATAGCACGATGCGATGACGGATGAATAGCTCTCGAGTCTCAGTTGGTCTCCGGTCGTTCACGAATCATGGATTTAAACGAAGAAAAATTAATAGTTGAGGCAAATTTATGGGAGTAGATTTTTCCTTTTAAATATTATCGTCTTATTTAACTAACAATTTATGAACTACCGGTACATTATTTATTAAATCTATTATTTGTAAATATAAAATATATTATAAAATATGATACATATTTTGATAAATGTTAGACAACTGTGTAAAGTGCTTATTAAATTTCGTTTTATAGGTTCAATCAAGACCTATACTTTATGACAAAGGACTAAACGATTATAAAAAGAATAATAAAAGGGAAGCTTCGTGGACAGATGCCGTTGCCATGGAATATGGCCTACACCTCACGGCTTTCTATTTATAGGATGAACACACCCGCCATCTACGACTTCTTAACTTTTGCACTCTTTTTAAAAGTAAATAGGCAGCTAATGCCCTTTCCTGCCGCCTAGATAACATTACTTACAGAAAACAGAAACTATACTAACCAAACGTGACGGAGCCCCACTTAGTTATAGTCTGAGTGCGGCCCCTTCCGTTGCGATGACGTACGTCAGGGGATCGCGCGCGATCGCATAAGCCTACTTATTTATAACCTACAATTATAATATAATATTAAATTCTTAGTAATAATATTAAATTATATTTAACAACAATATTATAATTTGTAGGCCTAATATAAAATTATGTCAGTTTGTTTACTCCTAGTGAAAACTTAAATTATCATTTCAGCACTCTGAATCTTGCCTGTTTCTTTTTTTTGTCATGACCCACGCCTCACTCGCATAAATCAACGTTGATATTCCAATTGTCACATAAAATTTAATCCTTGTGCTGTGTCTTGTTTTATTTCTGAATTTCTGAGATTTCTATGAATCTTACCACAAATATTCGTAAATTTATTTATCTCCTCACTTATATCTGAATTACATAAAAAAATTAATAAAGTAGGCCTACATGTCAACGGTGAACCGCCCATCGTCAGGGTCGTGTGCCTCCGTGCTTGTGCGTGAAATTATCACCGCTTCATAAGTCGTATCCTACTGACAAGGATAGCTGGCTGTCGAGTTTGAGTGGCAAAAACTCGCACAAACTTGCCGCTGAGGAGGCAATCAGTCAATAACGTACCGCAGTTTGGGGGGGGGACGGGGGGCGGCTTAGCCTCATCAACACGACGACGCTTTCAGTTCTGATAAAAGTGTTTTCTGTCCGTCATAAAATGTGCTTATCAGTAGCGTCTACACAAATTACACCACTTAACTTCCCAACTTCTGTTACACAAGATTTTCTCAAGCGTCAGAATAATGCAACACACTAAATCTCGTGGTCACTAATAGCTGCATTACAAGTAGATACCCTTGCAATCGGTCTAAATACCCTCCATGGCATTCCCTACATCAACTGGGACCTCCATATTATGGATACCGTATCAGGCTTGATAATACCTAACCTACGATGTGAAATGCAGAAAATGATGATGATAAAATGTCACATAAGAGCCTTGATGAAAATACAATTTTGTAACTTCTAATACTGAAAGTTTAGGTCATAAGACTAAACACGATTTTAATGCATTTGTGTTAACGTTTTAACAAACTTTTTATCATACTATACTAATAATGAGTTCTCAGTTTCAACTCGACCGATTGCCATTTGCCTGTCCCTCTGTCAGTTTGGCGTATGTCTCACGACATCGTTGAACGCATCAACCGATTTTCGTGAAACGTGGCTTGCGTATCCATACTTTCACCCTACACAACCCTATATTGTTTTCAAGATTGATCCCACCAAAAACTAAGGGGGCTGAGGGAAAAAATATAAGCGGGTCAAAATTGTGAAAAAAATCGAAAAAACCCACGAGGAGTACGAATTAAAGATAATTTTAACCACAATCTGAATACAGTCTCCGTTTTTGGAATTTCAAAATTTTTTGGACGTGACGTCCCGGAATTGGTTGAAATTTTGATAAATACGCAAACCTTCTTGAGGATTATCAAATAAAAGATAATTCTAACTAAAATCTGGATGGAGATTCAGGACTTTTTAGAAATTTGAAAATCTGAGGGCGCTGAGACTCCAAAAAAAGATCAAAAATTTAAAAAAAAATAGTGAAAATCCACAAGGTTTCAGACTGAAAGGAACTGTAATCTAAACCCAAATATTTCTACGTTTTAGCGTTCAATGTATGATCGTGTCCTCTACAATTGTTATATTAGTTAGTAGAGTATTCAGAATTTTTAAAACTGTTTCCAAAAACGAAAAATCATCTAACATCGAAATTTATTGTAATAATAAATGCACTTCGTTCCAAATGGTGAGGGACTTCTGCAGCCCAGGAAGCATAGTTTGGCGCGTAAATTTTTTCCAGTAGGCCTACTTGTCATCATCCGTGAATATCGGCAAAACTATTCATGTATTAGCAAGTGTGTGTGTGTGTGTGTGTTTGTGTGTGTGCTGCATGAAGTGAAGGAGAGAAGATGACAACGTCCCGCGTTGTAGGCGGGAAGGACGTCAAGTAAGCAAAACGGGGTAATGATGTGAGAGGCAGCCGAGTTAGTTGGGGTACACTAAGCAATAGTACTGACTAACGACAACAGGGTTTCTGGTGTGTGTGTCACGGCCTTGCATTCATAATGCTCCACTAACAAGCACACACTCTACCACCCCCCGCCCACCGCCTTGACGTCCTCAACATTTCCAACTGATCACATTCTCAACAATAATCTTCTTAACGAGATGTATACAGCGTCCCGCCGCAAGCACCACCTACACCTGTGCAGGGCGCCGTACACTTCCAACTCTCGAGCTTACATATTCCCTCTCATACCAATGTTCCAAGACCTTAACGGTCTTTTGCCCTTTGTCCACTACTTAACATCCTCTTCTTTTTCAGCGGCGCGACAACCCATTACTGAGTCAAGGCCTCCTTTAACAGCCTCCGCCAGTTGTCCCGGTCAAGTGGAGCTGCTCTCCAGTTCCCGGTTCCATCATAATCTAGTATGGGCCCGCATCTAGCCCAGTAATCCGTCTCGACCGCAAATTATTCTCCCATTAGCTCCACAGATTAGCTCTTTCTCCACCATTAACTTTACAACACTTTTTTTTAACTTCTATACAAACGTGTTTGCCCCGCCATACGGAATTTTACTGTCCCTATAACTTTATGACTTTGTTCGTCTTTACGTTTCCACATTTGCTACACTTTCCTTGACCATCACACTGAGGACGCGTCCCCAGATACCGGAAACGGGGATGATTTTATTATACTTGCATCGATTTCACAAGGTGAAAAATAAAATACCAGCCAGGGAACAATACACGGGATAAGCAGTGCTTCTGAGCTGCACAGAAAGCGACCTACTCGGGAAAGGACACTTCGAAATAAAACCCTTCCTCGCCATCGTCAGCAAAACGAAGGATATCGATCTGCTGTCTAAGCGCAGCCTCTTGATCTCATTTCTCTCTAACCCCTGGATGTTTACAAGCGGAGACTCCTCGCCCGATGTTAGTCTGATCATCTAGCGTGCCCCCTGTTTGCACAAGCTCTGCACTACTCTCGTGTCCTTGTACTACATTCCCGCCGCCCTTAGTACTTAGAAAAGTACTGTTTTCCATTAAAATCGGACAAATGCCGTTGCTAGATCTACAAAGGCGACGAACGTGCCCATAACCTTTCGTCAGACCTTATTCGCGAATAAGCCTTAATCCCAGTAGTGCTTCACTTTGATCATGTCCGTCCGGAATCCAAACTGGTTCTCTGAGAGCACTGTATTTACTTTACCTTCGAGCATTCTTAAAATGAGAGTAGCGAAGATCTTCGATGCGTGGACCACCAAGCTGTGGGCCGCGCACTGCCCGCACTTGACCGCTGATGCTTTTTTTTTGTAGAAGTCCTTTAACACATTTTTTGAAGTATAACGAAAACAAAAATCAACAATATAAAACAAATACAGAAGGGGCAAAAAAATGAAATTTATGAAGATTTTAGGCCTATTATATCCCCGGGTTGGTATTGTGAAAAAACTGGTAATAGGAGTGGTTAATTGACGTATTGAGACAGATGTAACAGAAGCATACTTTGGCAATAACGATATCAATTCTATGCTAATGGCCAATTAAAGGAACCTCGCACTGCGCCGGTAATTACTGCTGAGCTGTTTACTGACGAATCTGTTCGTCGTGACGTTAAGATTTCACTGTAAAAAGTATCTTTTTGTTCATAATTATCGTAGTGTCGAGACAGTCTGTATTTGGTATTATTTTCTTTGACAACATGCACAACTTATTATGAGTATACTCGATAGGATAGCCCAGTCGGTTGGAACATCTTGACCCAACGAAAGACTGCCGAATCCGCAAACAAGTATTGAATTCATCATAACGTTACAGCTTTCACGGTCGGAGTCATGTACAATAAAATTAATTTCCGGGCCGTGATCCTCTTCTTCTGAAGCCAAACGTTTCGACTGCCGCAGCTTCGGCAGTCGTCTTCAGTGGATCTTCTGTTCTGCTTCTCTGGCGACTAAATGACGACGTGACCGCAGACTCGTATCGCTACCACGGTTATAACGTCTAACTCCGTTGTTGGTACAGGCGATCAACAGGATTGGCCACGCTCTCGGCCAATCAGATAGCAGCCCGCACCAGGACGGCTACACAAGTGCGACGGTTTGGGCAAGATGACTGCCGCAGCTGCAGTCTTTACAAGAAGAAGACCACGGCCCAACGGCCCGAAATGTAATTTCATTGTACAGTGGCACCTCGATACCACGAACACCTCAATAACACGAATTCCTTGGTAACGCGATTTTTTTCAATTCCCTTGAATTTCCCATAACACTCTATGTTAAAAATACCTCTATAACCCGCCATTCCTTACTTTAAAACCTTGATAAGCCGAATTTTCGTTGATTCGAGATCAAAATACTGTACTAATTATTTATAACACGAATTTTTACTCAACAGAACCTCTATAGCAGGAATTTGACCTCTATAAGCCGAATTACCGATGGCAGCGAGTTCAGTAAGCCGAATGTTATCATGCAAGACCCTGATAACACAAACTTTTGTTATGTTAACGTTGATAACAAGAACCTCGCTTTGACGAATTCTTCGATAACACAATTTTTCATAGGCCTAAGCCCCTTGAGATTCGTGTTATCGAGGTTCCACTGTAGTATCAAATTATAATCCTAAAGGACAAAGTGGTGTGGGAGAGTGACAGGCTCTAGTCTATCTGCTGGGGACCGGAACAAACCACTTTTCGGTTTAATCCTTGTTGAAGATGATGACGTGATGAACACTTTATTTTATTCTGTAATTTATGAAATAAAATTCTTCAAAAACCGAGTGAACCAAAAAGACTCG
Organism: Magicicada septendecula; assembly: GCA_034769895.1. Taxonomy (NCBI): domain Eukaryota; kingdom Metazoa; phylum Arthropoda; class Insecta; order Hemiptera; family Cicadidae; genus Magicicada; species Magicicada septendecula. Next base: position 398,924,535 of record CM068372.1, on the reverse strand, counting down.
TTTACAAATAGGCTACATTATTTAGTTGAATTACATAAAATATTAATAAACTACATGTCAACACTAAACAGCCCATATCTAGTTTAGCGTCAGGGTTGTGTGCGCCCGTGATCGTATTACCCCCTTATAAGTCGTATACTACTGGCAAGCATGGGGTGAGCAGCTAAAAGTTGCTGTCGAGTTTGAGTGGTAAAAAACTCGTACAAACTTGCTGTGGCTGAGGCAATCAGTCAATAACGTACCGTGGATGGGGAAGCGGGGGCGGCTTAGCCTCATCAAGACGACGACGCAACGCTTTCAGTTTCTGATAAAAGTGTTTTTGTCTGTCGTAAAGTGTTGTGCTTATCAGTAATGTCTACAAAAATTACCGTACTTACTTTAAAAAATGCTGTTTCAAATTCTATTATTTAGGTTTAATCCTTGTACAAGGTGATGATCTTACACCACTACTATTTGCCTCGTACTGGACGAAGCCTTTCGGTGTCATCACCACTACCTGGTCCTAACCTGTATTTAATCAGCAGGTTTCCAACGTAAACAGAGAATAAATTATATCACGTAAACTGTTACCAAGCTTCGTTTGTTTGTTTACAACTGGCAAATAGTTTCGTGATTGGAAGAACAACGAGTTTTGGAATGATTTCTCGTTTCTATGTAAGCTGAAGCATTTCACTATTCAATAATAACTACTTTCTTCCCTAACGACAAACAACCTGCTTCTCGTCAGGAAAGGGGGGCCTGACTGATAAACACTATCACAATAAGAAGTTCCCTTCCAAGCTGGCATCATTGGCGAAGTTTGAAGTAATGGTTATTTTATAAGGACGGTACGACTACTATTATTTTATTGATAGAATTACTGTTTCACCTACTGAAAATGGCAATCAGAAACACATAGGCCTATACGCCTATTATTTAAATATAAAGTAACATTTTTGTTTATATCTCTTAAGGCTCGTTTACACGGTTCAAGTTTACTGGCTTCAAGCACTTGAAGTCAAGCTACTTTCCCTGTACTATCCATGTGTAAACGGTTGTGAAAAGTAACGTTCCAGTCCGGACAGTGGAAAGTAGAGTTGGCCTAGCGTCAAGTTTTGTTGCCACTTGAAAGTCACGTGACTCGCTTTCCCGCCCTACTGTCTCCGTCTAGACGGCTCCTTGACTACTTGCCTTCAAGCAGTCAAGGGAATCGGTCTTACGTCTTCAGCGCGTAGTCGGCTTTTAGTGTATTGTTTTCTCTGTGAGGTGATTCTGTAGTTCTCGTTAAAATATTTTAAAGTCATTAATTTTAATATTAACATGATAAGTGGAATGCAAACGATATACACGAGTTTCTTGCTATATACAGAAAATATGACTTTTTTTTATATTAAGCGAAGTGACTACAGTGAACTCATTGTGCAAAAATCTACGCGATAATACAACGGAAAATGTTAACAGAGAGAGAAAGTGAACTCGGAGGTGGGTGAGAACATGGATATCTAAATGGAGCCTCTTCAACACTGTTACGCGAGTTGGCAGATGAAGATCCTTCTTACAAAACTCATCTTAGGATGACAGTACCTAGGAATTCAGTGCCTCGGAATGACATCACTTCTTCCGTAAGCAGCATTTCTGGTTACAATGTTATATCGCCGATTGGATCATACACTACTGCAGAGAACTCACCTTCAGAAACATCACTGACAGACACTGCAAGTCTTTTCGAAGAGAGTATGTTGAAAAAATACGTTATTGAACTTTGTATTTTGTGTTTCCATTTTTGTATTTGTATTTGTATCCATTTGCATAGTTTGTTTTAATAAATAATATTACATTATTTACTATATTTTATGTTAATAAATGCTTATTTCTATTATAAAATTCCATCAAAATTCAAACAGTTTTCTGTCATAGATTTTATTGCTACGCGTGTTGAGTTAAAGCTTAAAGGACAGTACGCAACTTTCATAAACAGTTTTGTGTATTGTATGTTTCAATTTGATGTTTGAATGTAATTAATTGATGTTCGTATAACTATTGCGTTTCTATAATTATTGTACACAACGTACACAAAAAATCTAGATGAATATAATTTAAAGTTTGCTTGTACACAAAGTAGGCAAATGCCTTACCTTCTTACCTTGTAGAACTTCAAATACTGTTGCTGACACCTCAGGAACAAAAGTTGATATTGTACATTTTGGGACACGATACAAGTATTCCAGGGACTGGTAGCTGTCTCTTTTTGCAAGATATCGTAGTGTTATTTCCAGCTTTGTTCTTAAGGGAATTGCATTCCTCATGATAGTATTTGTTCTACTTATTTTTGTTTCAACATTTCCTAACAGCTCCTCAAATTTCTGTACTGTCATCCTTAGATGAGTTTTGTAAGACGAAGGACCTTCATCTGCCAACTTGCGTAATAGTGTTGAAGGGGCACCATACATTTCCCTTCTAGCTATCCATGTTCTCACCCACCTCCGAGTTCGCTTTCTTTGTCTGTTGACATTTTCCATTGTATCATCGCGTAGATTTTTGCACAATGAGTTCACTACCAGTTTAACTGCAACACGACGCACCTTTGTACTCGACATTTCAAACAAAAATGAATGTAGTGGCGTCAAGTACTTGACGCTTCCACTTTCCCCGTGTAAACAGAATTCGTATGTCAAGTTTACTTGACTTCAAGTACTTGAAGCCAGTAAACTTGAACCGTCGAAACTAGCCTTTAGACATATATCGTTAAGTGTTTTCTGCCCAATGGTAGGTCTTAAAAGGCATGATCCTTCCATGCTTTCCTATCCTGGGCTAGTCGCTTCATTACTTCGCATGGCATCCGTAGATTGTCCACCATCTAGTCACTCATCCGTCCTATATTCCGCTTTCCACTTACCAGCCAGCCCCTCTAGTGCTTCTCGTTACTTTGTGTTTGTCGCACACAGTGTCCCAAAGAGATCCTCTTCCTGCCCCTGATGATATCCAACACTTCCCTATTCTCTTCTATCCTTCCAAGTAGCTCCTCATCTGTCACTCTATCATCATCAATATCTTCACGTCATGGCGCAGACAAAATGCTGGCTGTTCCGTCTTCAAAGACCCTCCAGCCATCTCTTCCTGGGTATACACACACACCTGTGTTCTATAGGTTTATATTTCCAGACTTGTTTGGCCAGTTTTGAATTTGACATTCTTGCTACGTGTTCTGTCCACCGTTGTTTATAATCTTATAATCTTTCGTAAGTTAAAAACTTGCAATACTTCTCTTATGACGTCATTCTTTACACGATCAAGATTAGAAAACCTTTAAGTCCACTTAAAATCGCCATTTCCGAAGGTCGTATTTTACTTTACTGTTTCTTGGTTGTCGTCCAAAGTTCACACCCACAGGACAGTACAGGAACCGCCATAACTTTGTAAAACTTTAATTTTGCCTCTCGACGTACCTCGTTTCTAAAAACACGGTTGACTATCCCACTGATCGTCTTTAACTTGTCTAACGTAACATAACTATCATAATTCTCATCATGACGAATATCGTTTCCCAAATAGTTAAAATGGTTCACTTGTTCTATAATTTTATATTTCATTAGTATTTTTGTCCTTACTGGTTCCTTGCCTCGAAATGCATTATCTTTGTTTCTGTAGTAGAGATTTTCATATTGTATTGTCTGGAAATTTGATGAAGCTTAAAAACAGATTTTTGTAAAGCAGACTCTGTATTTTGAATTGGAAACAAGTCGTCAGCGAACAACAGTACATTCAAATATCTGTCTCGAGACTTCTTAGTCACTTTACCCTCTCAGGAAAATCTTTTCCATCGTTCTCCATATCCACAATTCGAGGATGTAGATAACAACATCTTAGATACGGACTGTCGTGTAGATCGCTATAACACTAGCGACTCTATAAGCTGTCCTTAGTTCTGTAGTGACCGTCAGTCAATAAATGACGGAAAGTTTTGTGAGGTTCATTCGTTACCTAGACACAATTTTAAAACATTTTTTTTCGATAAAATATACCTCCACTATTATAAAGTGTAGACGGACAATAGACACAATTAAGAGCCCTACACAAATACTGATTGATTTTTTTCTTTTGTTGTTGCATATGTATCTACATGTTAGGCCTAAACAAAGAATAAGAATAATTAATACACATATATTATTGTTCACCAAAAAGATATAATAAAAATAATAATTATTATTATTATTTACATACTGATGATGACAATAAATTCTGTCGAAACGACAATAAAAATATTTTAAAATTGCGCGTAGACAAAGACAGGACATCGCAAACGTTTCATCACCAGTATTTTCCCATCTTGGCTCTCGGATTTTATGCGCTAGTCGAATTCGTTTAAAATATTTTCCAGCGAAAGCTGTTATATTAATATTTTTAAAACTATGCGATAAATCGTAACTGTTAAAGAATTGTTGGAATTTTGCTTTCAAGTACTCGTGGTCAGTCTAACACCCAACATTACATTTAGTAGCAGCTAATTATTAAAGAGACGATTACAGTTTTTAATGAAGGCCGATCAAAATATTGTTACGATAGATTATAATGTCCCCAAGAAGTACTAGATAGGACGAATAACGCCTTATTCCTCGATGAAGGGAAATATCCAGCCGCGACCCGCAAGTGGTGGGGGACGCGGTTCTGGAGATCGAGTGACGGCCGGGGTAAGCAGTCCCAACTCTGCTTGTCAACAAGTAGAGGTCTCTTACCCCTTCTTGCCATTGGTGTAAGAAATTTCCCCTAAAGGCGGACGACTCTTTGTTGGTCGACGGCGTAGGCTTTGGAGGGCAAGGAGAAACCACCACATTAAATATCCTTACGAATCTTCTCGAACAGGAAAAACTAGACTTTTTAGTCTGGTAAGGTAGCTTACTTATGGAACAACCCAGACGGAAAGTCGAGCTAGACGTTAAACCAGAAGAAGACAAGCCCACCATTGTCTTACCCTTCGATATGCTTGTAACTGTACTTACTAAACTCTCTCTCTCTCTCTCTCTCTCTCTCTCTCTCTCTCTCTCTCTCTCTCTCTCTCTCTCTCTCTCTCTCTCAACTAATAACCGGAGGGATCAAAGTTTGACTGCCGCATGCCCACACAACTATTGATTTATAAGCCGAAGGGACGGAGAGGCGTGGGACGTCCGAAGAAGCGTTGGAGTGACCAGCTCTACTCTGCCTGCTTGCGACCAGACAAACCGTTTTTGGTTTAATCCTTGTTGAAGACGTTGTCGATGATTGAACAACTATATCCATGTTAATCACGCGGCTAAATCAGGTCGTTTAGACGTTTATTTCTTCAAATATGTAAAACATAATATAGACAAAACGACACTGTAATATAATTTCGTTATACGTAACTCGGTGAGCTGTTTCAGTATTCTTGAATAATATTATATGTTATCAAACTATAATTACTTCTCCAAGTTGTGGAAATTATTTTTTAATTTACCTGACGTAGGGGTCTACGTATCACTTATAGTATCAGTGCCTTCAGAGGGTTATAAATGAATTAACAAATAATCGGATTGATTCGATTTCAATAGGGGAATTTAAATTTAAATCAAATCAATTCGATTATTTGTTAATTAATTTATTAACCCTCTGAAGGCACTGATACTATAAGTGAAATGTACGTCAGGTAAATTAAAAAATAATATCAACAACTTGCAGAGGTAATTATAATTTGATAATATATAACATTTAACGTATAATCGCTACTTCCGTTCATGACACGTCACAGCTTACTTGATTGCATTAGAAATATATCGTACAGTACCGAGTCAAACGGAACGATTTATTTGCGACCTGTACTGCCGGAAACAGCCGGGCGAAAAATTGGTCTACGATAATGCGAACACTTAGCATTGTTCCGCAACAATCACAATTATTCCATCGTGCACAATGCTATTAACGCGGTGTTATTTATAGACACAAGGGCGGACGGATGAGCGTAACTGGACCGCAATTTATATTAAGCTCAACTGTCCTCCGTCCTTTGTTGCAACGTTCGTTTATCTTGTATATAAATAACTCGCTTTTCTACAATCACGAGTCACACCTCCTCTCTTCGCCGATCGTGTGGATACATGTCCAGTTTGCCTCTACCAAGGCGCGTAAATAATGTCTCGCGTATTTTATTTTATCCATTCTCTTCGTTTTCACACTGTTCTTTGTTCTTTGCTAACGGGTACAGTCGCCCTCAACCGTTACACCAATTTTAAGAACGGTTTATCAACAACGCCAATCAGGACATCACTGTTATCTTCACTCCAAGAACTGCGCCCTAGGTGATTCTTGGCACCCCAACGTCTACGTCTCGTTACGGCAAAATTTCATTTTATTTTTAGTTATTTATTGACATTCAAACAACTATCCAGCCATTGTTACAATGACATTATTTATTACAAATCTAATTCTGCACTAAACAATCAAAATTTCGTATACAATTTGTGTGTGTGTGTGTGTGTGTGTGTGTTGCGATGTACAGGGTTCACTTAGAATAGGTAGTCGGTTATATCATATATTGGAATGCTTCGAATTTATTAATGATTTTTTTCCAAATGCACTAATAATATAATACTGTTTCTGATAATACAAAAAATTAATTAAACTGTCTTTAACTAAATATCACTATAGTATTGACGACTCGGAACACTAAGTTTTTTATAAGTAAAAACGTAAAGTTTTACCTTACAGCCTAAACCGGCTTTCACCTTTAGAAGGCTTCATCAGAGGCCTTAAGGCCTGTTTTACTTTATGTTTAAGTAAAACATACTCTGTCTGTTTGTCTGTCTCTCTCTCTCTCTCTCTCTTACATACACACACGCACACACACGCGCGCGCACACACACACACACACACAAGCAGTTCTCTAAAATGTGTGGTTTTAAATTAAATATTAGTCCCCACACAGACAAGACAAACTTTTCCGCTGGCAGCGAAATTACCACACGCCTCGCTCGCCTATGCAAACACATGCAAAACACTTGAAGAATAAATTCACATTTTAATTTAAACGTCGTTTGTGTTACGCTGTGTACGCAAATTTTGTGCCGCTCCCCCCCCCCCCATGAATCTAAACAGAAAATCACATCTCTCCTGACTAATAACCAACTATGTACGCCCCTCCCCAAATAAATTTTCGCGTAATACCTATATTTTTCTATGTTTACGTTTCTTGTGGAATTAACTCTGCCAAATGGCGGCCATCTGTCTACTCCTGTGGTCGTTGTGATGGAGACTTCTGTTTCACCCGTTGTTGGGCACTCTACTGACATACTGCGGCAAAGGAGTGGTATCACAATTTAATATAGCCTAATGTACATTCACAGCGCCACCTGCTCCTTCTCAAAAGGAAGCTCTCACCAAAAGGCAGAAGAGAAGTTACTCAAGGTGTTGCACAAATATCAAGATAACAGTCCTTAGCCCGTAAAAGCGTACGTCAGCGTATCCCAGAATAAACTCTGGTATGTCCTAAAATCGAAAGGTATATCATCTGTGTAAGTTAAAGCTGCGAAAGAGTTGTTAAAGAACTTGATAACCTCCGTAAATTAGACAACGGATGTCGCAAGAGACAAGAGATACAAAAAAATCGGTATGGAGAACCACACATAACTTCCACGTTCTGAGATTTACATTTAAAATCATTTACTTGAATTCGGTTCGATAATTTCTAAAAAAAAATATTCCCACCATCAAACTATTTTCCCTATTTATGGGTATTTTTGTTATTATGAGAAAATATTTCCGTTGTTATTTATCTCACAACGGAAAATTCTAATAGCACCGCACTAATCACAAATAAAACGTAAATTTATTTATAATTAAAACGAACAAAACAAATTAACAAACCCAAGGACAGAACTCAAGTAAACATTCTCAACGTAGGACGTTTTAAATTAATCCTATTTAAATTCCTAGTTACAACTGAAATTAATTAGACAAATTTACAAGGGGATTACGTTATGTTGGCGAAGAAAAAAAACAATTGCTTTAACAAGAGGAAGGGTATCGGAGCCATGGCTGCAGCAGATGAAGCCGAACAATTAACGTGACACAAGACGATATGGAAATTATTGTTGTTATCATTATTATTGTTCTTAATAGAATTAAAATATTTCAGACGCGTTTCCTTGGAAACACTAAGCATGGCAAATCAAAATACGGCTGCAAAATTAAAAGAAAAAACAACAACGAGTCGCTTAAAGTGTATAATACACGACACTGTAGGGAAAAGGTAATTACATAGAATTACCGTCACGGATAAAACAGCCCCAGCAAACAAATATATTGCACGGCATTCTACTGTAATATAAGCACGCAAAATGTTGACTACTAACGTTAGTGAATAACGAGTGAAAATTCTGCTTTCTGTCTTACACAGTTTGCTACAAATAATGTTACATACGGGCTACGGAACTGCGGTCCGTACTTGAACTCTGCAGAGGATTCGACTAGTTCTTTATAGTGGAATGCTAGTTCGTCACCATGCAGGGATGTGTGAATTGCGTGTCACAAGACGATGCACTGGTTCACATGTTCCGAGCTCCCGCTGGAGCTCCTGCCGAGTGGGCCGGTCCAGAACAGACTTTCGCACTGTTGCGGGGTCGTTACAACGGTATTCTCGTACTAGCTACATAGTACGTACATTATGTGTCGAAGCCGTTGGACGCATACGGTATACTCGTCATGGGCGTCTATTAGGTGGCTGTCTTGGGCCTTTACCACTCGCACGTACCGTGTACACGCAAGTCGCTGCACGGTGTCGTTCGAGGAGCGTACAATGAGTCCGCCTCTCAACATGCGAGAAGGGAACCGTTGGCGGACTTTGGCCGCTAACCGAAGACCCCAGTCGAGAATGCTTCGCATTTTTCTGTTACGCATAGGACCAATAGTCCAAGAGCTGACCGTAAAAATTACAGCCAATAAGTAAACAGAAGAAAATGTTTTGAAAATGGTAGATCACACAGCGAGAATGGAAAAAATCATTTTGTGCCTGGGCGGAAGTTGTTCAATAATTTTTTCTACCCCACCACCGCAAAATTTTTTGAACAGCAATTCAGCCAATAAAGTAACAACTTAAAATTACTGCGAAAACTTAGTGTTTATATAGTTGAGTAAAAAATATTTTTGTGCCTCATTAAATCTTGTTGGAATGTTTTAGCACAATTGTTTTTTTATTTGTTTTTTTGAGCTGTTACTATACCCATCAAGTAACAGCTTCAAATCATGATTAAATTCAAGTTTATACTTTCTTTTAATGAAATATGCATTTGTGCCACGTCTAAGCCTGTCAGAAGTACCTGGCACAAAGCTTTGTATTTCTAAAAATAACATGGAATTCCCATCCGCATAGGTTCTCCTTGCAGGTATATTTCCAGCCGGTAATTTTAGAAAACTATTGTTATTATTATTATTATTATTATTATTATTATTTATTTTTAGTCGCATGCCTCGAAAGAGTATGAGCGACCAGTTGATTTAACTCTAGAACAAACAATCAATGCCGATGCAGCTAATTCTCTAACAGGTATAAGCCATTTCACCAATTCCATTACTGCCAGGCAACGTTGGACGTTGAGTCATAGCATACGAACAAAAATTATATCCACAGTCTTACAAAACTTGAAAATAACCGAAGCAAATGATACCGTCAAAGAATTAGACCCGCATAGAATAAATAAAGACCAAAAGTGCTTAGAAAACATAATCGATAAGATAAATAAAAATATAAATCCATTTGATGAAAGAATAGATAATAATAGTTTATTTAATATTTTCACCGGTCGGGCTGCGTCTAAGGAGACTGCTTGTTTTCTACTGAATGTATATAAATTAGGCGAAGAACAGAAAGAAAATTTTATAATAGCTTGCAATAATGATCGCGATAGATTTGAGCATCAATAAAAAAGAATGTCATTAAGAATTTTGTGTCGGAATGTCTGAGAAAAATGCAAAAAATTACTGATGGTAGTAAAAACGTCTTAATTAAAATGGAGCGTGATATTTTTGGTCGGTTGCTGGCAATTGCCTTAGAAGAAAAAATTGATATGGCGCAATGTTTATCATATCCATTATCACCAGCACCACCTGCTTTATGCCAATGTACTGGGGAAATGCACAAAACAGATAAATCAGCAGTTACAAAAATATTACGCTCTTCTAACGAGAATTTACCACCAACTCGAATAGATGTTGATATAATTGATGGGTTTTACTTTTTATACCATTTAGGTCCATCAGTTCCTCAAATGTTTGATAAAATAGCAGAAGTAATATTGTCAAAAATTTGTAATACAACCGCATCCGAAATTCATATCATTTTTTATCAATATTTCATCCCCTCGATTAAGGAAATAGAAAGGCTCAATCGTAATGAAATTAGTACTCCTTATACTACTTGGACCATCACAAAAGAGGCCCAATGATTTTTATAAGGCTTTAAAAAATATTAAATTCAAAGAAGCATTAATTTCTTTTTTATCAGAATATTGGTGTTATAATAATGTGGTACCATTTTTGCGCAATAAAAAAGTTTATATTACAAATAGAGATCAATGTTTCTTATATCGAATTATGGATAATACTGTTTTAAAAACAGTTGAACAAAATTACGATTGTCACCATGAAGAAGCTGATACCCGAATCATTTATCATTTGAGTAAACTGGAAAATAATAAAAAGGTCATGATTAAAGCGTCTGACACCGACATCCTTGTTATTGTACTTGGAAATATACATAAATTACCGACATTAGAAATATATTTAAGCACGATAGGATCAAAGCCTAACGTAATAAATTTTATAAATTGTACAAAATTAGCTGAAACACTTGGTGATCTTTTGTGTCGTGCTTTGCCCGGTTTTCACGCATACACAGGGTGTGATTACACCGCTAGTTTTTATAGGAAAGGAAAGGTAAAGCCGTTTAAAGAATTAGAAAAAAAATCTGCAAGTTCAACATGTATTTGCTTGTTTAAACAAAATTGAACAAATTGATAATATGAAGAACATGGAAATATTACAAGAATTTACATCCAAATTTTACGGCATAAATTGTAAGAGGGTAAACGATGCCAGATTGTTAATTTTTCAAAGTCGATTTTCATCAACGTCGGTCGCGGAATATTTTGTAAAAAAAGTGAAAAGCTTTGATTCAACCCTAATTCCTCCATGCTGGAGATCACTGAAACAAAAGATCTTACGTACAATTTATGTAACGTCAATGTGGCAAAATGCTACAGAAGTAAATTGCGTCAAACTGTTACCAGAACAATGCAGTTGGATTGTCGATGACGACAAAATCGAACCACTTTGGTTCGAAGGTGAGCCCACACCTCTTTTAGTTGAAGACATTGTCCTGGTAGAGACAGACGAAGATATAGAATTTAATGAAGTTGATAATGATAGTGATGATTATAATGATGTTGGGTAAAAATTAAAAAAGTAGTAATTAACGCATGAAAAAAATGAACTAAATTAATAATATTACAATTTTCTGTATAGTTCAATTCATTTAATTATAAGTGCGTTAAAGACCAATTTAATTATATTATATATGTATGTTTTGTAAAATGCTGTAATAAATCATTATTACTTTTTGTAAATAGTGATAATTATTCCCATTCCCATAGTGTTTACCATTTTATTCCCAAATACTCATGTAATATAAATATGATACAAGAAATTGCATGTTATTGCGTCACTCTCTATCTTATTTTAGTGGTATATTGAAAAATAGAGTATTCAGAAATACAGTACAATGGCATAGCATAGCATTCGTAATCACTAATTGGACGAACAACAATAGTTTTCTAAAATTACCAGCTGGAAATATACCTGCGAGGGAACCTATGCGGATGGGAATTCCATGTTATTTTTAGGAATACAAAGCTTTGTGCCAGGTACTTCTGACAGGCTTAGACGTGGCACAAATGCATATTTCATTAAAAGAAAGTATAAACTTGAATTTAATCATGATTTGAAACTGTTACTCGATGGGTATAGTAACAGCTCAAAAAAACAAAAAAAAAAACAATTGTGCCAAAACATTCCAACAAGATTTAATGAGGCACAAAAATATTTTTTTACTCAACTATATAAACACTAAGTTTTCGCAGTAATTTTAAGTTGTTACTTTATTGGCTGAATTGCTGTTCAAAAAATTTTGCGGTGGTGGGGTAGAAAAAATTATTGAACAACTTCCGCCCAGGCAGAAAATGATTTTTTTCCATTCTCGCTGTGTGAACTACCATTTTCAAAACATTTTCTTCTGTTTACTTATTGGCTGGAATTTTTACCGTCAGCTCTCAGTCTACAAGGTGTACCTAGACCGGGGCAGCGTAGGTAATGATCTCCCAAAAATACGCGTTCACAATGAACTTACCCAGCTTACGGGTCATAGCTTACGGTGATGGGAGGGGAGGGGAAGCGGAGGGGTGGAGGAGGAGGAGAAGTTATACCTTCTTCCAATGCTTTTATCTACTTCTGTCGTTCATCTGATGTTTAATTGCCACGGAAATTTACAGCCAGCCAGACGACGATACACTGAGTATGCTTGGAAAACGTTTAATTCTTTGACGTTATTTTGATTTCCTACTGGAAAAAGCAATTACGGCTCAATTCATCCTCACATCTCCTAGACACTTCCCTGTCAAGTCGCTAAGGCACTACCAGTGGCGCAGAAAGGAGAGTTTTGGGGGTATTTTACTAACCGCCTCAGGGCGATAAATAAATAAAGAAATGACAAATCTCTTTTAATGTGCCGGCAGAAATGCAGTCAAGAGTAAGTCGGTTTCATTAAATAAGCTAATTAGACTTCGAAATGAATACTTACTATGAAAAATCGGTACGGAGAACCATATATGACTTCCATATTCTAATTACTTACAAAATTAGTTTTAATACGTAGGCCTACACTCAGAACGATACCAAATATATCAGCATGCTTTTGGTAAAAACGCTGAGAAATATAATCAAAATACTAACTGTACCTAGTTGTAAATATTTTCAAAATAAAGAATTAATTTGATTAAATTATCTTTTATTTAAACAGCGAGAAAGAAAGCGAATACCGCCCAGCGTTTGTTATCTGTGGATTTCTGAAAACGAAAAATTATTTTGTTTACGTATCCGTGGTTACATAGCATGGAACGAGACATCAATTGTTAATATTTTATTGAAATTTTTAAGTTTGCGGTCGAATAAATTTATAACGTCAATACAAAAAACTACCCCATCCCTCTTCAACTACCCTTTTAATTTATAAATATTTCATCTATCTTTCTACATTGGATTATTATGACCTTATTTTCAGGATACTTTATTTATGAAAATTAAGTAATTTACTCGTGTTAAAACGTAAAACGTTGTAGGTAAACTACCCCCTCCCCCTTAACCGATCTTCACTAAAATCAATAGCCCTTGAGTCCAACTCGGGCACATATGCAAAGATTATTTGGTTCTGATTGAATTTGCGGCAGTTATCGTTCGCCATAGAAAAACTCTACGCACAGACACACATACACTTTCCGGAAAATGACTTCATGTTTTGATGGCAGTATAATCAGGATCAGCCCTTATCTTCAACACGATTTTTTCGCGATCACCATACTTCCATTATGCACAATGCGCTCGAACACTTCCACACTAACAAGATCACCGTGTTTTGTTGAGCTCATAGGTGTGCAAGTGTTTGTGTGCACTGTGCTTCTGTTTTCTGTGTGCTGGGTGTTATTTCATAAGTAGTAAATATTCGTTTGTATTAGTTTACCTTTAGATTATTATTACTTTCTTAACTATCAATCACTGGTTCATAGAGTATTAGTTTATAATTAGCCTGAAGACGGTTGCCGATTACCTGGGTGGCCGACAAGTCGCATTTACATATTTTTCTATGATGACAAAAGTCCGTCAGTTAATTCAAATTTTTAATATAATCACTTTTATACACAAGGTTAATTTTTCCCTGTGTAAGTTTATTTTATATAAGGACTCAAAGAGTTTGGTGAGAGTGGGAAATTTTCTGTCAGAATTGTTTCCTACCACAAAAGGGCTTAAGCAAGGGTGCAGCTTGTCACCTACCCTGTTTAAAGTATATATCCAAGAAGCCATCAGGAACTGGAGAAGAAAAACATCAGGAATGGGAATTCAAATGGATGAGCAGTGCTTAACAACTCTCCAAATTTTCCCAAGATCAGGTAAATTATAGGGTGTGGACGACACAGACTATATGTTTAGAAAATTAAAAGAGGAGTACGAGAAATGGGGTCTAAACATAAACAGTACTAAAACAGAACATCTGAAAATAGGAGACACGCAAGAAGAAGAACCAGATCTGCAAATCCACAGAATCGGAAAGTGTAGCGAATTCAAATATTTAGGAAGCATTATTTCAGAAGATGGAACAACAAAGAATGACATCAAAAATAGGATACAACAGGGAAAAAAGCTATTCGTTTGCTAAACTCATTACTTTGGTCGAACAAAATGAAACTTCAAATTAAACTGACAATCTACACAACTATTGTGGAGCCCATTTTAACTGATAGCTGCGAATGCTGGCAACTTTCAGATAAAGAGAAAAAGATGATAGAAACTGTGGAAATGGACTTCTTAAGAAGAGCGTGTAATATTTCTAGAATGCAACATGTTAGAAACGAAGATATAAGAAGGAAAACAGGGCGCATATTTACAACAGCAGAAAGAATAGAATCCAGACAGTTGCTATGGTATGGTCACGTAATGAGAATGGAGGAGAAGCGATGGCCAAAGAAAGCATTGACTTACACATCACAAAACAGGAGAAGAAAAAGAAGACTGAGAACACAATGGAGAACAGGAATTAGGAAAAGCATGAGAGATCGAGCTATTGAAGACGATGACTGGAAAGATAGGGAGAAATGGCGATCGAAATGCGGGATGCGGCATAGACTGTAGGACCCCCGCTAATAATAATAATAATAATAATAATAATAATAAATAATTTTTCCTGTCTTCTTTTCATTGTTGTGACCTACCGTTCAGAGAAGTAACACTCAGTGCCTGTCTTACTGAAAGATGATGACTTGACCGCGTTGTAATAGATATTAACTTCAAAGGAGTCAACTGTACTAGTTACTGAATTCATATAAGACAGAATAACGATACCTTTGTCTGGTTAAAAACACAGATTGCTCGATAAATTCAGCACTGTTAGTTACGTTTGAGTAGCATGTTAACATGGATCAGTACGTTTTACAATACGTAGAACACGAGACGAGATAAATGTAATATGTCGACTTGTATTATGCAACGGTCGATGTCTAGGATCATTACCAGCTGGATCAGTGTCCGCCTTCTATTATATGACGTTACTACAGATAACGGTTTCCGGCGGAAGTTCGGACAGGTGAAGAAGCCATGGCAACGATCCCCCCCCCCAAGCTTCGCAATTAACTGTACGGTATATTCCACACATGATTAATTGCGTTACAGGTGGTTAAATAAATGATGCATAAAACCCGTACACCACCTCGATTTTATCAATTTTCTTCACTGCTACCTTCATAATTCGATATTATAACTTCACTAAGCGCCCGTCTTACATCTCCGTATTCCCCCTATCATCGCATACTCTGTCTTGTTGAAGTTTATTTGTACGCTCTATGTTTTGTACTCGAATGCCAGCTTCCGTAGTGCAAAATATGGACCATCCTCTTCTTCTGAAAATATGGCCATATATTATAATTCTTGACATGTTTAATAAAGTTGTGTTAGTGGTTATAATCGCCAACAGAAATAACACTGTTGTACGCCACTATAAATAAAAGTTTCCGATCAGCGCTTTCAAGCTTCATAGCTCATAATCAGATATATCGGAATCGGACCTGTATATTTCCGATCTCATGATGACCTGTGAAGCTAATCGGGAATTCTTGCCATGGTCCAGAACCGACATGGTGCACACTAAAGGAGGATGCAGCAAAACACACTACATATCAGCGAGTTAAGTGGGTGTATTCAGTAAGAACAATGTTTTGTACCATTAAAACTTCGGCCCATTCCTATACGTATTGATATTCTTTCATAATTTCCATCCATTTCATAAAGTCAAAATCAGTTGTATTCTTATTCTTCAAGGCGCGCTGGTGAAACGGGAAACAAAAATTTACATTTAATGTGTAGTACAAAAGCCGAGGCATATTTGATTTTATCTAGTTTCTTCAGCGCTACATTCTCGATTTGTTATTGTTGTCCTTAAGTAAATACTTGTGCCAGCACTTAACTAAGAACCCGTCTTCCATATGTAGAGCTCTTCGTACTTCTGTTGTTACCATACACTTTGTCTTGTTTAAGTTTATTATTTGTCGGTCCCTCCCTGCAGAGGGACCTACCTGTCGTCCCTCTCTAATATGTCAAGGGGCGTAGTGGGAGAGGAAGGCACAGACAAGAGTATACGGATGAGAAAAAGGAGGAAGAAGACTGATATCAGAAGACGACAGAAGAATACATCATATATGGTGATTAAAGTCCGAGTCACGCTGGGTTATTTTACTGTTAGCTACTATATGGCGTTCCAAGTCGCATGGCACCTGAGGGATTACGAGGCCCTTACTAACACAAACACACACAAACGCAGCTGGCCCGCACGCTGGGTATGAATCGTCTACTGGGGCGTCCACTACGTACCTCCAACTTTTATAACATGAATTTTTTAACAAACGAACTTGGCATATTTGAAATCTCCATAAAATTTTAAAGAAAATGACACCAAACACGACGTAGTTGTGATTTACTTTAGATGTACAACTAAGAATTTGGCTTTAGAAATTAGTGTTTTGCAAATGTTATTTAATTTACGTTGAGAATCACGCACAATTCGAATTATCTTACGTTCATAATCGTATAACTCGACTTACGTTCATAATCATGAAGATATCACCAACATATTTATTACTTTATAATAAAATCTTTGTTAATTACTCCAATTCTGCGTTTGCTTAAAAATCCCTAAAATTTATCGCAATATGACTCATTTTTTTCAGAATTTCACGGAGATTACAAAAATTATCGTTTAATTTGGATTATAAGTTAAATTAAAAATTTAATCGTTTTGAATTGGACCGTATATTTATACCTGAACCGCCCGGGTCGTGCCTGGCCGGACCGGGCCCGTTGTGAGTGCGTGTGCGAGAATAAGGGTCTTCTAATCCCTTAGGTGCCATCCGGTCTGGAACTTCTCATAAGCAGCCTAGTGTGACACAGATAGTAGCCACTACTAGTGCTCACTAGCCGACCTTTGTAGCCGCCGTCGCCCAGTGTGACTGTGCAGTAGCGCATCTCTTGTCACCACGTGCTTGTCTAGGCATTTGTTTTGGGTTTGTTGTTGTGCTTTTTGAGTGTTTTAAACTCATGTTCTCTGGTATCCAAGTCACGATTCAATACCGATTAAAATTAATTTACCTTTTTTTTCATCCGTCGTGTGAATTCTTATTGTATTTAATTAAATAACGCGTTTCGAGGCTCAAGGTCTCATCTTCAGATTTCAGTCCCGTGTGGACGTCGTTAACACGTTAAAACTAAACTACTACACATTAAAATAAAACACACTACATAAGTTAACCGATGTCTGGGTGCGCACCTTTTGCCGGCTCGCGACGCACTGCCTGCAACTCCTCTACGGTCTCGTCACAACGCCCCACCATCGATTGCTGTCTATTCCTGCTTAATATGAATTTGTCCACAACCATATCGTATAGCTGATGTGATTTAAAAGTCAGCTGGTCATTTAACATGTTACTAGGATTGCACTTAAACGCCCGGTATATTTCAAATTCTTCGGCTGCGTTCATGTATCGTCCCTTATTGCAGAGATGTAATGGCTTGCAGTTAGTGTCAAAGTCAGTATAATTATGGTTATGCACCATTAAGTGTTCGGCATATTTTGATTTACAGGCTTTTAAGTTATTTTTAGGTAGATGTTCTTTAAACCTCTGTCTAAATTCCCTGCCTGTCTGACCGATTTACACTATATCGCAATCATTGCAAACCATTTTGTAAACACCTGTCCTTTTTTCTTTAAACTGTTGTGTTTCATGCCGTAATAATTTTTGAACATTATTTGTGGTACGGAACGATACTAGGATGTTATGTTTCCGAAATTCGTTTTTTACAACCATAGATATATTATTGGTGTACTCAGTTGAAATAAACTTAACTTTATTATTTTTGTTACGTGTACTGATGACGTTCTTCTTTTTATGTTTACGTAATAACCGTTCGACCATTGAGCTTCGGTACCCATTCACTTCCGCTATATATTTAATTGTATTTAATTCATCTATATAATCATCGTGCTCAAGAGGTATACTTGTCAACCGGTGTAAGAGGCTATTGAAAGCGGCCATTTTTTGAGTATACGGGTGATAAGATTTGGCGTGTATAACGGAATCAGTTGCTGTAGGTTTTCTGTATATCTTGTAACGAAATCTATTGTTATGTTTTATTAAAGTTAAATCTAAGAAATTTATTTCATTATTTGTTTCTACTTCTGCTGTGAATTGTAGTTTTGTATTGATACTATTCATAAAAGACTTTAGATTACACTATGCAACATGATTTTCTATGTTTCTGTAGTCTTAGGTGTTCCTAAAGCATTTTTTTGCGCTGATTCCAGATCTGCAATCCGTTTCTTTCTATCACGTACAGTTTTTTTGCAAATCAAATGAACTCATCTTTTATTTACACGTATGTTTCACAAGGGGAAATTTAATGTGGGGGAGGGATTAGTTGCCCACACTTGTTACACCCAGCTGGCTGTTAGGCGGGAAACAGTAGTTCATTGTTTACATGCTATAGTGCTGTGAGGTTATATTTGTGCTGTCATATATAGTTTGTGAACTTTCTGTAGAAATGAGTTCCCGGAAGTGTTTGAATAACCCAAACGTGTTCTGTTATATTTGTGGTAGCTACGTAATTGGTAAGCAAAGACAGGACATTAATAGTTTTGTGAGAAACGTGTATTACGCGTACTTCGGCATAAGGCTTGGTGATGAAGACAAAAGCTGGGCACCACACAAGGTATGTCGTACATGTGTTGAGGGACTGAGACTGTGAAAAAATGGTGCAAAAAAATCAATGCCTTTTGCAATCCCAATGGTTTGGAGGGAGCCACAAAATCATGTTAACGATTGCTATTTTTGTATGGTTAAAATTCAAGGTCATAACGCAAAAAGTAAGAAGGATATACAATATCCGAACATTCCTTCGGCCTTACGACCAGTTACGCATTGTAATTCTCTCCCTATCCCAGTTCCACCTCCCGTTCTTGAAGATGTGCCACTGGCGAGCAGCTCAGAAAATGAAAGCGATAATGCTGATGATTACAACCCGGAAGAAGATTCTGCACCAAAATTATTCAGTCAAAATGAACTTAATGATATTACTCGTGACTTGAACCTGACAAAAGATGCCGCCCAATTGCTTGGGTCAAGATTGAATGCAAAAAATCTTCTACTACCCGGAGTTACGTTCTCTTGGTATAGGTCCAGAGAGAAGGAATTAATGAAATTCTTTAAAGAAGAAGACTCTCTGGTTTATTGTTGTGATATTGAGGGTTTATTGAATTTCTTTAACGTCACTTACAATCCAAGTGAGTGGAGGTTATTTATAGACTCGTCCAAAACTAGCCTCAAATGTGTACTTTTACACAATGGAAATTTGTTTGGTTCAGTACTCATTGCACATTCAGTTCATCTCAAGGAGACGTATGTAAATCTCAAAGCTCTGGTAAAATACGTGAATTATGAAAAACATTCTTGGACAATTTGTGGGGATTTAAAAGTAGTAGGTATGTTACTTGGTCAACAATCCGGCTACACAAAAATGCCTTGTTTCATTTGTGAATGGGATAGTCGAGCCAGAGACAAACATTGGAAGAAGACAGACTGGCCCAAAAGAAAACCCTCCAACCCGGTTCACAGAACATAATAAATGTACCACTTGTTCAACGAAGCAAGATACTATTACCTCCTCTGCACATCAAACTCGGATTAATGAAACAGTTCACTAAAGCTCTTCCAAAAGATGGTGACTGTTTCCAGTACTTGGTAACAAGACTTCCGAAAGTATCTTATGAGAAACTTAAAGAAGGGATCTTCGTGGGACCGCAGATAAGAAAGTTAATGAAAGACAATTTGTTTGAAAGTACAATGAATCCAGTGGAAAAAAGGGCCTGGGTTTCGTTTAAAGAAGTTGTAGTCAACTTTTTGGGCAACCACAAACATCCAGAGTACAAAATCATGGTTACAAGAATGTTGCAGAGTTTCATGAAATTAGGATGTAATATGAGTGTAAAGCTTCACTTCCTACACTCACATGTTGACTTTTTCCCTGCGAACCACGGCGATGTCAGTGAAGAACAAGGCGAACGTTTCCACCAGGATATCAAGGTCATGGAAAAGAGATACCAGGGAAGGTGGAATGCCAACATGATGGCCGACTACTGTTTTATGCTAAAAAGAGACGGCACTGGTGAAGGGAGACAATCACGGAAGAGAAGTTTCAACCCACGTCAGAAAGATCTTGAAGCAGTGAATTCAGCGAAGAAGAGGAATTAAATTGTCATATATGTGTTGTGTTTTCGTAATAATTATAACATTTTTAAGTGAGTGTATACCATTGTCTACTGCACCGCCATGTGTTGTGATTTTATCCAGGATTAAAACATAAACAATTTTAAAATCACAATCAAATAATAATAATTTTCCCTGTTCACAAAATTCGATTTTTTAAAACTTCGAAATTGAATTGTATAAAAACCTTACGTGATACACAAAAACTAAAGTAAGACTTTTCACAAATTTGGAAGTGGGATTTAGATCAATGGGTTTTATATTATTGTTGTGGATGAAGTCATAAACTTTGTGCTGGTATACCTCTTTTGATATAATAACTAATGTGTTACCGTTGTCCGCTTTAGTAACTGCAGCATAATGCAGAATGCAAGTCTTAATAATGCAATCAATAAATGCACACATCTCTTTAATGATACCACACGTCGGTACCTGAAACCAATGGCTGCACAAGCACCTCATTTTACCGGTCTACCTAAAATCCATAAAGAAGACACACCTCTTATAAATTACACTACAGCACCAGGATACAAAGAAGCCAAGAAATTAGCTGAGATAATAAAAAACAATATAACATTAGAAAATAATCACAGTATTAAAAATAGTTCAAAGTTAGTGGACCTAACAAGAGATATTAATATCGAAACTCAATATAAATTAGTGTCTTTTGATGTGAATAACATATACACAAATATACCGGTTCAAGCCACGGTTGAGATTCTGAAAAACAACTTGGAAAAATCTGGCAGTTTAGGTCCTCAAGGAATAAATGAATTACTATATATTCTTGGTGTCATTTTAAAACAGAACTATTTTTCATTCGATAATCGATTTTTTATTCAAGAGGAGGGACTCGCTATGGGTTCACCTTTATCTGGACTCTTGTCCGACATATACCTTAATCATTTTTAAAATACATATTTGCTTTCGGTAACCAATAAATTCCATAACCAGATTATTTTTTTCAAACGATATGTAGATGATACCTTTGTTATTTTCAATGGGACAATGAGACAAATAGATAATCTAAAGTCTTTTATGAATAGTATCAATACAAAACTACAATGCACAGCAGAAATACAAACAAATAATGAAATAAATTTCTTAGATTTAACTTTAATAAAACATAACAATAGATTTCGTTACAAGATATACAGAAAACCTACAGCAACTGATTCCGTTATACACGCCAAATCTTATCACCCGTATACTCAAAAAATGGCCGCTTTCAATAGCCTCTTACACCGGTTGACAAGTATACCTCTTGAGCACGATGATTATATAGATGAATTAAATACAATTAAATATATAGCGGAAGTGAATGGGTACCGAAGCTCAATGGTCGAACGGTTATTACGTAAACATAAAAAGAAGAACGTCATCAGTACACGTAACAAAAATAATAAAGTTAAGTTTATTTCAACTGAGTACACCAATAATATATCTATGGTTGTAAAAAACGAATTTCGGAAACATAACATCCTAGTATCGTTCCGTACCACAAATAATGTTCAAAAATTATTACGGCATGAAACACAACAGTTTAAAGAAAAAAGGACAGGTGTTTACAAAATGGTTTGCAATGATTGCGATATGGTGTAAATCGGTCAGACAGGCAGGGAATTTAGACAGAGGTTTAAAGAACATCTACCTAAAAATAACTTAAAAGCCTGTAAATCAAAATATGCCGAACACTTAATGGTGCATAACCATAATTATACTGACTTTGACACTAACTGCAAGCCATTACATCTCTGCAATAAGGGACGATACATGAACGCAGCCGAAGAATTTGAAATATACCGGGCGTTTAAGTGCAATCCTAGTAACATGTTAAATGACCAGCTGACTTTTAAATCACATCAGCTATACGATATGGTTGTGGACAAATTCATATTAAGCAGGAATAGACAGCAATCGATGGTGGGGCGTTGTGACGAGACCGTAGAGGAGTTGCAGGCAGTGCGTCGCGAGCCGGCAAAGGGTGCGCACCCAGACATCGGTTAACTTATGTAGTGTGTTTTATTTTAATGTGTAGTAGTTTAGTTTTAATGTGTTAACGACGTCCACACGGGACTGAAATCTGAAGATGAGACCTTGAGCCTCGAAACGCGTTATTTAATTAAATACAATAAGAATTCACACGACGGATGAAAAAAAAAGGTAAATTAATTTTAATCTGTATTTTTGAGTGTTCTCTTTCTACATTTACGATGAGTGAATTATTAAAGTGGTCCGGTAATGAAATAATTACAATCCCTAATTAATGACATTTGCTACTTGCAACGTATCACAACGTATTTCGTTCGGCATGACACTGCTTGCCTAAACTGTGTGTCTTGTTTTTTAATTAACAGTAACACTAAATGTAGCAACTACTGAAACTTTGGTACGGCTAACCGCATGATGTTATGGTACGATTGGGGGTCTTCAGTTGTTAGCTCTCTTATTAATGTTGCTGAAGCACCCAGTTTATCCCTTCTAGCTGTCCATTCCCGAACCTACATGCGTTTCTTTTTGCTCCTTATGTGTCTTAGAAAGATGAAGAAAGAAAGGGAAGTTATTAACATAATAAAGATAAAAAAGCTTCAGTAGCTGGGACATCTCATGAGAAATGAACAGACATTTTACTTATTGCAGTCCATACTACAGGAAAAGTACTTGGAAAGAGAGGAGTTGGGCGACCGGGAATCTCAAAACTGAGAAGGACCTGGTTTGGCATGAATACAACTGACTTACTCCGTCCAGCAGTACTGAAAGTTAAAATAGTCTGTATGATGTCCAACATAAGAAACGGATAGGAACTATCAGAAGAAGATATGTATGGTATCTTTAGGTTATGAAAAATGAATGCACCACAACAGAAGATTGAGCTTCTACCTAAAAACAGTGTGACATATAAATGGACAGAAAATACAACAGCAGCTATTTCGTAGCGGCTAGTGAAGTAGCATAGTCTGACACAGACTTGAGAGACTGTCTTCAGAACGGAAGGAATTGCAAGTCCACCGATTTCCGGGTTAAGGGGAGAAGTAAGAAAATACTATTACAGAGTCGACTCACTATAATAATAATAATCTTACCGCCTACGGTCTTATGTTGTTGATATTACGCTCTTGCGCCTCACAGACAAACAAGCGCGCGCGTGTACAGACTCCCACGTCGCTACATATTAGGGGGCGCTGCGTTAATCCCATGGTTGGGTTATACAAACACGCACCACGTGACGCCTCGTGTCTACGCATAAACAGACGCTATTTTACCCGTGTCACTGTGAATATTATATCAGTGTAGTCTATAAATTTGCCACTGTTGGTGATAGGTGTGACAGTGATCGCTCGCTGAGCGTGTTTACGTCAAGCTCTGTCTGGTGTCGCTAATTGAGCTGACAATGACTCGGCAATAACTACCTGAGTAAACTTTCTGTTTCACTTTTCTATACGTCGTTCTCACATTAAGTGCAAACGGTCGAAAGATTCAAGTTTACTGGTGCGATTTAATGTAAACGTATGCAATCTACAAACAATTTCATAATCGTTGTTAAGATTTCGGTTAGCCGGTCTGTAAGGCAGCGGTCCGAAGTTGTTCCAAGCACACGTTTCGGCCGTACCTTCAGTGCAGAAGGCTGAAACACCACCTTCTTATAGGGCTTAACCACCTTACTGTGGTCACTGACTACGAAACCTTTGTCAGGCCGAAGGTACGGGCGGAACGTTTGCTTCGAACAACTTCGGACCACTGCCTTACAGCCCGGCTAACCGAAACCTTAACAACACTGACTCAGGCCGTGAAAGCCTTAAACAGAATTCCATAATCGTTTTCACACCACGGCTTAGGTAAGTGGCTGCCTGTTCCGCTTCCAAAAATCCTCCAGCCATCTCGTCCTGGGTCTACGCGCACACCGGTTTCCTATAGACCTAATCTTCCAGATTTGTTTGGCCAGTCTTGAGTCTAACATTCTTTCTACGTGTTCCTTACACCGTTCTTTATAATTTTTAGTCTTTTTTCAGGTTGAAAACTTGTAATTCTTCTCTTACGGGCTCATTCTTTACACGGTCAAATTTAGAACACCTTTAAACTCCTCTACACAACGCCCTTTTCCGAGGCCTGTATTTTAGTTTCTTATTTCTTGATTGTCGCCCATAATTCACACCCGTAGGACAGTACACAGACTCCATAACTTCGTAAAACTTGAATTTTGTACCTCCAAACACCTTCCTATCGACAAAACAGGAAACTAGTACAAGAGCGAATAAAAAATTTAGAGAATACGGAATTCCGGAAAACCATAGTGAGAGTTCTGTTACCTGGCAGTGGAATTGCTGCTAATAATAAATGTCTTCAAGAGATTACCATAAGGATAACAAAGGCGAAACAAGACCTTATGAGCAGTAAAAGGATTTTGCTGCACAAGAACCATAAGAAGTAGATTACTAAATCATTTACATTACATACGGGGTCCAATTCCAAAGATGTTAATTAGATAGGCCTATCTCTCAATATAATCCGTGTTGCAACTTAATAGTTTCTGTAACACATGTTCCGGTTAAAACGGTCTCGTTCAGTTGCGACGAAACAACGTTTTTACCTGTTCTTACGCGGTCGATTGCGCCCCGCACTTTCACTTACTGACCGAATCTGTCATTATAAACGTTCCTATTATGAATTTCGATGAGAATTCAATTCTGCATCTTTTCATTTGTGCGAGTAACATCTTTCTCCCAATATTTTTGTTACGTTAGATTAGATTAGGTTAGGTCAAGTTAGGTTAGGTTAGGTCAGGTCAGGTTAGGTTAGGTTAGGTCAGGTTAGGTTAGGTTTGATTAGGCTAGGAATGAATAGAATTGTAATAGTAACTGCTGTATTATTATAATAACATGACAATGCAATTAATCCCAACTTACTGGGTTCAAATTTCCACCTCGGTCGCAACTGACCGGATTTTATACGACTGGGTCGCAACTGACCACGGTCCCTCAGAGGAGTTTTGAAATATACAAGGCAACCACGCTCTGTACAGGGACCGTGGTCAGTTGCGTGGTTGCCTTGTATATTTCAAACTCCTCTGAGGAATTCATGTATCGATCTTTACCGACAGTTGACGTTTTTACGTCGAGTTGTGCACAGTTTTGAAATATGAAATATACAAGGCAACCACGCTCCGTACAGAACAACTAGGCCTACTTAACGATCAGTTACCATTTCATTGTTAAAATTATTATTACTAGCCGGTAGCCGGGCTATTATGCCGTGGTAAAATGTTGTTGTGGACAGACGTTTCGGACATCGGAGGCCGTCTTCAGTGTCAGAAAATGTTTGGCAAGGTCTCCGCCAATTATACAAAAAAAAAAAAAAAAAAAAAAAAATACCCCAATACTGAGGTAGAGACATTGTTAATTATAATTTTAACAATGTCGATGCGGGGCGTGAAAGCTTAAGAAATTGCAGTTACAGTTTAGTTCAAATAATATTATGTACGACGCTGCATTGCCTAAGAACAAGGAGGATACAAAAAACACCCTGCACATCAGTGAGTCAAGTTAACACTGACGTCTCGACAGACCTGATGATGCGGAGAGATAGGAAACTAGCAAGTCGCAAGACGGATTACAATGATTATATTAATTTGACTAATTAAATCATTTGTTTGGAGAGTGTTGATTTCATCATTATCATTATAATCATCACCCTCAAGGTTTAAACCAAGAATGGTTTGTTCTGGTCTTAAATAGGCAAATATTACAGATGGTCACTCCAGCGCTTCCTCGGACGTCTCACACCTCTCCGTCCCGTCGGCTTATAGTTTGGTGATGCGGCAGTCACCTATTCGGCAAAGATGTTCCCACCAATTTAACCGATACTGGGCGATCCTGTCGAGTATACTCATAATATTCAGTTCCTGCGTATATCTGTGTTTCTTCTACGATCATGGAGAGTATACCCTGCCACGTGCCTGAGAAATCTCATTTCAGCCGCTTGGATGCGACTGGGCTGGCCTTTCGTTAAAGTCCAATTCTCAGACCCATAAAGAAGTGTGGGAAGAGCAATCGCCTTGTAGAATTTTAGGCGTGTTCCTTTACTTGCTGACTTATGGGGTTCGCCTGATGGTCCAGCACATAAGGTTTTATTTGAGGCAATTTAGTAGTGAATATGTCCCCTGGATATGTTACTAACATATCGTAGGGTAAGACTATGGTGGGGCTGCCACCTTCAGGCTTAACGTCCAGCCCGATTTTCTGTTTGGGTGTTCTCCCATAAACTGACAGTCTTACCAGACTAAAGAGACCAGTTTTCCCTGTTGAGATATCCATAAGGATCTTTAATGTAGTGGTTTCTCCTTGCCTCCCACATCCTACGCCGTTGACCACTGATTATACTAATTTGACTAATTAAATCATTCGTTTGGAGCGTGTTGGTTTATGGGTACGAATTTTGGACTTGGAGGCGGGGCGGGCGAGAGGAGACGAAGAACGTCTTGAACAGCAGTCGGCAACTCTGCGACCGTCGATAAGCTTTGATGCGCCCGCGAACCAATTTGGAATTTTATTTTCTTTTGAAAGATGAAACGCACTCGTATTGTACCTACCTCGAAGTACTGTATTATAAAATAGTACCAGCCACTTACCGAACCGCGCTACGTCTTCCCCCAATACTATTGTCGAGCTTATCGCCCAGAGCCTGAAAACACCTTTCTCCCCAAAGAATAAACTTGATTTTTTCAAGTTTTACATTTCTGTGCACTTTATAAAAATAAATACTGTTATTGCGGTAAGTTATTTAATTTATTTGTATTAAAATGTATTCCTGTTTAACCATTTTTTTTAGTTTAAAATTTTGTTAGTTTTAACTTGCGTGCGCACGATGACCTACTTCTAATGTGAAAAATTTTCACAAATTCATATGAAAAATACTGGAAAGTTTTTTTTAGTTCGGTGCTCCACGTCGCTAAAATAAGCGCAAGGGTATTATAAAGCGGCGGTTAATGTTTGTAACGTCCGGCTATTGAACTCCCCACCTTTCTATTTTCCATTGATGGGGTGGGGAGGGGTGCGCCCATCGAACTGGTCCTCAGTTACATATGCGCCCCCATAAACTCAACGGTTGCCTATGACTGATCTTGAAGCTGCGGAAATGTAGTTTCGAAAGAGACTCGCCCACCAAAACACGTTGGTAGAGTGGAAGAGTAACGAAGATACGTTGAGTGTAACCAAGGTGAAAAGGACTTTGCTAAACGTTTCAGGAATTAGGAGAGGAAAGGTGACACCTTTCTGTAAAACGCTGTGGAAAACACGGTATAGGGAAAGTCTAGTCCGGCGTACTCGGAGAGCGTGATATCAGCGAGTCGCGACGTGTCTCGTGTGTTGACGAAGAGCGCTGCTGCAGCGACATGCCTTCGTCTTTAGGAAACACATTAAATAAGCAATTTGTGACAATCTATATATTATATAAAACTCAAAGTCTGAGGATTGATGGGTACTGAATACAGATCCACACCGTTACACCAATTGCCACCAAATTTTGAAGAGGTAACCATTGACACAAGGCGAAAAACACTGTCTAACTTGGAATTTGATATTTTGCACCGTTCGCACGATTTAGGCCCTTTTTAATTATGCCTTTTCCTTGACGCATATAAAGATGTCAGCAACACCATGACGACCAGAATACATTACCATAGTAACAAGTAAATAAGCAAATGATATTTAGCGGCATCAGAACTGTATCTTTATCTGTTCCTGCAGTTTTTAATGATTTTAATATGCGATTGTATATAGAGATACGTCTATATATTTTGTAATTGTCTTAAACGATTATAAAATTTATGTTTATACGTATTTCTGATAATGCAATGAATAAGTAATGAAATATATTTAATACTACAGGGTCCATCACGGGAATCGCATGGTTTTCAAATAAGATGTACTTAGTCAGTTTGGCTTAAAAAATATTT
The DNA here is from genome assembly GCA_034769895.1 of Magicicada septendecula. NCBI lineage: Eukaryota > Metazoa > Arthropoda > Insecta > Hemiptera > Cicadidae > Magicicada > Magicicada septendecula. The sequence continues at coordinate 398,895,972 of CM068372.1, read as the reverse complement.
TTACTTATGACAATACATAGTGTATGTTGGGAATTTCATTGTTCATTTATGTTTTGAAGATCACGTCGCTCAGATGTTGGCCATTTATGTTTATGCATGATTGTAGCCGGTCCCGAAAACTCGTGAATAGCGTTAATTAACATCTGATTTGGAATACGAACGATTTCCTCCTGGATTGTCGTCTTCAGATCTTCAAGGCAGCGTGGCTTGTTAACATATACTCGGGACTTGAGATATCCCCACAAAAAGAAGTCACATAAGCTTAGATCGGGGGAGCGAGGAGGCCAGCGAAGATTGCCATATCTGGAGATAAGGTGGCCTTGAAACTGATCCCGTAAGAGAGCCATTGAATTACGAGCTGTGTGTGCAGTTGCACCATCTTGTTGAAACCATACTCTCCTCATTGCCCATCTGCGACGTCGAAGTTCTGGGAAGAAGAAGGTTTGGAGCATCGTAATGTAGCGCTCTGAATTAACAGTCACAGTAATGTTGTTTTCCTCAAAAAAGTACGGGCCAACAATGCCCTTCTCCCCAACTGCACACCATACTGTTACTTTTGGGCTGTGAAGAGGGGACTCACGTAACATCTGACGATTTTCATTGCACCAATATCTACAGTTTTGTTTGTTAACAAACCCATTTAAATGAAAATGGGCTTCATCACTCATGAGAAAAATCATGTTTTCATTATTGACCATGGTTTCAAGCATGGTTTCACAAAAGACACGATGCTGTTCATAATTACCTACACTAAGTTGCTGACATACCTGAATTTTGTATGGGTGATAATGAAGATCTTTGTGCAGAATCCTTCGCACTGTTGACTCGTTAATCCCTAAACTCGCAGCACACATGCGAACCGACCGTTTAGGGCTCTGTATCGCAGACGTCCTAACTCGCTCGATGTTTTCGGGCGTACGGGCTTTGTTGACAGGGCCAGGTGGTTTGTTGTTCATTACGGAGCCAGTTGTGTTGAAGTTTTCAAACCATCTCAAAATGGTGTTGCGGTTTGGAACAGGTCGGCGGACCAGAATATTAAAATGGGTGCGAAAGTCACGTTGTGTCAGCGTCACTGACTCATTGTTTACGAAAACCGCCAGAGAGCGAACGTACGATGCTCCACGTTCCACGACATGGCGGCAACTAAACTTCCCACTCTAACAAACAAATCAAGGCCAACCCACACTCACTGATGCCAACCGCTCGGCCGTACTACCCACTACAAAAACATGCGGTTCCCGTGACGGACCCTGTACTACTAAACATGTCAACAACACCATGGAGACCAGAATTACTTACTATTGTAACAAGTAAATAAACAAAGGTATTTAGCGGCATCGGAACTGTACATTTATCCATTCCTGCAGTACATTTTCGATGTTTTATATAATTATATTTTATATAATATGCTATTGTATCGATATAGGCATATTAAGATGTGGAAAAAAATTGTAAATTGTCCTATTACTTAATGCAAAGCGAAAATACGTGTCGTTTTCATTTGTGAGGTTAGGTAACAACGGTTTTAGTTTACTGCTGAAATAAACAAAAATCATGGTTTAGGAAAACATAACGTTTAATATGTTATGCAATGCTTCTAACACAGTAACACTTAAAATAAAGAATTTAGCGTTTTTGATTTAACAAGTATACTTACTTGATAAATATATCCAAAGGCTTTATAAACGGGTATTTTTAAATCTCCAAAGGCTGTTGCACCAACATAATAATGTAATACAAGTTAAAATAGTACAAGTGTTGAAAACAGCTTTGGAGAGAATTTGACTAATGACTACAAAATTGTTATACGCGCTGACAGAACGCCACACAGACACAGACAATAAAAATGATATTTAAATACTTATTAAAAGTCAAATATTCGCGTGCGAAGCCGCGGGTAACAGCTAGTCATGAATATAATACGTAGCCTACTCACCAAACAACAAGATGACAAACACGTACCTGGAACAGATAGAAAACAATATTACTTACATAGACATGCACGTTACACCATACAAGTAGAAAAGAAAAGATTATTTAAATTTGGAAATGTGTGTTTGTTTTTTATTGAGTGTGTAAATATAAAAGTTTCCAAATTTAAATAATATCACTTTATTACGACAGATTTCGAAAGGTCCAAAAATGACCTTATGCGAAAATTTAGAAATATTTAAACATAAAATAAGTAATAAATTAATACCAGAACAAATTCAGATTAATACAAAAAAATGATACTATTTTTAAGAATTAGGCTACTATTTAATAAAATAGTAATTATTTATATTATATTTTACAATTAATTATATAACATATTTTATATACACATATAAAAACATTAAATTTACTCTACACATAAAACAGTTGTTTAGAACAATTGATTTAGAAATTTCGAATTTATTAATTACATGTAATGATGATAGTTGGATTACTACCGAAACATTTGAAATACACAAAATAAAAAAAAATATTCTTGTTAAAAGTTTTTATTATTATTATTATCATTAATATAAAATAACAAGAAAATTTTAAGCATATACTAATATAGGCTAATTTATATTTAATACTACTTTCCATTCAAGACGTATTTTCCATTACTTGAAAAATGTTTCGAGATTCAAATAGTTTTCCCACCGTCATCCATCTTAATTTTTTGTCTTGTTGAATAGTTGCGTCCAAGTTGGTTGTTGTTGCTATGTGATCTTGATGGATTTTGATTGTTTACATTGGTGTTATTGTGTATAAGTGTAGTATATAGTTTTGGTTTTGAGTGTTTCCAGTGTTTAGTGTTTCAAACATTGTGTCGTGTTTTGCCTTCATCTGTCAACAAAACATGATTACAACAAAATCCTAAATCAAACGTAAAACTACTAAGCCTATTATGACAAAATACATTTATTATTAGACAAATTTCAATATTACATAATTTTTGAACTATCAGAAAAATTACAAATATCCCAATTACCCAATTTCTTTTCACGTACAATAAGAATTGTAAGGTTGACAACCATACAATAAACACTGAAAATTTCGAAATGACTAATTAATTTTTAGTTAGATTTATAACTATAATGCATAAGAGATTAATAACTTAGTCCTAGCTTTTCCATAGATATCTATAGGTATTTATATAAGATTTCCACAAATATACATAACTGATACGAATATTTATAGTTTTTATTTTGCAAATACAACTTACAAACAAAGTTGATTCAAAATTTTCAAGAGTATTGAACAAAAATCCCTCGTAACATGTTACGCCAGTTTAAAATTTTCTTATAACTTTAACTGCCAATTTTTAGCCATGCTGCTACTAAATTTTTAAAAACGTTCGGAATAAACACAACATTTGGACTTTGTGTTAAAATTCAGTTTAGTCTGATACTCGACATGCATTTTTACAGTTTTTTACAATTTATCACCCAATTTTTTTTTTTACTGATGTTCCAACATTTTGTTAAAAACTGAACACTATACTCAGACTGTGCTCAACACTCTTTAATTTTATACTCAGGATGGGATTTTGCAATTTTTTTTAAATTTTCAGCCCTCAATTTTTTAGGAGAGAACTAATCTCAATAACAATACGACTATAATGTAAGAATACGAACTCGCAAATCAACAAATCACTAATTTCACAAATTTGTTAAAACTAGTAAAATCCCTGAGCTGCAGAACTCGTTCACTATTTTGAGCGAAGTATATTTATTACTACATAAATTGCACAATTACATAATTTTTCAATTATAGGAAACATTACGAAAAATCCGATTTCTCTAATCTTTCTTTAATAACATAACAATTGTAGACCACACAAACATACAACAAACACTAAAAGTCATACAATACATATCGGATTTGGGTTACAATTCCTTTTAGTGTGACACACTGCTGGATTTTCACAATTTTTTCAAATTTTTGTTCCTCCAGTTTTGGGCCCTGAGAACCCAACATTTTGAAATTTTCAAAACCTAACACTTCACTCAGATGTTAGTTAACATTCACCATCTTGTTGGCGTTAAAAAGTTTTAAGTTTTTATAAATGAACATTATATTCAGATTGTGGTTTAAATTCTCTTTAATCTGATACTAAACGTGGGCTTTTGCGATTTTTTCAATATTTTAATCACCCCCCACTACATTATTTTTGTAGGAATCAATCCCAAAAATAATGATGTGCAGAGTAAAAAATATAGACCACGCCTGCCAACGTTAACGAAAATAGGTTGATGCGTTCGGAAGTTACAGTGAGACATACTCCAAAGAGATCCACAGACAGACAAATGCCAAATGGTCGAGTCAAAACTGAGAACTCGCCTCGCTAATTCAATTATCTTTAATTAGATACGCCAAATTTTTTCGATTTTTTTCAAAATTTTGACTACTCATATTTTTCCGTCTGTTCCCTACTTTTCGAGGGAATCCGACTAAAAAACATTATACATTCCAAGTTTTGCGGGAATCAGTTGACGCATTAAAAGTTATCACGAGACACCCCCAACATAGACTGAGGGAGAAAAGGTAAATAACAAATAGTCGAGTTCCCGGTCCTCATAATTGTCATAGTTACTTTTATGACATAAAGTATACTTAATTTCCAACTTAAATTTAGGAATATTTGTGGAACGATTTTCATAGATATCTTATAAATGAAACAAAACTCAGCACAAGGATTAAATTTTATAAGACAATTGCAGTAACAACACTGACATATGCGAGTGAGGCGTGGGACATGACAAAAAAAAGAATGCGCCAAGATTCAGAGTGCTGAAATGCAGTTTCTTCGTAGTACTTTAAGCTATACATTGCTAGATAGAATAAGGAATGATGATATCAGAGCAGCACTCGAAGTAGAAGATATAAATGAAATTATTTCAGCTTAGAGAAGACAATGGTGGGGTCATTTGCAAAGGATGACAGAGGATCAATTACCGAAAGCGGCACTGGACTATAAAGCCATCGGTAGAATAGACCTGGGTCATTACAAATTATAAGGTTTCGGACTTATTAATTAGCCATCGTGAGAAAAAAATTAAGAAACACGACGTTTCGACCTCTACAGAATCAGCTGTTTATGAGACGTGGGTCGTCTCGCCCGAGGACAGATAAATAGATAATCTTGTATTGTTTTTATTTTAGTTCATTGTTTAATTAATAAATTATTGTAACGTTATAATATATTTAAATATTCTTTAAACATAATTAAATATTCTTTGATTATTAATAATGTTTTATTGCGGAGATACGTGCTGCAACAGGTTTATAAAAACTAATCCTTGATGTGATGAAGACTTCCAACTGACTACAGAGACTGTACAACTATAATATAAACAGCAACACATACATGTGGCAACACGTAAATTGTACTACATAAATTGTAACGGATGTTAAAAAAAGAGTTATTTATGATACACTCGTTCTTAAATGAGCTTAACATCGCGGCTGTAAAAAGTCTGTACTTTTTAGATATCTGTTAACAGCTGTCTGTTGAGTTGAATCAGCAAAGCGAGGCGACACACGGGGCGGTTATCACTATCACAGCAAGTAAATATGTCTATCAGTAATGGGGGCACCAGGTGAGTCTGTGTCAAGTCAGACAGCGCATCTGTCATGATGACAAATGGCTACCTTGCCTACACAACGATGAACTCCTCAGAAAGTCCATACTACGCTAACGACACTGCCATACGAGTAAAAATAGTCATCATATTCATCTGCTGCATCCAAACCCCCTAGCAATTAATTTGTTAGATAATAGTGAAGATATTTATAGACTAAAAAGGCACAAACTGTTAGGCTTACCATTCAGGTTTAACTAATAATGTATTCTCTGTTTTATCTGTATTGTAATGTCTGTGATATCTGTTCTGTAATATCTGTATGTTTTCTGTTCGTGTCAATATTAAGTGTTGATGTCAACCAGTATATGTGCCTTATAGGCCCGGTGTTTAACATTTTGAACTTACTGTATCATGCCACCAGCAAGTGGAAGTGATTTTTATTCATCTGTTTACATGTTTTTGTCAATTAGTCTTGTAATTTGTGTATCTGTTTAATCTGTCAACTCTTCATAATCATGTATGTGTGTGTCAGACAATTTGTTCAATGTTTGCTTAGTCGAACAGATCACAAATCTGCAATAAATTAAAAAAAAAAATATTCATCTGCTGTGTCCATTTTTATGTACATATTCGGATATATTATCAATTTGTAATTACTTCTGCAAGTAGAGTGCACTATATTCTTGGCCTACTATGTTCTTCAATTAACCTGACGCATCTTTCAAGACTGTATGCCTATCTGTATTTCAGAGGTTTCTAAACAAATTAGCGAACAATCGATTTGATTCGAGTTCAATATAAAAACTAACGAATAATTTCGATTGTTGTAATGTTTATTTACTCATCAGCTGTTGCTGTTGATCCTCAAGGCGCTTTTAAGTTGGAAACCACTGCATTACACGGTCACACTAACGTAGGGAGACTGACATACCGGTGCGTACGATTAGGGAATCAGAACGAAGTATAGAAGTAGAAACAGTGGACCGGTGAGAAGAAGAAGAGAAACAGGAAATGAAGAACAAAAAGAAGAAGAACGAATCTCTGGCAACGTTGCCACAAAACTAAATTCATTTGTACACGTCTTGTGTCACATCAGTGTGGTTTTACAGTTATTAATGTTTCGTTTGTTTGACGCACAAAAGTCCACTTAACTAAACACCGTGCAGTCATTAATTACACCCAGCGCAATCTACCGACTGTTTGATTAATCACCTCCCATCACGCTTCGTAATGAATTGCGAGTTCAACATATTAATGGTACACAATGCGTTCACCGACACAAACAAATGAAATTAATAACATAACATTAATATAAGAAAGAAAAATCGAAAGATGATAAAAAGAAAGTAACTAAATTTAGTTGTACCTGTTGAGCGGCTGACACTTAGAACTGAGAGAACCGCAAACAACCTCATTGCAATTTTAATATATGGGACGCAAACGCGAATTCTGTATAAACGTATACTTTCAAGAATATACACCTCTGGATTAAACTATTAATATATACGATCCACGAAGGGACGCAGACTGAGCGATCGACTTGGAAATTATTACATCAAAGCAAAATGTTATGGGTACGATCAGAGAGGGTCTTGGGGCTGTACGGGCCCATACCAATCATCAAGAAAATATCGGTATGGAGAACCATACATGACTTCCATGTTGCCATGTTCTAAGATTTATATTTAAAATCATTTACTTGAATTCGGTTCGATAATTTCTAAAAAAAAAAAAAAAAAAAAAAAAAAAACATCGCCCACCCTCAAACTGTTTTCACTATTTATAGATATTTTGCTTATTATGGAGTAACGTTTAATATAATGTTATTTTTGAGTCTCTTTGTCTATAAAAATTAGGCACTTTATTTTTATAAAGAAACTGAACTATGCAGATAATCGTCCCTTCTCCTCAACCGATCCGCACAATTAATGATATTTACACATTCACAGATTTGTCATATGTAATTTCTAAGCTATCTTATCCTTCAAAATTAAATATTCGTACTTTACTTGAGTTCAGCACAGCAATTTTCAAAAAATCACCCCCTCGCCCTTCAACTACCCACTCCATTTATATTTATCTCATTTACCGTTTTACAGTGGATTAATATTTTCGGGGCACTTATTTATTAAAATTAAGTACTTTACCCTTGTTTAAACACAAAACGATGCAAGTAAACTAACCATCCCTCCTAACCGAACAACCTGGTTCCCTGGCAACAAAATAATTATATTCTTAACAATTACCACTGTTTATGAAAAAGTTTAAATGCATTTTTAAGTACTTTACTCTTGTTAAAAGACAAAACAATGCAGGTAAACTACCCCTCCCCCTTAACCGATCTTCACCAAAATCAATAGGTCTTGAGTCCTCTACAACTCGGGCAAAAAATTATTTTATTCTGTTTATTTGTAAGACAGTTATCGTTCGCCATACAAACTTCTACACACAGACACATAGACATACACAGACACTTTTCGGAAATAAAAATGACTTTTCTTCATGTTTTGAGGGTAGTACAATCAGAATCAGCCCTTATCTCGAACACGATTCTTTCGCGATCATCATACTTCCATTACCTTACGGAACATGGAAGTAAAAAAGTAAAGAAAGAAAGAAAATAAGTGTTTCAGATAGGCAGGGAGAGATGGAAGTGGAAGGAGATAGTCAGACAGATAGATAGGAAGAGGAAATGAGAGAGGGGAGGGAGGGAGGGAGAGAGAGAGCATGGAATTCCTTATTTTCAATTATTCTAATTTTGTTCTTTAAACTCCTATAGTTATGGAAGAGTAATAATTTTATTGAAGAATAAGCTAAAAGCTACAAAATAGCCTCAGACTAGATGCTATATAAATGTGAAAGAAAAAGTTGTGTCAAGCAACAGGCAGATATGTTACAAAGCAGCGCGGAGGAAACTGGAAATCAGTCAGAATACATTTATAAGATGGATAGTTGTGGCATTGCACAGGATCAACAGATAAGAATGTAACAAAAAGGGAATAATAAATGTCCCAAACGGTCAGGGATAACTAGACGGGACATCATTGTAGCGTCATGGTGAGAACTATTACAGAGTTACATAACCTCAACACACCAGCTGTCTTGATAAATTAGAACGTAGACATTGCAACTGCTGACTTGATACAGTACGTCGATGTTGTAAATGTCGAACCACTTTAAGTATAAAGTTGAAGTGGGTCTCGTCTCCATGGGAAAATTAAATTGCAAACTTCTAAGTTGACAAGAAAAATAATTTATTCCTACTGCTTGAAATCTCTCCTACAATCTCAACGCGTCTGCCTGTCACTCTCTCTCTCCCTCTCGCTATCTTTCTCCCTTTTTGTCTCTCCTCATTCCTTTAATCTCTCTGGTGAGATTTAACATTAATTACAGAACGTAAACCAACCACGCAAATGAAGTAATCCCCTCTTTGTTAGTCCGAGCAGAGCAGACGCTCATCACAGATTATGTACTTTCTTAAAAAGAAAGATTTTCTCTTTCATTTTCGTTCCCTTTGCTTCAGTTTTAAGCCGAACGAGTGCAGAATGTGGAACACATTCCTTATTGAAATATTGTAGGATTCTTTACGGTTTCTTAATGAAAGCGAACTTCAAAACAGATTCTAGTAAAGACGCATTAGTAAGCCTTCATTAACCGGCAAGTTTCCTCAACTGCAGAACTCGCTTACTATTTCCAACAAAATAATTTTCATCTTCTCTTTCTTTATCTTCACTCCACAGAATTGGCCTTAGTTAACCTGTTCCGGAACCATCTTCTCCTAGGTCTACCAACATCCCTTTTCCTACTAGGTTCATATTTCAAGACTGCCACTGGTAACCGGTTATTTGGCATGCGGTCTAAGTGTTGGCATCATTTTCCCTTCTTGTCTTTAAATTGTGACGATTTAAATGGTAAATAAATAAATTTAAAAAAATTAATAATAAAAATATAAAAAAACGGAAAGTAAGTAAGTACTTTAAATCGCACGATTAAACCAAATACCCCTGAACTAACTCATAATAGTAATGAAAATTAAATTAAGAAAATCTAACTAAATAAGTAATTAAAATCTGAATGTAAAAGTTAAGAATAATACAGTTAACCCTTTAGTAAATTTATCATGCGTTGACCTGTCTATTCTGGACACAACGTGCATACTGAACCGGCAGTAAATTAGAAATATCTGTAAATCGTAATGTAAATAATTAATAATTTAAAGTCACAAGTAGTAGTTATAATAATCCCTGTAAACAAGATAAGTCTAGATAGTTTATTTTGTCATACTATAAGAATGTATTATTAATAAAGAGTTGGAACTATATTATGGCGGAGTACTCACTCCGCGTCGTTGCAATCTACCTGTTGTAACAATGCAAGAGTAACGATGCGGCTTTCAGACTGTAAACACCTCCAAGCGAGGGCTCTTCATAAAATGTTTTGTTATTCTTTTTGATTTTTAACTAAAAACACCTCCAAGCGAGGGCTCTTCATAAAATGTTTTGTTATTCTTTTTGATTTTTAACAGAGTGTTATCTTCCACTAAAAGCGTGGAGAGCTAGTTATATATTGAAGATGTAGTGAGGAATTTGTTAGAAAGTGTGATAATGTAAAAAGAATTACTGTATAAGGTGATGTCTCAAGTTAATTAAAAAACGAACTCTCGAATATTGTTCGAGTAATGTAATTCAGATATTAATGTAAAAAGAAGATGCAAACTCCAGTACTACGGTGCCAGTAAATATTTGACGCGAACAACTGCAGATAGGGACGACTACCACCTAAACAACACTTACCAGAACCGCCGAGGATCAGCCCGACTTCACGCAGCATAACATCCATCTCCTCGTTAATACACCCAGAGAACTTTCACCGGAAACTACCCAGATGACTACCCCGACTAACAGAGTACCGAAGATTCACGCCCCAGGACACGGACAGAAAAAGCGTATCTAAGAGGTGACTCGGTAGCTCGTCTACCGAGAATTATGTACATTTAAAATATAAGTTTTCATACATGCCAAAGACTTTTAAAAAGACAATCTCTAAGCATTAAGTTTTAGAAAAATGTAACCAGTAATTTCTAAAATTATACGTTGTAACATTACTCTTGAGATATAACTTTTAATCCCTTAACTATATAATACCATTCTTCAAATGGTGTTCATGTAACAATGCAACCTTCTTGATAAGTAAAGTAAATTTCAGACGTCTTTGCTAGATTTAAAGAGACTCGGATCCGAGGTAAAATACATGATCTGTTTGATCGTTTGTTTGACAGAAAACCCCTTTTAACTATTTCAGTATGAGAAAATTTTTATGTAATGGGATCTATATATATATATCATTTGTTAATAAAGAGATGTCATCTTGTTACATATTGAAGTGAGTGCATAAATCAGTTAAAATACCTTCCCTTGTGTCCTATAATTAGAGTAATTATAATTGTTCTAAGTGTTGTGTTGATTTTCAGTTTGTTATAACGTAGGCAGCCTGTATAATTGGCTAGCGTCAATTATCACGGGTTCCCTGGATTTATAACGTAGCCCGGAACGTTATAAAATCTTCTTGTGCAAAGATTCGAACTTTCGTTCTTGTCTAATGCATTCATTCCTCCTATTATCCAGTACAGAATATCCCTGTGTGCTTCTTAAAAACTTCATTTCAGCCGCTTGTATTTTCTCTTGTTACTTTCTGTCATGCACACATGAACGTTTCACAAGAACGTTGGGACAGCTATTGTTTTATAAAATATTCTATGAGTATCTTCAATAGTTTTATTTTTTAAGCATCCATCGATCGTTCCACAGACGGGTCTGAATTTTGCCATCTTATCTCCCCAATTAGTGTTACTTTTGTATGAGATTGTTACATCTGAGGTAATTAAAATAACCGCTCTGATTTAAAATTTGATTGTCTATAACTATTTCGATTGTCTACAAAATACATTTATTATTCACTTCAGTATACACTTCACACATGATACACTTCAGTACTTGATATTGTAATGTGACATAAAGGGAGCCCCAATATAATCTAAAATATTCCCCAAATAATGAACATTATATGCCCCATTAACTGTGTATGTTAATGAAAGAAAACCTTATTGAAATAAAATTGAATTGTAAAATGTAAAAAAAGAATGCAACACAATTAGGTAGCATAAAATAAAGATCTTTGTATCTTAATGAATAAGTCAAGCATTGTAAATAGTGTGAAGTAAGGCCAGTTATTAACCAAGCAGAAGTGACTAAGTGAATCAGTGTTTCTTTTAAAATACCCAGTGAATGAGTAAAAACAAAATAAGCCCAAAACAAACCATTGCAATATAAGCAAAATGAGTGAATATAATAAATGTCAATTAGAATTGCATAGCGTGGAACTCTACTAATACCCAGTCAGTATTAGTTATTTTTCTTATTAATATCATAAACTATACTAGTCATAAGATTTATCAGAAGGACATTATTTTGAAAGGTAACCCTGCAGAAGGGTCAAATGATATTTATGTATGTTGGTCTTAACATTAAACCCAATAGACATTATGAGTAATAAATAATTTTAATGTTTGTTATGAACTTGTGGGCAGGGACAAGATTTTAGTATTGCCACAGCATAAATCTTATCAAAGTTTAACACAAACATTGAGATAATGATCATAAACTAATTGTGTGTTATGAATTCAGACAGACAGGACTGTGAAATAACAAACTAAGTCATAATGTTGTTTATAGGATAGGGAACATGGTATTGACCATGTAGGCAACATTTCTTTTTTAAAATATTAAGATGTTCTTCTGTCAATTTAAAATGTTAAATGTTAAGGCTTCTAGTTAATCTAAAATGAAGAAATTAATATAATCATTTATAAACATTGTAACAAGGCAAATGGGTTCGAAGCAGACATGTAAATAAGCATGAATGTAAGTAAAAACATGGTTGTGTATGGCCTAATCCCAACTTGCAAAAACAGATAATAGCAAGGTCAGAAATGTCTAAAACAACAAACTAATGTAATAATATAATAATTAGGGACCCAGAGTATGTAATAAACCTAATCCTGTAAAGTAATTATAGAGTATTGTAAACCAATATGGTAAATGAAAGTGTTCTATGATAGGTTTTATAGATTGGTAACGGTCCTTAAGTAGTACTTTTGTAAAGGGGTAAAAGCTCCTATTATTACACCCAATCACATGAAATAAGGTGTCAAAATGTTTATTTCTTCTTTAGGCATAACGCTGTATAATTAAATTATAACACAATCAAAAAATAGCAAAGGAACACTTTTTGGTTGAGTATGGATGAACATTCAAATGCAGTGCCGGTTGACCTCAGGTTCACAAAACCAACCAATAGCAAGGCAGATATTGCTGGTCAAAGCCGTTGACACAAAAGAAACATTACTGGAAGTCTTTTGTTAGTTTGTTAGTTGTAAATGAAACAAGATCAATTTTAGAAGCCTCTAAAGTTAAAAGTAAAAATTGTAATTACAACAGTACTGAGAAGAAAAAAATACATAACCAAAAGGAAGAAGAAATAAATATAATTAAAATCATATAAAATACAAACCATAAAAGGAAAAGATCGAAGAAGGATCAAGAATCACAAATACTAACCAGAAATGAGAAGGCATAATGTCGACTACATCTGAAGCGTAACTATAGATTTAACCTTTAACTAGTTACACACCACACTCAGCCAAGCTTCACAGACACTACTTGAATAATCCTCAGAGATTATTAAACAATCTACTTAATAAAGATACAGTGAAAGAATAGAGTAAAACATTTTATTTTAATTAAAACTGGAACACACGTAAACAACGTGTAGTAGTCCGAAGTGAGGTCGGCAATTTTGAGTTGTTTTGTATACAGCCTTGCTAACGGAATTTCGCATCACCGTAGAGACATTAACTATATTTCTGTTTTATGTTCTTTAATTTAGTGAGTAAGATTAATGTTTCATTTCAGAATTATTGTAATGTGTTGTATTCTCTTTGACATTATCTGACTTCCGAACAGCTTCAAGAACCCTAGCCCTGAGATTAAAGTTTAATATATATAATTGTAATTTTCGCACAGATCGATCCTATATTTTGTTGCAGCCTATGTATGGTTGAACTATTAACTTGTCCTAGTAATCAAATAATAGAAATAATAATAAACCACTGATTACGAAAAAGAGTTATTATTTTTGGGGAATTGTAATTGGGATAAGAGATTCTTACAGGAACCAAGTGAGAGCGGGAGCAACACGCAGATAACCTTAACGAAGCAGACGACAAGACTACGTCAACATACACTTGATCTGCTTACGTCACAGTCAGTTTCTTGATCAGACAGCACTGCGGGAACTTTTGAAATATTTGTTTTGCGTTATCTCTCTCCTCCTCAATCTTGACAATACATCCCCGTAACCCAAAATAAACTACGGTTTAGTTTTTATTTGAATCCCGGATAAATAGACCGTAAATAATAAAACACCTGTTACATCTAGCTATTCGTCGAGTTACAATATTTTATCAGTTTTACGAAAAATTATGAAAACCTCGATAACTCAAATATTTTCTGTAGTTAAATAACACATGCAAATCATATAACCATATAATAAACACTTAAAATTCTTAAATGTAGCATTGGTTTTAAGTGAAATTTCAGCATCATCATCATCTTCAAGGAATAAATCAAAGATGTTTTGTTCTGGTCTCAAACAGTGAAAGAGTCTAGAGCTGGTCACTCCAGCGCTTCCTCGGACGTCCAACACCTCTTCGTCCCTTCGATTTATAGTTCCATAAATCGGCAGTCTGAGGATTTATGGAACTAATTCGATTTATAGTTTGGGCATGCGGCAGTCATCCATTCGGCAAAGATGTTCCCACCAATTCAGCCGATACTGGGCAATCCTGACGAGTACACTCATAATATTCAGTTCCTACCGTATATCTTGATCGTTCTTTATCGTATTATCTTGTTTGTTCTTTGATAATGGAGAGTAGCCTATACCCTGCCACGTGCCTGAGCATTTCAGCCGGTTGGATACGACTGGCCTGGCCTTTAGTTAAACTCGAATTCTCAGGCCAACATTCTCACAACAACAACAAAATAATTGCAAAGTTCACCTGAAAGAACAATTGATGATCAACCACAACAACCGTGCAGATATGATAACTGCTTATGTACGTACGTGAAGGCAACTGAAAGTCGTATACGTTAAAAAGGTTATTTGAAGGTTGATTATTACGAAATAATCACTAACATCACTTACTAGCCACCATTAATATAAGAATCACTAAAGACGGACAATGCCTGTAATTTGTTTTAGAAGTATGTACCGGGCTGTTTGGCCGTGGTCCAGGGTTTACAGACAAACCAAACGTTTTAGCAGCACGACTGGCTGCCATCATCAGTGGAATTTGAGTCCACCTAACGCAGGTTGTTAAACGTCAGGCCCACAGTACTGTGGTGAAGGCTGAAGATGTCCCGCGATGCCACCTGTACTCATAAATTCACCAAGTTCTACGTACAGGTAAAAATTACAGCATCAGCCAATCAGAATAATCCACAGGTAAAGACTGCACCATGAGCCAATCAAAATAAAGAAGGTGTATGATTGGCTAGCATCGCGCTCTGCCATTCTGATTGGCTGATGGTGTAATTGTTACCTGAACGTGGGACTTTGTGAATTTATAAGTACAGGTAGCATCGCGGGACATCTTCAGCCTTCGCCACAGTACTGTGGGCTTGACGTTTAACAACCCGCGTTCAGTAGACTCGAATTCCATTGATGATGGCAGCCAGTGGTGATGCTAAAACGTTTGGTTTGTCTGTAAACCCTGGACCACGGCCAAACAGCCCGGTACATACTTCTGATACAACTGACACCGGCCGTGAAAGCCTTAGAACAATATTACAACGCCTGTAATATTCAAAGTTCAGAGTAGGCAATTCGCACTACTCGACCGTCAATGTACAGATGTGACTGTCAGGCGCTAGCCACGTCTGCGTTAGAACCATATGTACGAATAGACACAGCTGTAAAACATCCAAAGCTTTATAAATTAAACGTTAAGATTTGTGTACGGTCAACTGGGAAAAGCATGACACCATGTCAAATACTATGTGCTCGAATGGTTAACGTTTTGAAGGTGCTTGAGGAAGAAATGATACGTACTTTGGACAAAGCTGTATCAGAGTATGAAAAGAAGTCTAGAAAGCAAAGAAGACTGAAACGAAAGAAACAAGAACTTATTGATCGTCCAGTAGAAAGTGAGTTTTTTTTCTTGTTTGCCGTTTCCCTGAGATGAATCTGTTTTTTAGGTTAAGGAACACTTTCCCCCAAACTATAACCTATTTTGTTGGAATTTCTATAGGATATTCACTGCGAAAAATACATACTTTAACTAGTATTTTAAAAGCTCGATTTTTTCCAAACTAAGTTGTAGAACTAAAAATTGTATTTCCACCGCTGTCGTGCTTACTTGCTGAACCTACTTGTGCTGCTTGTCATGCTCCGGACGAGGCCTTTCAGTGTCTCCACCATTATCAAGTCCCAAAACCACGACCTAGATGGTACAGTCCAATGGTCCAGTGGTCAAGTCCACCGACTAAGTCGTGGTTTGGGACTTGATAATGGTGGACAACACACTGAAAGGCCTCGTCCGGAGCATGACAGGAGGCAGTACAGCAAGTAAACATGACAACGTTGAAATTACAGACTGCTAATTCAAATAACAAGATGAAAAACTGTATTATATTTATGAAGTTAAATATTTTTATTTTTAACGGAGTTGCGGAATAAGGGTTTTTTGACAAAATTAATATGTCCATTTCGACAAATCTGCTGTTAAATAAGAAGGATTCATTACAAAGTACAAAAAACTATAGCGAGTTAGTGCATATATGGTTCTTGAGACAATGTTCCGTATGTACCTACTGAATGATATACGGATTTCGGGTACCCGTAAAACATCCCGTTATTCCGAATTTTATACCTTCAATCAGATTTTAGGACGTTTTCTCATTAACCTGAATTCCACAATTCAGCTCTCCCGTCGTGTCAGGACACTGAATCTGGCCCTAAGTACTTGCAAATGTTGTTCTTACTGAAGAGTACGAATCGATTGTCAGTAGACACCGATATAAAACTCACTTAAAAAAAAAAAAAATCCTCTACAACATTTCAATTAGGAATTTGTTCCGAATTCAAACGAAGCTAAGAACACGTAAAAAGAGAACGAAAATGAAAAGGAAAATGCCCGTTTTCTTGGGATAGTAATTTGTGATGAGCTTCTGTTCCGATTAACAAAGAAAGGATTACTTCATTTGCGTGGTTGGTTCACGCTCGGTAATTAATGTTAAATCTTACCAGGGAAAAGGCTGAGAGAAAGAAAGAGAGAGAGAGAGAGAGAGAGAGAGAGAGAGAGAGAGAGAGAGAGAGAGAGAGAGAGAGAGAGGGGGGGGGGGAGGGGAGACATACGACAGACACACAAACAGGCAGACAGAAGGGAGAAAAAAGAGAGGAGCTTTCAAAGGATAGGAATCAATTATTTTTCTAGTCAACTGTGAAGTTTCCAATACAATTTTCTCCCCACACAGAGACGAAATCTTTTCAAATCTTATACTCGGAAACTGGCTCTACATAAGCGTCCAACTTCGTGTGCTTCTTTAATTTGGGTTTATTTTTTTACATTTACTAACTTTTGTGTTTTTTTGTTTTTTTTTTGCCCACAGACTGTAATGGGGAATTGGTTCGCTTCTCGGCGCGCGCGCGCGCACACACACAAATGCGTACATCAATAAAGATAATTACCTTAGTAATGCGGTCCCGAAGAATTCTACTGACACCTCGCTCACAGTTTGAAATGCTCAAAATTTGTAACACCTTGGCGTGTGTCATAAACAACAGTGTGATATTTCCATGAGCTCCTGTCGCTTATGTTTTGAGCTTTACATATGAATAAGAGTGATTCTGTTTATTTCTAACTGTTGTTTGCTTCCAATTAAAGTCTGCAATCAGCGACATCATTAGTCTCAGTTATTCTGTTTCCACTGACCCACACAACGATCTGTGAGTCCATCGTAACAATATAGAATGACACGATTAAATGGAAAATTACTCCTAATTAAACTATGTTAGATCAGGAACACGGCGGCTCAGTAAACCAGTGGGTATGGCACCTGGCTACTAACCTAGAGGTCCCGGGTTCGATTCCCGAGCCCGCACCATAAAATCAAGGTGCGTTTTTCAGCCCCCCAGGTCGACTCAGCCTGTTTAAAAAGGGTACCTGGGATAACATCCTGGCGATAATAATGGGCGGCTGAAGCGTAGTGCTGGCCACAGTGGCTTTCTTGTATGCCGTACGGCTCACATAAGGCAGCCTACCCTGCCTTCTGCTACACTACTTCAGGTGGTACACACGGGAGCCATTATTATTAAGATTAGGAACACAAGACTAGGGTGGACTGAACAGATCATAATCTTTCTTGTTCTGCACGCGCGCGAGAAGATAATGCAAAGTTTTACACGTTGCAAGCTTTCGGGAATGCGCGTAAAAACTGTAATAAAAGGCCTTGAGGAACGTGTAATTATTTAGAAGGCCGCAAAATTACTCCTGTATCACCGTAAAACTGGAAAGTTAAGTATGGTACTTTATGTTTTTGTCCGATTTTTAACTAGGCTATACCTTATTAGTGTGATTAGACGGCTAAACACACCTGTGTAGCGTACGATCATTGTAGAGGGAGGGGGAGGGGGCAAAGGTGACGCACGTGTGGTACATTAGCAATAATTATGCGCGTAAATAATGACTGGTGGCCGCCGCCGCATATGACGCACGATGAGTGTGAAGGTCGCAATAAAATCGGTTTGCCTGTGACCTTTACTGCCAAGGAAAGTGACTGTCACTTTGCAACGCAAACGCCATTTAATTTCTGCAATTAAGCTTTACTTACTATTAGTGTAACACGCTAGTGTACATTCTGTTCACTTACAGTGTCAGCTGTTGTGGGAAACGGGAGTTACAGTTGGCTCTTGTGGGTCATCTAATTTAAAACTCGTGCTTACCAGTAAAAGTAATTTAAAACTCTTCACGTGTACAAATAATGGCGAATCCAAACAGCTGAGTGGCGAACCTGGAAACCCTATACTTCCCCATGCAGGCCTGGCTCCAGGCCGGGGCGAACCGTGCCACCGCCCAGGGCGGCAAATTTTAAATGGCGGCAGATTCCGGGATGTTAAGTTTTGAAATTGAGGGGAAAAAATGATTCACTTAATTTCATCATAATATGTAAGATTAGTAATAATTACTTTATGTATAAAGTCAGCGTAGTTTAACGAAGAGTCGAAAACTCGTGAACGAGAGAACGTAAACCTGACAATGAGGGCTGCCTTGCGTGAGTCACCACCAGATAATACTACCCCAACGGCTGTGCCACGCAACCAGTTACCAACACCACCCACTCTCGGCACGCGAAAAAGTTATAGTCATTTGATAAACACAACAATGCAAACATTCCTAGTCGTCATTTGAAGGCAATCGCCGTATCTTTAGAGTAGGTCTGGTGTGGGTGAATGTGTTCAGAGTTAAAATAGGGAGGGAGCGGTACTCATAATACTGCACAGGGCGGCAGAAGCGCTGGGGCCGGCCGTGTCTCCATGTTAATACAAGAAACATTTTCTCAACTTCTATTTGACATACAGTTCTCAAATTTTTACCACTGATGTACTGGACCTGATTTCTCACTTAGTCATGTGTCACCTAAATTATCACCGTTTTATATTAATATATTAGGGTTTCTAGTTGATATCGTGCATGAATTTGGAATACCAGGCAAGCTGGTAAGATTAACCCAAGCTACTATGCAGCAGACTGAAGCCCAAGTAAAGGTGGATAGCCAACTAACTGAACCCATAAATATTACACGGGGACTAAAGCAGGGAGATGGGTTGGCCCCAACACTATTTAATATTGCATTGGAATATGTAATTAGAGGCTTATCAATAAATAGCTCCAATCTGTTAACAAATAAAACTGTACAGATAGCCGCATATGCAGATGACATTAACATCATGTCAAGACGGATCACGGCAGCTAAAGAAATATTTATAGAGCTTAAAAACAAAGCCAAGGAAGTTGGGCTAGCCATAAATATGGATAAAACAAAAATGCTTATCCAAACAAGAAGGGACCAGGTTCATAACAACATCGAGATAGAGGAGGACACAATTGAGGTGCTGGACAATTTCACGTATCTCGGAGTGAATCTAGCAAAGACTGGATCAGAGAAGCCGGAGATCCAAAGACGGACCACCATGGCTAACAAGGCGTACTTCGCATTGCTGCCATCATTTAGGTCAGGGGATGTGCACAGGGAAACAAAAATGAAAATATATAGGACTGTCATCAGACCGGTGCTATGCTACGGGTGTGAGGCATGGGCAATCACACAGAAAACAGTCGACATAGTAGACACCTTTGAAAGGAAAATCCTCAGACGCATTATAGGCCCAATACAAGAAAATGGCTCATGGAGACTGAGATACAACAACGAACTGTATCAAATATATAAAGAGATACCAGTCTCAAAATTTATAAGAATTCAAAGATTGCGTTGGGCCGGACATGTTATGAGAATGGAGGGTGGCAGGAACCCTAAGAGGGCTTTGCTGGGTACATGGGAGGGAACGAGACCTAGAGGTAGACCGAGGAAGAGGTGGGAAGATGGCGTTGCAGAGGACGCGAGAGACATGGGGATAAGAAACTAGAGGAGGGTTGCAGTGGATAGAGTGGATTGGAGGCGGAGATTGGTGGAGGCCAGGGCCCGACTTGGGCTGTAGCGCCATAGGAGAGAGAGAGAGTTGATATCGAGTTTCGGTCTAATAAAAATGCAGCTTTTATGCGACGTTACGAGATTTATTTTATCTCATATTCATGCCTAAAAAATAAAATATAAAGCAATATAATTGTAATGAGAGTTATATTTTAAGTTGTATGATATTAACAGTGGTGTTGTGTTGTATAGAATAACTAAATACTTAATACTAAAAACATTGTTGAGTCACAGATACACACATTGCATAACACTATACACTACAGTACGATACAAAAACATTATGATACATATTAATTACATTTTATTCACTTTGTACACTGCATAGTGATAGTGTGTGAATCTATTCCGTGATTGAAAAAGGAGCGTACGCACAAAGTAAAGAATTGTCAGGTATAACGGTACTAGTGGAGGAGGGGGTTGATGGGGTTGTTGACTTGCCAGATTTCTATGTTATTTTGTTTGTTTCCTGGGAATGTACAAGGTTTGAAGAACACTTACTCAGGCTCTGTACGTAGGTTTTTTTTTTTTTTTTTTTTTTTTTTTTTTTACGGAATTTTTCTTATTCTTTCGATAGTTATCATTTCAAGAAACTGCCGTTTGAAATGACTAGTTTCTGTGTGTGTTATTTTTGCTTTGTCAAACTGAAATATATATTCTTATTTACATATTAGTTAATATTTTTAAGAAAACTTTTTTCGTGAACAGTGTCGGAACACTTGTAAAGCTTCATGTTTTAACAGTAAACTCTCTAATGAAATATCACAAGCATCTGTAAAAATCATATAGCAGCTATCTGTACGAATATCAGATAAGACTACCCAACAGAAAATATCTCGAACCGTTTCAGAGAAAATCAATTTTTCTCCGTAAAAAAACCAACGTATTTTAGTTACACTAACCTCAATACTTTACAGTTCATAATTTTAACTGTCTTCACACTGATATTCAAGTATCTTCTTTTCTCTCCTATGGCTTTTCTTATAAAATCTGAAATTGATTTTTCGCTATTTCTAATTCATTCATTGCTAGTGTCTCCATCGCAGCAAAAATGGAATATCGACGCTGCATTCCTAGTTTGTCAAGAACTTCACACTTCATAACACTGCCCTTACTAAAACAAGTTGTTTCGTATACACCTGATTCTAAAGTTTTAAATCTGACAAAAACATTTTTTAGTATCCTGGACCGTATAACGCTGTTTACGGATTCATTGTAGTTTTGAGTCTTTCCACGCATACAGTTTTCAATAGATTTGGATTAGAAACCACTCTCAATATAGGCTTTCTTACATACATAATAGTTTTAGCAGACCTCCCCAGAAATAACATTCTTCATACGCCCACGTGTTTTATTACGTGTTTAGATTTAATAATTCATGAGACTATGGTTCTCTGTATAGACCAAGTTCTAGGTAAATAACATTGTACAATAATGTAAATATTAAGTAAAAACCATTTTCATATAATACATCTGTTATCTATAATGTTGTGATGTAATAGTTTTGTAACTCTTCAATGTAAGTTGTTAAATCTATACTGTTATCTTGTACATAATTCTCTAATTTATGTGAGGACGATAGTGTTAATAGAAATGGTCAGTATTTTAGAGTGCCATTTGTGGAAAGAGACAAGTGAGAGAGAGAGAGAGAGAGAGAGAGAGAGAGAGAGAGAGAGAGAGAGAGAGAGAGAGAGAGAGAGAGAGAGAGAGAGAGAGAGAGAGAGAGAGAGAGAAGGTTGGAAGAGTGAGAAAGAGAGTAAGAGGGAGGGAGAGTGTGAGTGAGAAAGAGAGCAAGAGAGAGAGTGAGAGGCAGGGATTGAGAGTGAGAGAGCGATTGCAATTTTGGAGAGAGTGAGAGGTTGTGAGATTGAGAGATAGAGGGAGAATGAGAAAGAGAGAGGGTGTGATTGTAGACATGTACATAAATTTACAATATTCCATAGTACTCTGGACTATAATTTACAACAATATGATTACAATTATTATCAAAGTTTACTTGTTAGATAAATTTACCATAAACCTGTGTCTGTAACATTATGTCAACTATCTGATGTAAGGTCGTAAAGTTCTACAGTTAGTGTGTAATTTATATGTTTCTAAGTTATGATTGTCTTTAATACCAGTAGTGAGTGAAACATGTTAAAAATAACATTTAATAATTACATAGCTGAACATCCCTCAATCTGTTTTTAGTTATAATATATTTTACTATGCTATATGTTGACTGCTACATGTATAAACGTTTTCTGTACCAATCTAATATCTAATTGTTAATTATTGCTTTTATAATTAATTAAAAATATCATTACATATAGCAATTTAAATTGTAATAGCGTATAAATTAAATTCTGTGATATTATAATTTTCTCGTTTTCTTAAATAAAACATTTGAAGATGTAAACAAATTATCTCAACTCCTTCATATATACAATGATACATTCATACGCACGCACACGCGTGTGCGCACACACACTCACATACATGACCACGTTTACCGAAATAATTGTTCTGTTGTGTTTGACATTTCTTTTGTATTCATACACAGGTCCTGATGATGACAATAAACATTGTCGAAACGTCGACACAAATAAGTTAAAATTTGTGTTATTTTTGACCGTTCCTCGCTAACCCTTCACTGAAAAATTCATGGATTGACGGTCACTACGAATTTAAGGATTTAATAACATGCAATGATTAGTAACGTCTGTAACGATGCCTCTCGATTAGTACGGGGGGGGCAGCAAACCTCACACACAACCTCTATCCAAACAACAATGAAGCCGGACCATTTAACAATTACGTCGTACCGCAAATGGCTGACAATTAATCTGCACTGCGAACTCTCGCTCCATTATTATCCTCTGCGCTGCCTCATTTATAAACTGTTACAGCTAGGTATACAAATATCGAACGAGATATCGATTTACCAGTTTCCAAAGTCTATCCGATCCCTAATTACTAAACCACACTTCAACCGTCTACTAATAACGCCGGTTTTTCTAAACGTTTACTGTTTATTAAACGTTAGACCCTTATATGAGAGAGGACACCGAAGAGAACATACTATACACGTTATGTGTTGAATCGTACAATTACGTACTGTTAGCAAATTGCATAACCTTTCACGGTTCGACTCATCTTGGTCATTGCATTAAACTTCCGGGCTCGATGTCCGTAGTCGATAATTAAAATTAATGTTGTCTTCTTCTACTTCTTCTATGGCGTCACAGTTCGGAGTCGAAACTTAGCTTCCATAATCATCAGCCTCCATTTTTCCCTATCCTTTGCGATTGATGACCATCGTTTTATTTTAAGTAAAGTATCAGCATCCCTCGTCACTGCGTCAATCCAGCGACGCTTGGATCTTCCGACAGGCCTTCTATCCTCGCCTTGCCTAAACAGTGCCTTCCTAGGTATTCGGTTGCCTTCAATCCTGTGTCCTGCCCACTGCAATCTTTGCAGTCGGATGGTGGTGGCCAGATCGTTGTCCTTATATAGCTTGTATAGTTCCTCATTGTGACGCCTTCTCCATATCCCACTGATCTTTGGATTGGTCCATACATTCTCATCAAAATTCTCCTTTCAAAGGTATTGCTATGTTAGCGGCTTGTTTATTCGAAGTCCATGTCTCACTGTCATATGTTATCACAGGTCTAATCATAACTTAATGTAATGTGACTTGGATTGGCAGTGGATATTCCTTGTCTTGAATATAGTTGTCGACGAAGCTATTTGCGGCCTGGGTCCTTTTCCTTATTTCATTTATTTCTTTATTATCTTCTGCTATCCAACATCCCAAATATTTAAACCGATTAACTATTTCCAGGTTTAGTGGTTCGATTTCAAACTGTTCAGCCTTTCTGGTTTTCCTTCGAGTGGTAATCATAACCTTTGCTTTATGTGTATTTACCTCTAATCCTATCTCTTCTGCTTCACCTTTGAGTTCCTGGGAAGTCTCTTTTGCTCTTGCCATAATATTAATATCATCATGCTGTCTTACTCGCTAATGTTTCGGAGGCTCGCGCGGGAGCCAAAACTCTCCCAACAGTCGTATTTGCTACTTATTTTCTACACCCTTTTGCCGTCAAGCGTCGAAATGCTTCACACAGACACTTCCTCCTATCGTCTCTCGGTGTCTACGATGTAGGAAAACCTGCGCGCATCGTTTAGCTCACGTCACGAAGGGTCTCTATGTGAAAAAATTCGAGTCAAATGAGTGGGGGGGGGGCACTCTCCTTATTGCACTACCCTTGCGCCGTATGATTTTCACATGTTCTGTCTTACGAAAGAAATCGTTCCAAACCGGCAAAAAGAAAACCAATGAAGTCCAATGAGTCCAGAATACAGTGCGGGAATGGTCGAACAGGAATTTTTCGTCAACGGTATCGAGAAAACCTCTGTCATGGTTTTGTAATTAAAGTCGACCTTGTAGTATGAAGGGGAGTCCTTACTGAAAATGGCAAAAATGTTTATTTTGTAACCGTTTAATTTATTCCGATTTTTTAATTATTTATTGTTGCACAAAAAAAGTAAAATTTGGTAACTGGTACAAAAATGTTTATGTGCTAAAAATTGAACTTTTTAACGTTTCTTAGCAACGTTTTTGGAATATTTTTCATATTCCATACAAACTAGAAGTCCTACGACCTTTCGGGAGGTGTCATTTTGAACGGGATAACATTATCTAAAAAAAAAACCGTATTTTTATTAGGATGTAACTAAAACAATTTTTTGTGAGGAAAATAGTACAATTATTTTTTCTAATTTTTATATCTCTAAATAAAAATTTATTACAAACGAACGAAGAGTCCAAATTAAATTAAAATGAGTGTTATTTTAGGTAATTATATCCCAAAAACCTGTGCAAAATTTCAGAGGAGTAAGTAAGATATTTTTTTAGATATATCAAAAAGTATGTATAAAAACATGAAAAATTGAATTTGCGGGAAACTCGGATTTCCTAAAAGTATTCCTTTCTGTTGGAAAATTAAATATTTATGGAGTGCAAAGACTTGAAATGACTTCTTTTGTTACTTAATCTAATAAATAACACACTTATAAATTCCAATAAGATTAAGAACATACTTATTCTAATTATAAATAACATACTTATTCTAATAAATATTCTAATAAATTCTAATAAATTCTAATTCTAATTCTAATAAATAATATTGTTGTGTTATAATACCTAAATGAAATGTAAATCGCTTAGGTGCTCGGTTTTTACCAAACAATTTGTTTTTGCCTACAAAACATTTCGGAAAAATGTTTTGTGTGTTTTTTATATAAAGAACCAACCACAGAACAATTTGGGATGAAAAAGTTTCATTTTTTATCAATTTTTGGCCATTTTCAGTAGGGACTCCCTTTAAAGACGATTTTGTAGTTAAGTCGACCTTCAATTGTACTTGCCGATCAGATTAATCACAGAATTTTGATTACACAAACCACTGAGAAGCATCGCAAGTTCAATGAAGAAACGCATAAAGCTTTCGTTGGTTTTGAGAAGCCCATTAATAGAATAGACAGATATTTATTGTGGGAAACATTAGAAGACAATGTCTAACTTAGAAGACCTCAAAAACTTATATAAATTATACAAGACCTATATAATGGAACAAGAATAGCTGACAAAAATAACTGTAGGATATTTCAACAAATGCCTGTCAATCAAGGTATTAGACACGGGTGCAGTGTGTCACCTACTCTTATTAAAATTAATATTGACGATCTGGTAAGGCAATGGAAACATCTAGTGAACCCTAGTATTAATATTGACGATCTGGTAAGGAAATGGAAACATCTAGTGAACCCTGGTATTAAGTTAGCACGAGACATATCCGATTGTGCTGATGTTTGCTGACGACTTGCTTGTACTTTAAAACACAGAATCTGCTTTGCAAAAATCTGCTTTCCAGCTTTATCAGATTTGCAAACAATACAATATGAAAATCTCAACTATAAAAACAAAGGTAATAGCAGTTCGAGGTAAGGATCCAATAAGAATAAAAATAATGATTTGTGATCGAATTCTAGAACAGCTGAGCCACTTTAATTATTTCAGAAATGATATTCGCTATAATAGAAACTAGTGGTCGCCCAGTGGTCGAAATTCGACCGTAATTCATTAACTTTTTAAGTGTGAATGTTACTGAGGTTCTTTTGTCAAAGAGTATACCTCTATAATCATTGCATATAATTTTTTTGAATTTTGTTCTATTACGTCAGCTGCGAGCGTGTACAAATACGTCATTAGCGTGTGTTGTTTGCCTTAATTCCCTGCAATACCTATGAAATTTAAAATTTAATGTTAGTAACAGTTGAAAAAAAACACAATGACAGCTTGTATTCGTATTTATTTTTTGACATAATTCATTGTCAGTTTTAATTTTTTCATGTTATTATTGAATCAAATAAACGCTAATAAAAATGAGACTTGACATTCATAGAAGTATAAGATACATTGTTTTCAATTCCAGTGGATTACATTTCATTTTTGGTAAGGTACAAAATTCGAAAACAGTTTGAAGATTATCTGTTACAAAGCTTATATAATTTTTTAATTTTTTTTTCTATGCATTAATTTTCGAGTTATTTGAAAAATATGAAACATAGGAAAAATGTGGTTTAGCTTGGCTAAGCCATATTTAAAAAGCAATAACGCGTTTTTTGACATTTCCTTGGGTTTTTTTTTATTGTCATACTGACCAGGTTTCACCAAGGCTACACAGTTATTTTGCCTATCTTTTTCGAATTATATAAAATTTAAATAGAAAAATTAATACAAAATAAAAAATGAAATACAAAATACGTGCCTCGTATTTTTTCATATATTTTTCATTAAATCAAAAAAACCGGGCGGTTAAAAAAATAAATGTTGTCCATTGATCTTAAAATAGTTTGAAAGTGAATTTAATGATTCAGAACTTCTGTGTAAACGATGTTTTTTGTAAAAACTCTTTCATTTGCTAAATGCCCTTGGCCATTATATTCGGAAACACAAAATCTCAAACCATCAAATGATCGAACTCTACTTGCTGCGACGTACAATTGACCATGTGTAAAAACTGGCTGCCTCAATAAAATTCCAATTTTTTCGAATGTTTGTCCTTGAGACTTATTTATTGTCATCGCAAATGCAGGTATAATTGGAAATTGAGTTCTTTGAAAGTTAAATGGTAAAACAGTACCGGAATATGTTAAATTTATACGTGGAATCAAAATTCTCTTATTGCGTGCGGTTCCAGTTAAAACTTCGCAATCAATAGCATTACGATGCATACACTTGATGCGCATTCTTGTTCCATTGACTAATGCTTCCTTTGTATTTAAGTTTCTGATCAGTAAAACGATGCAATTAACTTTCAATACTAACTTATGTGGTGGCAAACCACTAATAGTCAAAGAATTCAAAAACTCTACTGGATTGTTATTGATTTCATTGTCATCATCACAAATTATTTTATCGTAGCTATGATATGTTTTCTGTTCACCTGGTATTCGATTAAGTATATCAGTATTAATAAAAGTACAATCATCATTTTTAGGTGCTAAAATAACTGACTTCAATATGTTATCTGAGAGTATGTTTTCGGAAATATTTCCATACACCTCATTAATAATATTATTTTCATCTCCTATTAATTGCTGAGGTATTTCAATAATATTTTCACCAAACTGAGGGAATCATTACCAATTGTTTTCAAGAATTCGACATTTTCTATTTCGCTTGGTAAGGCTCTCATATTTTGAGTAAACGTTACTTTATGAAAATAAACAAATTTATGCCAACTCGTGACACAATTTTCAATTAAAGTTGCACGTGATCCATGTGGGACAACTGGTAAGATTTGCCGAAAATCACCGCACAGAAGTATCGTTTTCTCTCCAAATGGTTTATGTTTATCATTTTCATCGCATAGATCCTGCAATAATCTATCTATGATTTTCAACACTTGCAGTGGGCACATAGAAATTTCATCAATAATTATCAATGATGATGAATTTATGTAACGTCCATAGCTACTATTTGCGGTAATATTCGCTACAAAATTTTCCAAAATGGGTATAGGCAATTTAAACACATTGTGTAAAGTTCTACCTCCAAGTAATAGAGTTGAAGCTATGCCACTGAACGCTGTTGCAATGCAACTAAGATTAAGCGAATTTAATTTGTGAATGATTGCTGTTTGTGTGAATGTTTTTCCACAACCTGCATGAGCAGTTAAACAAAAAACATTAGATCCAGTATCATGATGCAAAACTTCACGAATCACACGATCAATTAGATTACGCTGTTCAATATTTGCAGTTTCATAATGCTCAGAAAACAGAAACTCTTGTTCTATTGGATCAATAGCATTTGCTTCGTCTGTTCTCTGCGAATACGTGGGAACTGGTAAACCAAGTTCTTGACATGACAAATTATGAACATTCAAAATATCTTCAATTTCTAATAGAGCTGTATTAAAGGATACTTCTTCGTTGTAATCTCTCAAAAAATCTTCACTAAGATATACTTTAAATTCATTCCATAACGCCAATGCATTGGCTGGCACATTTAATGCACAAATGTAACCAAATAAATTTCGCATTTGTTTTGGTGAATGTAATTCTTTTGCTTCATTTAAACATTCGCGCCATTCATTATCATTTTTGAAGCAATGCCGCGAGCATGGCACGCTTCAACAAAAGAAGTGTGTATAATTCCATTCTATGTTCTAACATCCTCAAATGATTTTGGACCACAGACATGTAATAAAAGCAATCGTAAATGGAAAAGTTCGATGTCTTTTGGTGATACTACTTATATGCGTGTAATGATTTTATCACCTCCACGCCTTCTCTTCTTCCATTTTTTTCGGGAATCTTCCCACACATAATGCAAAGGAATTTCAATATACTTATATTCATGCGCTGATGGATCTGATCGATTCAATTCAAAAAATGCTAATAATTTTGTTTGTCTTGCATTTTCAATTGCTTGACGTTCTTGCCCTTCTCGAAAGTAAACATTCTGTCTACGCGGTAAATGAATGTCAAGTCTAACGATGACATGTGATTGAAAATGCATTGGTAATTCATAGATGCGCCACACAGCTTCAGTTGATCCGACATAACGGCCATTTAAAAAATTTTTAACTTCATAAATTTGTATTTCTTGACCTGGTTCATTTCTCTCTGAACCTAATTCAACAGATGCACTGTCATAGCCTTTATACACGTATTTATAAATGTATTTAACACTTTTAACTGTAGTGCATACTTCAACATTTATATGGCAATTAAATTTGGCAAGTAAATGCGGATTGTATGGTACAACATAACGATTGTCGAGGCAACTACCGCGAACTTCAGCATTAATACCATTATCACGCCTTCTGTATAATGGATTAACATTTAATGATTCACATGTAAATTCATTAAATCGTTTTGGATAATCTTTTGTGCATTTTCCATCTCTCATATATACAGAATTTGGATTAAGTACACCGCATGGACCATGCATCATGTGTTTTACAACATATTCATGTAATGTAGGATGTGTTTGAATGTTAGGAATCTCCGCAGATACAACTTTATCAATATCGGTAGCGTTAACAATTTTATCTTGCTCATTTAAAGAGAGTAAAATGTGAGCATGAGGCAATCCTCTCTTTTCAAACTCAATTGTATAAATGAGTGCTTCAACTTTACCGAAGTTTTTTTTTAGTGTAAGGCCCTCAATTAATGCTTTCAGTTTGGACTTGAATACACGCACAACAATATCAGGTCGAAAATTAGCTGACTCACCTACACCAATATTGCTAACTATTTCAGGCCAACTTGGATTGCAAGTCATTGTAATAAACAAAGAAGGCTTTCCGAAATGTTGTACAATTGACATTGCATCTAAATAATTCTGATACATATTTCTTGGAGATCCATTGAATGAAGATGGTAAAATTACTCTACGGCCAACATTATTGGCATTGGGGTTCAATTTTAAATAATCTGTTAAATTGTTGTAAACTTCAGACCTAAGACCTGTTTGATTTTGTCGAATGAAATGTAACCTTGTGCCCTCTATTCTCACATACATATCAACTATCCACTGCAGAAATAATTTTTGTGAATGGTGCAACATGCTAAAATCTTCTCTAATTGCAAGTCGATAGGCTGCATACTCAAGCATGGTTAATTTATTTCTGGGCGCTCTTGAATTAGATGTAGTTGGTACATTATGAGAAACATTGATATGCCACCCAGTATCACCATTTGGAAAAAGTAATGGATACGCTAAAGGGTCCAATGATGAATCCAAAACAGAGATACTTTAATGGTACCATTAACTTTTGAAAACGAAACCATATTTCGTTCAAAGGGTGGCTCACCATCAACTGTACTAAATATTACTGCTACATCAGTTTGAACTGCATCATTATAACGGCGTAGATCTAAATCACGATTTACTTTAATGAGCATACAAATTTCTTTATTTTGATTTTCAACTCTCTGACAATGATCTTTCATTGCAATGAATGACCGAACGAAAGGATTAATGCGTTCCAATCCAAGAGAGATTTCGCGCATTATATTGTTATTGCATGTTTGATTATAGTGTTCACGTAATCTATAATTGACAGCAGTGTCAACATCATAAAAATATAATTGCGCATAACATGGTGAGCGACCATATCCAGCAGTCATTGGACCTGATCTGTGATAAAAAACATCATGTATTTTAAAATGATACACTCCACGCGTAACTGTATCCGAAATTTTAGCTTCTGAGCTAACCATAGCAAATGATGAATTGTATTTACGAATGTTTTCAAAATAATTTGTTGACTTTCTTTTTATCGAAGGTTCATTTGAAGTAAGTCCATCATACAATGATTTAAAGTATTCATTTTGACTTAAGGCCGGTAATATTGCTTTACCCTTACGACAACATGAAGTGAATGCAGTCCTTTCACCTAAAGTGACCTCAGATTCGAAATGTTTTGCATTGCAAAACCTGCATTGTAAATGCATTAATCCACAATCAAAAGTATTAAAATTTCTTGGAATGACATTCAGTGCGCATTTAAATGTATCCCTCAAAATAATTTCATCATTTTGTATACTATTTACACTATTTAAATTTGCATTTGGTCTATTATCATTTTGACTTTCACGCGAATATATATTCCTTCTTCTTCGTCTCTCACTCCGACCCGTCAATGTTATACTATTTACACTATTAAATTTGTATTTGGTCTATTATCATTTTGACTTTCACGCGAATATATATTGCTTCTTCTTTGTATCTCACTCCGACCCGTCAATGTTCTATGTCGAGGCATAATGGAAGTAGGTGCGAATATCTGAATGTAAAAAAAAAAACATGTAATGAAATTACTGAAACTAAGATTAGACAGGGTTTAATTTAAAAATAATAAAATGTACTCACTTTTTTGAAACCACCAATAACAATTAGGCGAGAGTAAGTCAATTCAAATTTCTGCTACAAAATTTTCCTTTTGCAACAGGTGTATATTAAGCAAGCTGTATTTCACTTTCAACTGCACATTAATATATAAAACACAGATATCTAATATACAAAATATAAAATAAACGCTTTTTTGCCTTGACATACACTCCACAGACTATTGAAAAAGGGACATTTGAAGTCACACAAAATTCACAGCTCATTCAGTCAATCTGTCAGTATTAAGCAAGCTGTATTTCACTTTCAACTGCACATTCATATGTAAAACACAGATATCTAATATACAAAATATAAAATAAACGCTTTTTTGCCTTGACATACACTCCACAGACTATTGTTGCCTGGCAACAAAATTATTTTATTTTTAACAATTTTACCATTGTTTGAAAAAGTTTAAATGAATTTTCAAGTGCAAATGAATGTTTTATTTTATTTTATTTAATGTATTTGTAACACACATTATATATAAATTTTAGCTTTCTGCACTCCTTCTCCATATAAACTTTAACTATGCCAAATCTCACACTCCTCCGTGCGCGCAATATGCTTAAAAAGGGGTACAAAGTTTTCTCTTCACGTATTAATATATAGATTATGATATTGATGTTACGTTTGGTAAGTTCCAGACGATCTGTGGAACAATCAACCGTATTTCCAGAAACGAGGAACGTCAAGATACAAAATTAAAGTTTTACAAAGTTATGGCAGTTCCTGTACTGCCTATGGGTGTGAATTATGGACAACAACCAAAACACAAGACAGTAAAATACAGGAATTATGGACAACAACCAAAAAACAAGACAGTAAAATACAGGCCTAAGAAATGGCGTTCTTAAGAGGAGTTGGAAGGTGGTATAAGCTTGACCATATAAAGAATGAGCCATAGTAGAAGAGTTATGCCCTTGAATGTTTTTAATTTGAATGAGGCCATTGGAAGTTTATAACCTGAAGGACAAATTTAAATCTTACAAAAGAAACAACAAAAGAAATCTTCAGGAAAGAACACTTAGAAAGAATGTCAGATTCTAGACTGGCCAAACACGTCTGGCAGGACAAACCTGTAGGACACAGGTGTGTGGAGAGACCCAGGAAGAGATGGCTGGAGAATCTTTGAAGGCGGAACAGGCAGAACCTTGCCTTTGCCGTGTTGTCAAGACGATAACGATGATAAAGACTCCACACATTGTTATCAAAGCTAGTGCAACTAACGTTTTGACTGCCCCACGAATATAATGACCAAGATAATGTACTGTCACCTAACAACACAACGTTCCTTATATATACTAGAAACCCAGTCTTTGTTTACTTCATCTACTTCTACGGGTAATGCTCGGATCGGCGACCCATGGCGTCCCTGTTTACAGATTCTTTCACATGTGCACGGAACGTGCGTCGGCTTCGGGCGACTAAACAGGAAATATTACTACGGACAGACATCTCTAGCCGGTACGCCATCGCCGTATAAGGGGATAATGGGCATATAACACTCACATTAAATTTTACCAGCAATTTGGAATACGAGATTTGATAAAAATGTTCATGCAGTTCTTGCTTATTTTAAAAATTATGCCGTCACTTATCGACATTTATAGGCTACTATCCCCTTCAAAGTAGTCTCGGTCGAATGTAACACTATTAAGCCAGCCGTGTTGTCTTCAAAATATTTCAAGCATGCACTTTTTGGTACATACTCGTTTAGCGATTTTCGTTTACAACGGTCGCGAAACGTTGTCCTTTCGTGGAAATTATCACTATTGGGAGGAGGAAAGATCGCGTTGGGACACTTCTGGTGAATACGGCAGTTGCCGTGTCATCATTGTGACGTTTTGTTTTGCCCGGCCTGGCAAATCCTTAACAAGCAATGACGTTCGTCCGGGCGCATTATGGGGCTCCAATTTTCATAAATTATTCTTCCGTATATTCCGCCGTTTTCTATGAGTAGCTTCATCCAAATGGCGTACAATGTCTGAATAGTACTTTACATTTTACATTGCGCCTAGCGATGAAATTTCATGGAACACAAACAAGAACATAATCTTCATCTGACAACCACGATCTTAAACTCTTTACGGCAGTCTCTGAAGCTAGTAAACCGCTTGTTCACCCACAGCAGTCTCGCCAGAAGCCTTCTGAACACGATTACCACTACAGAGCAGTTATTTCACAGTTTACACAAAATGTAATCAATGTTCTTCAATCCTGCATTGTAGAATGTCAAACAATCGCCTAATACATCTAAGGACGACTTAGTCAATTAGCTGTGAAATCTAACTATACCACAAACAGGGCTACAATTTTAGAAGACTGTCACTAACATGTGTATCAACATCATATAAAAATAGTGTTTTAGTCGGACACTTGTAGCGATGGAAATTGCAAAATTGCACGAACTTCTTGATCAAACCTCAGTATCGACATACTGATAACAGTCGGCCTACTTTCTGTTGTCTTTTAAAAATAAAAATTTAATTAGGTAATTTCTTAACTACTGAATTATACTTTAAGTATTTTATTTTCCGAGTCGTTAAGTCACAGGCCTACAACGCCCCGGTCCGTTTGTCACAAACTGTTACAAACGGACTGAGACAGGACACAGAGAAGTAGGTGCGTGACTGGAAGCTTAATAACTTACAATCCCTGCCGGAGGGGAGCGCCGCCGCCGCCGTCTTATCCGAGGTAATTTATCTAGTTGTTGGCAAGTCAAAGAAATGGAAAAGCTCTCTGAGAAACAGGCCTTCCATTATATTATTTCGCATTACAGGGGAAACCAGGAAGTCTATAAATTTTAACGTGGACCTATTCTATTCAATACTGATGTACAGATACGGACCCATAACACTTGTACGTCTTAAATTCAACATCGCCTACAATAATATTTAAATTATTCTTTAATTTTTCAAAATATAATTTAAACGAAAGCGTATGTGATTATCTTCATATCCACAAAAATGAAGTAAGTCATTATTAATAGGTTTACCGATTATATAAAAAAAAAATGGAAATGGAGAACCATGCTTGACATCCATGTTACAATTAATTATAAAATTATTTTTAATATGTACACTCAGAACGAAACCAAATATATCACCATGCTTTTGGTAAAAACTCTGAGAAAGATAATCAAAATACGAATGTACATAGTTTTAAAAATAACGAATTAATTTGATTAAATTATCTTTTATTTAAACAACGCGAAAGAAAGCGAATACCGCCCAGCGTTTGTAATCTGTGAATTTATGAAACCAAAAATTATTTTTTTTACGTATCCGTGGTTACGATATTTTGTTTACACGGAACGACATCAATTGTTAATATTTCATTGAAATTTTTTTTTAAGTTTTCGGTTGAATAAAATTGTAACATGATACAAATAATCATTGTGGGGAAACATACATGACTTCCATGTTCTAAGATTTATATTTAAAATCATATTCGAAATGAAATATTTACATAGAAACTACTTCTTTCTACTTATTGCTTCAGCCTTAACCACAGTACTGTGGTCACTAACGTATACCACCTCACGTTTTCGCACTCGATTTTCACTGATGATAGCAGTCGATGACACTGCCGAAAAGTCTGGTTTTGCAGAAAACATTGGACTACGGCTAAACAGCCCCGGAAGGAATTTTAACAAAGAACTACTTCTTTGTTGCCGATAACGTAGTACACACATACAAAATTCTCCCCTCCCCCTTCAACTATAATTTTCATTAACAGAAAATTACCCCCACCTCGTTCACCTAACCTCTTCATTTATAGATATTTCATCTACGTTTCTACAGTGGATTATTATGAGCTTCTTATCAGGATACTTTATTTATCAAAATTAAGTACTTTACTCTTGTTAAAACATAAAACGTTGCTGGTAAACTACCCCTTTCTCTAAACCGATCTTCACCAAATTCAATAGACCTTCAGTCCTCTACAATGCAGAGATGCATGCAAAAAATATTTGATTCTGTTTGAATGTGCGGCAGTTATCGTTCGTCATAAAAACATTTCTCTTGTTACAACATAAAATGTTGCAGGTAAACTACCCCTTTCCCTTAACCGATCTTCACCAAAACCAACAGATCTTGAGAACTCTACAATTCAGGGCTGTCTCCAAAACATTATTTGAATCTGTTTGAATTTGCGGCTGTTATCGTTTGCCATAGAAAAAAATTAACCCTTGATAAAAAAACGTTGCAGGTAAACTACCCCTTTCCCTTAACCGATCTTCACCAAAAACAATAGGTCCTGAGTACTCTACAATTCAGGGCTGTATGCAACAAATTATTTGATTCTGTTTGAATTTGCGGCTCTTATCGTTTGCCATATAAAATACCGTTGTTAAAATATAAAACGTTGCTGGTAAACTACCCCTTTCCCTTAACCGATCTTAAACAAAATCAGCAGACCTTGAGTTAAGTACAATTCAAAAAGGAATGCAAAAGAGTAGTTGATTCTGTTTGAATTTACGGCAGTTATCGTTCGTCATAGAAAAAATTACCCTTGTTAAAACATAAAATGTTGCAGGTAAACTACCCTATTCCCTTAACCGATCTCTACCAAAACCAACAGCTCTTGAGAACTCTACAATTCAGGGATGTATTCAACACATTATTTGATTCTGTTTGAATTTGCGGCTGTTATCGTTCGCCATAGAAAAAAATTACCCTTGATAAAAAAACGTTGCTCGTAAACTACCCCTTCCCCTTAACCGATCTTCACCAAAAATAATAGGTCTTGAGTACTCCACAAATCAGGGCTGTATGCAAAACATTATTTGATTCTGTTTGAATTTGCGGCAGTTATCGTTTGCCATAGAAAATACCCTTGTTAAAACATAAAACGTTGCAGGTAAACTACCCCTTTCCCTTAACCGATCTTCACCAAAAACAATAGGTATTGAGTACTCAACAAATCAGGGCTGTATGCAAATAATCTTTTGATTCTGTTTGAATTTGCGGCTGTTATCATTTACCATAGAAAAAAATTACCCTTGATTTAAAAAAAACCGTTACAGGTAAACTACCCCTTTCCCTTAACCGATCTTCACCAAAAACAATAGGTCTTGAGTACTCTACAAATCAGGCCTGTATGCAGAAAATTATTTGATTCTGTTTGAATTTGCGGCTGTTATCGTTTGCCATAGAAAAAAATCTACAGACAGAAGACACACAGACACTTTTCGAAAAATTACTTTTTTTCATGTTTTGAGTGTAGTACAATCAGAATCTGCAATAATCTCGAACACGATTTTTTTTTGCCATCACCATACTTCCATTTCCTTAAGGAACATGGAAGTAAAAATTACCCCTTTCCCCTTCAACTACCCTTTTCATTTATAGATATTTTAATCTACATTTCTACAGTGGATTATTATGACCTTCTATTCTGGATAATTTTTATAAAAATTAAGTGCTTCACTCTTGTTAAAACGTAAAAGGTTGCAGGTAAACAACCCCTTCTCCTTAACCGATCTTCACGAAAATCAATAGGTCTTGAGTCCTCTACAACTCGGGTACATATGCAAAAAAATATTTGATTCTGTTTGATTTTGCGGCAGTTATCGTTCGCCATAGAAAAAATTCTACACTCAGACACTTTTCGGAAAACGACTTTTCTTCATGTTTTGACGGTAGTACAATCAGAACAGCCCTTATCTCGCACACGATTTTTTCCATTGGGGTCTCTGATCACCATACCTCCATTTCGTTACGGAACATGGAAGTAAAACTGTTTGTTGCTATAGGCCGTCTTTGCCCCATCTTTTCACTCATATAGATTGGCGTGGTCAGAACTTTTGAGTACATGTTTGTGTGTTGACAAACACGTTTAATTGATCAGTTAACCGCGTGTCATTGTCAACGTCAGCATTTCGCCCATTCCGTGACGTGCAATTCTCAGTTGTAAAAGACGCTGAGCATACGAGTCTTTCATCCCTTGAGTCATCAGTCTTTCGACTGGTTTGTACCCGCCCTACATATAACCGTGGTCCGTCTGTTACACATTCTCTCAGGCATACAGGATTTACAGTTTAACGCCGGATACGAACGGCATAGTTGGGAAGGACTCATACTAGGCAGGAAAATAAAGATTAAGACAATAAAAATAATAATAAATAATGGCTCCCATGTGTACCACCGAAGCAGCTTAGGAGACAGGCATGGTAGGCTGCCTTATGTGCGTTGTACGGCATACAAGGAAGGCAGTGTGGCCAGCACTACGCTTCAGCCGCCCATTATTATCCCCAGGATGTTATCCCAGGTACTCATTTTCAACAGGCTGAGTCGCACCTTGATTTGCGACTGGGGGCTGAAAAACGCGCCTTGATTTTATGGTGCAGGGCCCGGGAATCGAACCCGGGACCTCTAGATTAGTAGCCAGGTGCCATACCCACTGGTCTACTGAGCCGCCCATAAAAATAAAATAATACAAATTAATAAATGAAAACACCCATAAAATTAGGATTTTTATAAAAGGGGGAAAATGCTTTATGCACCGCCACAGGAAACCGTGTGTCCCCTGGTGTGTGGGACTATCACCCACTAAAAACCCCACCTCTAATTTAGGCGTTCATATCCATCCTGGAACCACTTACAGTATTACTTCAGAATGGAGCTATTGCGCCCTTTATCGGGCTCCTTCTATTTGTCCCTTATCTTCTACTGCCCGTTGGGTGCAAGTTGGGCCGGTCTTTTCATTTCTAGTAGGACCAACTGAATAAATGCAGAAATGCGGTCCCATTCCGCCTTGCCTCGAAGCATATAAACTCAGCTACGCTCCCGGGCGTGAAACACCCCGAGATTCATCACCACTGTCATCCTCTCTCTTGTGAATCTGTATCTCTGTGGGGATAAATCTTCAAATATCTGTGGGGAAAGAAGTCAACATCAGTTGGATTAAAGAAGTCAAAAACGATTTAGAAAAAATAATGTAAACGCAGAAGAAGCAATTGAAAGAGAAATTTTTCGGGCGAAAGTGTTAAAAGTGGAAGGAGTCCAGGGTAGGAGAGAGAACAACGCAGGTTCAACGTGGACTGAAGACAGGAAGAATAGACATAGCGAAAAGATGAAAAAGAATATTGTAGAAAAAGAAAAGAACAAGGAATAAAGAATTGAAATTGGCATGTGGTCCTCAGATGGCCGATACAAATAGAAATAAATAATAATAATAAATAACAAAATTAATAAATAAAATTTTAAACATTAATAAAATTAAAAAAAAAAACTTATTCAGAAAATATAAGTAAATAATGGTGTTCTAACAAGGTGTTTTGTTTTCGAATATTTTGGTTGTTTCCACATGGTAGGCAATTTATTTCCCTCGTCTCTGATGAAGTTGTTGGCATTTTTAATCAACTCTACTGCCTGTAAACTTATAACTATTTTGGGAAAATAATTCCGTTGCCTCGCTACGACCCGTGTCGCGTCCAACTCAATAAAACCGTCCACGTATACCAAAAATACAATGCTTAGACGTACATCTGTGTGGAACACAGCGATTACGGAGTCGCTGTCTTATTAAGGTGCTATTTTTGGCTAAAATCTCTTGGAGCAGCTTTCAGGACGTGTGACCTTGTGGTGCATTAGCGTTACTGTACTAGTAAATCTGACGTTTTTTCTACGAACTGCTCCACGTATACGAGAAGTCACCATTTACTTGTGTTTATAAACGGTCAGGATTCCGAGAACACATTACCACACAGTTTTCAACCTCACTGTCTTCATCTTTATCTGATTCACGATGGATTCACGACCGTCTTGTAAACAGTAGGAAACGACTGGTCATGCTACCGCATAAATTTATAATTTCAAATCTTGTTTATAAGTATAAGTATAAGTTTATAATATAAAGTCATTTGTTTTGGTTTTATTTGTATTTGTTCTTTAATTACTGTTTTCTTAATATTCATCATCATCATCATCATCATCATCTTCTTCAAGGATTAAAATAGGGATAGTTTGTTCCGTCTCAAACAGGCAAAGATTAGGTCACACCAGCGCTTCCTCGGACGTCCCTCACCTCTCCGTCCCCTAGGGATTTATAGTTCCATAGTTGTTTGGAGATGCGGCAGTCATCCAATCGGTAAATATATCGATACTGGGCAATTCACCAATTCAACCGATACTGGGCAATCCTGTCGAGTATACTCATAATAAACAGTTCCTGCCGTATATCTGTGTTTCTTCTATAATCATGGAGAGCATACCCTGCCACGTACCTGAGAAATCTCATTTCATCCGCTTGGATGCGACTGGCCTCGCCTATTGTTAATATTACTACTAATATTATTGTGATTATAAATACTAAGATTTTCCCAGATATTCAATTTGTGTTCTTTTTGTAAGTTTTTTTTTTTATTAATTTCACATTCTGAATGTCTCGAAATTGATGTTTATTGTTTAGACAGTGTGTGGATAAATTAGATTAATATATAGGCTATGCGGCTTCATACACGCTTTGCGGTGCTCAAGGAATCTATCGACTAGTTTTTGCTTCGTTTGACCTAAATAAAATTGATTGCAATCTGGAGATTCATTTTTTTATATAGCCTATTACATTTTTATTGTGAACTTAAGATTTAGTTTTAGGTATGATTTTATTAAAAACTACATTATCTGTGGTTGTTCATGTTACCTCATTCTGCAATATTTTCATATGTACCGCACACTTTGCTTCATAATTCAAACAAAACGCAACGCAATTTTTCCCATCTTCTATACAGAATCTGCACAAAACAGCATTCTCAATCAGCTGTAGTATCTATATTACGTATTTAATGTGCTTAAAAATTTAAACAACTTCGGAGACACGCCTACCAATCTCATAAGGAAATAAATTTTCAGCGGACACTTGGGGTTCCCCTAGCTGGTTCCGAGTTCTAACTTGGGACACTCAGAAAGTGCACGAACGTTTAGATCCAGCCTAGTGTACGCAACTTAGCCACATTACGAAATGAAACTTAGGCAACGAATGTTAAACAGCCTTTGGTTGGCACCAAACCAAACTGCCTGGTTGGAAACAATGAACGGACATACATGGCAAATACAAACAACAGCCACACGTACCGCGTTAATAAGCTACACAGACCGCGCAAAACCAATTTGTTTTTACGACACAGACGTGTTATAATCGACACAGCTGCACACTTGTGTTTTGCGACACGCCGACACCAATAACCGCCTTGTACGCCGACGAAAATAACAACAATAAGAAGGCCACCTGTCCTTTGTTTGTTTCCGCTTACTGTAATGTGTCGGTCAATATGCCGTTATTGGTTTATCACTTACATCGGGCAAACTGGTACAGCATTCGCAACACTATTTAAAGACCACATATCCGTAAACGCGTTGGAATAAAATGATATGCGCCATTACGAGGCAGGCACAATTGTTTCGTTTGCGATTGAGGATTATTTTTAGAGTCAAGATCACGCGAGCAAGGTCTGTATGCTAGGGACCTCTATCGCTAGGGACATATAATACGGCGGACGTACCCGACATTGCCCAACCTCATAGGCCTAAGCAACAAACCCACACATAATTGTCTTCCGAGTATGGAGAGATATTTTTTAATGCATCGTATAATTTATTTTAATTTTAAAAAGTATTGTTATTAGCTTGGAAATTTACTTGACTATTACTTGCTTATCTCATCTCCGATTTCGTAAATTTAGTGACTAATGTAATCAGTGCTGTAGCCAGAATTTTTCCAAGTGACCAAACGTTTTCCCTTAAGAACGTTGTAGATCAAAATTATTCCATAGTGGTGGATTAGTGATGAAAACGGTGGGGAGGAGAGGTGTTGGTGATAATAGTAGAGAATACGTCAAATAATGCCCACTTTGTTCACGTCGTTAGCGAACTGTTAATACTGTCTCGACCAAAAGGATTACAATCGGTATCAAAGCAACTATTATAAGTGGTAATTACTGCTTTACCTCGCATTATTGTAGTCACGTTGTTGACAAGTTTCTGCACATCAGTAAACAACGGCTGTACTGACGACAGAATGACGACGACACGACGCGACGCGACGAGCCTGCTCCATTGGAGGTGATAAGCTGCGGTTCATGAATAATAACAGTGGCAACGCAGCGACAATGTGGGCTAAAGGTGGTAATCTCGTGTTACCAACTGTGCAATACGATTGGTGCACGGTGCAATCTGATTGGTGAACAGACACAGATTCGGGAAGTGCCAACTATTGAAGAATATATACCACATCAAAGGCTTTCGGATGAGTTCTATTGGCCGAGGCACAATTACGTGCAAGACCACATAGGAACCTTCCCAATGGAAAAGAGTTGTGCACCCCCCCATCCCATTAACAGTCCTTGCCTACGTCATTGTCAATAGTACTTACAGGATACTTGTATCCGCGATTATGTAATGCCCCATTGTGCACGGATTAAGGTACAACAACATATAACAAAACTCGAGTTGTGATTTTTATCTGTCTCCGGTGTCGATTAGTTCATTAATCTTCACATCACGGCGCAGGCAAGATGCTGGCTGTTCCGACTTCAAAGATCCTCCAGCCATCTTTTCCTGGGTCTGCCCACATAACCCTGTTCTACAGGTTTATATTTCCAAGACTTGTTTGCCCAGTCTTCAATGTGACATTTTTTTTCTAAACTGTCACATACATTCTGTTTTCCACCGTCGTTTACAATCTTTTCATCTGTTACTCAAATTAAAAATTTGTAATTCTTCTCTTATGACTGCACTCGTTTTATGATCCAAGTGTAGAAAATCGTTTGACAAGTTTTAAGAACACTATTTCCGAGGTGTGTATTTTACTTTCTTGTTTCTTAGTTGTCATCCATAATTCACAACTAAGGAGAGAGAAATAGAGGGGGAGGGGGACTAAAAGATGTGGGGGGGAGGCCATAAATATTGCGGGAAGGAGGAGGGAACACATGTATTTGATGTGACCGAGGGCAGCAGATGGATGACACCCCAAACTTTACTCACTAACACTGCGGTAATGACGTAGCCGGCCACACGTCACTAGACTTTGTTGTGTTGCTAAAATCACTACCCGGTTCACGCCTGCCTCGCGTCCCTCTAACCACTGTAAAACTGATGACGTACTTAAATAACTATAAACATGGATAAATATAATAAATTAATATAAATGTAATAAACTTAATAAATATAGACCTATATTCAAATAAGCAGATAAATTTAATTACAATAAATAATAATAATTAATAAGTACATACAACACGCAAAGTAAATGAGGTTAGCTATTGTACGATAACATACAATCATGGTGACGTTAACAATGATACTCAACACTCTAAAATTCAAGTTTCCAATACCCAAGCCACCATTTAATTATATTAGACTATTTGAGTTCCAAACAGAATTAACACTGTTGCACATCACTATTACCGCTTTCCACCTTCACAGCTCATCATCAGATCTGAGATAACAATAACGGAACTAGACGACTTCCCACTTGTCCTACAGCGCGTACACATTTTCGTAAACAAGAAAAGTTAAACGCCCTTTCTGGCTATTAGTAACTAGCGAGTTCAGTCACCCGTGTCGGTACTTTTACATTTCTTTCTAGTATATTGTGTGTGTGTGCGCGCGCGCGCGCGCGCGCGCATTCTTTTTAAAAACTCTCTCATTCATACTTTTAACTGTAAGTTCCTTTTTCGGCAGTTTTAGAATTCGATATATTGTCAAATCTTTCGTTCTTTCTTTCAGTAATTCAATGCAAACAACAATATAGGTAAACACCCTTTCCGTCCCTTCCTATCACCGCCTATGGGCGCGGTCACTCACCCTTATTTCAAAAACATTCAATGTTTGCTATTTACTTTCTTCATTAATGTTACCTACCCGATCACTTCCATTTCCTTGTTAATTATATTATAAAATATTTCTTCATTTTCAAATTTAGTTTTAGTATTCATTAAACTATCTAACCCTTTCTCTCTTTCTTTCAATATTTCTAACTCCTCTCTAAGTCTTCTTTCAACTTTATTACTCACTACTT
The DNA here is from genome assembly GCA_034769895.1 of Magicicada septendecula. Lineage (NCBI taxonomy): Eukaryota > Metazoa > Arthropoda > Insecta > Hemiptera > Cicadidae > Magicicada > Magicicada septendecula. The sequence goes on along the minus strand of CM068372.1, from coordinate 398,852,110 downwards.
TTAAAATTTTGTAGTTTTCTAAAGGATTAACAAATTTACGGTTCTCTTCTACGAAATGTTTTGCATATAACCAATTTGTTGTTCACCTTCTCCACATTTATGGTCAGATAACCTGCATTCGAATGTCCGTCCTGTCCCACCTAGGTACACTTTGTTGCATTCTTTATATTTTAATTTATAAACTCCGCTTCTCTGTAAGATTGGGATTTGTTCTATATTCTTATTCCTTATCTTATCAAATACTGTTTCACAGTTTTTAATTCCTATATCTACTCCGTATTTTTTAAAACATTGTATAATTTTTCTGGTAGTCTATGTGATCCTACGTATGTCAATTACCGTGTACAATTCTTTTGTTTTGTTTCATTTTTAGCTTCCTTCATGTTAATATTTTCCATTACTTTATTCACTATGTTGGTGTTATAGTTATTGTTCTTTACAATTTTCCTTATTATAATCACTATCACTAACATTATAACCACGAACACAATTTTATTAATTAAATATCTGAGTTCCGTCATGTCACTTCTAGTAGCTACGTAACGCGTTTAGGAACGATCGTTCCATCACCAGACACATATGTCCCTCATAAGATATCGCTAAAATGACATATCTCATAATAGATAAGGGACAGGATCAATATGGTACTTTAATAATAATTACCCATGTGAGGAATTTTAACTACAATCTGAATACAGTGTTCATTTTTGAAAATATAAAAACACTTGGACGTCAAGGACCCAAAAAGTGGGTACAAATTTTCATAAAATCGCAAAAATTTTCATGTGGGGTATCAAATTAAAGAGAATTTTAACTACCATCTGAATGTACAGGTAGTGTTAAGTTTTGGAAATTTCAAAATTTAGGACACCAGGAACCAAAAAAGCGATAAAAAATTAGAAAAACAATGTAAAAATCGGGAAGGATGTCAGGCCAAAAGGATTTTTAAAATAAACCCCGATGAAATATAGAGTAATCGGCATTTTTATGGAAATTTTCCGTAATTGAAAAAGTATCAAAAATCGAAAGTTATGTAATAATAACTTAGTTAAAAATAGCAAGCAAGTTCTGCAGCTCAGGGTTTATATACTAGTTATACATATCATATATGTTATAGCATATGTCATTTTATAACATATAGGCCTATATGTCATATATGGTGGCGGTTATACGAAGCAACTTATATAATCGTGTAATCAGAAGCTGCTTCAGTAACATAATTGTTCCGACTTTGTTGTGTTTACTTGCTGAACTGTTACTAGTCATGTTCCGGACGAGGCCTTTCAGTGTTTCCACCATTTTCAAGGTCTAAACTAAACTTGGGTAGTGACAAGTAGACTTGTTTACGAATTCACCAGCCGTGATGACGAATTCACGGCTATATATACGGGTTTCAGCGGGATATTTTTTGTCGTTGTTTAGGACTTGAAAATGGTGAAAACATTGAAAGGCCTCGTCCGAACATGACAAGCAGCAGTTCAGCAAGTAAACACGACAAAGTTGGAATTACAGAGACTGCTAATTCAAATAACAAGATGAATAATTGTTCCGGTCTCCTCATCTAATTAATCCCGGCTTCACTGCTCTTATGCGTAGGTGTGCTGTAGGGTATACAGACAAAGTATTTGTCCACCACGTGTGACCGTTTAACACTGGTAAACACGCATTTTAGTATCACGAACGCAATTCTCCTTCCAAACAGTCATTACTTATGACCTTGTAGCGGGGTACACGTGTCCAAACGCCCCCCCCACACACACACAAACAGAGCAGTAAAAACAAGATCCAGTGCAAATGTAACGGCCACGTGCTCGATTCCCATCAGACTCAATTTCTTTCCAACGGACGCGTCGCGACGCCAGTGATTGCATTTCCGCTTCCACATTTATAATACAAACAACTCGATTCCCACAGGACCTGATGTGAATCTAAAATCGATTAATATAAAAAATACCATCCTTCTCGATGGTACTGTTTACAATGACAACTTCATGACAAAGTGTGTACGCTGTTGCTGCAGAATCGATACCTTTAACTATCGATACAGCAAACTAAATGAAAATACTTACGTTTATAGTCAAGCTGTTACTACAGCTAATGAAAAGAAAATTGGTGCAAAAAGGAATGGTTTCACCTAAAATGCCACCAAAAACAAATGAATTCACAAAACTCCTCAGCGTTATTGAATACTGTTACAATCTTGTTACTAACGCACGTGAAAAAGTAACGTAAGCGTAAGGAACGGAGTTTGACAACCACTGAACACCAACACTACGTTAGATCAGGTCTGTACTTGTTTTAATAAATATAGTACTAATATAGCAAACAAGAGACGCAATATTGGTTACAGCAATAACAGTAGCGAAGGAAAGTTCCGGTATCACAAAAAGTGGAAACTATATATATTAAAATATAAGGATTATAATACGGTCTAGGGTATAATGGTCGACAAGGGTGTTCGTTATCACTTCCTCTTTTTAATTTATATATTGACAATGTCATACAAATCTGGCAGATGTGTCTTCCAGACCATTTTACGATTGATCAATATACAATTCACACTTTGTTGTTTGTGGACGATCAGGCTATTCTGTCGGACTCGGAAAACAGGTTGCAGATGTGTATACATTTGTTAAATGGAATCTGCAAAGACTATGGATTACAAATATCCACACTTAACACCAAGGTGACGGCTTTTCTTAGAACTGATCCCGTACGGGCAAAAATTGTTATAGATGGTACTATCGTAGAACAAGTTAGCAATTTTGAATACCTGGGCTACAGTGTTGAATACCTGGGCAAGCAACGACGTTGTGAATAAGTTGCATAAGTTCAACCTTACGTGTGGGACCATTAGCCGAACTCTTAAGTCAGCAAGTAAAGGAACACGCCTAAAATTCTACAAGGTGATGGCTCTTCCCACACCTCTTTATGGGTCTGAGAATTGGATTCTAACAAAGGCCGGGCCAGTCGCATACAAGCGGCTGAAATGAGATTTCTCAGGCACGTGGCAGGGTATACTCTCCATGATCATAGAAGGAACACATATATACGGCAGAAACTGAATATTATGAGTATACTCGACAGGATCACCCAGTATCGGCTGGGAACATCTTTGCCAAATGGATGACTGCTGCATCCCCAAACAACTATGGAACTATAAGCCGAGGGGACGGAGTGATGTGGGACGTCCGAGGAAGCGCTGGAGTGACCAGCTCTAATCTTTGCCTGTTTGAGACCGGAACAAACCATCCTTGGTTTAATCCTTGAAGAAGAAGAAGAAGAAGAAGAAGAAGAAGAAGAAGAAGAAGAAGAAGAAGAAGAAGAAGAAGAAGAAGAAGAAGAAGAAGAAGATGATGATGATGATGAATATGGTCTAATTTTGAGAAACCAGTAGATCGGTCGAACATCGTGTGAAGGAACTTGAGACGGAAGTGAGGTTTGAGAGAACCACTTGTCCACGACATTTTACAGAAAAGAATCGAATTACGGAATACTGAAAATGGACTCATGTTTTACTATGTAGGTATCTCACAAGTATTTCAAACATTTTAAAACACACGGTTAAACAACGGATACAACCACCACGTAAAAACAAATTCATCGAGAAAAAGCAAAAGCAAAATAACATGAAACGTTTTTACATTGCTAATATTCTGAACCAGAAAAGAAAACAAGAATACATGTTTTTACTAAGGTAGGCATTTATTACACTAAAACAAATTTAAATCTTCTATGTAAAATATTTTACACAAATTATTTATTACAAATACATTGTCTTTAGTTATTAATGAATGTTCATTTGAACAACTGTTTATATAACTTGGTTGAATAATTCCTTCTTGTCGTACGGTTGTAAAGTTGACCGCTGGCTTCGCTGACGCGCTGTCACTCGCGATTCACTCACGCACACCGTTTATCTGCCCGATATGGTTTTTATTTATAAATCTCAGGTTCAATAAAGTGGGTTAATTAATTATTATTTAATGCGGTGTGTTTAGCATACACCTTCCAGCAATCTAATGTGTCCACGCGTTCATACAGGTGTATCCCGATTAATACAACTGTCCCTACGCGGAAATCATGACTAACGCGAGTTAGCACTATTAAATCTTCAAATCAACTTATTTCTGCGTTCTATTAACCCCTTGATCTAGCATACGGGTATCTCGTAGCTCATGTAAGATCACACACTGTCGTACCCTTATAGAAAAACGTGTACTGTTACGAAAAACTCGCACAAAGAGTTTGTCTTACAAGGTCGAGTTACAGAAGAGAACGTCTTGATCTTTACTTTACTAGAGCGCATCTCAAATTTAAATTGGAGTTCCCGATTGGTTGAAATCTAGAACACGTGATAAGATTTTTACCTTGATAGCTAGACATCATGTAAGACTATGCCAGAGTCTGCACAATCTTGTATAGATTTTATCTAAAAGTTTTTGACTTTTCTGCAGATAAGGCTTCTATAGAAAAGTGACTTCAGTTAAAAAATACATAGTAAAATTATATGTTTTGAGTTTATAGCATACGAAAAAATGTAGCGCTATTTATGACGCGTACGGAGTCCAAGTTGCGCTCCGATACGTTAATTATTATAGGAGTTATTCAGGAAAACAGGAATAACACGCGCGCGCGCACTAAATTTGCCATGACATAGAATACACTTATGAGCATTTTGACATATAACACATAATTACCCATCTCTTATTTCAAAACTTACAACTACTTTACAAAAAATTGAACAAAATCAATTTAAAACATCATCTATAACATCATAACGTGTGTAACAGCACCTTCGCATTTTTAAAATGACTCTTACTGCATATTTTATTGCAGTATATATAAATTATATAATTAAATAAGAACGTAATATTACTTAATAGTAATAATGTAGCTTAGGTATGCAAGATTGCGAGACTCCAGAACAAACAAACCATCAAATGTCAGTAATAAATACGGATCGTAACATTAGTAAAAAAAACTAGAATCTTCCATCAGCAAGATAGTAATTTCTCATGGGAAACTACGTGTCAACATTATAAAAATTATTTATGTCGTTCTTCACAATTATGTAGAACTCTCAAACCACCAACCTCTTAGAATGGTACTTAAACTGACTGAGGATATAAAAATTGTGGTGTCAGAATTAAGGATAGAAAACACAAAGTATATGCGAGTAGACTGTAGATACGACGATTGTTCAATAGAAACACGTTTGATCTGCGCAGCCGTGACTTCGTCGCCATGGCAACGGAATTCATTTATTTATATTGTCTGTTTGAGTACTAGTGACGCGACTGTCAAAAATATTTGCAGTTTGCTCTTTTCTAAGCGTCGTGACTGGGTTGAAAAATTGCATCTATGATAGAAAATCCGTCCAAAGATAATCTGCGTGCCATTATTCAGTTTTTGGCCGCTGAGGGGCGTCAGCCAATGGAAATTTATACGAGAATGAAAGCTATATATGGTGACAATAGTTATTCTCATACGGCAGTGGTTGAATAGTGCAAAAAATTTCGACACGGAAGAGAATCCACCAAAAGATCTGGCCCGTCCCGGACCTGCACGTATTGCAGCATCAGATGAAAATGTGAGACAGCTGGAAACTGGTTTACGGGCAAATAGGCGCATGAAAGTTAGAGAACTTTCTCAAATGTTGAGCATAAGCGTGGGACCTGTTCATTCCATCATTCATAGTCTTGGCTATCACAAAGTTGCTGCTCAGTGGATTCCACGACTGCTTACTGATGAGCAGAAAAATTTGCGTTCGCCCTTATCATTACAGCATTTGATGCGCTATCAACAACAAGGTAATGCCTTTCTACACCAAATTGTTGCCGGTGATGAGTCTTGGTGTTATCACTACGAACCAGAATCCAAACGTCAGAGTATGCAGTGAAAGCATGCACAATCTCCGAACGCGAAAAAATGTCGGTCCCAATCTTCGCCAGGAAAAGTAATGGTGATCGTACTTTTTGATTATCAGTGTGTGCTGCTCTTAGATTTTAAAGAACCCGGTGTCAACATCAACGCTGAGCGATATGCAGACAGCATAAAACGCTTACGGGTCAGCATCAAGAATAAACGTCCCGGGCAGCTCAGAAATGGTGTCATTCTTCTGCATGATAATGTAGCCGGTTCAAGACGGTTCAAGAACTGCTTGGTCGTATGAAGTGGGAAGTCTTAAACATCCACCTTACAGTCCCGACTTGTCCCCGTGCGATTATCATGTTTTTGGCCCATTAAAGAAAACACTAAATCGGACGCTGAGGTAGAGTTTGCTGTTAGCGAATGGTTTCGCAAAGAGCCGCAAGAATGTTACCAGCAGGGAATCTACAGATTAGTGGAACAGTGGGACTCGAGCCTTAATGCTAATGGAGACTTCTTTTAAAATAGTTGAATAAAAAATGCTTTACAGCCTCTAAACGTGTTTCTACTGAACAATCCTCGTAAACGGATTTATATAGGCTACAGAATATGGCAGAGTAAAACATGTTAGATGCAATGATAAGAGTGGGCTATGATGAACGTTGGGCTAGAGCAATTCATTAGAGTCAGTCAAATTCAAAACAACTAGAAACACCAATACACTGGCTCTGGACGTTACACGAGCGCACGCGCACACATACAGTACAGAAATACAATATTTACGAGGAACAACCCACGTTACCGCTACCGCCGTGCATTCCAATTTTTGGGCACAACACAGCAAAACGTTACACGCAGGGGTGAAATACATTACATTAAACGGAGAAAAACAGAGAATACAAAATTACGTTTTGTTTTCTGCGCCCCCCCCCCACCAACAAAAACAACAAAAGAATTTATCATTTTCCACGCCTCGGAGACAGGTGCGAAATTGCCTCTGCTCGCGAAAAGACATGTTTACACCACCAGACATATACAACCCCGCGTTCTCAGCTTATCCACCCTCCAGACTTCAAATAGAGTATTATATATAACGCACCGTTACGTTTTATAATAAAACTTTGTGCGCAGGGGTTGTTGTGTAGCGACACAGAATTATGTTGTAATATGTACTTCTCTACAGCTGGGGTGTGATTTACCCGCTGCTACAGGACACACGTACGCATGTGATATTAGATTAACCGGCAGTTCTGAAGGCAAACAACATACGCAAGACTTGGAACTGCAGTAATTTTGTAATCTCGAGATGAGCCGACGCTTTGTTGGATATGACAGGTACGTGTATCATTCCACGATAGCCACTGGTCACCGGGAAAAATTAAAATTGTCTCCTCCTTTTACCAAAGTAGTCTAATTCCAAGCAAACGTGTGGCGGGAAACAAGAACATGACATCGGAATACTTTTCTTTGCTATTGATATTCATAGCTATACGCCTACCGCTAGATTCCCATACACAAGTGTATAACGTTCAACTATTAGTTGGAGGGTTCCTGTAATTTTTTTTTCTTGTCTGTTTCAACCTGATAGTATACAGGAGAATACAAGTTAACAGGAAGACGTATTTGCATGACCTTCATCGACTTGGAAAAAAGCTTTCGATAGGGTTTATTGGGAGCTCTTATTTAAAGCAATGAGGAATTCTGAACCTGATTGGAGGGATAGAAGACTGATTTTGAATTTGTACAAATTGCAGAAGACTAAAATTAATATAAGCGGCTGCAAAAAAGAAATAGGAGAATAAGAAGTGGGTCAGACAAGGATGTCCTTTGTCTCCATATTTACCTTATTTATTGAAGAGGCTATCACAAGCATGAATGAAAAAAGCAAAGGCATTAAGATTAATGGAAGGGACATTCATAGTATACGCTTTGCAGATGATATAGTAATAATCGCAGACTCGGTAACAGAAATGAAGAGAATGTTACAAATCTTGTTTGAAACCTTATGGAAATTAAATTAAAGATTAACAAGAAGAAAACAAAAAACGATGGTAACAGGGAAGAAGAAAGATAATGTAAAACTTGATACAGAACATGTTGAAAATTTCTGCTACCTGGGGAGCACCATCACTTGTGAAAATAGATGTGGGACAGAGATTAAGAGTAAAATAGCTCTAGCAAACAGGCGTTCAGAACAAAAGGAATTCACTTAAGTATGGAGATAAGGAAAAGGTTCGCAAAAACATTTGTGTGGAGTGTCTTAACTTACGGGTATGAGGCGCGGAACCTCGGCAAAATAGAACGGAGGAAGCTGGAAGCAATGGAAATGTGGGTCTGGAGAAGAACGACGAGGACGAGTTGGATGGAGAAGAAAAGTAATGAGCAAGTCCTCGCAGAAGTGAACGAAGATAGATCACTTTTAAAAATGACTGGAAGAAGATGGGCAAAATTGATCAGGCACGTGTTACGACACAATCAATTCTTAAGTAACATTTCTGAAGGAAAGGTGTTGGGGGAAAACCAAGAGGACAACCAAGAGCAGCGTTCTTCAAAGGCATGGGAAAGGAGATGAACTTACTATCGTACTGCGATAAAGAGAACAATGATGGAGAGAGAGACGTGGCTAACTCGTCAAGGAATGGCCTTTAGATGATGATCATGATAACGGTGTCCTTTTCAACAGCAGTCAACAGGCGAAGATGCATTCCATCGATGAGATGTTTTGGTGCAAGCGCTATCCACGCTCATCGCTTACTTGCCTTGGAAGAACTTAAGATGTGAATCAAGAAAGTGTATTTTAAGTGACGTATTGTAACCTAACTCACGGTACGTTATCACAAGTGTATTAACACCGCTTGGGCCGTGCCCAAAGTTTATTTACTGCGCAGTACCAGTCGTTTGGGCCCTCATTTTGTGTACTAGCCTAGACTGACCTAGTGCTTCGTATACTTTAAGTCGTAAATTATATACGTTTTGGATACGTTTTCGAAGTGAAAATATTAATTTAATAATATCATATTGTAAAAAAATATCGAACATATTTGGGTGTTTGCGTTAGATAGCGAATAAATATTTACACAGGTTCACAAGTTCAGAGTAGGCCTACACCGTTCTTTATCCCGACAGCAGAAAAACAAATCTACCCAATTATGTAGACTAATTTACTGACTTTTCGCGAGACACTCCCATGAACAGACAAATTCCAAACGGTCGAGGTTATACACGCTACAACCACACTTCCTCTCTGCCCCCACATTCTCTGCCACCGGCCAGCACTGGCGTGCGTCTTCCGCTATCTTCAACCAAACTGCCTGAATGGGGCTATCCCCAAAACAGACCGAGACTTGTCATACACGACTAGCCCCAAACATCACAAAATATCGGTATGGAGAACCGTACATGACTTTCATGTTCTAAGATATATATTTAAAATAATTTACTTTAATTCGGTTCGATAATTTCTAACAAGTTAGGTGTGTTCCTTGTAAATCGAGTTTTCTGTTTCACATATTAAAATGAATAATTTCCATAGAAACTACTTCTTTGTTGCTGATAACGTAGTACACACATAAAAAATTATCCCCTCCCCATTCAACTATCATTTTCATTTATAGAAAATTACCCCCTCCCCCCTCAACTACTCTTTTCATTTACAGATATTTCATCTACCTTTATTCAGTGGTTATTATGACATTCTTTTCAGGATACTATATTTATCAAAACTAAGTACCTTACTCTTGTTAAAACGTAAAACGTTGCAGCTAAACTACCCCTTCTCACTAACCGATCTTCACTAAAATCAATACGCCTTGAGTCCTCTACAACTTGGGCACACATGCAAAACATTATCTGAGTCTGATTGAATTTGCGGCAGTTATCGTACTCCATAGAAAACATTCTACATGCACAGAAACATAGACAGACAGACACACACACACAGAAACTTTTCGGAAAATGAGTTTTCTTCATTTTTTGAGAGTAGTACAATCAGAAGCAGCCCTTATTTCGAACAAGATTTTTTTTGCCATTCCTAACGGAACGTGGAAGTAAAAAACGGTCGAGTTGAAACTGAGAGCCGGCTTCGATCGTGATGATACCGTCTCACAACGCCAAACATGGAGACTACATAACTCGTACAAGCCAGAGCTTCTTCACAGATGTGTGTAAATCATATATTCGCATAATTACTCAACACCGAAAGCTTTGCCATTTGAATGTAGTACCCTTGACGTCAGCGACACGCGCCACTATTGTTGTCCAATATGCTCAGTCACTGGTGACTGCTAGCAAAATCGTGTGTCCATGGCTGTGACTTTCCTGTGACCAACATCATATTACAAAGATAACTTAACTGTGACAGTAAAATTGGCTATAATTGCCGGTTATGCTTGTATTATCTGCAGACAATAGGCTGGGTCGTCAACAAGCAAACTAACTTAATCATAAGCTTCGCATCCCAACCGTACGATCATATCTGCAAGAGGATAGGGGAAGGGGTTCAAAAATAACCTCGCTTGGCTTTGAGACAATTTCTTTTCAATATTAATCTGATCTACACTAAGTTGTAAATAATAGTAATTCTTTGATTATTATTAGAAAGAGAAATAGACTTTTATCAATAAAAAACGTAAGTAAAATTTTGAAAAGATTAATATCGTATTAACTTCGTAAACCTAATTTCTACAACTATTTCTTTTATCACTTAAAATTTTTTTATTACCATTGTTATTTGTATTAACTAACATGTTATTACTCATACATAATTTAGTATTTAATTTTTACACGAGAGTAACCCTTGTTAATCTTTAAATAGTTGAAATATTTTTCATATTTTTCTTACAGTTTGTTGTTGTTACAGGAGACTTAACAAAATGTTACCTAGTAGCTGACACCTCGAGACTTAATTCCTTTTTCTTGAACTCTTCTCAGGAACTACCCTTCCATCCTTCTGTAACTCTTATTTATTAAATTCTTTCCGTCTGCTTTTGGCAGAAAACGTAGGCGAACAAAGCGCAACTGCATCTGGTGCTGTCAAACGTCTCCGGTGTTAGTGGCGAAATTATCCTACGAACCGAGGAATAAGTGCTCAAGAGTTTGTTTATATTGCAACGAATTTGTTTGTAAAGAAGTGAATACGGAACACTAAGATAAATAATTCTTACTACTGAACAACGTAGGCCTACTATCTCATTGCTTACAATAATGTTTAAATATCTCAATAATGTTAAACTATATATGAAATACGTCTGTATTGTAATGCTGTATATATGTACAGCAGAACTCGCTAATTCGTCACCTACGGGACCGAAGGGGTAACGAATTAGTGAAATAAACGAATTAGTGAGGGAGTAAGAAACAAACCCATTAAAGACAATATAAAATGTCTTATTACAACACTAGCAATGTATAATACTACCATTATGCTCGAAAATATTCATTGCTGGGTATTTTCAAACTCAAACAAGTTAAGCACTGTAATTGCAAAAACAAAATGGTTTAATGATTGTGAAAAATATATGTGATTTTCTTCTGTTTTTTTTTCTACTGACCGTACATTTCAAGAGCAAAATTATATATTTGGCGCAGTGAAATTGTTTTAGGCAGTTCTCCTTCATCTTGGCCTTCGTACCACTTGATTGCTGTAGTCAGTGATGGAATGGCCTCCTTATGATTGCAGGTTTACTGGCTGGTCACCACTAGCTTACGTAGGTGCTGTGGATACGTATGTAACAATTTCATCATCACTAAACATTTCGTAGCCTACATCCCTGCAAGTCTATTTCACATCAGTTTTTGATGATGTCTTCATTCAAACTGTTAAATGCTGGTAGGGATTGGCAGATATCTAACAATTCTGATGTAGGATCAAGACGTTCTGGATCTGTAGACGCTGGTTGTACTTCAGATGGCCGTAACGTATTCCAGGCAGATTTTAGAGTCTTTTCCGTAATACTTTGCCAGGCATCAGCAATACGACTGAATTTTCGGAAACGTATTACACTGTAACAACACAACACTCATTGCGCCGTGTACACAAGCACGAAATACCCATTCTCGGAACCAATATCTTCCGCAATCTGTTCTCCTGGCTATTATTAGAACCCCGGCCACAATCAGCACGTTTCTGGTTTACACCGGCTATAATTGGAGCGTATATGTTACTCCCTTGTTAATAACGGAAAAAAAAAGCTTGAGTGGGTGACGAATTAGTGAGGTTTCACTGTATCTGTCCTACTGAAGGTCTCCCGTCCAATACCCAATGTCCCTCAATAGGCGGTCCATTGAATGGCTTTTCAAACGGATTTACTGTATTTTGTTTAATACAAAAATTTTGACACACGCTACGAGCGTAACAAACGCTGTGTATTTTTCTAAATACGTGTAAAAGCAGAGTGGTATGAAAGCAAGGAATCATCAGATTCCCAACTCAGGAATATTTGATGTGTCCTACACACGGATGCAAGGGGTCATATCTGGCGCCCAACTCCCCATAGACTTGAGATGTGCATTACCCCCCCCCACTCATAACATTTCCCTACATACATAAACAGACGATCTGTAGAGGACGATCACTCGTATTTTTAGAAACAAAGTACAACGAGACATAAAACTAAAGGTTTACAAAGTTATGGCGGTGCCTACACTGCACCATGGTTGTGAATTATGGACGATAACCAAGAAACAAGTAAGTAAAATACAGGCTTCGGAAATGGCGTTCTTAAGAGGAGTTAAAAGATGTTGTAAACTTGATCGTATAAAGAATGAAGCCATAAGAGAAGAATTACAAGATCTTAACTTGAATAAAAGATTAACAGATTATAAAAAGCGGTGGAAAGAACACTTGGAAAGAATGTCAGATTCAAGACTGGCCAAAAAGGTTTGAAACTATAAACCTGTGGGACACAGGTATGTTTGGGTAGACCACACAAAAGATTGCTGGAGGGTGTTTGAAAAACAGTACAGGCAGCACCTTGCCTATGCCGTGTTGTGAAAATATAGACACGATGAGACCATATAATATTATATTATAATATAATATTATCTTATTGCCATATCCTATTAGCAATAGGACCATCGTGTCCACCGGCAAGAATCGATTGCTGTGACAGTAGAGATAATCGCACTGCGTCTCAGGTTTGGTCACGTAATGAGGATATGCCAAAGAAAGTCGTGTGTCATTGTGGTACCGCGTCCAGACGCGGGAGAGGATAACGAAGACGGTGGAAGAATGTCAGATTCAAGATTGGCCAAGCAAATTTGGAAATACAAACCTACCAAGGAAGAGAGGATCTTTGAAGGCGGAACAGGCAGCACCTTGCCTACGCTATGATGTGAGGATGATGATGAAATAAACAGATGCTCTCAGTATTTGGAGTTGGCGAAACCGTAAGGCGATGACGCCAGTATCGCAGTCAATTTTCACATGCTACATTAACCACATGGTTAATCAAACGGCAAAAGTTCGTTTCACGCAGACATCACAGATATATCAACTAAGCGGAGACAAAAATGAAAACAATTTTTGTTATAATTCCCAAGTGTTCTGGGACGTTTTGTGCACAGTAAAACACACAGAGTTTTGTGTAAAAAATTACTTTATTCGAGACGTGTCCACGTAACACGGAATGACGACAGCTAAGCGATTCAGTTGTCAATTTCTACCCGACCCAGGCAAAATTTGATTATAGAAGAAGACTGTACAGAAGCAGTCACAGTTTTCACATGCCTAGGAGTGACGATACCTGAAGATGCGAATGAAGAGGCAGAGATAAGGAGAAGGACAACTCTAGCCAACAAGGCCTACTTCGCGCTTATCACCACCTTTAAGTCAAGCGTTACTCATAGGCAGACAAAAATGCGCATATACAAAACTATCGCACGACCCATCCTGTCCTACAGCAGTGAAAACTGGATATTAACACAAAGAGCGATTGATCGGCTCAAGATATTTGAAAGAAAGCTCCTGAGACGGATCCTACGCCCCATATATAAAAATGGGGAATGGAGGATACGGCATAATGATGCCGCCGTATATTGTCACTTCAGACTATATGTTTAGAAAATTGAAAGAGGGGTACGAGAAATAGGGTCTAAATATAAACACTACTAAAACAGAATATCTGAAAATAGGAGACACGCAAAAAGAAGACCCAGATCTGCAAATCCATAGAATCGGAAAGTGTAGCGAATTCAAATATTTACGAAGCATTATTTCAGAAGATGGAACAACAAAGAAAGACATCAAAAATAGGATACAACAGGGAAAAAGGCTATTCGTTTGCTAAACTCTTTACTTTGGCCGAACAAAATGAAACTTCAAACTAAACTGACAATCTACACAACTATTGTGGAGCCCATTTTAACTTATGGCTGGGAATGCTGGCAACTTTCAGAAAAAGAGAAAAAGATTATAGAAACTGTGGAAATGGACTTCTTAAGAAGAGCGTGTAATATTTCTAGAATTCAACATGTTAGAAACGAAGATATAAGAAGGAAAACAGGGCGTGTATTTACAACAGCAGAAAGAATAGAATCCAGACAGTTGCTATGGCATGGTCACGTAATGAGGATGGAGGAGAAGCGATGGACAAAGAAAGCATTGACTTACACACCACAAGGAAGACTGAGAACACAATGGAGAAGAGGAATTAGGAAAAGCATGAGAGATCGAGCTGTTGAAGACGATGACTGGAAAGATAGGGAGAAATGGCGATAGAAATGCGGGATGCGGCATAGACTGTAGGACCCCCGCTAATAATAATAATGTCACTTCAACGAACCAACGGTAGAAATATACGTAAAACTGAGGAGGCTGCAATGGGCTGGCCATGTCGTAAGAATGGACGACAAACGAAAACCTAAAGGAGTATGGATGCCAAAAGACCTAAAGGCCGTCCAAGGAAAAGATGGGAAGATGCTTTCGCTGTGGATGCAAGAGAGATGTTGGGAGTGCGAGGATGGAAGTCCTTTGATAGAGAGAGAGGTGGAGGGTCAGGATAGAGGAGACCAAGGCTTGACTTTGGGCTGTAGCGTCATAGGAAGAGGAGGGGTGGGGAGGGGAGGGGAGGGGAGGGGAGGGGAGGGGAGGGGAGGAGGAGGAGGAGGAGGTGATTCGGTTATAGGCCATGTTCAGGTGGTTACAGTTAGAATCAATGTTATCCGAAACACGAACAATGCTTAACACCTTTGTAATACACCGAGCCTCCTGTCCCCCGCCCACACGTCGTATTTGTTGAGTACATGACTTTTAGTACAGCCGACGCAGCTTGATCCCTTACGTCAGGGGTCTCCAAACAACGGCCCGCGAAGGGTCCTTGTCCGGCCCGTGGCAACCCGGCCAATGCTGCGTGCAGTTTTTAAATAGATCGTCAAGATACTTAAAATATTTTAACATTTTACTAAATAAGTAAACAAGGAATAAGTATAAAATCAATGTAAAGGGCTAACTTGTCAAACGAACGCTTGAAACCCATTCTAGTGATAGGAGCATCAAAATTTGACCCAAAATGGACATAGACATTATATGTCAAAAGCAACTCCAGACATCCCATACGTACATAAGAAAGCCAAAAAATAATACATAAGAAATATCTTTGAATGTTATTTTTCCTTACTTTTATTTACATTATTTTCAATAAATGAATTTGTTTTCTTTGGACAACTCTGCTTTTTATTTAAATACCTATTTTATTGACTTGATTATTTCGTAAACTTAAAAAAATAAGTTGTGTGTGTGTGTGTGTGTGTGTGTGTGTGTGTGTGTGTGTGTGTGTGTGTGTGTTGGCCTGGCTGACTTCCAAGATTTTTCAATTCGGCCCTCAAGTGAAAAAGTTTGGAGCCCCCTGCCTTACGTCCCCACTGCAGCCAGCACGCGCGCACGCACACACACACACATACATCGACAGTAGAGTGCTCGCAATCGGTTCAGTAAAACACACGAAACACCATTCATTACGCAGCTGTCGCACTTCATCAACCTCGGGGTACAGCGGTGAATAGATCACAGCACTGAGGGAACTTCATAAAGGAGTCGCGGCATTATATTGTACTCAATGGGCTTAGAAAACACTACGCCTCCACTTTGATAAAACTAGGCGATGGGGTGTAACTAAGCCACTTACTACGCGCGCGCGCGCACACACACACACACACACACAGTCGACAAAAAATATACATGCGTAGCGTTTCAGGGCGCCAATCGTCTTGATCATCATTTTTACAACTTCCTGCTGTGGTCGATAATTAAAACTCCCGTCTTCGTTACTGTCGACGTTTCGGTGACTGGAACGGCACCTATCTTCATAATGGGACAGATTTGAAAGAAACGTTCACATCCAAAGACTGACTGTTTCTGACGCTGGTCGAAAGTTCCATACATTGCGTTATAAAAACAAACAGCTCGCATCTGATTGGCTCGAACAAACAACAATCGAGCACAGGACGGTGTGGTTTCATTGGCCGCTTTCAGCACTGAATTTAAGGTTAGCAGGTTGGCAGCTGCTTTTAAGGCTTCTACTACACTCCGCAAATGTTTGCACACAACCGATTGCAAGGCTACGTGAAACTAGTTGCAGGGTAGTAACAACAGGCTGCAACTGCTCTGCAATCAGTTGCAGAGTAAGCGTGTCGTCTACACTACTATTATAAAGTCGTAAAGATTGTTTGTATCGTTGTCTGGGCTAACCTCAGAAACTACTGATCCGATATAAAAAAATTCTTTCACCACCGTGTTCCTTGAAGTTTGAGGATAGTTTTAGACACACAACTGAACCGATAATTTTAATGATTTTCAATAACAGAGCTTTAAAACGGCCCCATGTCATGAAATTTTTTTGTTAATTTGCTACACGCGAAACTTTCCTTCTATAAGAGATAGCTGTATGGTGTCAGCGAATGAAATTTAGAGAAAATTCGTTTTAGTTTTAGTTTCAATAAAATCTTCCTTTTCGTGTCCGAGATACCGGCGGTTTTGTAAAAAATATTATACGTTGTGCCGGTCCCATGTCATGAAATTTCTTCGTTGTCCACACAATGCGCGCGCTGGCCGGTTGCATGCAATCGGCTGCATAGTGTAACAGGCTATATTTGAATCAATGCCCCACATCGAGGGCGTGAACCTAATAGTAACACGAGTGGTTGCATGGCCTGAAACTGTCTTGCAATCGATTGCAGACCGTGCAACCGATTGCAGCAAGTGTAATAGGTCTCACTTAAACCAATGCCGCACAACTTTTCTGCAATCGGTTGCATGCTATCAGTTCTCTAGTGTAATATAGGCTTGAAGCTTCACTAATAGGAAGAATATCTTGAAACGAGAACAGCAAAACAGTTTACGGATTATTATTACAAAAATACTCGAAAAGAACACAACTTTAAGTAAAAGTTATAACGTGTCGGCTACGTTATAATCCAGGGAACCCGTCATAATTGACTCTACCCAATTATTCAGGCTGCCTACGTTGTAACAAACTGAAAAATCAAACACATCACTAACAATAATTATAATTACTCTAATTAAAGGAAACTAGGGGAGGGAATTTAGCTGATTTATGCACTCACTTTAGTATGTAACAAAAATGACATCCCTTTATTTACACATGATAGGTAACACATTACAAATAAAAATTTTACTTACTCAGAAATTGTAAGGGGGTTTTCTGTCAAAAAAAATGATCATACAGATAAAGTGTTTACCTCGGATCCGAGTCTCTCTTTAAACTAGTTAAGAAGCTTCAAATTTACTTTACTTGTTTAGACGATTACATTATTACTTTAGTACCATTTGAAGAATGGTTTTATTTAGTTTGAGCAATGTTTCAAAGTTACATCACAAGAGTTATGTTACAACGTATGATTTCAGAAATTTCTGGTTACACCATTTTAGAGCTTAGTGCTTATAGATTGTCTTTTAAAGTCTTTTTCATTTATAATTACTTCTATTTTAAATATACATAATTCACGGAAGACGAGCTTCCGCGTCACCTCTTAGTTAAATGTTATCTGTCCATGTCCTGGTGCGTGATTCTTCTGTACTCTCTTAGTTGGGGGTGGTCATCGGGGTAGTCTTTCCAGTGGATGTCCTCGGAGTCAATTAATGATGAAATGGATGTTATGGTGTCATCTAGCGTGAAGTCGTCCTGATCCTCGGCGATAGTGTAAATGCAGTATAGGTCAAAGTCGTCACTATTCACAGTTTTCACATCACATGTTTAATGGCACCGTAGTATTGGAGTTTACATATTATTTTCACATTATGTTGAAATTACCCTAAACTTGAACCATATTTGATTGGTTATTTTAATTGACAGGAGATGTCACCTTTTACACTCGTTTTCTTTTTTCACATCTTTGTTTCACAAAAATACTCACTACATCTTAGTTACTTATATCTAGCTCTCCACACTTTTAGTGGAAGCTAACACTCAAATAAAATACAAAAAATAAAAATTTTGTGAAGAGCCCCGCTTGGAGCTGTTTACAGTTTGAAAGCCGCATCAGAAGTCCTACATTGTTACAACAGGAAAGTTGCAACGACGCGGAGTGAATACTCCGCCATAATATAGTTCCAACTTTTTATTAGTAACACAGTCTTACAGTTCGACAAAATAAACAATCGAAACTTTGCTTGTCTACAGAATTTATTACAACTACTACTAGTGACGTTAAATTATTAATCATTTACATTACGGTTTACAGGTATTTCTTATTTAATGCCGGGTCGGTATGCAAGTTGGATCCGGAATACACAGGTCATAGCATGATAAATTTAATAAAGGGTTAACAGTTTTATTTTTTTTTAACTTTGGCTTTCACAGTTTTAATTAATTATATTAGTTAAATTTTCTTATTAAATTCTCATTACTATTATGAGTTAGTTCAGGGGTATTTGGTTTAATAGTGCGATTTAATGGTTTTCACTAACTTCCCATTTTATATTTTTATTATTACATTTTTTTTTTATTATTAAATCGTCACAAAGTCAAGATAAGGAATAGAACTGTGACCTAAATGAGAATATACATCCATCTCCGTGACGTAACTACCAGCTAATCCTGGAGGGGGGGGAGACTAGCTTGGTTTGACACCCCATTTTCCTCACGACAAATGGTAAATTTCAGGATTTTACCTATAAGTTGAAGATGGTGGTTGTCAGATGAAGACTATGTTTTTGTGTTCCACGAAATTTCATCGCTAGGCGCAGTTGTAAATGAAGAGTACTATTCGGACATTTTACGCCATTTGTGTGAAGCTATTCGTAGAAAACGGCCGCATTTACGGAAGAATAATTTATGAAAATTGCAGCCCGATAATGCGTCTGAACGCACGTCATTTGCTTGTTAAGAATTTTTCCAGGCCGGACAAAAGAAAACGTCACAATGATGACACTGCTGGGTATTCACCAGATGTGTCTCAACGCGATCATTCCTCCTCCCAGTAGTGATTATTTCCACGAAAGGACAACGTATCGCGGCTGCTGAAGACGTAAAACGGAAACCGCTACGCGATTTCAAGGCTTTACCAAATAGTGCATGCTTGAAATATTTTGAAGACTGCAAAACGGCTGACTTAATCGTGTTACATTCGACTGAGACTATTTTGAATGGAGGGGGAAGTATAAGTGTCGATGAATGAAGGCAAAATTTTAAAAATAAACAAGAACTGCGTGAACTTTTTGATCAAACCTCGTATAGCCTACTGAAGGACTACTACAGCGATTTATGGATACGCTGATATCAACAGTACTCAACAGTACAGTCTCAGTCAACTACAAGTGACTTTGAACAAGCACACACCAAAGGTTAAACCAATCACTAGGCAAGCTCCAATACATGAATTACAACGCCGGCGAGCTTACTGTAAATACATTTTACCCGTAATTCAAAATTCAACCAATGGTGTGAGTTTGTGCCTGCTGTAAACTAACTGATGGTTGTGATGGTTTATAGACATCAGAATCTAAATAACGCACTTTTGCCATTACAAAAAAAAGTTATAAGGAGCGACGTTTCGGCAAATCAAACAATCAACAGGCATTTTCCCGCTAATTATAAACCAGTGGTTCCCAAAGTGGGGTCCGCGACAATGTTTCAGGGGGTCCGCGGACAGTTTTAAGAAAAAATAGAATATACCGTAATTTTCTCCGATTTTTTTATAGTCTAAAATCTAAATTTTAGAATCTTAAAATAATTAGAAGAGTCCAATAGTTTTGTTTGTTTCAAACTAATTGTAACTGTAAAAATAATTTCAAATGAATGGCTTTAATAATGTCTTTAAATTATGTCGTGTAGCAGATACAATGCGTTGCCGAACTGACTAGAGCCCCGCGTCAACGCAGAACTGATCGCGCTGTTTTAGTCCACGTATAAGCACTGCCTCGCGTATAAGCACTGTATCTTAGCATATAGCACTGGCTGAAAAGATAGAGCTGAGGTTGGAAAAGTTAAGAAATAAACTTGATGTCGACAGTGACTTAATATTGAAATTATCAGACATTAAACCTAATATTGCATAGCTAATTGTTCAAAAGCAGCTTCATTGTTCACATTAAACTATGTTGATATCATTAATATTATAATTTTCTAAGTTAAGAGAATTTCTGATTTTAATACATTTTAATTGAAATATGTCATATTTACTGTTTGTTTTATTTTATAACTCAGACGGGGTCCGTGAAATTTTTAATTTTTTTGTGGGGATCCGCGGAATGAAAAGTTTGGGAACCACTGCTATACACTAATACATGATTAAAATAAACAAGAACTGCATGCACTTGTTGATCAAACTTCCTATTTAAGAACTGCATTAAGGATTAAAAATGTTTACTGCAGAGAGAACAAAAAACATGAGAAAAAAGAGGAACCAGTTTCACAGCTGTTTGACTAAGGAATATTTGATATGATGCTGTATGCCTGACATCAGTAAGGCGGCAACGGAAGCCGTCACATATCTGGCGTAATCAAGAGGCGCTCAACTCCCAACAGACATGCGATACTGTATCACCACTCGCTCTATATCTCTCTCTCTCCCTCTCAGTCCTCTCTCTCTCACAACATTTCACTACGTAAATAAACAGATGCTATCATCGTGTCGTGTTAGCGCAACCGTATAAGGTTATGACGCCGCCGTATCGCAGTCAGTCATCCCCGCGCTCTAACACATGCCCTAACACACAGTTAATCATACACCAGCAGCAGCAGTTCCTTTAAAGTAGCAAAATTACATTTATGGAGTTCAACACCATCTAATAACTTTAGTACCGTCACGTCACGTTCATTCACATATACGTAAGCCCCCCTACCAACTTTCAACATGTTTTTCTCTTTTTTGAAGTAACGGAGATTTTCACCTCAGGTTCTAAGTCTGTTAATGTTATTACAATTAACTGCATCTTTAAGATCTAACAGAAGAAAGTTAAGTTAATTATCTAAAGTAATTTTCTAACACAGTTTTTAAACTTCACTTTCTGTGTGTAGTGAAACTATGCAGGATAATATTCACAAGTCATTCGAGAACGACGATGAAACTCTTGAAAATGATAACGGGCCGACTTTTATTAAAGCTGATAATTACGTAATGCAGCAATCCCGCGGCGTCAGTTAATTAAACGAGTAAAGCTTCTCCGTAGAGCGATGCACAACACTGGCTGTCAGCGTGGCAACGCTACGGTTACTACACCTGGCCAAGCAAGACTAAGTGTTGAATATAGTCTTTAATATTAAGTTTTTACGTTGTAGTGCCAAATACTACAACTATGCTCTCAAAGCAAGGGTTACTTCCAAATATTAAATAGCATCAATGTGATAACTACTGACTTTATGTTATAAGTTATCTTATATTTCACTTATTCTATCTTTAGGGTACTTGATCTAGTTATATATGTGTAATTGTTGATATTCAACTATTGAACTTAGCTATTACTTTGGCGTAGCGACTCTTATAATTGATCTCAGGGTGTAATAATTAATACACAAATATACATGTGACAAATTGTACGTTTAATACTCTCCTTGAATTGAAAGATAACATTATTAATATCAATATTCAATTTCTTATGATTATTCTCTTCTTTTTATAATTGTGGATTCTTTTTAACTGTTTCAGTTACCAAAAGATTTGAACTTTAATTACAATATTAAAATGAATGTTCATATAAGTTTTACTTGTTTGTTGAATTCCGTATTTACGGTGCGGAGTCTCCTCAAACGTCGTCGGCCCTGTGATCCTACGGTCCACTGCTGCTAGGTACATCCCCGTCAGTCGCACTCGTTCATTCTTTAACTTTAGATACACTAGTTTCACATGCACTAGACACAATTCACTTTTTATGATTTAGTGAGAATACAACGGTGACGTGTTACACAATATTTTCTTACACATAGTATATACGTTAGTGGATATAAGTGCTTCCAACACGGACACGATAGGCTGATACCGTCGGATTAATTAGTACACGACAAGTTCCGCTATAGAATTTCTCAGTTCACCGTAACTCTACACTTCGAACTACGATTCAATTCCAGACGAATTATGATTGCTTCGATCAGTACTTAATACTTTATTACAATAATGATTACTGTTTGAAACTTCTTCAAAGATTTACTTTCATGAATTCTATTTACTTTGGTGATTTAAATACGACTGTTAGTTTTACTGTTTTGATAACTCCACTGTATACAATTTACTACGTTGCGAATATTATCTGTTTAATTTATCAACTAACTAAAATAATAATTCTTTAACACACCGGTTATGAGTCTCAATAAATGTAGTATCTCCGCAGACTGCCTGAACTTTTTCCAACTACGTTTTTTATACCCGACTTAAAACTACCCTCACCAAATATTTACAAAATACACTCTGATTGGTTTCACGTACGGCGAAATACAAATTTACCCAATCTACCCCGAGAATTCACCCGCTAAAAAAATGACGCTTTACTGTATTCGTCACCCCAACAGCGCGTGTGTAAATAGTGGGAAAGACGCGTTACTCGAATTTCTCTGTCTACGCTCTCTGTCTTACATAACGGTATTTTATTGTTGAAAGCACTTAAAATTCACCAGCTTTCACATATTTTTTGCTAGTTTCTAAGTATAATACATTTTTATGATAGCCAGCCTTCTACGCGACTTTTTGTACTTTCTGGCCGTCTGGCAGGCGCCAACTCAAGGTTTTGTTCCTTTTGAACAAATACCGCTCTGGTATCTTTAACTGCATTTACTTAACATCGTTTTTTACAGATTTATATTTGATATCTATGACATATGAATTAATCCCCGTAAAATTGCATCGTATTCAATTTTTACTTTATATGGTCGCGTGTCTGACTCTCACCAAATCTCTCCTTTCGGTTCGCTGTGCAGGCAGTTCGGTAGTCGCGTGACGTGTTTCCACATCTGTCTCGTGGTCGAAAGTCACTTTTGGGTTGTCATACAGTGGCCTTTATACGCTTACATGAACGTTGTCGGGTTTGACGTGCACACAACATTAAAGACTAGACAAAGTTCATAAACAAAGCGACAGATCAGTTAAAGATCACTACAACGGATGACTTTCGCCAATGCTACATACAGGGAGAGCTCCATCGTGGAGAACGTGTAGCCTTGAATCACGGATCACTTTGGACGGCTGTAATGTTGTAATGTTATAGTATTAATATAGATCTCTTGAATGTAACAGTAATATGAAAATGTAAATGTGTATGCAAGGTAACGTTAGGTTTAAAAAGAAATAGGCTGCAAGTGCGTACGTTTGTCACGCGCCAAACAGAAATAACTTTTAATTCATGCTTTCAGTATCCAACCCACTTATACATATTATGAATAGAATGAAATTTACCTCTTTTATCCTTCTAGTGGCTTTTCCTTTTTTATATTTCACTTCGCGTTTCTGGACATATGTCCCATCTTCAGGTGTAATCCCTCAGTGAAGTTCGTCAGGTAATTAAAACAAATTACGTATAATTTACACACATTAAATTAACATAAATATGTGTAAATAAATATAAGAACATGGAACGCACTGATAGATAGTGCGCACCACGGTAACACTTATAGATACAGTACTAGGTAGTGTTACCGTGGTGGGCACCAACAACATCGCGTGTGTTCCGTGTTCATATATTTATATTTGTTTACGACATGTGTGTAAATAATACGTAATTTGTTTTAATTGTCTGACGAACTTTACTGAGAAATTACACTTGAACATATCCCTTCTGGACATATGTCCAGAAACGAGTACTGAAATATAAAAAAGGCAAAGCCACTAGACGGATAAAAGAGGTAAATTTTATTCTATTCGTAAGAAATAACTTATATAAGCAATTCACAAATATTTACTGTAAGCGGCTTACTGCCCAAAGGATAGTCTCTTTCTACTTAGTTCAGTAAGTTTCTAGCTTATTTTGACAAACCAGTAGGGCCTATAGTATAAAAAGATAAACATCCCCCCCCCCAAAGGAACAATCATCAGTTGCAGCGAACTGCGGTACGTAACGTATTGCGATACTGGTCACGGCTGAACTAGCGGTTCTTTTAGATACCTTAGTAATGTTAGATCCTGATAAAGATAAAGAGTCAGTGGATCAGTGTAGAGATAATCGTTGGAATAGTTTCTAACAGAGTTTAGTAAAGCCTAGCAATGCAACATTATTTAGATTAAAATTTTGTGTATTCCATTAAACTGTTGATACAATCTGGTGTCTTGAATTTCTAAGTCCTTTATTCTTCTATACCTCTACTATAAAATGTACCTTTGAAACTACAGCCCTGTTGATCAAGTAACACGTTTCAATTATCTGGGCCGTGATCTAGTTTGACAGCGATTTCAATGACAGACTCCATAATATCAAGCCGTGTGCGACAAAATGATGAAATGAAACACGCCATGCAAATGAAATTCCTCAAGTGTCTGAAAGGGTGTACGCGAAGCGATACCTGAAAATTGTTTTAGTCAAAGAAAACGAATGGACAGCGAGTGGAAAAGTTGAGAATACATATAGGACACCAACAGCTACAAATGGGGTGCGGATCTATCGGTACACCTGGGAAACGTTGGGAATAAAGAGTCTGAAACTACTTCCGTGGAAGCGAAAAAGAAGAAGAAGAACAACAACAACAACAAGAATAAGAAAAAGAACAAGTAGGAGAAGGAGAAGGAGAGGGAATGGGAGAAGGAGGAGGAGGAGGAGGAGGAGGAGAAAGATGACAAGAAGGATGAGAAGGAAAAGGAGGAGGAGGAGGAGGAGGAGGAGGAGGAGGATAGGAGGGATCAGCGTGGAGGAGGGGGGAGGAGGAGGAGGAGAAGACGTTTATATCTATTACGGAGGCTAACACGGCCGGGCTGTTGGACCGTGGTCGATTGCTGACAATCTGGTTCCTACTTTCTTCTAAACGTTTCGGCTACTCACCGGAGTTCTTCTTCAGTAGCAAAAAGTTCGACAAAGGATGGCGCCGGATGCAACTCAAACAAAGGTATAAGCAACGTTTGCTTGTTTGCTTGCCTGCTTGCTAGCTCTGCTTGAGGTGCGATCCGCGTGTCATCCTTTGTCGAACTGTTTGCTACTGAATAATACCTCCGGTAGGTGGCCCAAACGTTGAGAAGAAAGTAGGAACCAGATTGTAAACCATCGACCACGACCCAATAGCCCGGTCGCTTTTAATTTTCATAATGCGTTTATATTGTTGAAAACTTCATTTCCTGCAGAACACATGTTTGCCTTCCGAACATTAAAATTACAATAAGCACGGTGTTACAAAATTTCACTGTGTTGCTCTCTTGTCAGCCGCCCAACAGGTACATCTAAATTTATTTACTTTCTTTTTATTATCTCTCGATTTTTTTTTTATATTAATGTGTTATGATGCTATTAATTTCGTTTGTTTATGTCGGTGGACGCATTGTGTACCATTAATATGTTGAACTCGCAATTCATTACAGAGCGTGATGGGAGGTGATTAATCAAACAGTCGGTATATTGCGCTGGGTGTAATTAATGACTGCACGGTGTTTAGTTAAGTGGACTTTTGTGCGTCAAACAAACGAAACATTAATAACTCTGTAAAACCACTGATGTGACACAAGACGTGTAAAAATGAATTTAGTTTTGTAGCAACGTTGCCAAAGCTTCGTTCTCCTTCTTTTTGTTCTTTGTTGCCTGCTTTCTTCTTCTTCTCCTACCTCAACTTTCCACTATTTCTCTTTCCAAAATTACGACTTCCACTTTAGGCCCGGTGATTTCCTAAAATTAAAAAAATTTTAAAGTAAACAATAAAATCAGATCTGGTTTAAAATTCCCTCTAGTCTGATACCCATGATGGATTATCATAGAAATTTCAAACTTTTTTTTTAAATGTCCATCTTTTATTGGGACCTGGTGTAATAAAATTTCAATATTTTGAAAACTAAACACTACATTCAGATTTTTGTTAAATTTTTTTCATTTGTTAGATGTTTTACAATTCCCTCAGTGAGTTTAAATACTACAACAAATCTAATTTTCTGTTCCCCGCTGTACTTACGCCTACTCCACGTAACTAAATACTAATTAACCTGTTGCACGTCCCTTGTGCTGGGTGTTGACACCGCGGCTCCCACAGTCAAAGCCACGGCTACGCTGATATCAAGTTGTCTCGTAGTTCTTGTGGCTGGCGGCGAATAGTGTAAGACTACGCTTAGTTTATAATAATACGCCTTAACCAATAATCTACGACCCTCACGAAAACAGTAAATTTTAATTGAAATTAAAACCGTGTTTACGTAAAGACTTTCACAATACGCTGTCAGCACATTATGCAGTTTTAAATTTAGAAACATACATTTTTGAACAAAGGGTTTAATCTCAAAGGAAACTGGCCTTTCATAGTTAAAGTTATAATGTTCCGAAAGTCAATCCACCCTGATTATATTCTATTAATTATTTCTGGGAATGCATACGTATTGTTTTGTGGGCTCCAGTAAGTATGTACTGCTTACAATTTAAGTGGAAAATAACAAGAATTTCAAACGTTATCTACAATGTGTAAACATGTAGACCAGTCAGCAACTCTGTGCCCGCGGGCGAAATTGCGCCCGTCGATAAGGTTTGACTGCCCGCGAACCAATTTGTAATTTTATTTAATTATTTATTTATTTTTTAACGAAGGAACCCACTCGCATTGTACCTGCTTCGAAGTACTGTATTATAAAATAGTACAAGTACTATTTTACTACAAGTACATATACCGAATCGTGCTACGTCTTCCTCCAATACGATTGTCGAACTAGTCGCCCCGAGCCTGTAAACACCTTTCTCCCCAAAGGAGAAACTTGATTTTTTCAAGTTTTACATTTATGTGCACTTTATGAAAATGAATAGTCTTATTGTGATAAGTCCTTTAATTTATTTTTATTAAAATGTTTTCCTGTTTAACCATTTTTTTTTCGTTAAAGTTTTGGCAGTTTTAACATCCACAAATTGTTGATGACCTAATGTGAAAAATTTTCACAAATTTATATGAAAAATACTGCAAAGCTTTTTTTAATTCGATGTTCCACGTCGCTAAATATAAGTGCAAGGGCATTATGAAGCGGCGGTTAATGTTTGTAACGTCCGGCTATTGAACTTCGTACTTTTCTGTTTTTCGTTGATGGGGTGCGCCTATCGAACTGGTTCTCAGTTATATATGTGCCCCCATTAATTCAAAGGTTGCCTACGACTGATGCAGACTATAGGAGTTAGTAAACAGTGGAGCTCGTTTAATAACGTGACGGAAGCCTCAAGTTGTCCCCACTGGGCCAGTCAAGTGTAGAATATCGCCTGCTCTGTTGTTGAAATATTGATTTCGCGCGCTCATACACACGCACGCCCACCCTGATCGCCTTTCCATATTGCTATGCCATGTTGCCATCAGATTCTGTGTTCTGTCTGTCCACTCGTGTGATATCTCACTCCCCCTCAGAGACTAAGAGTGTCAGTAGCATGTACGCATATGGTTGCCGATCGGTTCTCTGTCTCCGAGCGCTTGACTTGTTTTTTCATGCTGTCTGTTCTACAGTTGCGTCTATACATGCTGTTGTGTAAACGGAACATCAAACATTAAGCATTAGTCTGTCAACTACTGTTGATGCATTGGTTTTATTACAAAAACGCTATACGGCAAATAAGTGGGTGCTATAGCACAAACCTTGACGCAATCCGTAGCTGACTGGAAATTCATCAGATAGTCTTGCGTAGAGGTGTGCTAAACTAGTATTTTAAAATAACATGTACGAACGAAACCGTTCCAAAAAAAAAAAATAACACGTAAAAATACCTGTTATTATATACCTACCATACATATACCATCATCACCATCACAACTCCAAGGACTACACCTGTTCCGGACCCATCTCCTCCTCTGTCTACCGACATCTCTCTTGCCAGTAGGGTGATAACCCAAGGCAGCAAAAGGTAGACGGATATCAGACATGGGATTCAAGTGTTCACACCATCTCCTTCTGTGGTATTCAATCGTCTGGTGCAATGATACAATGTTTAAATCGCGTCTAATATCCTCGTTCCTTCTCCGATCCAAGAAAGAACAACCTTGCGTCCCTCTTAGAAATTTCATTTCGGCTGCCTGAATCCTCTGCACATCCCTTTTACCAAAAGTACATGTCTCACTAGCATACAGGAATGTGGGGACAGCAACAGTTTTATAAAATTTCATTCGAATATCCTTCCGTGTTTTATTTTTCAGGTAGGCCTACCTATGAGTCGTTTCACAAATGCGTCTACATTTTGTTAGTTTACTATCCCAATCAATATCAGTTCCATATGAGATATTACAACCCAGGTAATTGAAATGACTAACCTGATCCAAAATCTGAATATTCACGACTATCTTAGTTCTTATAGGATACCTGCCCTGAAATGCCATCGTTTTAGATTTTGTAGCATACATACACATGTATTATATAATTTGATATAAGAAATAATATGAAACTAAAAGTATTAACAGTGTTACTTTACACTGTGACTTTATTAAGCTGTTACCGTTTAAAAGAAAATAAGAAACAAGAGAATGTATACGTCTATCTCCCCCTTTGGGCGATATACTGCCAACGATAGAGGAAGTACAAGATGCAGTCAAAAAACTAAAAACTAATAAAGCACCTGGTACTGACGCGATACCAGCAGAACTGCTAAAAAAGGGCCTAGAAGTATTAGAAGAGCATATCTGTCAACTAGTGAGACTAATATGGAAACAAATGAAACTTCCGGAAGACTGGTAAAGGCCTATAGGTATAATAGTACCTATCCACAAGAAAGGAGACCATCTCACTTGTGACAACTATCGAGGAATCACGCTCCTAAATATGGCCTATAAAGTTTTGCCGTATATAATATATGATAGACTGCAACCGTACACAGAAAAGGTTATTGGTAAATACCAATGTGGTTTCCGACCCGGGAAATCTACGGTCGATCAAATCTTCATGGTTAGACAGGTCCTGGAAAAAACACGAGAATTTAGTATAGATACACACCACTTATTCATTGATTTTAAGAGCGCTTATGACAGTGTGGAACGATTGGCACTGTACAAAGCATTGAAGGAATTCAGGATACCAACATACTTAATTAAATTAATGCAAGAATCTCTCTCGAAAGTAGAATGTAAAGTTGGAGTGCAGAAAATCGTGTCACGTTCATTCACAACTCGAACTGGACTCCGACAAGGAGATAGTCTGTCATGCGTGCTATTCAGTCTAGCACTAGAGAAAGCGATAAGAGGCTAAGAAATAAACACAAGAGGTACGATCCTAAACAAAAGTATACAGCTTTTAGCATACGCAGACGATATTGATCTAATTGCCAGGACAAAACGAGATCTCATTTGTGCCTTTACAGCATCAGAAGAAGCCTCAAGTAAAATTGGACTGTAGACAAACCTGTAGAAAACAAAATACTGTATATGTATGCTGCCAACAAACTACAATTAAACCCAACCCTTCAAAACCTTGAAATAGGCACAAAAAATATAGAGGCAGTAAAAGAGTTCATATATCTTGGCTCCCAGATAAACAGCACTAACGACATCAACAATGAAATAAGAAGAATACGTCTCGCAAATAAAACATTATTCTTCGTATTGTTTAAATTAGCAGCCATCCTTACTTTTCTTTTATAAAATTGCTAAACTGCTATAATTGTTTTTATTATTTAGACAAAGCTTTTCGTCATTACTGACATCTTCAGGTCTTAAACAACCCTGATCTTCAGGGTTGTTTAAGACCTGAAGATGTCAGTAATGACGAAAAGCTTTGTCTAAATAATAAAAACAATTATAGCAAAAAAAAAAAAAAAAAAAAAAAAAAAAAAAAGCACCTGACGTCTAGCTTCATCTCAAGAAGCAAGAAATGCAAAATCTACAAAACACTTATCAGGCCAGCGCTGACATATGCTCCAGAAACCTGGACAGTGACAAAACTTAACGAGAGACTTCTAGGTTGTTGTGAAAGACGGATTCTAAGAACAATATTTAGAGGATTACAAGAAAATGCAATGTGGCGCAGGCGCTATAATTATGAACTATACCATCTATACAAAGAGCCGGGCATTGTCAGGATAATCAAAATACACAGGCTATGGTGGGTTGGCCACATAGAGAGAATGGAGGAAGAACCGCCTACGAAACATATTTTCTACCAGAAACCAACGGGTAGTAGAAAAAGGGGAAGCCCCGAACATAAGAACACGGAAAGGTGAACAAAAGAAACTGGAACGCCAGGGCACGCAATAGGGAGGAATGGAATCGACTCTTGGAGGAGGCCAAGACCCAATAAGGGTTGTAGAGCCACGGCTGATGATGATGATCTCCCTTTGGGAATACTAATTTAAGTTTTCACTAGGCGTAAACAAACTGACATAGGTTTAATATTAAATTATTGATACCATTTTGGTTAGACAAATCAGCTGAGAAACTCCTTACGCGCCTTATGTTGTAGGGGAGCGTTATCAGATCAGTAAAGATTTAATGAACAGGACTAGATAAAGTGCATAAATATCAGTCATAAAGTTGATATCCTATCTTAGAGCAAACTAAACAAAAATCAGTACAAAAAAACTACTTTGTAGTGTTTTACAACAGGAACGTTAAAATCATCTCCGAAATCACAATAACAAAAAGTACTATATGCCCTACCTCAGCCACTCTGCAGGTTATAACACAATATAATTCGCTTTTTAAACATTAACCAAGCTGGTGACTAGTATAATATATAATTTGTTATTATAATGTGTATTATATATCTGCATAACGTACGAGAATAAATGTAACATCAGTATGAATTTTTTTTTCGTCTATTAAAAACGGCTTCGTCTCTTTGGCATAAAGATATTCTGAACCCCGCTGTTTTGCTTCGTTTCGTACTTGTATGGCGATCGGCAAATGTGCAGAATCAAGTATTCAGCATAAATAACTGTAACTTTTTACTCGTAGTACTCGTTTATTCGTTAGTTGCGTAAGGGGCTGAGAACCGCGAGGCCGCCAGTAATCGGAACGGGTATTTCGACTTTTCAGTTATCGTTGAATCGGAACAGGTATTTCAACTTTTCAGTCACTGTTATATCCGTTCCACAAAAATAATCGTTCCAAAATACCTGTTATAGGTATATCGGCCAACATCTAGTCCGGCATTCTAGTAATGTTTTTGGCCATCTATCATTACCCACATGAGACACATGCCTGTACCATCTCATCCTTTTTGCATCAACTGCGACATTTATACCAGTACATGTACTCATTGCTTCCCTTATTTCTTCATTTTAAACCCTATTCACCAATGTAAGCCTACAGCACCTTCTCCAGTATCCTATTTACATGGTTCGCAATCTGTTCATCATAAGTTGTATAGTTTCCCACACTTCAGACCCGTATGTTACAGCACTTTCTACCGTTGTGTTACATAATGTAATTCTTATTGCTAGTTTAAGTTCACTGTTCCGTAAAGTGGAACGAATCTGTCTCTTGACTTTTGCTATACGAACTGTTTATTTCTGCTACGTTTTTGTAGTTTTTGGTAACAGTGATACCGAGGTATTTGTACGACGCGACCGCCTCCAAAATTCCCAATTCCAACAATATATCTCTGCACGTCAGACGACAATATATTGTTACGACGGTCTCCCTGATCGTCGTATGGTACAGTGTAAAACAAAATGCAAGACACCGATGAAATCACTAATAACCAGCTTTAATTATCACAAGTAATAATTCGTAATCAACTCGTACAATAATTCCAGTTAGATTTGTCCACACGCAATAATAATGTCAAATAATACCACAGCTATCAGAAAGTTCCCGGACTAGGTCTAATAAATTCTTTCTGCTTACCTAGGCCATTAATGGCTCCCATCTCCTTCAAAGTAGTCTCCCTGCGAATTGATACAACGAATCCAGCGTTGTTTCCATGCCTGGAAAGTGTCAAAAAAAGTCTTTTGCTGAAGGCTGTCAAGCACCTCCTGCGTTTTTGTCTTAATGTCTTCTACAGTGTCAAAACGGTGTCCTTTCATGTGAATTTTTATTTTCGGGAACAGAGAAAAATCACAGGGGGCTAAATCTGGCGAATATGGAGGGTGTGGGACGGTGGCCATATTGTTTTTGGTCAAAAACTCTGTTGTTTTCAGTGAAGCGTGAGCAGGTGCATTGTCGTGATGCAACAGCCAATTTTAGTCTTCCCACAATTTGGGCCTTTTTCGTCGCACATTTTGTCTCAGCCGCCTCAAAACGTCACAATAAAAATCTGAGTTCACTGTAACACCAGCGGGCACGAACTCGCGATGGACAATGCCTTTGATGTCGAAAAACACAATGAGCATGGTTTTTGTTGCACTTCTGACCTGCCGTGCTTTTTTTGGTCTCGGTGATTGTGGACTTTTCCACTGTGACGATTGCTGTTTTGTTTCTGGATCATAACCATAAAACCAGCTTTCATCACCGGTTATGACCCTGGAGATGAAGGTAGGGTCATTTTCAGACGTTTCTCTGAGTTCACTGCACACATCAACACGGCGCTGTTTCTGATCCACAGACAAAAGCCGAGGGACGAATTTCGCAACAACACGACGCATGCCTAAATTTTCAGTTAGAATTTCTTGACAGCTTCCATAGCTTATTCCGGCACTTGTACTCATGGATTGTTTGACGACGGTCTTCGTGAATGAGTTGTCGAATTTTTTCAACATTTTTATCCGTTTTGCTCGTGGAAGGTCGTCCTGAAGGGTGATCTTCTTCAAGTGACATTCTGCCGGCCTTGAAACGAGCGTACCACTCAAAAACCTGTGTTCTTCAAAAGCTTCTCGAAGCATTGCAAAAGTTTCAGTAGGCGATTTACCAAGTTTAAAACAAAACTTAATGCACGCGCGTTGCTCGAATTTATCAGCCATCATACAATTAGCAAATGAACGTTAACACACGATTACAAAACGCAACGCGTACACCGAACACAACCTCACAATGCAACGAAACTCGGCAGACTGACTCATTACGTATTACGGAATCGGACACTGGGATGCCAGGTTGTACAGTCACGTCCAACAGCCGTGCCAAGTACAGTCCGCGAACTTTCTGATAGCACCTCGTACAGTTCCACACAATAACACTTCACACAATACTTCGACAAACACTCGATCCGCGCTAAGGAAAATCGCTCACGTAACTGATTTGACAACGCCAGACGCTCTTGCTTTTATAGATGCGCAGAAGTCCAATATAGCTTTCCCTCCTTAACGCACGCCGGCTTAATGCGTATCTCAAGTGTTCTTGAACACACTAGAACCTTCTTGTGCGCGGCATTGACTGAGGCACACCTGCCACACTAGGCGGGAGGACGGGGCGAGGACTCTCTCGGCTATTCTAGGTGGTTCCATTCGTAACAATATTCAGTTTTATTTGTTACGCAACATTTCTGGTATTCTTCGTCTAACTTGATCGTCCTCGAAACGCAAAGTTTAAGAGCTTTTTTGACGTTAATAGCTAGCCCCTGTTGCGTCAGGTGTGCCTCCAACGTTTTAAGGCTGAATTCAAGTAGGCCTATATCTTGAATAAAGTGGGTGGTATATCACAAACTTGTCGCAATCCCGTGCCGACTGGAAATTCATCAGACAGTCTTGAGCCTATCTTCATGCTGCTAGTAATGTTAGTGTATAAGCGCTCCCACAGCACTAACATATACAGCATTGACACAATTTTAAAAATATCGGTATGGATATACATACATGACTTCCATGTTCTAAGATTTATATTTAAAATAATTTTCGAAATGAAATATTTCGATAGAAACTACTTCTTTCTTCAGCCTTAACCCAGTACTGTGGTCACTATCGCATACCACCTCACGTTAGCGCACTCGATTTTCACTGATGATGGCAGTCGATGACACTGCCAAAACGTCTGGTTTTGCAGAAAATATTGGACCACGGCCACGGCCTTGAAAGAATTTTAACAACAAACTATTTTTTTGTTGCCGATAACGTAGTACACATATAAAAAATTATCCCCTCCCCCTTCAACTATCAACTTCATTTATAAAAAATTACCCCCTCCCCCTTCAACTACCATTTTTATTTATAGATATTTCATCTACCTTTCTACAGTAAATTATTTTGTCCTTCTTTTCAGGATACTTTATTTATCAAAATTAAATAGTTTACTCTTGTTACAAAATAAAACGCTGCAAGTAAACTACCCCTTCCCCTTAACCGATCTTCACCAAAATCAATAGGCGTTGAGTCCTCTACAACTTAGGCACATATGGGAAAAACTATATGATTATGTTTTAATTTACGGAAGTTATCGTTCGCCATAGAAAAATTACCCTTGTTAAAACATAAAACGTTGCAGGTAAACTACCCCTTTCCCGTTAACCGATCTTCACCAAAATCAATAGGCTTTAGTCCTCTATATTTCAGGTAAGTATGCCAAAAATTATTTGATTCTGCTTGAAGTTGTAGCAGTTATCGTTTGCAAAAAAAATTCTACACACACACAGACAGACAGACAGCCACACGCGCAGATAATTTTCGAAAAATTGCTTTTCTTCATGTTTTGAGGGTAGTACAATCAGAATCAGCCCTTATCTCGAACACGATTTTTTTCGCCATCACCATACTTCCATTTCCTTATGGAACATGAAAGTAAAAATACCGGCAATAGAGCATCCAGCGGAACACTGTCATATGCGTTCTTGAGATCTATGCATACTAAATGGGTTTCTGTATTTTTTGTCATTATTTTTTTTTTCAAGAAGTAGGCTTACGTCCAACATACTGTGTACACAATTACTGCGAGGCAAGACACAAAAGAAAATTATAAGCAATATCTCGTTGTCATTTCCAGTCGTAATTGGACGCTGAATCTTTCAGTGAGTTTGTCATAGTCGCTCGTTACTGATACTTTGTAAAGAAGTTGCGCCGTCTTCTTCCCTCCCATTACGTGTACCTTAAACTTTATTTAACTTTTTTCTGTCTTTTTGTGCTGTGCGCTCTCCTGATAGTATCCTGTTATCGCTGTATTCGTAATGGAATTACTTTAAAGTTGTTACAACAGTTTCAGCTGCAGTCATTACTAATGTAAATTGTGTTGCATGTTTTACACTCCATGTTGTAGTGTAACAACTATTCACAGCAAGTTGACAATGATTCTGTCCAAACAATTCACTGACGTACTGCAGTAGACCGATACTGTTTTATACCCTCAATAACTACTTTTGATAATTATCCATTGATTCACGGTCATTTCTACAATAAGGATAACTTTTATCAAACAACTTAAAGACTACTACATCAGAGGGCCTGAAGGGGTGGATGCGATTACATGTTTTTCAATAAAGAGAAAAGCATTAGCCTCTCCACTCTCACCTACAAGGCGGTAGGCCCTGTTACGCCGAGCAACCCATTCCAAGGTTGTGGTAACCAACCCCTTCGGGGAAATGGGGCGGCAAGCAGAAGGGAAAGGGCGGTTCTGCCAGGGCAGTCCGGGGGTAACCTGGAGCATGGTGTACACCGGCACCAGGGTGTCCATCTAGTGTGGAGGCGGAGGAACCTCTAGTAGGACAACGGCTGCAAACATGGGCTAAGTTAGTTAGCCTACACCGCGCAGAGAGCGCTCCGCAGCCGAGGTGAAGGCATCTCTCCAGGGGAAGAACAGCCCGAAGTCAAAGTTCCTGGCCCTTCTGGTAGGGGTATAAGGCTAACAACCTAATCCTGTAAAACAAAATGTGTTACGAGATACAGACAGACTGCCTCGGTTCTGGAGACTGCCGTGTAGTAGTAGTAGTAGTAGTAGTAGTAGTAGTAGTAGTAGTAGTAGATCATCATCGTCATCATTAGTGTTATTTTTTCCTATTTGTATCGACCATCTGAGGACCACATGCCAATTTCAATTCTTTATTCCTTGTTCTTTTCTTTTTCTCCAATATTCATTCGTCTTTTCACTATGTCTCTTCCATCTGTCTTCAGTCCACTTTGAACCTGCGTTTTTCTCTTTCCCACCCTGGACTCCTTCCATTTTAACACCTTTGCCCGAAAAACGTCTCTTTCAATTGCTTCTTCTGAGTTTATATTATTTTTTCCTAAATCCTTTTTGACTTCTTTTATCCAACTCGATGTTGACTTCTTTCCCCATAGATATTTCACGCTCTGTTTTGTTAACCTATTGTCGTCCATTCCATATAAATGTCCAAAAAATACTAGTCTTATTTTTCTCACTGTTTCTGTTATATTTTCTATACTTTGATATATTTAATCATTACTTCTTAATTTCCAACCTTCTGAAGTTATTATTGTTATTATTATTATTATTTATTTATGAGAAAAGGTTTTTCATACCAAGCCTGTTGATGAAACGTACTTTACCAAGTACTATACCAAGTAATTTAGAGAAACGTCTGTCCCCTACAAAACCAATGCATTGCAAAGATACGTACTTTTCCTTGTTTCCATATAGAACTAGGGACAAATTTGTGTATACATGTTTACATGTCACAGTCCCCCTGCACGTGTGTGTATTCTGTGACTGTACAGAGGAAAGCAAGCGAGTTGGTTAATTTGGGCCGAGTGTCGTATACACTGTAAGCAGCAACACAACACACAGTACGTACTCTGTTGACTAAAACGATTGAACCAACCCACGACACAGAGTGATGCTGGTTGCATTCGGAACACCGTACGGCGCCTTCCTTTAGCAAGCAGTGACAGCCGTTCCTCTGTATTGCTTTAGACTGAACTCTATGTCCCTGAGAGGAATGTGAATAGAGCAAGAGCGTAGACACGTGCACGCGTAGGCACGCGCAGTGGTGTAAACAAACCAACGACTACTGAGAAATACCGATTCACATTACATTATCAAACCTCACTCAACGATCACTCATCTAAACAAAAATATGTTTCTCCCAGATTGCCGAAAACTTTTAATTTCCACGAGGTACTTGTAACGCATCATTGCAATTTTTCTGGTTTTTCTATTACGTCTACATTTTATTCCACTTGCATCCCACACTTTTAAACACTCGCGTTAATGATTTAACGCCCCGTGGGAAATGGATTCTTTCTTTCACAACAGGTAGAGTTTATTAACAGTGGGCACAACATTCCGATTTTTATAAAAATCTTAAACAATATTTCTTACTACACACTTATCAAAATCATCAAGAAAACCTTTCCTTTTCTCACACGTTTTACGTTTTTTTCCCCGGTGTGGAAAGTTTCCTTCTGGACTGAATTTCCTTTGCTTTATCAAGTATTTAGCGAAGCCTTCCGATTTTTTACAGTAATACGGAATACGTTTGTGGCTTGATTCGTTGGGTATGTTAGTGAGTTTCGTTCTTTTTTTCTTCATCACATTTTTCAGTTATATCACTAATTATTTCGCGACCTTCATTGTGAACAGCGACACTTCATTTTCTTTCTTTCAATGACCCTTGAAGAGACATTGTGAATAGAAAGCTACAAATAAACAACTAGCAGGATAATTCACTCATTAACTGAAAGTAACTAAAAGTAGGCTACGCTTTCCTGAACGATAGTTCACAAATTTGTATTTTTAATGCTACTATAACACAACTACTTAAAAAGTACTAAGTTGTAAACACAATACGAATAATACGTAGTCTTTGAACGCACTTAATACCTTCAGTGAAAATCAGACTGCTGCAATAATATTACAAAGTGTCTACCTTTGGGAGGAACGTCAGTTTGCACTGTGAACAGGGCCATGCGCTGTCATGAATCATTGGCCTTGACAAACAGACACACACACACACACACACACACATGCTTTATCCCCTCCATCAGAGACACAGTGTTCAGTCTCATGCAGTGTGTGTGTGTGTGTGTGTGTGTGTGTGTGTGTGTGTGTGTGTGTGTGTGTGTGTGTGTGTGTGTGTGTGTGTGTGTGTGTGTGTGTGTGTGTGTGTTCAATGCCTTACTCTAGGTTTGCCTTATATCAACTTTACCATCACGATCAATTTCTTCTTCTTCTTCTTCTTCTTCTTCTTCTTCTTCTTCTTCTTCTTCTTCTTCTTCTTCTTCTTCTTCTTCTTCTTCTTCTTCTTTAAATTCTTAGTTAGGACTCTGTACTGTTCTACAACAACGGTCCTACATGCTGTCACTCCACCTCTTCATTAGCCAACCATTGCTCCTCTTGGTGTTTGGTTGGCTATCTCTTGCCTTTTCCACCAATCTTGTGAAATTTTAGACTGCTTTATACTACCCATCAGGTGTTATGGAAGTTAAACCTGAATACTAACCCAAAGACCACTAGAATATTGAACCTGGCAATATAAAAACCCAAAAAACCTGACAATATTAAAGAGGAAGAGCCTGAGGCGGATCCTTCGACAGCATATGACAAATGACAAGAGGAAGATACGAGACAGGATGGTGATAGCGGCAATTAACATGAAGTTGAGGTCATGTTCACGTTGTGAGAATGAGTAATTGGGAACAGCAAAAAGAGCCCTCTCAGGAGACAGGGAGAGCTAAAGACCAAATGGCCCGGCAAGCGAAAGATGGGAGGTCGCTGTCGCCACAGGCACAAGAGAGATCCTGGGAGCGGGAGGGTGGAAGTCCCCCGCTACTTACGGAGTGAGGTGGAGGGTCGAGTTGGAGGAGGCAATCACCTGATTTCGGATCATAGCAGTGCGGGAGGAAGTGGAGGAAGATGATAGGAGGGGAAGTGTTGTTGGGGGCTAGTAATTATGGTCCAGTGTGGTAGCAGAAGACTGACCCAATCGAAGCAATATTATCACAAACCACAGCCTATACAAACGTGTACAAAAAATTATCAAGTATACAGTAAATTATAAACAACTGACTATTTATGATCCAGTATGGTAGTAGAAGACTGGCCCTATCGAAGCAATATTATCACAAACCACAGCCTATACAAACGTGTTAAAAAATAAATAAAATAAAATATGGTACACTCTGGTATACTAATGATAGAGGTAATCTCGTGATACTTTTTGTGAAGCTTGTCACGAGTTAACCAATGCTCTCACAAATGCCTAGTGTCTTCAGCTGAGCTCAACGCATTCTAACGTTCAGTTTGAGATATCGTAGGCGCCAGTGCGACACGTGTTTAATGTTTTGCATCAACGTTTTGAACTGAAAGGTAAGGAATATTTCTTATTATGTCTGTATCTGTTAATAGGACGTGTATTTTGATTCTACCATCATTGTAATTCAATATATTAAGCATCAAAAGTCATATTTTGTCGGTTAATACATACTGAAAGGATGGTACATATTTTGATAGGTTATTATTTGATAGGTTATTAACGGCGTATACGTTGTAGGAACTTATCTACGGATCGTAGTTTCTTAAATGTTTTGTGTGGTTTTCCAAGTAAAGCTGCTTCCTAGTAATGTACAAATTTATTGAATTTTTGAAATTTACTTCTGAAAAAGACTTCCATTGAATATAAATCTTCTAAATTGTTTTCTACTAAAATTTAACGGTAGATTATTAACGGCGTATACGTTGTAGGAACTTATCTACGGATCGTAGTTTCTTAAATGTTTTGTGTGGTTTTCCAAGTAAAGCTGCTTCCTAGTAATGTACAAATTTATTGAATTTTTGAAATTTACTTCTGAAAAAGACTTCCATTGAATATAAATCTTCTAAATTGTTTTCTACTAAAATTTAACGGTAGATTATTAACGGCGTATACGTTGTAGGAACTTATCTACGGATCGTAGTTTCTTAAATGTTTTGTGTGGTTTTCCAAGTAAAGCTGCTTCCTAGTAATTTACAAATTTATGTAATTTTTGAAATTTACTTCTGAATAAGACTTCCATTGAATATAAATCTTCTAAATTGTTTTCTACTAGAACTTTCGATAGTTTTATTTCCTGGGTCGGATTTCTCCGTACGATTTTAATATTAATAGAGTTTTTAATTATCATTTTTTGACCGTATTATTTTAGCTTTCAAAGAAACCGAAGTTAAGTAAAATGATTTCTGATCCGCTTATGATTATATCCGGTCTTATCACGAGATTGTCTCAAACCAGGTAAAGTCGTGATATCACGAGTATAGCGGAGTGTTGTCACTAGATTAACTGTAATATCCGAGATTACAAAGCAAAAACACTGTTTCGAAATTTAATTAAAATAAATATAATATGTTGTTTTATCCAAATATATTTTAGTGCTATAGGCCTAGTCTTTGGAAAACATTCTTTCCAAAAAGATTTAAACAGAAAAAAAGAATTACAAATTTTTGGTTGACACAATTAGTATTTTATATACTTTATCACGAGTTTACCCAAGTTTACCATATACAGTAAATTATAAACAACTGAACAAACATGTTATTTCTTAATTGTCTGTTAGGCCTATATCGTAGATAGCAATATCTGTGTACAGATCTGAAGTGAATTTTGTAAAACACGTAAAGTGCCCCGAGTCAATATGGGGCAGTACACAGTAGTAAGGGAGAAGTGGTCGGCAACCATACTCAGTACACGCTACTGATACTCTACTCCGATATGATACGAGTGAACAGATGGCACAAAAGCAAAGCAATATGTGTGTGTGTGTGTGTGTGTGTGTGTGTGTGTGTGTGTGTGTGTGTGTGTGTGTGTGTGTGTGTGTGTGTGTGTGTGTGTGTGTGTGTTCAATCGATATTTCAACAACACATCACTTATAGCCTACAGTTGCACTTGACTGCTTCATATACGTTTGTCTCATCGAGGCCAACTGTCACAATATTAAACCTCCCCCAGTTCAGTGCCAACATCTATACGTATTGACATAATGCATATTGTTACGCTGGGTCCACATGAAGTGTAGTATCCTTCAAGGTGGTTCCTGGACTTGAAATGATTGAGAACCACTTTGTTAGAGGTTGCACTGAGGGAGGGACTGAAGCCGGTCCCGGACTTCAAACGATTGAGAACCAGTTTGTTATGAGGTTGCATGAGAGACGGATTGAAGCAAGTCCCGGACTTCAAACGATTGAGAATCAGTTTGTTAGAGGTTGCATGAGAGACGGATTGAAGCAGGTACCGGACTTCAAACGATTGAGAATCAGTTTGTTAGAGGTTGTACGAGAGACGGATTGAAGCAGGTCCCGGACTTCAAACGATTGAGAATCAGTTTGTTAGAGGTTGCATGAGTGAGGGATTGAAGCAGATCGCTGAAGAGCTCAAATGAAGACGTTTGAGTCATCATATAAATGAATGAATGAACGGAGTTCGATGTTCCGTTCTTTCGTGTTTTCGGCGGCCGTTAGTCCGTGATACTGATACGGCTACTTCAAAATGGAGAATCAACGGACCTCGCTCTAACTCACAGACAGGGCCGCCGCTTAACTTATCTTGGCCGCCCTCCTGAATGTACTTTCCATAGTCCTACTTTGCCACACTATTTAACATTATTTTAGTTTAAAATTGATACAGACATATATAGTAAAATTGACAAAAAATAAATATATTTTTCAAAAACTTATTTAGCTGAGTACTTACACGATATAAGCGGAAGATGTGCTGGAAGCAGTGTTAAATGCATTTTCAAAAATATAATAGTTTATTTGCGCGGTCGTCTTTTCAGAGATTTTACAACACTACAGTTTAATAAAAGAGTGATTTTCGCGCTTTGGTTTCGGAAAAATGTTTTAACAACGTTGCTCAAATTGATTGCCTCACACATTTCATGTTCTATGGATAGAGTAGCTGGGGCTGATATAATCTTTCTTGACTCATGGAAGA
The DNA here is from genome assembly GCA_034769895.1 of Magicicada septendecula. NCBI lineage: Eukaryota > Metazoa > Arthropoda > Insecta > Hemiptera > Cicadidae > Magicicada > Magicicada septendecula. Next base: position 398,810,002 of record CM068372.1, on the reverse strand, counting down.
CCGTAAACAGTTTTTTTTTTAATTTTTAGTTTAGAAAACGAACGTCCGTCTAAGCAAAACAAATATCAAGAAAACTCAATAAACGTTAATGGCATATACCTTGACCTAGTCGGTATTAATTATTTTAATTTATTTTGCAAACTCTGTTGATGAATTTGCACGACGGGGACGCCCCTTTGGTATGGCCGCCCGAGTGCGGTGCACATTTCGCACGTATGGTAGCGGAGGCCCTGCTCACAGACAAGCAAAACAAACACAAGGTTAATCTCTGACGTCGTGATAAAGTAAAGTGACGGCTTAAAAAACTATCAAAACACTTCTTTTCGTAAACAGAACGAAAAGCACTTTATGTGGAAGACACAATATTTAAAATTGTGCAAAAGCCAACGAGAAAGTCAATTCGACCTGATTGAGACTGTCTGGCCGTGTGGGAAGCGGTCAGTGCAGTTTTGTTGTGTGTACACACGCTCAACTGCCGCTGCTCTGTTGTGGAAATATTGATCACACACGCGCGCGCGCGCGCGACCACACTGACCACCACAACTCCTTTGCATATCGCCGTGGCCTTTTTGTTACCCGAATCAGTTTTCTGTCTGTTGACCGTCATCCCTCCCTCACCACTTTTGCAATATCAGCTCGCCTTCAGGGAATCGTATCGGTACTGTAGCCTACATGTGGTCAGTCTGTGTCTGACTGGCTTCTTGTCTCCCCTATCGCTCCAGGCTATCGACGTGTTTTACTGCGCTTGTTTCTCGTGTTCGTTTTATCCAGTATTTAGATCTGCGACTTCCAACTGCAGACCCGCGACCTTATCTTGGAAAAACGACTTAACGATAACTCTATTTACTTAAATAAGTAGATGAATAATTGTAGTATTCATATAATTGTATAATAATAATAATGGCTCCCATGTGTACCACCGAAGCAGCTTAGGAGTCAGGCAGGGTGGGCTGCCTTATGCGAGCCGTACGGCATACAAGGAAGGCAGTGTGACCAGCACTACGCTTCAGCCGCCCATTATTATCCCAAGAATGTTATCCCAGGTACTCATTTTCAACAGGCTGAATCGACCTGGGGGCTGATAAACGCACCTTGATTTTATGGTGCGGGCCCGGGAATCGAACCCGGGACCTCTAGATTAGTAGCCAGGTGCCATACCCACTGGTCTACTGAGCCGCCATATATAATTGTATGCATAAGTAAATAAAAGTATTATTTTAACTGATAATCGTCTTCCAGCAGAAACCTACGGGAAAATGTTTCGCTCATTCACTAACAAACGTACAGGAGAATCATTTTTATTTGTATAATAGAATATGTATTTGGCCTACTTCTTTTTACTGACATGTTACGTACGGAAATGGAAGTACGGCGATCGCGAAAAAATCGTGTTCGAGATAAGGGCTGAATCTGACTGTACTACTCTCAAAAAATGAAGAAAACTCATTTCCCGAAATGTGTGTGTGTGTGTGTGTGTGTGTGTGTGTGTGTGTGTGTGTGTGTGTGTGTGTGTGTGTGTGTGTGTGTGTGTGTGTGTGTGCGCGCGCGTGCGTGTGTGGAATGTTTTCTATGGGGTACGATAACTGCCGCAAATTCAAACAGAATCAAATAATTTTTTGCATACGTGCCCGAGTTTAAGACGACTCAACGCCTATTGATTTTGGTGAAGATCGGTTAAGGGGGAGGAGTAGTTTACATGCAACGTTTTACGTTTTAACAAGAGTAAAGTACTTAATTTTGATAAATAAAGTGTCGTAAAAAGAAGGTCATAATAATCCACCGTAGAAAGTTAGATGAAATATCTATAAATAAAAAGGGTAGTTGAAGGGGGGAAGGGGGGATTTTTCGAAAACTACCTTTCTGATGTCGAATAAACTACTTCACTTTGAAGGATAAGATACCTTCATAATTTCACATAATGAAACTATTACTCAATATAACTGTTAATATCAAAAATCGGGATGTTCGGTTAAGGGGGAGGGGTAGTTTAATGGCAATGTTTTGTGTTTTAACAAGAGTAAAGTACTGTACTTAATTTTGATAAATAGAGCCATATTTCCATTTTTTGAAAAGAGGATCATAATAATCCACTGCAGAATGGTAAATAAGATATCTATAAATGGAGAGGGTAGTTAAATAGGGAGGGGGTGGTTTTTGAAAATTACTTTAATGATAACAAGTCAAGTACGAGTATTAAATTTTGAAGGATAAGATAACTTAACAATTACATATGATAAAACTATTACTCTATGAAAGTGTAAATATCATTAATGGTGGGGATCGGTTGAGGATCTGGGTAGTTCAGTTTCATTATAAGAATAAAGTACCTATTTTTTTATAGATAAAGTGACTCGATAGAACATTATATTAAACAACTGCCCCATAATAACAAAAATGTCTATAAATAGTGAAAATAGTTTGAGAGTGGGGGATATTTTTTTTAGAAATTATCGAACCGAATTCAAGTAAATGATTTTAAATATAAACCATAAAACATGGAAGTCGTGTACGGTTCTCCATTGAGATATTTTATTTTCAACACATTACAAAATCCAGTCTACATACTTTCATCCCTCGGCTAGACAAACAGACGCGCTTGTCCATTTTACACAAGTTTTGTCCTTTATACCATTTCAGTCACCTCCTCCTCGCTTACTTACATCGATTCACCACAAATGTGATAACGTGATATTCATCTTAAGTTTCTGACATCCTTTTACAAGTGACATCCTGATTCCCGGTAACTAACTAATCCTCTCCAGCAAACGGATGTCCTTACATGTGATAAATTTCAATATATTTTCCTGCCCGTTGTCCCATTGTTTACAGTTCAGTTTTTACTCGTCACTAAGTAATGACACCTTAGACCTTTGTTACACTCCGCAACTGATTTCAAAAGAAGTTGTGGTTTAAATGTAGCGTATTACACTACAGCTTGCAATCGATTGCAGATCAGTTCCAAGCCTTGCAACTGCTCGTGTAACTTTTAGTTTCACGCACTCGTTGTGAGGCGTTGACTCAAATGTAGCCGATTACACTATGCAACCGACTGCATGCAATTCACCTGCGCGCGCATTCTATAGACAACGAAGAAATTGCATGACATGGGACCGACACAACATATACAATTTTTTACAAACCGCCAATATCTCAAAAATTAAAGGGGGGATTTTATTCAAACAAACCCAAAACAAATTTTGAAATTTTTTCTAAATTTCACTCGCTGACACCATATAGCTAGCTATATATCTCTTAACAGAATGAAAGTTTATCGCATGCCAAAGATTTCACTACATGCAAATTAACAAACATTTCATCACATGGGACCGTTTTAAATCTTAAGTTCTTGAAAATTATTAAAGTTATTGGTTCAAATTTTCGTATAAAACCATCCTCAAACTTCAAGAAACACGGTGGTGAAAGAAATTTGTTATCGTATCAGTAGTTTCCGAGTTTAGCCCAGACACCGATACAAACGAATTTTACCTCTTTATGATAGTATAGACACCATGCTTACTCTGCAACTGATTGCAGAGCAGTTGCAGCCTGTTTTTACTACCGTGCAACTTGTTTCATGTAGGCTTCAAATCAGTTGCATGCAATCAGTTCCGTAGTGCAATAGAGGCCATACGTGTTAGTCGGAATCCTAATTTCTATTATTCGCAGAAACGCAGGGAGGCGGGTGCGCGTTCCCGCAGACAGTACATTACTATTAGGTATGCATTACGTACTGCAGACTATTATCTGACCCGGTTCACGGAAGTACCGTATCAGAACGCTGTATAATAATTGTCCCGCGGGACTGCGACTGGTCATAACTTTGTACAGAACAGTAACTAACTACACTACACTATGTACTGTACTAGTACATCTACCTACGTGTTCCGTGATGTTCCCTACACACGACTAGTGTGTAGCTTTCGTTTCCTCATTTTTCCCACAACAATAAAACAAAACACAGGTATTATCGTAGCTATTTATCTCTGAAACTTTTTAAGCAATGTAAATAAATCCACATATCAGTGGGTATGCAGCCTGTCTACTAACGTAGCGGCCATGGGTTCGATTCCCGAGAGCACCATAAGATCAAGGTATGTTTGTAGCCCCTTGGGCGACTCAGCCAGTGAAAATGAGTATTTGCCATCTACGGCGTAACTAGGATCAACTTCTGGTTAGGGAAGGGGGGGAGGAAATCCTCATTCTCCTCAGCCCAAACGCGAAGTTCAGAATTCTTCCCATGTAATTTTATAAATACATTTTACAAGTTCTTTGTCTTAAAGATTTTAAGTAATCCATCGTGAAGTATAATAGTTGGAAACTATATGAGAAAACGCAGATTTTGAAATATTCCACTTTATTTGAATGTTATTCAAAGTGAAGGTAATAAATAACATGTTATTAGGAATTAGGAATCACTTTATTTCTAAATTTGTATTCTTGAAAGATCTTGCGAAAATGAGGCTTCTGAAGATATTTTCAAAAAAAAAACAACAGTTTTACTACCCCTTCGCAGTTCAATTTAAGAACAGTGCCCCAAGAATGTTTTAAGCAACTTACAGTTCCTATTAAATAGTGTTACTTTAATTATATAAAACTTAACAATAAAACTTCTCTTCTCCTCTTCAAGGATTAGGTTATATAAACCTGTTCCGGCACCCATCTCATCCTCGGACGACCCATGGCTCTTCTACCAATGGCTTTATAGTTCAGTGCCGCTTTCGGCAATCGGTCCTCTGTCATCCTTTGCAGATGATCCCCACCATTGTCTTCTGTAAATTGAAATAAATTCATTCATGTTCTTTACTTCGAGTTCTGCTCTGATATCTTCATACCTTATTCTATCTTGCAATGTATAATTTAAGGTATTTCGAAGAAACTGCATTTCAGCACTCTGAATCTTGCCGAACTCCTTTTTTGTCGTGACCCACGCCTCACTCGCATACTGTAAACCAATGTGGGTATTGCAATTGTCTTATCAAATTTAATCCTTGTCCTGTGTCTTGTTTTATTTCTAAGATTTCTATGAATCGTACCATAAATATTCCTAAATTTATAGGAAATCTATATTCCTAAAATCTTCTCTTTTCACCTACGTAAATTCAAGAGACTGATAGTATAACTGTGCAAAAACGACAGTCCAAACCATAGACCTACCAGACTACTACCTACTAGAGGAGCCATGACATATAGGCCTACAAAACTGTAAGCGGAAGTGTGTCTGACCAAAAAAGAAAAAGGTAGATTAGTAGGCTCTGCCTTCGTTTTCTGGCGCGTGCGTAATTGCCTTTTTAGTACTACAAATATTCCTTTGTAAGTAACTCGTTGAGATTCCTGCAGGTCTCCCATGTAATATCTTCAATAAATACACTGCAAGTAGGTTTGACACACTACAAAAATCACCTGACGCACGTTTTAATAAAAATGGAGTTAACAAAATACGTATAATGTCCAGATTGCAATAAATTTTACGTACGCAGACGAAGAAAAAAACTGTCCGAGAGATTCATTCAGTATCGAGGTGCGTTTTTAAAACCTAATATTTACAAATCTAATTTGTAGTCACACACTGTTTAAACAATAAACATAAATTTTCAGACATTCAAAATGTCAAATTAATTAAAAACGTACAGAAAGGTAACAGAGTGAATATCTGGGAAAATCTTAATATTTACAAACACAATATTAATAATCTACTAATTAAAGAACAAAGTCAAATACAAACAAAACAAGACGAATTATTAAAATATTATTATTATTATATTAAAATAATAAAATAAAACATTAAATGTATAATAAATAGCTGACTTAAAATTGAACGAAGAACTCTTCGTAAAATGTATGGTCCCAAGAAAACAAGTTGGGTACAAGCACAGACCCAAAGAAGAGCTGTACAAGGATCTGGAAGATCTGGAAACGGCTTTCCGAAGGAAAAGACTGAGACTCCTTGGACATATGGTTCGGATGGGTCGGTCCAGATTAAATAAACAAATGTTCAACTATATTTGGCAACTTTCCAGTCTGAACGGATACACCAGACAACTCAAGGAGGAAATGATGAAACTGGGTATCTCTTTGAATGACTGTTTGGACACAAATACATACAAAAACAAAATTAAAAATCTTGAGGTTCTCTGCGGTGAGAAGAAGACGAGAAAGGGGTGGACAGTGGAAAGGAAGGCGGCGCATAGTGTGCGAATGAGGGCCTTCTGGCGGGAGAAGAAAAGAAAATGATATTCGCGTGGTGCACGGCTGGCCTGTTCGTGTAAAAAAAAACTACATAAACATTACAACAATCGAAAATGGAATCGAAGTAAAATCGATTATTCGTTAACTATATTGTAAGCTAAACATTCAATTACAACTCAAACAAACATCTGAAGATATCAGAATAATTTCTGTGAAACGTGCGTCAGGTGAAAATACACCTACCTGCAGTGTATTTATTTGAAGATATTACTACAATGAAATTTTTGAAGGTATTTGAAAATATTTGAAGATATTTGAAAATATTTGAAGATATTAACATTATGAAATTTTCATTATTAAGAAAACTTTAACCTTATTTTACTAATGTACAAATATTATAATTCCTATTACTTCTACAGTTCTTTACAGCCGTTATTTTAACACGCATAACTGGCTTTGAAATAGGTCTACGTCAAGTCATTACGGAATTTAGGCCACAAAACAATAGCGGCCTAAGGAGGCTGAAGCTTAAGAAGGACTAATAAGGCTAAGCTTACGTTCAAGACGCTTACACAGCTGTTGCTGAATGCGGTGAATAATAAACAGTCCCGCCGGGGATGCGAATGCTATTTGAAGCGTGGCTCATTGTCTCCACCGTATGTGAACGCGCCCACATGCTACAATCCTGCTCATAATCACTTCCTTACGGACATTGTGTCCAAAGCAATGGATACAGCAGAGAAACCTCAAATCGTGGACTCTCTCTCCCGCTCTCTCTCCCTCCCGCCCCCTCTCCATCCTTCTATATCTATCTATCCATATTACTATCTGCCTAACTATCTATCTGTCTATATATATATATATATTGTCAAGTAGATAATATTGTATATTCTTTTTAACACCTGACGCACGTTTCACTGAAAAATATCAGTATCATCAGAGGTTTCTAAGTGAATTAATAACAATCGAAATAATTCTATTAATATAAAAGTAACGAATAATCGAATTTGTATCGATTTTAATGTAAAATAAAATAACTGATAATCGATTTAGGTCGATTAGTTAACGATTGTTTTAATGTTTATTTCTTCAGCAGCTGTTTTCTCGGTTATATATGAAATTTTGTTTATATAGTATTTTATTCACATTTATTTTTATTTTTTAGTAAATTTATAATTTTAAATAGATCGTCTTGTTTTGTTTTTATTTGGGTTTGTTCTTTAATTAATAAATTATTGTTATTGTGTTTGTAAATGTTAAGATTTTCCCAAATATTCATTTTTTGACCTTTTTGTATGTTTTTAATTAATTTTATATTTTCAATGTTTGGAAACTGGTGGTTATTATTTAGACAATGTGTGGCTAAATTAGATTTATAAATATTTGGTTTTAAATATGCATTGCGGTGTTGAACGAATCTATCTCGTAGTTTTTTCTTCGTCTGGCCCACGTAAAATTTATTGCAATCTGGACATTCTATTTTATATATTCCATTTTTATTGTGAGTATTGGATTTAGTTTTAGGTTTTATTTTATTAAAAATTATATTATCTGTGTTATAAGATATTTTTAAATTAGTATCTTTAAATATTTTATTTAGTTTTTGAGTTATATTTCCGTAATAAGTGAAGGTTGTATATTTTATATTATTATTAATAGATGAATTTTTAAATGTAGTGTTTTTAGGAATTTTATTAGTGATTTTATGTTTAATTTTATTTTCTAATTTATTAATAGTTTTTATTTTGTATCCATTTTTAACTGCTATTTGTTGGATAATTTTTCTTTCTTTGTTTCTTTCTGTGTTATTTAATGGGATCCTAAGCATTCGGTAAATCATGGAATTAAATACTGCCATTTTGTGTTGGGGAGGATGATTAGAAGTATTTGGTATTACTAAGTCAGTTTGAGAAGGTTTCCTGTATATTGCGTATTCAAAATTATATTTACGTGGGCCAGACGAAGAAAAAACTACGAGATAGATTCGTTCAACACCGCAATGCATGTTTAAAACCAAATATTTATAAATCTAATTTAGCCACACATTGTCTAAATAATAACCACCAGTTTCCAAACATTGAAAATATAAAATTAATTAAAAACATACAAAAAGGTCAAAAAATGAATATTTGGGAAAATCTTAACATTTACAAACACAATAACAATAATTTATTAATTAAAGAACAAACCCAAATAAAAACAAAACAAGACGATCTATTTAAAATTATAAATTTACTAAAAAATAAAAATAAATGTGAATAAAATACTATATAAACAAAATTTCAAATATAACCGAGAAAACAGCTGCTGAAGAAATAAACATTAAAACAATCGTTAACTAATCGACCTAAATCGATTATCAGTTATTTTATTTTACATTAAAATCGATACAAATTCGATTATTCGTTACTTTTATATTAATAGAATTATTTCGATTGTTATTAATTCACTTAGAAACCTCTGATGATACTGATATTTTTCAGTGAAACGTGCGTCAGGTGTTAAAAAGAATATACAATATTATCTACTTGCAGAAGAAACAAATTGAAAACATCACAAATTATATAATTACTGCAAGAAACATCGAGTTACTTATATAGAAAATGATGGATGAAAACACCATACAAGGTGATGTAACTCATTCCTATAACCAATTTATTAAACGTAAAAAACAATTAATTAATTGTTTTGGAAACATATATTTTAACAAAAAATGCCTACTCCTTAATATTTTTCCAAAATACACAAAAATAATAGTAAAAAACAACAATAACAATAAAGTAAGCAAATATATTACTCAAGCCCAATATAAATGGATTAAAGACGAAATATCAAATAATTACAGAAAAATCGACTACATTAATAAACAATTAATTAATTTACATCTTCTTTTAGCCAACACACTTGATTATCATACATGGAATAATAAATATATTAATATGCTTAAAATACTAAATAAACACAAAACAATTAAATTTAACACAATCAATAAAAAACTTAAAAATCTACTAATAAATAGTACACCTAAAGAAGATAACCAAAATTTACACACATTAAATAATAACCACACTTTTTACCCAAAATTCGTAAATTTATCTAATATTAAATTCACGGAAAACGAAATAGCTACCCTAGAATCATCAAACAAAACAAATCTTAAAAATGTAAACAAATATGTAATAGATAATATCATAGTCGAAACTGAAAACGCAATTAATAATGTAGAACACGAAAAACAAGATAAAATAAGAACAGAAGCCTCAATGGAAATAATAAAATATATCAAAAAATATAATAACCAAAATCATCATATTAAAAATAAAAATAAACAAAATAAAACCATTAATAACATAAAACAGAAACTAACGACTAATAACCTCACTTTAACCAAAGCTGATAAGAGTAATAGTACAATAATAATTTCTCAGAAAGATTTAGACGATAAAACAGAAGAATTTATAGTTAATAATAATTGCATAACATTAAATAAAGATCCCACAAATAAATATCAAACACAAATAACAAATATATTAAAAAATAGTAACCAAATCATAAATCCTAAAGACTCCTTTAAATATAAAATGGATAATCCTTGTGCACCAAAATTAAATTCTTTAATAAAATTACACAAAATCAATAAACCTATCAGACCTTTAATAAACGCTAGGACCGCACCAAATTATAAAATATCAAAATTATTAACTCAAATCTTAAAACATAAAATTGAACTTCCAGCAAAACACAATATAAAAAATAGTGTCGAACTCACGGAACAACTAATAAACGTAGAAGTAAACAGAAATACAAAATTATATTCATTCGACATATCAAACATGTATACAAACATTCCCATTGAAGAAACTATAAATATTATAATAAATAATCTGAAAACAAATAACGAAAGTAACACATACATTAAACAGTTAACTAATACTTTAAAAATAATTTTAAATCAAAATTATTTTCAATACAACAACAAATTGTACTATCAAACAGATGGCCTTGCTATGGGAGCCCCAACCTCCGCTATCATATCAGAAATCTTCCTACAAAAACTCGACGAACAAATAATAAATATAATAAAATTAAACGACCCATTAGGATGTTATTTTAGATACGTTGATGACACTCTGTACATTTCCCAAAACAATGGTATAAATATAAATAAAATATTCAACTCCATAAATAATTTAATTCTAAAATAAAATTCACGTTAGAAGAAGAATCTAATAATAAATTAAATTATTTAGACTTAACAATAAAGAAAAATGAAACAAATTTTGAATACGCAATATACAGGAAACCTTCTCAAACTGACTTAGTAATACCAAATACTTCTAATCATCCTCCCCAACACAAAATGGCAGTATTTAATTCCATGATTTACCGAATGCTTAGGATCCCATTAAATAACACAGAAAGAAACAAAGAAAGAAAAATTATCCAACAAATAGCAGTTAAAAATGGATACAAAATAAAAACTATTAATAAATTAGAAAATAAAATTAAACATAAAATCACTAATAAAATTCCTAAAAACACTACATTTAAAAATTCATCTATTAATAATAATATAAAATATACAACCTTCACTTATTATGGAAATATAACTCAAAAACTAAATAAAATATTTAAAGATACTAATTTAAAAATATCTTATAACACAGATAATATAATTTTTAATAAAATAAAACCTAAAACTAAATCCAATACTCACAATAAAAATGGAATATATAAAATAGAATGTCCAGATTGCAATAAATTTTACGTGGGCCAGACGAAGAAAAAACTACGAGATAGATTCGTTCAACACCGCAATGCATATTTAAAACCAAATATTTATAAATCTAATTTAGCCACACATTGTCTAAATAATAACCACCAGTTTCCAAACATTGAAAATATAAAATTAATTAAAAACATACAAAAAGGTCAAAAAATGAATATTTGGGAAAATCTTAACATTTACAAACACAATAACAATAATTTATTAATTAAAGAACAAACCCAAATAAAAACAAAACAAGACGATCTATTTAAAATTATAAATTTACTAAAAAATAAAAATAAATGTGAATAAAATACTATATAAACAAAATTTCAAATATAACCGAGAAAACAGCTGCTGAAGAAATAAACATTAAAACAATCGTTAACTAATCGACCTAAATCGATTATCAGTTATTTTATTTTACATTAAAATCGATACAAATTCGATTATTCGTTACTTTTATATTAATAGAATTATTTCGATTGTTATTAATTCACTTAGAAACCTCTGATGATACTGATATTTTTCAGTGAAACGTGCGTCAGGTGTTAAAAAGAATATACAATATTATCTACTTGCAGAAGAAACAAATTGAAAACATCACAAATTATATAATTACTGCAAGAAACATCGAGTTACTTATATAGAAAATGATGGATGAAAACACCATACAAGGTGATGTAACTCATTCCTATAACCAATTTATTAAACGTAAAAAACAATTAATTAATTGTTTTGGAAACATATATTTTAACAAAAAATGCCTACTCCTTAATATTTTTCCAAAATACACAAAAATAATAGTAAAAAACAACAATAACAATAAAGTAAGCAAATATATTACTCAAGCCCAATATAAATGGATTAAAGACGAAATATCAAATAATTACAGAAAAATCGACTACATTAATAAACAATTAATTAATTTACATCTTCTTTTAGCCAACACACTTGATTATCATACATGGAATAATAAATATATTAATATGCTTAAAATACTAAATAAACACAAAACAATTAAATTTAACACAATCAATAAAAAACTTAAAAATCTACTAATAAATAGTACACCTAAAGAAGATAACCAAAATTTACACACATTAAATAATAACCACACTTTTTACCCAAAATTCGTAAATTTATCTAATATTAAATTCACGGAAAACGAAATAGCTACCCTAGAATCATCAAACAAAACAAATCTTAAAAATGTAAACAAATATGTAATAGATAATATCATAGTCGAAACTGAAAACGCAATTAATAATGTAGAACACGAAAAACAAGATAAAATAAGAACAGAAGCCTCAATGGAAATAATAAAATATATCAAAAAATATAATAACCAAAATCATCATATTAAAAATAAAAATAAACAAAATAAAACCATTAATAACATAAAACAGAAACTAACGACTAATAACCTCACTTTAACCAAAGCTGATAAGAGTAATAGTACAATAATAATTTCTCAGAAAGATTTAGACGATAAAACAGAAGAATTTATAGTTAATAATAATTGCATAACATTAAATAAAGATCCCACAAATAAATATCAAACACAAATAACAAATATATTAAAAAATAGTAACCAAATCATAAATCCTAAAGACTCCTTTAAATATAAAATGGATAATCCTTGTGCACCAAAATTAAATTCTTTAATAAAATTACACAAAATCAATAAACCTATCAGACCTTTAATAAACGCTAGGACCGCACCAAATTATAAAATATCAAAATTATTAACTCAAATCTTAAAACATAAAATTGAACTTCCAGCAAAACACAATATAAAAAATAGTGTCGAACTCACGGAACAACTAATAAACGTAGAAGTAAACAGAAATACAAAATTATATTCATTCGACATATCAAACATGTATACAAACATTCCCATTGAAGAAACTATAAATATTATAATAAATAATCTGAAAACAAATAACGAAAGTAACACATACATTAAACAGTTAACTAATACTTTAAAAATAATTTTAAATCAAAATTATTTTCAATACAACAACAAATTGTACTATCAAACAGATGGCCTTGCTATGGGAGCCCCAACCTCCGCTATCATATCAGAAATCTTCCTACAAAAACTCGACGAACAAATAATAAATATAATAAAATTAAACGACCCATTAGGATGTTATTTTAGATACGTTGATGACACTCTGTACATTTCCCAAAACAATGGTATAAATATAAATAAAATATTCAACTCCATAAATAATTTAATTCTAAAATAAAATTCACGTTAGAAGAAGAATCTAATAATAAATTAAATTATTTAGACTTAACAATAAAGAAAAATGAAACAAATTTTGAATACGCAATATACAGGAAACCTTCTCAAACTGACTTAGTAATACCAAATACTTCTAATCATCCTCCCCAACACAAAATGGCAGTATTTAATTCCATGATTTACCGAATGCTTAGGATCCCATTAAATAACACAGAAAGAAACAAAGAAAGAAAAATTATCCAACAAATAGCAGTTAAAAATGGATACAAAATAAAAACTATTAATAAATTAGAAAATAAAATTAAACATAAAATCACTAATAAAATTCCTAAAAACACTACATTTAAAAATTCATCTATTAATAATAATATAAAATATACAACCTTCACTTATTATGGAAATATAACTCAAAAACTAAATAAAATATTTAAAGATACTAATTTAAAAATATCTTATAACACAGATAATATAATTTTTAATAAAATAAAACCTAAAACTAAATCCAATACTCACAATAAAAATGGAATATATAAAATAGAATGTCCAGATTGCAATAAATTTTACGTGGGCCAGACGAAGAAAAAACTACGAGATAGATTCGTTCAACACCGCAATGCATATTTAAAACCAAATATTTATAAATCTAATTTAGCCACACATTGTCTAAATAATAACCACCAGTTTCCAAACATTGAAAATATAAAATTAATTAAAAACATACAAAAAGGTCAAAAAATGAATATTTGGGAAAATCTTAACATTTACAAACACAATAACAATAATTTATTAATTAAAGAACAAACCCAAATAAAAACAAAACAAGACGATCTATTTAAAATTATAAATTTACTAAAAAATAAAAATAAATGTGAATAAAATACTATATAAACAAAATTTCAAATATAACCGAGAAAACAGCTGCTGAAGAAATAAACATTAAAACAATCGTTAACTAATCGACCTAAATCGATTATCAGTTATTTTATTTTACATTAAAATCGATACAAATTCGATTATTCGTTACTTTTATATTAATAGAATTATTTCGATTGTTATTAATTCACTTAGAAACCTCTGATGATACTGATATTTTTCAGTGAAACGTGCGTTAGGTGTTAAAAAGAATATACAATATTATCTACTTGCAGAAGAAACAAATTGAAAACATCACAAATTATATAATTACTGCAAGAAACATCGAGTTACTTATATAGAAAATTATATATATATATATATATATATATATATATATCTTCTCTCTCTCACTCTCTCCCTCCTTTCGAAGCGTTGGGAAAGCCACTACACGTTTCAAGTTAACAAAATTTACACAAACGATCCGACGACAATGATAGGAATTTTTAACGAGAAATAGGACCACCAAGGAGGTTTACAGAAACTGCAACAAATGAATAATACGTAGAGGTTGAAAACAGAAAATCTTAATCTCCCAAACACAGATTATGGCTTCGTCAGGAATAGAGACTTTCAATTCGGAATGAAGAATAAAGACTGTGCCACATAACGTATTTTAGAATAAAAATAAATTTCTACATCTCTCTAGAATACAGCAAATACATAGATCACAAATCTGGGAGTCTTTAATATACGCGGTACTATCTCGATAGAAAGGACGTTTCGCCACATACCACCAAACCACCGTAGAAAGTACTGCAATAGAAGATGCTGAAGTATGCAGTGAGGTCTCAGTTTTAATTCGACTGTTTGGCAGTCGTCTGTCTGCCTGTTTAGGGTGAATCGCACGATAACGTTTGGACGCATCAACCGATTTTCGTAAAACTTGGCACGCGTGTCCTTAACTTTACTCCGCAGCCCCTATTGCTTTTTAGACTGATCCCGCCAAAAATAGGGTGACGGGAGATGAAACTGTAAAATGGTGGCCAAAATGGTGAAAACAAAAGCAAAAATCCACGTGCGTATAAATTAAAGAGAATTTTAACCATTACTTCAATACAAAATACATTTGTATGCATTTCAAAATTTTAAAGGATCAGGCCCCCCAAAAAAGAAGAAGATTTTGAAATAATTTTTAAAATCCAATGGGCTGTCAGACTAAAAGGAATTTTAGCTCAAATCCCAACAATAGCGTTTACCATGGTTACATTTCTAGTTGCAGTATCGATTTCTGTAGCCCTACATCAATTTTGCAATTTAAACATTCTATGAATGATTGTACGCTTGTACATTGTTTGTATTCTAATAGGTGTTAGTGAATTATCATCATCATATTAACACCACGGTATAGCCAAGGTGCTACCCGTTCCGCCTTCAAAGAACCTCCAGCCATCTCTTCCTGGGTCTACCTACGTACTTGTGTCCTATATGTTATATTTCCAGTCTTTAAGCGTTCTTTACACCGTTGTTTATAATCTTCTAGTCTTTCATTCAAGTTGATAACTTGTAATTCTTCTCTTATGACTTCATGCTTTATATGGTCAAGTTTAGAGCACCCGGAATAGAAGTTTACAAGAACTCCTCTCGAGACGTCATTTCCGACGCCTGTCTTACTTCTTCTTTACTGTCTTGTTTCTTGGTCACACCCATAAGACCGTACAAGGAACGCCATAACTTTCCGAATAGACGAAAGAAGGGAAGCTTCCACTCCATTCATTCATTCATTCATATCAAACTCTACCCTCTACATTTGAGCTCTTCAGCGACCTGCTTCAATACCTCCCTCACGCAACTCCTAACAAAGTGGTTCTCAATCATTTGGAGTCCGGGAACCACCTTGAAAGATACTATACTTTATGGGACCCATAAGCATTGGCGCCGGCTGAATTAGTTGTAGGAGTGTGCATCCAGTTAATGATAATATTTTTACTAACATCGAGTACTTTAAGCCTTATTTTACGCTCAAATATATTATGCATATATAATTATACTTAATAACAAATGTAATAGCTTTTTAAGACACAGAAAATAAATTTCCAAGTCCGACTTCACGACCCACCAAACGACCCCTCGGGACCCATCAGTGGGTCGCGCCGCAAAAGTTGATAAACGCTGTTCTAACACGTGATCATTTCCTAGAGTCCAGCTCTCCACCATATTCTCGACCGTTTCCCTCTGAGTGACTGCTATATACCCTTTGTGAGATTCTGTTTCCGGGTACGCAGGATATGCTTCGCTCGTCGGAGACGCTTCATTTTCATTTGGTACGAGAGCTTGAGTTCTTCGTACCGTAGTTTGAGCAGCTCATTACCGTGACCCGCAACATTTCCTCTTCTTATCACCGGCCCGGCATACACTCTCCTATGGCTGTGAGGGTTGCAAATGCCAACATATCTTTGAGCGGAAATGGCAGTGATTGATTTTAAGTAAGACAGTAGAAACTTCTGTTGATTCATCAGACATAATGTTAGTCTTGCATTCCAGTTAAAAAATGTGTAATCCTTCTCTTACGGTCTCATTCTTTATACGATCAAGTTTAGAAGACCTTTTATCTCTTATCAAGAACGCCATTTCCCAGTCGTCTATTTTCCTTTTTTGTTGCTTGGTTGTTGTGCACAATTCACATCCATATGACAGTACAGGGACTGCCATAACTTTGAAGAACTTTAATTTTGTTGTCTTCACTTCCTTCAAAAACACGATTTATTGTCCCTCAGATCGTCTGGAATTTGTCTGACTTAAGTTCAATAGCGTTATTACTATTATTATAACCAATATCGTCTCCGAAATACTTAAAATGGCTCACCTGTTCTATAATTTAATCATTAACCTCCACTACACAAACAAAGGCAATGGTATTTTTGAGCCTTTCACTTTACTTTTTAAGGGAGAGAAACGCCAGAAATATGAATTATTCTCAAAAGCAAAAAAGCAAGCAGACATTTTTCCATCAATTTTTTTAAGTTTGACATAATCGCAACACACGCAAAGCATAGCCGTGGGGAGTCGGCGAGACGAGACGCAGCGTGTCCTTGTCTTGGTGACCCATATTCTTGACCATGTCAGTCACGCAACCTGCACATTATATCCCGGTAGCAGTGGCTCGCGCCAATCTATATAACAAGGCACAAACTTTCAAGAAACTTTCACATTAAGGCATAGCACGTGTACTGGAAAATGTGTGTGGTAACGTTAGAGTCTAGTTCTGTGACTATTGACCAATTTTTACTCCCATGCTCCGTAAGGAAATGAAAGTATGGTGATGGTGAAAAAATTCGTGTTCGAGATAAGGGCTGATTCTGATTGTACTATCTCAAAACGTGAAGAAAAATCATTTTCCGAAAAGTGTCTGTGTGTAGAATTTTTTCTACGGTAACTGCCGCAAATTCAAACAGAATCAAATATTTTTTTGCATATGTGCCCGAGTTGTAGAGGAATCAAAGCTTATTGATTTTGGTGAAGATCGGTTAAGGGGAAGGGGTGGTTTACCTGCAACGTTTTACGTTTTCACAAGAGTAAAGTACTTAACTTTGATAAATAAAGTATCCTGAAGAGGTCATAATAATCCACTGTAGCAAGGTAGATAAAATATCTATACATTAAAAGGGTAGTTGAAGGGGAGGGGGTAATTTTCTATAAATGAGAATGATAGTTGAAGGGGGAGGGGACTATTTTTATGTGTATTACGTTATCGGCAACAAAGAAGTAGTTTCTACGGAAATATTTCATTTCAATTTGTCAAACATAAAACTCGATATAAGGTGGGGCACATTTTTTTAGAAATTATCGAACCGAATTCAAGTAAATGAATTCAAATATAAATCTTAGAACATGGAAGTCATGTATGGTTCTCCATACCGGTTTTTTCCTCATCGCTATCGCTTCACCTACGAGGGTAATTCGTAAAGTCCTCGGCGTTCCACACAGATAGCGCTAGGTGTATCAAATAGTTACGATCGTTCGCAAGTTGGATCCTGTATATCGTCCGAGAGCTTCAATCTTCTCCTCCCTCTCGTATACTCTCCTTCCACTGTTCCCTCTAAAGTCATTGTTAGTAGCCCGTTCGTATTTAGGGGACGTCCAATCCTGTTCTCCTTTCTCATTCTCCACGTCAAGGTATAGGCTTCCAGCCTGTTCCGACTTCACTGAAGCCATCTCTCCCTTGGTCTACCTATATCAGGTCTTCCCTGAGGCCTGTATAGTATGACTTATTTAGTAGCCTCATACTTCCATTCTCTTGATATGCTGCCTCCATTTTATTTGTACTTCCCTTATTCTGCTGGCCATAGAATATACATTTAACTCGGTTCTTATACCTTCATTTCGTATTTGATCTCAAAGGGTGCAACCTTTGGTTTTCCTCAAGAACTTCATTTCACTTTTTTGTATTCTTCGCTCATCATTTCTCGTCATCGTCCAAGTTGCACTTCCATAAGTTAAAACAGGTGTTGCCATTACTTTATAGAAGTATATCTTGGTGTCTTTCCTTGTCTTATTTCCAAGTGTAATGTGTATAGTACCACATATCATTTGAAATTTATTTATTATTATTTCAATGTCGCTATCATACTCATAAGTTACATCGCACCCAAGAAAATTGAAATGAGATACCTGTTCTGTAGCCTGATTGTTTATAATTATCTTGGAACGTATCAGATGCTTTCCTCTAAAGGCCATAACTTTTGTTTTCTGGGTTGATATTCTAAGATTATATTCTTTGCATATTTTGTTCTAGTGGAATCCTGCTAACTGAAGATCTTTTTCTGTTTTTTCTGGACAATAACATGATCATCCTCAAATAAAAATGTACTGATACACTGACTTTCAATATTCACGAAAAGCCGGACGGATCTCAACGGAAACGACTCTTCTGCTTATTACAACCCACAAAACGCATCTATCCACCTTGATTCTTCTGAGCATGTCTTTATTATTTACTTTCTCAATCCACCTCATTCCTTCTAAATACGCATTTCCAGAGCGTCAATCCTATATCCATCCTTTCCCTTGTTCTCCATAAACTTAAATATTGCTACGTTCGTTGAGATGAGAGACAGTTACGTAACGCTTTTGAAAATTCGAGATTGTCATTCTACACGTTTCGTACGAGCGCGTGCACGTTTCGTTGCGTTGTGTTGTGGTTGAGGGGGGTTTGCACCCACGGCCGGATTGCAGCTTCCGGGACGTGCCCGATGGCTGCCAGATGAAAACAGTGCTGGACTTTCATGAGACAGGGGCTAAAGAACTGGAAAGGACACGCCAACGCGGTTAACCGCAGAGGCGCCGGATTTTTCAAACAATTAATTTTATTTAATTTATGACATTACGCTTGTTAGCACTGCCTCTAGGGGCGAAGCCGACGGCAGGTGCCGCACGTATCGGCCACAGCAGGCAGACGGCTAGATGCGTCGGTCGTTCCTCTCGAGGCAGGGAAGCTCCGTGTCGGTGGCAAACGGTAACTAAACCAAGCAGTGTGCTAAGACATGCTTGGGGGATGTCCCAGAGGGGCGAAGGCAACAGAAAGGAAAGGAAGATGCTGGGGGCTATTCAGATAATGCAACGGGGTTGACTTACGGGGCGTCATATAGAATCACCCGAGGCCGTTTGACTCTGATAGGGAGAGGTGGTTCAGACGTACTGATGGTTCTGAGATAAGGGAAGGACGAGGTCGCTGCAAAAGCAAAGAGAGTTTCGACGACCGACCGGGCAAAGTCGACAAGAGAAGGAACTCGAAGACCTCCAAGAATGACATCATTCCTCAATCCATGGATCCCAGGGCGTGCAGCCGGCGTTATTCGAGGTTGTTCCAGACGCGGGGTCTGTTTATGACCACAGTTCCTGTGCTGCTCGACCAATCATAGTACGCTGGTTTCTGATTGGCCGATGTCGATTTTACCTTACTACGTGCCGACTCTACAAGTTTATTTACACGGTCCTGCTCAGGGCCGCAAACAATCTTCTGTCACAGTACTGTGGTTAACTGGCGAAGACCGTGGCAGTTACCGAATCGTTATTACACTGAAGATGGCCTCCTGAGGAGAGGCCTAAACGTCTATTGGTTGAGGCAGGAGTGGACCACGGCCTAATAGCTCTGGGGGAAAAGTCACTTACGTTCTATCATAGTTATCCAATCGTCACTTACTAAACTATTCATCACTCACTCGATCGACAATGTCCACCACAGCGCACTCTCTGCGTAACAGCGGAAGCGTGAAGTCTTCACATTACGCAGCATGTATTCCGGATCCGTGGTTCGTAGAAACCGTAGAAGGGGACCATGTCGTGAAGGCCTGCCCCATGTTAATTAAATGGAAGTGTCGCTTATCAGTTTCAAAAACCATTCAAGATATTTTTATGAAACTTCTTTCTCCTGAAAGATAAATACACAGTTCATACCGTAGACGTAATTAAACACAAGAACTAATAAAACCATACATGGGGTGATTTTTCAAATATAGTGCTTTAAAAAAAAAACACAAAATTTTTACTTATTTTTGAAAACGTACTAAATGTTTACATAAGGTATCATACAAAATTGTTGGTCTCTTATAACAAGTGTTATGAAGGAAACATAAGAAAAAATAATTCAAGTGTCTAGTACGTTCAAGTACAAAGTTATGTGTACCTTAATATGAAAAAAAAGGAGTTACGGAAAATCGCGTTTAAAGTTTTGTATTGTTTTTATTCAAAATGCACCTCCACTATACACTTCATTACTGGCATCTCTCTTCCTTTTTAGCTACCTTCCTCCTTACTCTGTCCTCCTTAATTCTTTCTAGAAAACTCTCATTTGCTTCCGGATTGCTCATTTTATAATATTATTAAATATCGTTATAAAATACTGAAATGTTTGTTTGAAGGAGGTGAATGACATCGCACTGGGTGACTTCACCTTCATCGCACTGGTGTGTGTGTGTGTGTGTGTGTGTGTGTGTGTGTGTGTGTGTGTGTGTGTGTGTGTGTGTGTGTGTGTGTGTGTGTGTGTGTGTGTGTGTGTGTGTGTGTGTGTGTGTGTGTGTGTGTGTGTGTGTGTGTGTGTGTGTGTGTGTGTGTGTGTGTGTGTGTGTGTGTGTGTGTGTGTGTGTGTGTGTGTGTGTGTGTGTGTGTGTGTGTGTGTGTGTGTGTGTGTGTGTGTGTGTGTGTGTGTGTGTGTGTGTGTGTGATTTTAAACAGAAAGAAAGGGAGAATTTTTTAATGCTAAAAACTAAATATCGGTATGGAGAACCATACATGACTTCCATTTTCTAAGATTTATATTTAAAATTGTTTTCGAAATGAAATATTTCCATAGAAACTACTAATTTCTTCAGCAAGGAATCTTCAATCACAGTACTGTGATCACTAACGTATACCACCTCACGTTAGCGCATTCGACTTTCACTGATGATAGTAGTAGATGGCACTGCCGAAACGTTTGGTTTTGCAGAAAAAATTGGACCACGGCAAAACAGCCCGGGAGAAATGTTAACATCAAACTACTTCTTTGCTGCCGATAACGTAGTACACATATAAAAAATTATCCCCTCCCCCTTCAACTATTATATTTATTTACAGCAAATTACCCCTTCCCCCTTCAACTACCATTTTCATTTATAAATATTTCATCTAACTTTGTACAGTGGATTATTATGACCTTCTTTTCAGGATACTTTATTTATCAAAACAAAACAAAGGATACTGTTGTTAAAACATAAAACGTTGCAGGTAAACTACCCCTTCCCTTAACCGATCTTCACCAAAATCAATAGACCTTCAGTCCTCTACAACTCGGGGGAAAAAAATTATTTGATTCTCTTCGAATTTGCGGCAGTTAACGTTCGCCATAGAAAAATTTCCACACAAAGACACTTTTCGGAAAATGACTTTTCTTCATTTCTTGAGGGTAGTAGCCTACAATCAGAATCAGCCCTTATCTCGAACACGATTTTTTCGCGATCACCATACTTCCATTTCCTCACGAACATGGAAGTAAAAATCGATCTTTTTGAATTGTTCACGACATGGTCCTCTTATGCAGTTCAGCAACATGGTACAACAAACTTAGAGTAAAACGTGCAAGACATTTAATTTACATCGGTAATGACTGCAGCAAAAACTCTGATACAAACTGGTACAACAACTTTAAAGTAATTTCATTAAGTATACAGCGATAAAACGGAGCGCACAGCTTAACGAGAAAGAGAAAAAATAAATAAAGTTTGAGGTGCAGCGGTAACGAGGACAACTTGTGTTCAAAGTATCAGTAACTAGGTAGCGACTCGCTACTTGTCCCCACTTACGACGAGATCTCCCTTAATATTACCTGGTTGGATACGTTGTCGCACAATTAAAACCGCATTAACTTTTTAATAAATATTATAAACTAAATTACAATATTATAACTGAGAGAGTTGCATGCAATAAGGGCTTATCGGAGTTTAGGCCCTTTTACGTACAACGGTTTATTTAAATCTACATTCCTCAGTTACTACGCTTACGAAGTCTGGTGTCAATATTTCATCACCAGAGTTCAGGACAGGGAACAATGTGATTGCTTTCATGTAGTTTTTGGTAAGTTAACACCTCGGACAAAATCCTTTACTTTCTAAATTCAGTGATCTTTTTCTTTCGTCTTCAAGGTGGCATCCACGTCATCCTCGGATGACCCACGCCTATTATACCAGTGGTTTTATAGTTCAGTGTCGCTTTCGGCAATCCATCCTCTGTCAACCTTTGCAGATGATCCCACCATTGTCTTCTGTAAGCTGAAATAATTTCATTTATGTCCTTTACTTCGAGTTCTGCTCTGATATCCTCATTCCTTATTCTACCTTACAATGTATAATTTAAATTATTTCGAAGAAACTGCATTTCAGCACTCCGAATCTTGCCGCATTCCTTTTTTGTCATGACCCACGCCTCACTCGCATAAATCAATGTGGGTATTGCAATTGTCTTATAAAATTTAATCCTTGTGCTGTGTCTTGTTTTATTTCTAAGATTTCTAAGAATCTTACCACAAATATTCCTAAATTTATTTATCTTCTCTCTTATATCATATTCAGATTCATACCTTACTGCACAGCCGAGATATTTGAAGCAGCTCACTCGTTCTAAAATGCTGTTTTGTACTGTACATATTCCTTGTAGTCAAAGAAAAGAACGTGTACATAAATAGATAACCCACCATCAACTAACACACGGAGGCGGGTCGTGCAAGAGGACGGCGTAGTATGGGGCGGCCAAGGACAAGACGGATATGACTATTGGACCCCAATCCTTGGAGATGATGATGACGTTGACAAAGAAAATAATTAAAAAATTATATTACATAATACTTGAGGAAAAAATTAATCATGTATGTGCCATTATCAAGTATAAAGTTATATTTTCCTTAGTCACGGCATTGAAATATAGTAGCTAGTAATGATATGAAAAGGCGCAATGTAATAGCAGTAATCGTTTTTCAGTACAAAAAACCTAATTAAAAAGAACAAATTAACGTCTTACACGTCAATAAGGAGGAAACAAATCGAGTATCACAGTACTGAAGAAACTCGCAGTTTGTAATTATCACAAGACTTATTAAGAAGGCTCTGCGTAAGCACAATTAATTACTACAAGTAAAGCTATTACAGTACTCACTGCTAGCGGAAGTCAAGTGCACTGCGCGCTTTACCTGTAACAAACATAGAGACAATAATTACACACTTGCACGAATGTTGTACGCTATAAGCATTACAAAACTACTTTGTGTTAACTGTAAACTTTAAAAAATATATATAATAATAACATTATTAACTTGTAGACAAGTAGTAAGAATAATTACAAAAGAATGTGCTCCTACAGACTAAAAATAATAAGTGTTCGCATCAGGACGGCTGAGCAAGCAAGAGAGCACGCTTAGCATTACAAGTGCCGGAAGAGTTCTCATTCTCTCTGTCTCTCCTCTCTCACCCCCTTTGTCTTTTCTAAGAAATAATCCAGTAGTGGATTACTTGAGTTATAAAGTAGAAAACCTATGCTGCAACCACCCACCACTCAATTCATTTTTATAACAACGTTCGTGTACAAATGAAATAAACACCCGTTCCTTTTCCATGTAATGGACCTGCCCCCGGTTGCTTTGTCGAACAATCTCGCTCCTCGCTCTCTCTCACCCACTCCCTCCCTCCCTACCTATTCCCTACTTATCTATTTGCCTATCTATCTATTTGTTTGCCTATCTATTTATCTGCCTTTCTCTCTATCGGTCTACCTATCTTGTCTAGCTGATCTATCCATCATATCTATCTGTCTACCTACCCGTCTGGCTGTCTATCTTTCTCTGTGTCTACCCAACTGTCCATCGATCTATCTGCCCATCTGTCTTATATACCTACTTACTTTCCCGTCTGTCTGTCTATCTATCTATGTGTGTAAATGTCTGTATGTATCTGTTTATCTTCTCTCTCTCTCTCTCTCTCTCTCTCTCTCTCTCTCTCTCTCTCTCTCTCTCTCTCTATCGATCGATCGATCGATCGATCGATCGATCGATCTATCTACCTCTGTCAATCTGTCTCTATCTACCTACCTTACTCCCTGCCACTCTCCCTAACAGTTAAAAGAAGCTATGGACAAATTACTGAAGTTACGTGCTCGGAGCATTACACTATGCGAAACCTGGACAATATGGAAAGATGATAGACGAACACTAAAAGCATCTGAAATGCAGTGGTGCTGTAGCAGATTGTTCAAAACAAAATGGACGGAAAAGAGCGGGTTCCGCAAATAATGAGAGAAAAAAGACCTTTGTGGAGAATCGGAGACGGTTTAATGACGCGTCAGGATTAATGGGATTAGTGATGGAAGGTGCCCGCAGAAGAGAAGAGCTGCAGGAGAAGGCAGAAATAGGAGGACCTGAGATTCAAAGATTAGGAGACTGGCTGAGGATACGAGCTACAGGCGACCCACGGTACAGAGAAACAGAAAGGGATAATAACAGAAAAAGCCGACTCCCAAGTATTAGAATTCCGTTCCACCTCTTCAGTTTCGTCATTGGCAATGCACATACGAGAAAAACTGCCATGCGATACACATTCGATATTTTCCACGTATAAAAAACGTTTGCGTTCAATTGGCCCGCAGGTATAATCCTATCACAATACACACGAGTAACGGAGTAAACACTGCAAGCAACAAAAAACTGTTACAGTTGTGCTCGAGCAACCAACAGTTTAACCAACAGTTTATTACAACACACGTATTCACTTAGTACTGGCCTCATTGTCCAAACAGGGCACGTACTCGTATGCTAATGCGGTCCATGCACGTAGTCGATGCTAACACACTGCTACTACGTTAATTAATAATTAATGACAGAGGGATCGCGGAGCGATACCACACTAGCCGGGGTTAATAGCGACGAGATTGGGCCGGCCGTGGCCGTTGCTAAGCAACGCACGCGCTCGCTGTTTATCAATGACAACAATCTCTCTCGCGAGCCAGCAGTGACACGTACGATCACACCGATTGTGATCACGTTTATTACGTTACGTCACAAAACAAACAATTTACGTTGGAAATGTCGCGTTGTAGCAATCGAGATAAATGCTTTTTCTAAGCATTCAGTTACGGGTAGAATTCCCATTCTATAGGTGTAGGACGTCACAGCCACCGGAAATAACAATTAAAAATTTATTACACTCTTCCGATATATTTACAATTACTATAATAAGGATTCTTACATACTTCACTCTCTTTATTCTGTCATTCCTTTGCTGTAGGAAATCTACTTTCTTCGCGCCATTAGTATCCCTACTGTCAACCTTTACAGCACCTGACGACTCTGGCCATTATATTCTAGTCGATGTTGTCAAATACTTTTCGAAGTTAACAAAAACTATGACGAGAGAGAGAGAACACAGGTGCTGTTACAAGAACAGGTCATTTGTGACATACTTTAATTGTTGCAGGCGAACCTTAATTGTTAGCAGCGAATTTAATAAAGAAAGTGCTTAATTCAAGGAGCTGTATGGAGAAGCGACATGGTCTACAGACGCATAGCACACTGAGCTATAATAAGTAGAAAGTATGATGTGCGTCTCTATCATTACTTTATCATTACTTATTATCTATCTCTATCATTACTTTACATTCATTACTTTATCATTTGTTCTGAATCGAAGCCACAGACGGACGTGACATGTGATCATTATATCCGCTGTCTCGCTGCAATGTAATATTTAAAGGTTAATATGATTACACAGAATATGGGCTACAAATAGCAAAATAATCGACGGTGTGTGTGTGTGTGTGTGTGTGTGTGTGTGTGTGTGTGTGTGTGTGTGTGTGTGTGTGTGTGTGTGTGTGTGTGTGTGTGTGTTATGCAAAGTACGGTGCGGATAAGAAGCAAACGGTGTATGAAAATCCGGGCGTAACATGTGTCGTCGTTACATATTCGGTCGCAAACCTGCGTCACATCTGGTTCGTTACGCCTGCCTCCGAAATCGCGTTAACGTTTTTCCACACACCCTCACCTTATTTCTGTTGGCGTAAGAAATTTCGTCGAGTTTTTTCTTCTTCTTACAAACTGTAGTAGAAAAAAATATTTTCAAATATACACAGTGGGGCGTAGGTCGCTAGACAGTAATGAATTTTATGATAACTTCTAGTGACGAAAAACTTTCAGTGAGGTTCGATCGCGTTCACTACAACATTGTAATTACAAAACATTTGTGTCTAGACATAATTGATATTATTTAGTTTCTTCTCCAAGCAGTGTATTGCGTTTTTGTCGTTTCAATAGCCTACCTGACGCACGTTTCACTGAAAATTATCAGCACCATCAGAGTCAGGTTTGTAAGCAAGTCAATAATAATCGAAATTAATGAAGAAATTTGTGTTAGTGGTTGAAATCACAATCAGAATGATCACAGTTGCACACCACTATATAAAAATTATCCCGATTAGCGCTTTCAAGCCTCACAGCCCATCGTCAGATCGGAATAGGCAGAAATTATTTTAAAACAAACCCTTCACCCCTCTCCCCCACACTGCTCACACACAACAAGCTATAATATAAATGACCCTTCCCCACCCCCTAAACCCTGTCACACCATCTGCACAGTTACATATTTTTCGAGCAAATTCCTTGTGTTTCAGTGTTTTGTGTGTGTGTGTGTGTGTGTGTGTGTGTGTGTGTGTGTGTGTGTGTGTGTGTGTGTGTGTGTGTGTGTGTGTGTGTGTGTGTGTGTGTGTGTGTGTGTGTGTGTGTGTGTGTGTGTGTGTGTGTGTGTGTGTGTGTGTGTGTGTGCATCCTTTTAAACTACCCTCTTCCTCTCCACACACGTGGGTCAGTCACACACCCTTATTTTAAAACAACCAATTAGTACTATGCAGTATAATTCTTAATCTTATCTATCTGTCCTCTATCATTTACTTCTTAATCATGTTATAAAATATTTCTTCATTATCAAATTTAATTTTAATATTAATTAAATTGTTTTCTTTCAATATTTCTAACTCCTCTCTAAGCTTCCTTTCAACTGTGTTATTTACTATTTTTACAATTTCGTATTCTTCCAAAGGATTAACAAACTTATGGTTGTCTTCTATGAAATGTCTTGCATATAACGAGTTGGTTGTTCTATTACTTTCTCCACGTTTGTGGTCAGACAACCTGCATACGAATTTTCGTCCTGTCTCACCTAGGTGCACTTTGTTGCAGTCTTTACATTTTAATTTATAAATTCCGCTTTTCTGTAATACTGGAATTTTTTCTATATTCTTATTCCTTATCTTATCAAATACCGTTTCACATTTTTTAATAGCTATATCTACTCCATATTTATTAAAACATTTTATAATTTTTCTAGTATGTGAACCTATGTATGTCAATGACCCTGCATAATTCTTTTGTTCTGGTTCTATTTTAGCTTTTTGTATGTTAACCCTTTTCATAACTTTATCCACTATGTTGGTGTTATAATTAAGGTAATAAACGACAACAATAAGGTAAGTAAAGTTTTTAAATATCTTAAGTTAAAAGGTAAATTGAAGAGGGTTTTAAGTAAAATATGGTTTAATAAACAATGTCTTGATAATAATGTCATCCCAAAGTACGCTCAAGTTAAAATTAAAAATAAGAACAGTGTAGCCAAAAAAGTAAAAGAACAAAGCGAGAAGTTGTGGATAAAACTGGAAATAAGGTCACTCTACGGCTTAATCAATATATATAATAGGGAATTATATGACAGACACATAGAATTGTTAAGAATATACTCGTATGTAGAGTTAGAAGAAATATTATATAATTTTGGTTTGGGGTACGTAGAAAAGAAATTGGAAAAGAAAAATAAAAAAATGGTAGATAAGTTAAATAAATTAATAAGAAAGAACGAAGTAAAAAAGGAACACCTCTCTAAGAATAACTATGAAAAAAGAGTAATAAACCTTACAGAGGTGAATTTCAATACAGAAGAAAAAGAAATGTTAGCAAAAGGCTTAAAATACGCACCGCCACCAGAATTAAATCAAGAAAAAACGATTATTGAATGCGAAAGCATAATACAAAAACTAGGAAATGAAAATGATAAAAAAAGAATAAGGTGGGAAGTAGGGAATGTAGTAGATAAAATATTTAAGAAAAGTTTGTATAATTCAAAAAATGAACAAAAATTCAAATCAACTGTAACTAAACTTAAGAATAAAATAAAGAAGAATGATATTATAGTTACGAAGGCGGACAAAGGAAATACAATGGTACTACTGAGAAAGGACGAATACATAAAGAAAACGGAAGAATTTATAAGGGAAGGACCATACGAGGAAATAAAGTATGATTATACAAGTAAGTACCAGTCAAGGATAAAACAAATGATGAAACAGATAACATTTATAGAAGAAAATAAGAAAAAGTATTTATTGTAAAGTAATCCAACAGCACCAACTTTTAAAAGTCAGGTTAAGATACATAAAGAAGGAAAACCAATTAGACCGATTGTTTCTTTATTAATGCACCTATTTATAAATTATCAAAGGAAGTTAGCAGAGTACTGAAAGAGAAATATGAATTTGGGACAAAATACAACATAGAGAATAATGTAAAATTGATAGAAAAATTAGAAAATATTAGGATTAATGTAAATACAAAATTGATATCACTGGATGTTAAGGACATGTTTACCAATATCACAGTAAATAAAGTTATTAAGTTAATAAACAATAATAATATGGGAGAATACAGGTATAAAAAGCAGTTGATGAAAGTAATTAAAGAATGTGTAAATCAGAACTATTTTAGGTTTAATAACAAGTTTTATATACAGAAAAAAGGTTTACCTATGGGGTCTTCATTATCCCCTATTCTTGCTGAAATATACATGAATGATTTTGAAAAGCAATTAATAACTTCCACTAAGTATAAAGACAATATAAAATTACGGTATAGATATGTTGATGATGTATTAGTAATTTGGGAAGGAAGCATAGAAGAAGTGCATGAGTTTATAAATGAGGTAAATAATAAGGATAAAAACTTACAATTTAAAGAAGAGATAGGAGGTAAGAAAATAAATTACTTAGATTTGAACATAGAAATTAAGGATAATGAGAAACTACAGTTTGGGATATTTAGGAAAGAGTCGTATTCTGATATAATTATACCAAGAGAGTCTTATCACCCATATAGATATAAAATGGCGGCAATCAATTCATTTTGTTACAGAGCTCAGAAGTGTTTAAAAGAGACCGAATCAAAAGATAGGGAGTTAAAAACGATAAAGGGAATTGTAAGGAATAATAATTATAACACCAACATAGTGGATAAAGTTATGAAAAGGGTTAATATACAAAAAGCTAAAATAGAACCAGAACAAAAGAATTATGCAGGGTCATTGACATACATAGGTTCACATACTAGAAAAATTATAAAATGTTTTAATAAATATGGAGTAGATATAGCTATTAAAAAATGTGAAACGGTATTTGATAAGATAAGGAATAAGAATATAGAAAAAATTCCAGTATTACAGAAAAGCGGAATTTATAAATTAAAATGTAAAGACTGCAACAAAGTGTACCTAGGTGAGACAGGACGAAAATTCGTATGCAGGTTGTCTGACCACAAACGTGGAGAAAGTAATAGAACAACCAACTCGTTATATGCAAGACATTTAATAGAAGACAACCATAAGTTTGTTAATCCTTTGGAAGAATACGAAATTGTAAAAATAGTAAATAACACAGTTGAAAGGAAGCTTAGAGAGGAGTTAGAAATATTGAAAGAAAGAGAAAAAGGGTTAGACAATTTAATTAATATTAAAATTAAATTTGATAATGAAGAAATATTTTATAACATGATTAAGAAGTAAATGATAGAGGACAGATAGATAAGATTAAGAATTATACTGCATAGTACTAATTGGTTGTTTTAAAATAAGGGTGTGTGACTGACCCACGTGTGTGGAGAGGAAGAGGGTAGTTTAAAAGGATGCACACACACACACACACACACACACACACACACACACACACACACACACACACAAAACACTGAAACACAAGGAATTTGCTCGAAAAATATGTAACTGTGCAGATGGTGTGACAGGGTTTAGGGGGTGGGGAAGGGTCATTTATATTATAGCTTGTTGTGTGTGAGCAGTGTGGGGGAGAGGGGTGAAGGGTTTGTTTTAAAATAATTTCTGCCTATTCCGATCTGACGATGGGCTGTGAGGCTTGAAAGCGCTAATCGGGATAATTTTTATATAGTGGTGTGCAACTGTGATCATTCTGATAATAATCGAAATAATTACTACAGTAACTAACGAATAATCGAATCTGCTTCGACTTTAACGTAAAATAACGGATAATCGATTTAAGTGGATTAGTTAACGATTGTTTTAATGTTTATTTACTTCAGCAGCTGTTTTGTCGGTTATATTGGTAATATTTAATGTTTATATTTTATTTATTTCAATAAATTCATAACTTTAAATAGATCATCCTGTTTTGTTTCTATTTGAGTTTGTTCTTTAATTAATAAATTATAGTTATCGTGTTTGTAAATATTAAGATTTTCACAAATATTCATTTTTTGACTTTTTTGTGTGTTTTTAATTAGTTTTATATTTTCAGTGCCTGGAAATTGGTGGTTATTATTTAAACAATGTGTGGCTAAATGAGATTTATAAATATTTGGTTTTAAAATGCACTGCGGTGTTGAAGAAATCTATCGAATACATTTTTCTTTGTCTGGCCTACGTAAAATTGATTGCAATCTGGACATTCTATTTTGTATATTCCATTGTTATTGTGAATGTTGGATTTATGTTTAGGTTTTATTTGATTACAAATTATATTATACAGAAAACGTATTGTATATTATAAATAGCGTTTAAGTAAATGGTACCCAAAGCCATCAAATTTAACATGGGGGAGACAGGCATACTACGGTTTCAACTTAAGAGTTCCAGACAGTGTGGGTTAGCAGGAAGACATGTGATGTTTAAAACATACAAGGAAGACGGAGCGCCCGTTACTAAACTTGATACGCTCATTATTGCGCATCAGACGTACTCATTATAAAAGGCTAAGTCGCCTTTGTGCCCGGACAACGTACACAGTGTTCGCTACGCTGCCGGGGAATCGAACGCGCGATTTCTATACTATATTTCCGTTCTTAGTTTAATCCTGGTGTAAACAAACAGGCGTGGCACACCTGAAACGCTATTTGCTACTTGAATTAGAGGCGTGTCACTCTGAAAGAAGGAGTACAGACAGGGTACATATAATATTGATACTGTATGATCATACGTAAATTGTAATAATTTTTCCTGACCAAAGTGAAATTTGTGTGTTAGACCGACAGTGAAAAGTTTTATAACACCAGTTAATCGCTTTTATTATTTAAACCCTTTAAAAATCTCAGCAAAACAAAAATTAAAGTTTATTTACACCGAAAATAGACGCTGCGATAATTACCAGTGTACTGTATATTATCAGTTGCTGTCAAAGAATAAATTCAGTGCCTTCTATATCTGTGTCGGAACTTGTATCATCACTTGAATCAGCGTTACTATTGATAACATTCTGGACAACGACGTCAGTAATGTGTGCCAATTGCCATAGCTTATCTTCTTCCTTTATTGTAGGCCTATGCTGGATACAATGACGCCACTTGTCCGCCTTTGTTTCATTTACCGCCTTCTCTATCAAGTATTTTATATCAGCCAGCTTATATATACGTTGTGTTGTGACGGGCAACATATCCTTTCAACTGGCTCCATTTAATAGAATTCAGAATAGTGATAAGGAGAAGTCTTAAAACGACGTGCCACGATCCAAGTGGTAAGATAACTTTCACATGACTATACAGAGATTCTGCACATGCGCGTAACACATTCCTGTGTGAACAGTGTCAACGCCCATGACCAAGAGCGTTTCAGATTTGCCACGTGGGATTGTTTACATCAGAAGTGAACTAAGAACGGAAATGGTATATATTACTATGGATGCTTACAACGGTATTCAAGTCACTTGTACGAATACACCAACTAATAACCTTTTTCAGTCAGTCTTGTGGCTTCCTTTTCATGTTGATCACGCGTTTCAAAGCATATGCTTCGGCATCAGATCATAAACTATCCCTGGTAGGAGGTCGCCACCGGTTTACTGACGCGTATACAGTGCAAATGCTAGTGGATTTGTAACCGATGATGGCTGCGAGGGATATTTTACGATCTGATGATGAAGCGTATGTTTTGAAACGCGTCATCAATATAAAAAAGAAACAAATATATAACACTACCGACTCGGATCACAAATTATTATGTCGGTAGTGGTATATATTAGTTGAAATTAATAACAACGGACACATCATGGACAACAAAATCGGCAGACAATATATAAAACTCAAAGTCTGAGGATTTATTTCTTTGTATTGAATACAAATCCACGCCGTTACACCGATTGCCACCAAATTTTGCACAGGTAACCTTGACACAAGGCGAAAAACACTGTCTAACTTGGAATTCTGCCCCCTTCGCACGATTTAGGTCCTTTTAATTACGCCCTTTTATTGACGCGTATAAAGATGTCAACAACACCACGGAGACTTGAATTAATTACCATACTAACAAGTTAATTAATTACTAACAAGTAAATACACAAATGCCATTTAGCGACATCTGAACTGTACCTTTATCCATTCCTGCAGTACATTTTTGATGTTTTTAATATACGATTGTATCTATATATTACGATGTGGAAAAGAAGAAGTGTACTAATTGTAAATTGTCTTATTACTTAATGCAAAGCGAAAATACGTGTTGTTTTCATTTGTGAGGTTAGGTGACAACGGTTTTTGCTTTTCTGTTTACTGCTGAAATAAATAAAAGCCATGGTCGAGGAAAACGTAACGTTTAATGTGTTATACAATGCTTCTAACACAGTAACACTTAAAATAAGGAACCTAACGTTTTTGAGTTAACGTGTAGTCTACTTGTTCAGGAATAAAAAAATAGTTAGGCTACAAGGCGGATTGAAAAAGGTTAGTTTGTCTTATTCTATGTTAATACCAACTTGTACATTAATTACCACTGATTGTAAACAAATGAGATAAAAGGGCTGTGTGAGATTGGCAGCCCATTGCTGCAGATGATTCTAATCAATCAACTGCAGTCGGTAATACGCATAACGATACTGTGCTCAAAGTTATTGCTAGCTTCATTCACTTTACTGCATACGGGGCCATTGACGTCAAACAATTAATTATGCGTGCACTGCTGATTATTATAGACTGAAGCGTATGAAGTGCCCCCACGTAATAAACACATAACAGTCAATGGACAAGGTTATTGCTCACGGTCAATGACGATAATAACGAGCGATAAAGGTTCACCTTGACCAAAGGTCGGTCGTCGCTAATGATAATGCGCGTCGGTTGTGGGTATTGTCTCGGTAAGTGTTGTTTGTTTGTTTGTTTGTTTCCCGATAACTCGCTCAGCGATTTAATCAACATAAATGTTAAACGAACTGCCACGTCAATACTGAGCGTTGAAAATTAACCTGAAGACAAGTTTTAGGTTATGAACACATTTTAAGTGTCTACTACGTTTTGGTTGCATTTCTGAAAATAAAGTGAAAGAATTTTAAAATTTAGCTAAAAATTTTAGTTTTCACAAACAAAATTTAGAATAAAAGATCTTATTTTTCTCCCTTCAAGCATTAGGCCTGCGGCCTGCACAACTCACGTTCCACCTCCTCCAAAGAGAAATCAGCCGTGTAGTAACCACGTGCGGTAGCGAGCATGTGTGTGTGTGTGTGTGTGTGTGTGTGTGCGCGCGCGAGAGAGAGAGAGAGAGAGAGAGAGAGAGAGAGAGAGAGAGAGAGAGAGAGAGAGAGAGACGCGTAAGTGTGACTGTTATTTATCTAATGCTGTCGTGCCGGACAAGGCCGCAACTCGGTACACGTCCGCACCACAGCCGTTGTCATTACGGGTCGAAAAATAAACTCCTGCCCTGGCATGTGCCACAAAACAAAAGGTTACGAAATTGGAGCACGTTTTTTCACAATTAAGGCGGGTGTACGAGCAACCTCCGCTACAGTGTACCTTTCTGAATTTTGGTCAGGGCACCGTGGACGAGCTGGACAGTTAAACTACATCTCTTTGTAATTAAATATAAACCGTGGCTAAGCCGGACAAACCTTGGGAAGACAGATAAGATCTGGTCGGAGAATAGGGAACAAACGTTAACACAAAACGGTAGTTGCTCTACTGTCACAAAGCAGAAAGACAAAAGATGAAAAAGCCTTTCTGTATGGAATCGTTCAATTGGTTTCTATCATACGACCGCTCTCTCTATACTCTTGTATTCATTTAATATTAAATACTGAATACTAGGGGGGGGGGCGAAGAAGCCCCTAATGGGCTGCACACAAGAGCTGTGTCAGATAGCCTAGTGCGACCGGGGACAGAGGATTCGTTACCCGCCGAGAGGAAGAACACACGGGAACGAAAGTTCCTGGTTCTTTCTGGTTTGGGGGGGGGGGGGGTTGTCCAACACGCTGTCAACCTGCTCAAGTGAAGGAGATCTCAACTTATAAACTTCATGAGAAGTCTCCGAATAGGACAGGATTTATGGGTAATAATAAGTTTCTACAATAATAATAATAATAATAATAATACGACATGTAGAAATTAATAATTTATAAAATAGTTTTCCTTAAGCAGTAACGCTTTTACTAATGAATATATTTGTACCATACACGAGACGAGATTGCTTTCTGAACGGAGAGTAGTACGAGTAGAGCAAATTCCACTGCTACCCCGAGATCCGAAGTAAACCGAAGACGCACGAATCTTTGCGCAGCTACGAACTACGAACTTTCCTGTCCTGTCCTTTATACCAGGCCTACCGTAAAATAAAGTGTATTTTCACATTTCAACGCTTGTTAGCATCCATTTCATGCAGTAAAGTTACCAGCATATCAGTGGTCACCGACTAGTCAGTAAGAACCACGTGATGAACACCTGTGAAATATGTGCATGCGGTATTATACAGGTGGTGTACAGGGGTAAAGCAACTATGTCAAAACGCATATGGACAATGTAAGGCAAAAACGGATAATTTTACAGTGAATAATATTTAGTTTTAGGTTGGTACGACTGGATACGTTGCCGGTGTCGCCATTAGCACGCCAATAAATACAGTTTTGTGTTATCGACAAAAGCGTATTATGTAAAGTAGTAAACAATCCGCTGACTGAGGCTCTTGTGTTTCACTTGTCGGCAGAATGCTCTAATGTGCTTCTGTTCTACCAAATTGGTTTTCTTGCTCAACGTTTACGGGTGAAACTATACAATAGACCAGCAGTCGGCAATACTGCGCTCGCCAATAAAGTTTGACGCGCCCGCGAACCGATTTGAAATTTTCTTTTCTTTTGAACGAAGGAACGCACCCGCACTGTACCTCCTTCGAAGTACTGTATTATAAAATAGTACAAGCCATTTACCGAACCGCGCATCGTCTTCCCCCAATACGATTGTCGAGCTAGTCGCCTAGAGCCTGTGAACACTTTTCTCCCCAAAGGAGAAACTTGATTTTTTCAAGTTTTACATTTCTGTGCAGTTTATGAAAATAAATAGTGTTATTGTGGTAAGTTCATTTATTTTTATTAAAATATTATCCTGTTTAACCATTTTTTTCGTTTAAAGTTTTGTTAGTTTTAACGTGCGTGTGCATGATGACAAATTGTTGATGACCTTCTCCTAATGTGAAAGATTTTCACAAATTTATACGAAAAATACTGCAAATCTTGTTTCGATTCGATGTTCCACGCCGCTAAATATAAGCGCAAGGATAATGTAAAGCGACAGTTAATGTTTGTAAAGTCCGGCTATTGAGCTCAGCATCTTTCTATTTTCCATCGATGGGGTGGGGAGGGGTGCGCCCATCGAACTGGTCCTCAGTTATATACGCGCCCCCACAGTGCAGTGGATCACTTTACTAATGCCAATTAAATGTATACACAACCAAACTATACTGCTACGAAAGACGATTACGTATCACTTATGCGCCAACAATCGAAGCTGTTTCAAATCGTATCGGTCGGCGCAGTTTGTTCAACGTCAGGTCTGACACAGATTCTAGCGGATTCCACAACGCCCGTAATGCGGAATTTGCTCGACATGTCCTCTGAAAGAGATGGATTATTATGGAATCTCTGTGGAGTGCAAATATAAGCGTCCAGCAGCGATCAGTCCAGTTCAGTTACACCTGGCGATTTTATCAATGCGGTTCACAATGAAGGATACGGTTTATTGAGAAGTGATCACTGTGTTAATTATTGCAAAACTGTAATAAGGTGACATCTACTTCTGCAAAAATTTAGCTTGAATTATTGTGTAAGAGTGCTTTGTTGATTTATAACCGCTGTTTGTGTCTATTGAAAGTTCATAATTAGTGGCTTCATTGGTATCAGTTATTCTGTTTCCCCTGTTCCCAAGACGACCCGGAGTATAATCGTTGTAAAATATCATTTCAAAAATTGAAAAATAAAATTCATAATGGAGTTTACCGAGACCGGCTTCGACACTCGACACAACGCCTACTGCTATACATAGGCCAATACGCAACGAGGACCAAACTACCAAGTACGTAGAGAAAGGCGAATCCGATCTGTGCAAACATAGGCCTATATGAGCTCTAAACTGAGACAGCCGAGGAAACGTTCAAGAACACCAAGGTTACACAGAACGAAAACGAACGAGGAAACAAGGGATCGAGAATGACGGTGGTCCATAGAACTGAGAAAAAACTTACAAAAATCACCTGATCGTCTATTGTGTACGGCAAAGGGGGACTACTGAGACTACTATGAAGGGGGCAGTTTAAATGTCGGTAAATGAAGGCATAATTTTTAAAACAAACAAGAACTGCATGAACTTTCTGATCAAACCTCGTATACCAGGCCTACTGTAAAATAAAGTTTATTTCAACGTTTGTTAGCATCCATTTCATCCATTAGCATCCATACCCGTAGTCACCGAATAGTCAGTAAGAACCACGTGGTGAACACCTGTGAAATATGTGCATGTGGTATTATATAGGTTGTGTATGGGGTACTGAGTTTAGCTCTTAAGAGTTGTAACGATCACATAGAGTAACGGTGTCATGCAAGAGTAGTTTCAGAGCAAGAACACAGTGGTTAAGGAAACTGCTCTAAACTGGTTTCCACATCGAAACACAATTCTTCGCAGCAGGCATGAGAAAGTTTGTAAAGCAGCATTAAGTAATACCATAAATGTATCTGTCGATTATCTGTTGATGTATCTGTCTGTAGTGAAGCATGCAAA
The DNA here is from genome assembly GCA_034769895.1 of Magicicada septendecula. Lineage (NCBI taxonomy): Eukaryota > Metazoa > Arthropoda > Insecta > Hemiptera > Cicadidae > Magicicada > Magicicada septendecula. The sequence goes on along the minus strand of CM068372.1, from coordinate 398,772,067 downwards.
TTGTCGCATTCATTAAATAAACCGTTTTGCCTCTGCGACTTTTTGTCTCTTTATCCGCAAATGTTTGACCTTATAACTGTATCTTTGTGTGTGTGTGTGTGTGTGTGTGTGTGTGTGTGTGTGTGTGTGTGTGTGTGTGTGTGTGTGTGTGTGTGTGTGTGTGTGTGTGTGTGTGTGTGTGTGTGTGTGTCGGCGGCGTGACAATTAGACAGATACACTCACAGTCGCGCTAATGTGGGCGACAGGCTGCATTCTCCACCGTTTCCGGGACCCCGGTTATCGAAAGAAGTATAGTTTATAAGACCAAGACTCAGCGAACGGTTAAATGTTTAGACAGTCGCTTTCTTGTTCCAAGCCAGTGGCGTATTTACGGGGAGGCACGAATGGGACCGGACCCCCCGCCAGATTTTTAGGCTATTTTATTATTTTTCCAGCAGTGTAAGCTTATGTAGTAGTAACCCTTTTTTTATATACACTATAACGATGTTATTTTATCGTTAACTTTACTTACGAATGTCGAGTGTCTACTCACCAGTTCGGCCGTTCAAATTCCTATTTTCTGCCTTAATTTCGGGTTGGCCAACTCTTCTTAGTAAACCAAAATTGTAACGTTTACTATTTTTTATAAGTGAGTACTCAAATTTCAAAGATTAGTTAAATAAAATCAAACATACAGTTTAATGCTTCTATTATGTTTATTAACAATTATCAATTGGTTTTCTTTTAACAATTTCTTCTAAATTATAAATCTTATTTTTGCGCCGGCATGTTTTTTAGTTATTAGCGGTTGGCTATTCTGTCCGCTCGTTGCTATCGAGACTCACGTTATGTAGTTGATTTTTTCGTTTATTTATAATCTCAGGTCGAAGTTCTTGTGACTACAGAAAATGTTGTTAAATGGACTAATAAAAGTACAAAATTTTACAAATACCATATAAATAACATAGAACAGGTGATATACTTATAATTACAGTGGTTACCTATAGCTACTGGACTTAGCGTTTGGAGGTTATTTGAGTTTAATAAATTTTACGTTTTAAAATATATTCACTTAAGGGATCAGTGTTAGATTGAGATAGCTCTTCAATTTGAAGTGTTCATTAAATAAAAGGAAGTTCAAGTGTTTGGTAAAAAGTGATAAATGATGTTGAAAGTGTAGTTTCACTTAGTGTTTGGTTTTCTTGTGTGTTTTACTGTTAAGTCGTATTTTAAAATATACTTAACAATCCTCTGTCTCTGCTATCGGGGTAATATTTCTCACGAATACTGCTGATTGTCCTTTCTTGGGTGTATATGTGAATTCAATGCTTCGATTTTCTTAGTTATTTAGTTAAGGTGTTTATTTTTCATCAGTCATCCTGGTTATTGTAGGTTCCATTATTCATTTATGGGTTTCAGATATTTTCTTCCTTCCAATGGTTCGTATTCCGTCACTTGGGATTCTTCAGCAATTCCTCATGGATAATTTAATTTCTTCTGGTAAATTTTTTAATTCATTTTAGTGTTAGTGTTACTTCTGTAATTTAGATTACTTTTGATCATTAATTTTTTGATAAAATTTGTTTAATTAAGTCTTTCTTATTCCTTGTGGTTTAATACATCTGCCCTCATCAAGATCTAATAATGGAATGATACAATTTATTTACTCGTTACTATGGTTTCTCCTTCCAAACACTAACTCCCATTGGTTGACAATTTACAACATTGTTATATAAAACTAACGTTTTTCTATACAAAATTATTAAAAATCTTTAAACTATTATAACTCCCTTATACTACCTGTAATCTTAAATACAACAACGCCATTAGTTTGTTTTTTGTTTACAAATTATTTTGATATCCCACAAATTTATCTTTTTTCAAATTATAACAGATTACTACATTTTCATTTGGTTTTTCTTTTGTTAATTACCTTTAAGCTAATTATTTTCTATCCAGTTTTGTGTCCTACACTATTGTTATGAAACCTAAACAGATTATCTACTTTATTTTATCAATGGTTATTGTTTTGTCTTAAATTTCACAAATTTCTGGTTACCAGTTATAGGCCTAATGCCTAGAGTTCATAATTCACCTACCCTATACTCAATACAACTGTTCATGTCATTTTTGTTAATTTTAAATGCTGCTAAACATAATTACTGTAACAACCTAAATTAAATCATAACATTTGATTATTTTTAATCATCATATAACATAATATAATTACTTAATAAATATTTTAGGCCCATGCCTGTATCTAAAGTTTTATATGTTTTTAAACGGTTTTGTTAAACATAATATTCAACATACGCGTAATAACATTTGGGTTATTTACAACCAAAGAAAAATATAATAAAATTGAACACTAGATGTGCACTAGTATTCCCTTATAATCTCACTTAGAGAATATAGTGTCTAACTCCCTTTACTGTATTCAGCATAACATATTAGTCTTTTATCCTTATTTTAATAGTGGTTAATATAAATTTGTAAACATTATTCATTAACAATAAGACAATGTATCCCTTATCATCCTTATACTATACTAAAAAAACTTCTTTAACATAATGGAAAACCATTATTGGTGGTTTGCTTCCAACAAACATTGTTATATTAATACAAACATTTTCTTTTTTCATTTATACCCTGCCCCTGACTACTTATAACTGTCCCTTACGATTTATACTGTTTATTTATTATATTTGGGTCGTTATTACTTATAAGCTATTATTACTAGTTATTTCTTTATTTCTGACTACAACTCACTTTATTCACTAGTGTTTTTCTATAGTTCATTTATTAACACTGGGTCCTATCATGGTTCATTATTGATTGTTATCTTTCTTATTTATTTATCACTTTTGTGTTCACCTCCTAACATTGTATTCTAGATTCATGTATTTATTATCACTGGGTCCTATCAAGGTTTTAATTATCACCACTTTCCTACTGAATTTTTGTTATTCAATTTTATTTTATATTACTGTCTTTTGATAGTTTACTTATTACCACTCTTTCTATATTTTATCAGTATATTTGTTCTTACATTTCATTTTCTTTTTACATTTCCTACAGTTTACATGCTATTTATTTTCCTACTTAATTTTGTACTTTTATATCTGTGATTCTTATTAACACTTGGGTATTGTTATTATGTGACTTTAACTATTTTCTCTGGCTCACCTTATCCAATCTATTGGGTCTCGTCATCGTCATTGTCTTTGTCTAAGTCAAAATCAGTTAGTAGTGTTGTTCTATTATTTCCACTTTTAATAATTTTTGCTTTCCTTTAGTATACAGCTTTTCTTCAATTATTTATACTTGTAAACCTTGTGCTGTCGTAGGTCACGTTACAATACAAACCGGTTTATTACACAGCATTTCGTATACGTTTCAAATGAAATACTGTATAGGAAAACCAATTCAGTCAACAAGTATCTTGTAAACAATGTTTCAATACTGTATAGGAAAACCAATTCAGTCAACAAGTATCTTGTAAACAATGTTTCAATACTGTATATTTTTCTTGCGTTATTACCGTTTATTTTAACAGGATTGATGATTTCAGCATATTAGCACACGTTTTCAACCACACTAAAGATAGTAATGTTAATTAGTCTTAACTTTTTTTTTTTTGTACGAAGGCGACTCGTCCGGACCTCTCCATCCCAGGCCAAATTCTAGAAACGTCGCCACTGCTCCAACCTGGAGTACAACCAAAAACCCTCGTCACAATTAACAACTGGAAATGATTGTTTTGCTTCTGCTGTAGGTACATGTCTCATAACTCCAGCTTTCAGAGTGTGTCGTGGCGGCACAATGCACGTACAAATTACAGTCTGTAAAATGAACGGTGGCTGTTGGGTCCGGCCAGACAGCCCGAGGTCCCATCACTAACGCCCGCACACTCACAGCCGGCCGGCGCGCCACACGCATGATTCGCAAAGTGTGCCGTCCACTACATAATTACAACTTTTAAAATTTGATTTTAATGCCAAACGAAATTACCATTTTTGTAACCTCCACAAAATTTAAAGAAAAATGCGTCTAAACACGACATAATTGCGACAAATCTCTGTTTTAAACACTATAAAAATCAAATCAAGCGACTAAAGTTGACGTGGAAAAAAAATATTGTTACACTCAAATTCAAATTGTATTCTTTCGTATTCACACAGGTAATCGTCAGTAAAATATAAATAATTAAATATGTACACAAATTAGACATACATACTATTATAGCTCTACATAAGTAACAATAAATGCTACTTCCTACAGCTGAAGTTTATTCCTACTATTGGTTTATTCATGTTACCAATAGTCTTAATCTTAGTAATAATAGATTTAACCTATCCTTGTATGACATTTATCGTCAATGGAAACAAAACCTATAATAATTTTTAAAATGAGAATATATTACAGAATGCGACTATTCTACAATTTATTATAATTGGTTATGTTAATATTTGTATAGTAAATAAGAATAACTCATACGCATACAATTATGTAAGAAAATGTAATCACAAACATGCAAACTTAAACATTAACATTTTAAATTAATGGTACATATTGTAATATATTTTATTACAAATAAAAATATAAATATGATATATTGTATTGATATTGTGTGTGTAGCTTTTGGTGATAACAAAGGTATTGTGCTCTTCTTTTAGCCCCACTAGTTGGGCAAGCCAATTTGTAATATAATTTACAAATAAAAATTATAATTGATGAATGCTTGTTTTAATAAGCTCCACGTTGGAAACGCCAATTTGTAATATAATTAAAATATTACAAATATAAAAATAAAGATATAAATTAAAAATAATTGAATTGGTTTGTGTTGATATTCTGTTTATCACTGGGTCAGTCTGACTCCTTAAAGTCCCACTGTTAGGCTAGTCAAATTGTAATATAATTTCAAGTGTAATAATAAACAAAATATAAAGATATTGATGATAAGAATATGTTATAACTAGGTGTGTTTGATTGATAAGTAACAAATACATCAAACTTTAAAAATTTTGCAAATATTTTTTCTTGTGCTTGTATCGAATTTGACTGAAAGATTTAATTTAATTAATTAATAATTAATTAATTATTTGAGTTTGTAATTTCCTCCTATATCTATTCTCTCAACGTGAATTATGTTTTTGCTTAATAAAAAATAATAATAATAACATTAATGGTAGAAATAAAAACAATGCTGGTAACTGAATATTGATTTGCGTTTATTCATTCAAAATTGTGCGCCAGTCAAACTGCGCATGTCCCAGGCACTGGCAAATATTCGCCACAGTCGGCAGTGAGAAAAATCAACAGATATATTTTTTACAAGTTTAGATTTATGGTTCTTTTAACGAGTCGAAATGGTCAGAGGGCAAGGAACAAGATACATTTAACAGGTATTCTTAAACTAAATGTTAATATCTGAAATAGAACAGAATTATTATTACAATTGTCAATTAGAAAGAAATTATTTAAATTTCGAACCAAGTCGAAGAAATGACGTCACTCTGCTCCAGGCAGCACTGGTCGATCGTCTGTATAGAAATTCAGCAATGGCCGCCGTCTGCTCGATTTTATTTGCTATGACGCCGTTGGAATTGAAGATCTTCTCCCACAGAAATAAAACGATGTTCCCTTTTTCTGCAAAGTGGGGTTGGTCCAAAATATTGTGTTGAATGTCCCCTCGTCGTCTGCGATGTCGAATTCTGGATGGATCTCTTGTGTAGTGTGATGTTCAAATATGTGTGTTGGTTCTTTGTGAATTCGTTCCAAAATATGTTCAAATGGCCGTCGATTTCTGGCGTTAAGTTTTATGGTGTTATTCTGTGTTTTTGGAAACTTGTGAAGTGTTAGACATAGATAGATAATATTATTTCACTTGTTAGTTCATCTCCGTTACACGCCACATAACCACACTTGGTTTTAATATAAATTATTTGGTTTTCAAAACTCCACTAATACATTTTTCAACTGTTCAGCTTTGCGATTAACAATAGACTAATAGACGCAACGTCGTCGTTTTAAGGCAATTTGTGGTATGTCTTTTTCCTCTTCATATTGTTTAATTATAAAATATCTGTCTAAGACTTGTTTCACTATCTAACTATACATAACAAGTTTTCTTATTTTTTACTGTATTTCCAATATTTCTTAATTTTACATGAATCTAACTATTCAGTAATATTGATTATTTAATTTTACATCTTTTGATATATAGCTGGGTTTGTTTCAAACTCATTTAAGCCCAAAAATTACAATTTTACATAATAATTGTATTCCCCATATTTTGTACAAATTCAGTGTTTTAAAGGTTTTTATTTGTTTTTTCGGTATAATATTTCCCTGGAATACACCTAATAACTCCGTAATTACTTTGTTGTTAATAATTTGGTTATTAAAACATTTCAATATTGATTAATTTGCTGTTTAGTCTGATTTGATTACTATCATAAGCCTATTTTTGACTGTTTCCAAAAGAAGTTAGTTTTCTTTCTTTTGTCATTCTATTTGCTATTAACTGTATCTGTATTAATTATATTTTCAATTTCTGTATTGTATGTATTGAATTCTATTCCTATTACATAGATTAATTCTTTGATAGATAGTTTTTTTGGTTTATAGGCCATTCTGTGTTTACAAACATAGTGTCTTGGTGGGTCTGTTTGTACATTATACATGGTTTACTGATTTGAATAAAACTATTACATTTTTATGCCCTACTTGCCTCTCTGACTTACACAATGGAAAATTAAATGACATGATTTTAATTACAATAGAATATCTTGTATCTACTAAACTTTCTTTATACTAATAACATCATTGAACCATAACATGAACATCTTATGCCTAATTTTAACAAAAACATCTTATTATCAACTATTTTCCATATATCACCTAATTTTAACAAAAACATCTTATTCCTATTATTTTTTCCTGTATCATCAAATGATAACAACATAGCTTATCCTAGACATAATTTAATTAGAAAACATAAAAAACTCCTATTACTAGTAACACTGTCAGTCACTAACTGTCTTGTGTATGTATTATTCTTATGAAAACACTTTAACTGTGATAAAAAACCTCGTGTATCTATTTACACCTTACATCTAAAATATTATTTAATTAATAATAAATAATAAACATCTTAATATTAGGCATACCTTCAGTTATGAACTGTCCTTTGGTATTTTTGTCCTCACCGTTTATTTAGTTATAATTAAAGAAAACATTTTATATGTAATAGTCCTTCTTATATCTAATTTAAAACTCTTATTACTAGTAATGTTGTCAGTCCTTAGACTGTCTTTCATTTCAATGGTTTTATTATTATTATTCTACACTCATGGTAGTCTTTTTATAATACTTAAACCTCATTGAAGATTTTTTCATAGATTTTTTAACTATGTTTCTCACTGTACACTCTGTAGTTCCTTAATTTTGTTATCTCACTTTACTTTATTGTATTCTACACTCTGGTAGTCTTTTTAGTGAGTTCTACTCTATGGTAGTCTCTTTTGACATATTTTTTGACATGTTACACTTACAACTAATATACAATTTGTTTTTATAGTATTGTATCTTGTAACTTGTTTGGGGTTTACCTATATCGGTTTCAATTTTGTCTCATGGTATTTATTATATGATTAACATTTTGTTTTGGTATATCTCTTCCTGTTTCTGGTCTCTTTGTTGGAATCTTGATATGTTTCGTCCCTTCTTCAAATATCACATTAGTAGTTTCCTTATTAAAATGGTTTCATGACAGATTATTTCCTTTTTTATGGTCCTTCCCTTTTTGTACTGCTTCCCCAATCTACTGGGTATACTGCTGGTTTAACTGGTTTTTTCATAGTAGGTTATTTTAATTAATGGTTTTCTTTATTATCTTCCATTTTTATTAACATTTTATAGACTTAATTATACAGTTTCTAGTGTAATCCTTAAACAATTTATTCTTCTCACTCACTATGGAACTTTCTCTTTTATTCATGTAACATTAATTCAAATGTTTAGTGTGATAATTTTGTTATGTTACAATATTTATTAGTATTATTACTCCAGATTCATGAGTCTTCACTTATTGCTTTTACTGCAGAGGAGCGATGCCGAAGTCGTATGTTTCGCTAGTATCACTCTCGCACTCGCTCTCTGAGTCACCTGGTGCCAAGTTAATGATAAACTCTTGAACACTAATGTCATCAAAACGCTCACTCCTCCAGTCGTCGTCAATCAGCTTTTTCACGTGCTTGCTTGTTGATAGTTGTTTTTTTGTATCATTTTTCTTAGAATGTTGCGCAGAATTCAAAAACAATTACGGTTTTGCAATTTTTTAGCGCAGTAAAAAAAATGCTCTTGCGCTTAGAAATGTCCAGTATGTGAGTCACGGCGGCCACCAAGGGTCAGGTATAATCCGCTGCGTGTGTGTTAGTGAGGGTGAAAGTCGGTCTGGCCTGTCCCAACCGCTACCGTTCATTTTACAGACTTTAGAGCCGCAATCTCCACTGTTTCCGAGGCCCCTGGTTGTCGGAAGGAGTTCAGTTTACAACGTTTTGAACACCCGGGCTCAGGGGACGGTTAAAGGTTTAGAAAGTTGGTTTGTTGTTCCAAGGCGAAGTACAACCGAAACTCTAGTCACAATCACAGACTCTTCTATTAATGACTAGTTTTGTTTTTGCTGTAGTTACAAATCTGAAATAGTACAATCGATAACTGATTGACCTCTGTAAATACCTACTGCAACTATATTACTTGATGACGTGACAAACAATTATATGATTGAAACGCTGTGCTAACGACTGATTTGCACTGCAGCATAAATATGGCTAACAAAATACGTGGCAACAGAGAACGTGACCAGTCGTTACAGAGAACCCAATTGTAAGTCCAATAAGTGGCCATGATACTGTAACACACACACACACACACACACACACACACACACACAATGAACCCGAACGGTATATACCAGTGGTTCCCAAAGTGGAGTCCGCGACAATCTTTCAGGGGGTATGCCGAACTTTTTAAAAAAATGGAATATACCGCAATTTTTTCCGAATTTTATGGTCTAAAATCTACATTTTAGAATCTTATAACAATTAGTAGAAGATTCCAGAATTTGTTTTGTTCAACTAATTGTAATTGTAAAAGTAATTTCAAACTAATGGCTTTAATAATGTCTTTAAAGATCTATTTAATCATGTCGCGTAGAAGATCTGTTTTTCAGTCGAACTGACTAGAGCGTCGCATTAACACAGAACTGATCCCGCTGTTTCAGTCCACGTATAAGCATTGTATCTCGCGTAGGCTATAAGCACTGTACCTAAGCAAATCGTTTTCCGTGTAGCTGGTTTTGCGCCTAAGTTACTTAGGCTAAGTAGCTGGATTTCGACATGAGTGACTGGAAAGATAGAGCCGAGATTGGCAAAGTTAAGAAATAAACTTGATGTCGAGAGTGACTTCATTTTGAAATTATCTAATATTAAACCTAATACTGCAGAGCTAGTTGTCAAGTGTCATGGATGTCAGAGCAAGAAGAGGAGCCGTATGCGAATCAGACCATTATTTGGTACAGGTCAAGGTTAGATGTCGGCTAAATAGACAAAGCGCAGGCAAACATCAAGGTACCGAAAAACTAAACCTTAGAAAGCCCAGAAATAAAGGAAAGACTAAAAAAAGAGCTGGATAAAGAGCTGGGAGCAGAAACAGAATCAACGATAGAGGGCAAATGGGAAAGGATAAAGAAAACAACGTGGGAAGTGGCTAAAAAAGTGCTTGGAACCGAAGAAAAACAAAGAAAAGAGCATTGGTACGATGAACAATGCAAACAAGCGGTGGACATGAGAAACGAATTGTACAGAAGATATATACAAAGGAGAACGAGAGAAAGACGTGAAAAATATGAAGAAGCACGAAGAGAAGCAGACAAGATCTGAAGACAAAAGAAGAGAAAGTATGAAAATGACCGTAGGCTATATTGAACATGGAAGAAAAACTAGAGAGAAACAACAGTAGAGAGGCCTATAAATACTTCAAATACCTAAGAGGGGGATATAAACCCCGGACCAATTTATGCAGAAACGACGAAGGCCAAATCGTAAGTGACAGCGCCACTATAGAATTTACTTGGAGAAATTATTTCCTCCACCTATTGGGAGAACAACAACCGGATGATAATCCAAACAGGACAACAGAACATCTAAACCAAAATCAAAAAAGCGAATTAGAAGACACCCCCTATCCAACGCTAGATGAGGTTACGGCCATTGAAGAAATGAGAAAAAATAAAGCCCCAGGTATAGACGGTATCCCGGCAGAAATATTTAAAGGAGGACACACCCTCACACAGAAACTACACAGTCTGATATTAGAGATATGGAATATGGAGGAAATTCCTGTAGATTGGAAAAAATCAATAATATGTCCGATATACAAGAAAGGTGACAAATTAAATTGTAAAAATTATTTATAGAGGCATTTCGCTGCTGTGTGTGGGCTACAAAATATTCACCTGGATAGTAAGTAGAAGAATAAGTATTTACACAGAAGGTATTATAGGAGAGTATCAGGCAGGATTCAGACCAGGAAGAGCCACCATTGATCAGCTGTTCTGTGTTAAACAAACCCTAGCTAAAAAGCATGGGAGCATGGCGTTGACGTTCATCAGATTTTTGTTGACTTTAGACAGGCGTATGACTGTATAAATAGAGAAAAACTGTACACAATATTACATGAGTTTGGCATACCAAATAAATTAGTAAAACTAATCCAAGCTACAATTGACCACACACAAGCGTTCGTTCGTATTCAAGGCCAACTAACAGACCTTTTGAAATAACAAGGGGATTAAAACAAGGAGAGGGCTGGCCCCGGTCCTCTTTAACATATGCATGGAATATGTTATAAGGAAAATGTCCTCCAACGCATGCAATTTACTATTTAATAAGTCTACACAAATTGCAGCATATCCTGATGACGTGAATCTAATGGGACGGTCAGTAAGAGATATTACGGAACTCTACTTGGAACTGGAGGAGAATGCAAAAACAATAGGTCTGACTATCAATACAGACAAAACCAAACAAGACCCAAACAAGAAAACACAGAACCTGAACACAGAAAACAACAATAGCACAGAATCTAACAATTGGAGAGAAAAATATTGAGATGGTGGAAAGATTTACATATTTGGGAATAGAGATGACAAGGGACGGCAGCGAGGAAGGAGAGATAAGAAGAGTCACACTAGCAAACAAAGCTTACTTCTCTTTGTCACAAGTATTCCGGTCCAAAGAGATACATAGGGCCGTAAAAATCCGAATATATAAAACTATTATCCGACCAATAGCCACATATGGCGCAGAAACCTGGATAATAACAGAAAAAATAACAAACTTTCTCAACACCTTTGAAAGAAAAATTTTAAGAAGAATTTTAGGCCCAATTAACGAGAATGGAGTGTAGCGGATACGTTTCAATCATGAGCTTATCAGTTGTATAAAGAGCCCACAATAACAACATATAGGCTATAAAAATCCTAAGGGTCCGTTGGGCAGGGCACCTAGTTAGAATGGAGAGGAGCAGAGCACCTAACCGAGTGTTCAACGGAAGAATGGAAGGCCGCCGTCCAGTTGGAAGACCCAGAAGGAGATGGGAAGATGAAGTGAGCGAAGACTCAAGATCGCTGCTACATATCGACAATTGGAAAAGAATGGCAAAGGAGAGGGATGCCTGGAGGCATAAACTGGAGGAGGCCAGGGCGCAAATTGGGCTGTAGCGCCATTGGAGAGAGAGAGAGAGAGAGAGAGAGAGAGAGAGAGAGAGAGAGAGAGAGAGAGAGAGAGAGAGAGAGTGTGTGTGTGTGTGTCGGCGTGACAATTTGACAGATACACTCACAGTCGCGCTAATGTGGGCGGCAGGCTGCATTCTCCACTGTTTCCGGGACCCCGCTTATTGAAAGAAGTGTAGTTTAGAAGACCGGTTAAAGGTTTAGACAGTCGCTTTCTTGTTCCAAGCCAGTGGCGTATTTACGGGGAGGGACGAATGGAACCAGACTCCCCCCACCCCAGATTTTTAGGCTATTTATTATTTTTCCAGCTGTGTAAGCTTATGTAGTAGTAGCCTCTTTTTATATATACAAACAGGTTTATTACACAGCATTTGCGTATACGTTTCAAATGAAATACTGTATAGGAAAACCAATTCAGTCAACAAGTATCTTGTAAACAATGTTTCAATACTGTATATTTTTCTTGCGTTATTTCCGTTTATTTTAACAGGATTGATGATTTCATTGATAAGTTACTTAGGCTAAGTAGCTGGATTTCGAGGCGAGTGACTGGAAAGATGGAGCCGAGGTTGCCAAAAGATAAGAAATAAACTTGATGTCGAGAGTGACTTCATTTTGAAATTATCTAATATTAAGCCTAATACTGCAGAGCTAACTGTTCAAAAACAGCTTCATTGTTCACAATAAACTATGTTTGATATCATTAATATTATAATTTGCAAGTTAAGGGAATTTTGATTTTAATACATTTCAATTAAAACATAAGAGTTTCTATCATATTTACTGTTTGTTTTATTTCATAAAACAAATTTCATAAATCAGACGGGGTCAGTGAAATTTTTAATTTTTTTTGTGGGGGTCCGCGGACTAAAAAGTTTGGGAACCACTGGTATATATACCCTTACGTACGGCATCGGTGCGAATTCGTTTTGGAACGGGCACATACAATACAATTGCCCCCCCCCTGCGGTAAAAAGCGTTGCCTGTTGGCTACGTCCAATTGTTCTCCAGGGACACAAACACTATACGTGGATATTACACATGTAACTAATTCGGCGCTGCCGCGGTACTTCTACTGTAATTACTCCGCGACAGTTCACCGGCAAACCGATCCGACTACACACACAATTTCCATACGCTAACTTAATTTCCCTAATTTCCTCACACACAACAACACATCTCTCTCTCTCTCTCTCTCTCTCTCTCTCTCTCTCTCTCTCTCTCTCTCTCTCTCTCTCTCTCTCTCTCTCTCTCTCCGTCACACACACGATTACGGAAATAGAACAGATCATCTGACACGTTACCAACTGAGTAGGCCTACACGTTTGAAACTGGCTATCAAATAACACGAGCGAACAGTACAGTGCACTTTGCGTGTTAACTAATTAGATTCGTCTCCTATGAATGCCATTACTTTTGTCTTTGATTCAGATATGTTACATTATATTCATCATCAGATTCAGACAGTTACATTCTTTCCCTATTTTATTTAAGATGTATATTGCTCGCTGGATATCGTCTTCTGAAGTGCGAATATAGCTTGGTCATCCGACTAGAGAATGGTTTTATAAATGTAGAAAAGAAACATAAATAAAATTTTATAAAACAATGGCAATACCTACACTATTGTATGGTTCTGAAACTTGGGTCAGAAAGAAAAAAGATGAACAGAAGATAGAAACAGCAGAAATGAAATTTCTGACATCAGTTAAAAGGTGTAGTAGACGAGATCATATAACACATGAAGAGATGCGAATTGATTAGATATTTTTGCAGTTAATGAAATAATTAAAGAATACAGAAGAAAATGGATTCAATACATCAATCGAATGGAAGAAAGTAGAATACCGAAGATAGTGAAAGATTACAACCCTAGAGGGAGAAGAACAGTTGGTAGACCTAAGAAAAGGTGGACTGTGTAATAAGAACAGGCGGCTAAAGCCTAAAACCGTTAAGAAGGTGATGATGACCAATTAGGTATATCTCTTATGTTCCAAAAATCTAAATAATCTTTAAATATAGTTAGTGGGTGTTTATAGCAATATACACACAACAATAAATGCTTACGCTCATTTCAAAATATTTCTTTTACTATTTATTTGTCAATTATTGAACGAACGAAGCGAGTTCCCAGTTTTGACTCGACCGTTTGGCGTCTGTCCATCTTTCTCTCTACCTGTTCGGGGTATGTCTCACCGTAACTTTCCAACGGCACCAATCGATTTTCGTAACATTTTGGCGCGCATGTCCGTCCTTTAGCCCTTCAGAATAATATTATTCTTTAAGATTGGACCTTCCAAAAATAGGGGGATAGGAAGCAAAATCAAGGGAGGGGGCAAAAACTGTGAAAAAAATCACAAAAGCCCATGTGGGTTATCAAATTATAGGGAATTTAAACAATTTCAATATATAGTGTTAATTTTTTTATTTCAAAAGTTTTGACGTCGAGGCCTAAAAAGTGGGTGAACGTTTTGATAATATCGCAGAAATGCGTGTGCGGTAACGAATTAATTTATTGTGTGCTGGACAAATTTAACTTAAATTATTGAACAAAAGTGATTTCTTGATTTATAACTGCTGTTTCTGATTAATTAAAGTTAACAATTAGTTATTAACTTATTAGTGTCACGTATTCTGTTAACAATTAGTTAGTGACTTATTAGTGTCACTTATTCTGTTAACAAATAGTTAGTGACTTATTAGTGTCACTTGTTCTGTTAACAATTAGTTAATGACTTATTAGTGTCATTTATTCTGTTAACAATTAGTTATTAACTTATTAGTGTCACTTATTCTGTTAACAATTAGTTAGTGACTTATTAGTGTCACTTATTCTGTTAACAATTAGTTAGTGACTTATTAGTATCACTTATTCTGTTAACAATTACTGTGACTTATTAGTGTCACTTATTCTGTTAACAATTAGTAACTTATTCTGTTAAAAATTAACAACATGATGGTCCGTGTGACCCGACCATCACCGTGATCGTAACACCATTACGTGTGATCGTAACAACACCGAGTTCGTAAATTCCTCCTAAATTTTACCCGGCGCAATCTCTTTTATCAAAATTTGCCTTCCATTTTACTTCCATGTTCTGTAAGGAATTGGAAGTATGGTGATCCAGAAAGAAAACCTGTTCGAGATAAAGGCTCATTCTGATTGTACTACCCTCAAAAACATGAAGAAAATCATTTTTAGAAAAGTGTCTGTGTGTAGAATTTTTTCAATGGCGAACGATAAGTGCCGCAAATTTCAACAGAATCAAATAATTTTTTGCATATGTGTCCGTGTTGTAGATGACTCAAGGCCTATTGATTTTGGCGAAGATCGGTTACGGGGGAGGGGTAGTTTACCTGCAACGTTTTACGTTTTAAAAAGAGTAAAGTACTTAATTTTGATCCTGAAAAGAAGGTCATAATAATCCACTGTAGAAAGGTAGATGAAATATCTATAAATGAAAAGGGTAGTTAAAAGAGGGGGTAATTTTCTATAAATGAAAATGATAGTTGAAGGGGTAGGGTGTAAATTGTTACATGTGTTTTACGTTATCGGTATCAAAGAAGTAGTTTCTATGGAAATATTTCATTTCAAATTGTCAAACTTGTCAAATATTTAAATTTATATTCAAAAATTTTAAACATAAATCTTAGAACGTGGAAGTCATGCATGGTTCTCCATACCGATTTTTTTTTGTCCGTGTTGCTGCTAAATTTAACAAATTTCGAGTGTAACACTACTTACGGAGTTGGGTTAAGATTACCTTTCGTGTCAGACCCCACACGGATTTTGAACCTTTACTTTTCTTACCCCTTGCTTTCTAATTTCGGAGCTGTGGGAAGGAGGATCAGTTTCAAAAACAAATTTAAGCGCTGAGGGTTAAAAGTGTGGAAAGCACGCTGCGTTTTACAAAAATTGGTTGACGCATTTAAACTTTTGTCGTGCACACAGACAAACAGATGAATGCCAAACGGCTGAGAACTCCCTTCGCTTGTTCCATTACAATGTACAAACAAGTAAACTTAACAAATCCAACCAGCCACACATTTTTTCGGGGTCAAAACGTCCTACGACGTTGTCCGATCCCTGATGTCCATTGTTGACTGTCGTTCCAGTTTTCGTCGTTTAGTCCTCTCTCGCTCATTAATCTTCTTATGCCCTCTCTCTATCCATGCATTCTTACGTCTTCCCTTCTTTCTGTGCTCTCTAGGTATCCATCTCATTGTTTTCTTTGGTAGTCGCTATTGTCCCATTCTTTGTACGTGTCCGTACCAGATTAGTTGTTTTTCTTCAATGCGGTCGATGACTGTCATTTATACACCCATTTCTCCTTTTATCGTTTCATTTCTTATTCGCTCTAGCCTTGATGTTATAGCTGCTCGTCTCAAAACATCCATTTCTGTAGCTTATAACTTTCTTTTTACCTGTTCTTTTATTCTCAATGTTTCGGATCCGTACATTAACGTGCCTTTAATCGTACTATCGAATATTCTTTTGTTCCTTTCTTTTCTAATTTCTGTGCTCCATGGAATCCCATTCAATGATCTGATTACTTGTTTTCCTTTGTTTATTCTTGATTGTATTTCAAGAATTTGAAACACAGAACAGAAACAAGAATTTGTACCAGCCACAGATTACTAGTGAAAATATATTTACAACAAATTGTTGAATTCGCTGAAACGTTCTGCGTGCGTTTATTATGACGATGGAGATTGCAAAATATTACAGTTCATAAGAATAATTCCCTACCGTTTGACCCGCAGCTCTCTCTCCCTCTTACACATACACTCACTTACTACATCGCCAACATATGCAGAGCCACGGACAGCCCGTAATTCATTAGCTGGGACACATCAGTTATTCAAACGCTGGGACTTCACTTCCCGTTAATTTCACTGCACCTATATTTAAATTCGCGCCAACGCCAAGTGCTAACGACCGGGACCAAATACAACTCACGCGTATCCTTCATTACCTCGCATTGCAATAATGACTATACAGCACAGACTACGTCCGTTTCCCGGTCGTTACTCAAAACGACGAGTAACTCATAAAGCACGTTACAAAAAAACAATGTCATTAAACTATCCTTTAACTTCTCGCGCCCCGTTTCATTCTGGGCCACACACAAATGTACACGTTTTATATGCACAGCAAATACGAGTGTTGATGGAACTTTTGCGTCGTTTGCAAGTTGATGGATTCCTAGGAAGAACTGTTACAGAAGATGAAACCTGGGTCCACTATCTCCAACCTGAAACCAAGAGAGCGAGCAAGGAATTTGTTAACCACAATTTGTTAATTTCCTAAATCTGAGCTTGGGCAGAGCTGGTCGCCAAAACCCAAAAAATTCGCACCCAACCATCAGCAGGACAAGTCATGCTCACTCTCTTTTGGGATGAAAAAGGGGTAATTTTGGGACACTACATGGAAAAGGGAGCAACAGTGACCACTGTTACGTATGAGATCTGCTCCAGAATCAACTTCGCCCTGCGATCAGGAGTAAACGACGTGGACTTCTGACATCAGGTGTTTTGCTCCTTCATGCCCGACCCCATATTGTCCGTTCAACTGTTGCCAAAATCCAGGATATGAAATCTGAGTGTCTTACGCACCCGCCCTATCCACCAGACCTCGGCCCCAGTGATTTTCACGTCTTCGGACCGCTCAAAGAGTCGATAGGAGGTGAGCATTTCCGATCCGATGAAGAGGTGAAAAACGCGGAGCACGAGTGGCTAAAGTCCCAACCAAAAGACTTCTTTTCAAGAGATATCCACGCACTTCCGAAACGCTGGAATACGTGCATTGCACGTTATGGGAAATAGGGAAAGAAATTAGGTAATTATATTTCTTCTGTATTTAATAAAATTCCATATAAAAAATAATTAAGGTTTTCATTTCCGAGGGTCCTCCCTCGGAAGACCGTACGTAGCCTAATTATCGTGAGGGCGGATGTTTCACTGGGAGGACGACGTCAGTTTCACTCGGAACGACTCCATAAGAGATTCACACTGTCCAACCAATCACGATATCTAAGAACGAGGATTGGAACTTCCTCCTGAACGGAAAGAACGCGGTTTGCCGTTTAAGAAATACCACGGAAAGTTTCTCAACAGAAATATAGTTAAGAGAACTCCTTCACGTTCCGTGAGTTCGTATTTCACTGAGTTACTTCATAAACTACTACCAAATCACAAGGCATACAGGTTGTTTAGTATAATAGGTCTACTGATGAAGTGTGATATTTTAAAAAGTCGGAAAGCAGATGTGTCCACTAGAGCCATTATGACACCAACTATTTAACGGAATACTTAGAGTATAATATATTAATTTCATAATTTATCACCATCTTGCCTCAAGCACTAAGTCCGTGAACTGTTGCGCTCTCTAGCTGTGGTACAATTCACAGCCAGAGAGAAGCCATAGTTTAACCTCGAGTACGAAGTCTGACCGAAAAATATCCGACTATTTGGAATGAACCTGGAATACCGGAATTTTAAATTTTCAGTCACAAGAAGCACTACAGAGCACAAAATGGTAACCGAGAACCCGTCTAATAATTGCTTCCAGTGGACGAAGCTCGGTCGGCCGACTGCAGTTCCAGTGGACGACCGATAATGTATCCAACTATTCCGACTTCTATTTTTGTCCCGTCGTGCCTGAAATTAAAACAAAAAAAACACTCGAAAGGACACACTACGTTCGGGTTTGGGATAAATTTCCTTTAATATAGACAGCACATATTTTACGATTTTTTTTTCTAAATTTCACCTTATTTAAATTCTTGTTTCTAAATTTTTTTAATTTCTAAAACTGAGCACTACCTTAACATTTTGATTAACGTTCTCTTTAGCCTAATTTGAAACTACACATGGATTCTTGCGGTTTTTTTTTTCAAAATTTTGCCCCGCCATATGCCTCCCGCCCCTTTATTTTGGCTGAGTGATCACTCGTAAAAAAAAAAACACATGTTTTGGGGTTAAAAATGCGAACACGTAAGATGAGTTTTTTTACGTAAATCCGTTGATCCGTTTAAACTTTGTCGTGAAACATACCTCAAAAATACAAGACAAATGCCAA
This sequence comes from Magicicada septendecula, assembly GCA_034769895.1. Lineage (NCBI taxonomy): Eukaryota > Metazoa > Arthropoda > Insecta > Hemiptera > Cicadidae > Magicicada > Magicicada septendecula. Next base: position 398,753,207 of record CM068372.1, on the reverse strand, counting down.
TCAGTCGAGGTACAATAATTAAAAATTCCCTTCTCTAGCCGAATTATACCTAACAAATATTACTACATAACTTCTTCGTTTTGTTAACTTCAAACTAAATAGTTTTGTTCGATAGTGGCCTTCCTACTAGTGAAAGACTACTACACCCGTTTGTCTCTCTCTCTCTCTCTCTCTCTCTCTCTCTCTATATATATATATATATATATATATATATATATATATATATATACAGAATATCAAAGTCTGAGGATTTATGTGTACTGAATACAAATCCACACCGTTACACCGATTGCCACCAAATTTTGCACAGGTAACCTTTGACACAAGGTGAAAAATACTCTATCAAAACACCATGGAGACCAGCATTAATTACAATAGTAAAAAGTAAATAAACAAAAGCTATTTAGCGGCATCCGAACTGTACATTTATCCATTCCTGCAGTACATTTTCGATGTTTTATAAAATATGCGCTTGTATCGATATATTATGATGTGGAAAAGAAAAAGTGTACTAATTGTGTATTGTCCTATACTTAATGCAAAGCGAAAATACGTGTTGTTTTCATTTGTGAGGTTAGGTGACAACGGTTTTGGGTTTTTAATTTATTGCTGAAATAAATAAAAGCCATGGTTGAGGAAAACATAACGTTTAATGTGTTATACAGTGCTTCTAACACAGTAACACTTAAAATAAAGAATTTAGCGTTTTTGATTTAACAGGTAGTTTACAAATATCTCCAAAGGCTTTATAAACGGGTACTTTTAAATATCCAAAGGCTGTTGCACCAACATAATAATTTAGTACAAGTGTTGAAAACAGCTTTGGAGAGAATTTGCTAATGAGTACAAAATTGTTATACAAGCTGACAGAACGCCTTATAGGCATAGAAAATAAAAATTATATTAAAATACTTATTAAAAGTCAAATATTCACGTGCGAAGGCGCGGTTAACAGCTAGTTAATTTATATTCTTAGCTATTTAATTTAGTAAGTCAGTGAACGGTATAAAAATGTTTTTACTTTTCAATACATCAAACACAAACACACACATCCAGTAAAAACATCAATCAACGGTTTACTGGAACCCAGCAGCAGTAACAGCTAAACACTGTAAAAAACGAATTACGTTTTAGCCTGACGTATCAGTGTCGTCGAACGGAAACTACAAATTTCCAACTAAAATGTTTGTTTTCCTCTTGATTTATTTCAGAATCATTCAGCGATAAGTTTACACTTTAACAAACAGTTTATTTTATACAGCGAGCTTGTCAATATCGCGTCGCTATATCTCTAAACGCTGGCCCACGCCGTTTCTGCAGTAAATCACGAAAGCCAATATAGTTCTGTCTTTGAGTAAATAAAACTGGATACATTACTAAACCAAACAACAATAATGCCGTCTTTGCCACCGCTTAAGCGGTCTACGAGATAGTCAGGGTAGGACTGCTGTATGTGAGCTGCTAGGGATACAAACAAGCAGTGTGGCCAGGACTACGCCTCAGCCGCCCATTATTATTATTATTATTATTATTATTATTATTATTATTATTATTATTAAATCCTTAAATTTTTAATGACCGTCAATCAATGAATGTTTTAGTGGATGGTTAGTGAGGATCGGTCAATAATACAAATTTTAGCTATTTTGCGTCGACGTTTCGACAATATTTATTGTCATCTTCAGGACCTGTGTATGAAATACAAAAGAAATGTCAAACACAACGGAAAATTAAATATTTGGGTGAACGTGTTGGTGATGTGAGTGTGTGCGTGCGTATGTATGTATCATTTTATATGTGAAGACTTATGATAGTTTGTTTACATCTTCAAATTATCTTTAAGAAAACGAGCAAATTATAGTATGAGAGAACTTAATTTATACAGTATTACAATTTAAATTACTAACTGTAATGTTATTTTAATTAATTAAACAAACAGTAATCAACAATTGGAAATTACATTGGTACATAAATTGTTTATACCTACAACAGTCAACATATAGCAAAGTAATATATTACCTATAACTAAAACAGATTAGGGGATGTTCACTACGTAATTATTAAAAGTTATTTTTACCATGTTTCGCTTTACAATGTTTCTAAATTATGATTGTTTGTTAACACCAGTAGGGAGTGAAACATGGTAAAAATAACTTTTAATAATTACGTAGTGAACATCCCCTAATCTGTTTTAGTTATAGGTAATATATTACTTTGCTATATGTTGACTGTTGTAGGTATAAACAATTTATGTGCCAATCTAATGTCCAATTGTTGATTACTGTTTGTTTAATTAATTAAAATAACATTACAGTTAGTAATTTAAATTGTAATACTGTATAAATTAAGTTCTCTCTTACTATAATTTGCTCGTTTTCCTAAAGATAATTTGAAGATGTAAACAAACTATCATAAGTCTTCACATATAAAATGATACATACATACGCACGCACACACTCACATCACCAACACGTTCACCCAAATATTTAATTGTTTCGTTATGTTTGATATTTCTACTGTATTTCATACACAGGTCCTGAAGATGACAATAAATATTATCGAAACGTCGACGCAAAATAACTAAAATTTGTATTATTGATCGATCCTCACTAACCATCCACTAAAACATTATTATTATTGAATTATATCGCAGATATTGAGTTCCACGCGACAAGTCGATCTGGAGATCTGGAGACTCAAAAAAGCAACGCTGATTTTAGACTCCGCTATCAAAATTAAGTACTTTACTCTTGTTAAAATGTAAAATATTGCAGGTAAACTACCCCTTCCCCTTAACCGATCTTCACCAGAATCAATAGACTTTGAGTCCTCTACAACTCGGGCACGTATGCAAAAAAAAATATTTGATTCTGTTTGAATTTGCGGCAGTTATCATTCGCCATAGAAAAAATTCTACACACAGACACTTTTCGGAAAATGACTTTTCTTCACGTTCTGAGGGTAGTACAATCAGAATCTGCCCTTATCTCGAACACGCTTTTTTCGCGATCACCATACCTGCCATTTCCTTACGGAACATTTGTAATGGCTGATCAATGGTTACAAAACTGAAGTTACGGACTCCTGCCATCCTGTGACTGGCTGACTACAGATGTTCTTCCAATCGTCTCATACTCATAAGCCAATTTCGGAAAGCGGGTATTGTCCATTGTTTCTAGATCTTGTTTCCAGCTATAATATAAAACTATAATTCTGAATTAGTTTGATTAGGGAAACAATATTAAGTTACCGTCTAATATGATCTTATAAGATCGAGTCACGTATATCCCTTTCAAATAGCTTATTTCTGCAGCCTGTAATTGGCCCCAGTCCTTCTTCCTTATGGTCCAGGTCTCGCATCCATACAGCAGTGCTGGTATTGCCATTGTCTTATAGAATTTTATACATGTCTCATCTATAGCTTTTCTTTTCAATCTCCTTCTCAGTATTCCACATATAGTTTGGAACCTGCCTGGTTTATTGCTGAGATCATCACTACCTCTGTAAGAAAGTCTACGACCAATGTACAAACCTGTTCTATGAGCTGGTCATTTAACATAATTTTAGATCGAATGGGGTATTTTACATAAAGACCCAAAACTTTGTTTTTGAATTGTAAACCAACACACACAATTTAAAATAAAGGGCTCACTGAATATAACTGCTGTCCATGTCATAACAGTACATCATGTCATAATGTTTTTATATTAGTTTAAAAACTGTGAAAGTCGTTATCTCGAAATGGCGTTATGTCAGTTAGGTCCTTATTGCACGCAACTACTCGATCAACTTAAAAAAACCCATTACATAATTGCATGTTTGGGTTTTCGATCGTATCCTCGGATGAAACTATTCACCGACAATTCCTAACATACCTGCACTGGCAATCGATTGTGATATGTGTTCCATTTATCTTCACTCCTCAAACAGAATTTACAACCCATTGTTTAATCTAGAAACCGTAAAGTTTCTGAAACATAATTTACAGCGAAACGTGGTAAGCGAAAACCAAGCAGGTTGAGTATTTCACATAAGGTGTTTTACTACATGTGTGTCAGTCTACGTGCAGAAATGTAATTCTCAGACTGGAACATGCATCTTGATTTAACATGCTTCATCCAGCCTGGCGTGAACCCTACAGAACTCCCCCCTCCGTCGCTCTTTCTCTTCTATCACTCGCTCTCCCCACCACCCTCTGTCACACACACACACACAGAGTGAATAAGAGGGTCAATCGTCTTCACTTCTGCCTACACAAGACTAACGTCTTATATGATATACCGTTATTATTACAGTATACTGTATACCAACAGTCTGCAACCCTGCGCCCCCGGGTCCAAGTCCGCCCGTCGATAAGGTTTGATGCGCCCGCGAAGTAATTTTCTTTTCTTTTGAACGAAGAAACGCACCCCCATTGTATCTGTTCTTGTCGCTTGTCGCGCAGAGCTTGTAAACACCTTCCTCCCCAAAGGAGCAACTTGATTTTTTCAAGTTTTACATTTCTGTGCACTTTTGAAAATAGTGTTATTGTGGTAAGTTCTTAAATTTATTTTTATTAAAATGTTTTTCTGTTCAAAAAAAAAAATTTTTTTTAATTTTTGTTAGTTTTAACGTGCGTATGCATGATGAAAATTGTTGATGACCTACTCCTAATGTGAAAAATTTTCAGAAATTTATATGAAAAATACTGTAAAACATTTATTGATTCGGTGTTCCACGTCACTAAATATAAGAGCAAGGGTATTATGAAGTAACAGTTAATGTTTGTAACGGCCGGCTATTGAACTCCGCACCTTCCTATTTTCCATTGACGGGGTGGGGAGGAGGTGCGACCATCGAACTGGTCCTCAGGTATGTATGCGCTCCCATAAATTCAAAGGTTGCCTATGACTGCTCTATACTGAGTTTTACATTCTATGAACAGTCAGTTCATAAATAAAGCTCGAGAGCTTTTCTAAGTTCACGACTCTCATTTGAATCGATGTCCCGACGACGCTCACTCACATATTCTCTTCGAATAGGCACAGTTGTAAGCTGCAGCCCCTGACAACACTTCGCCCACATCATACGATACAATACGTACCCAATTTCTACACAAACTACACAGTTTCCACGCGACACACCCGTATTGGCGTCATTCACACCGGACGCTGATTCACATATGGCGTTATCGTTGTGATGATATACAGTACGGTGTCACAAAACGTGCATTCACAAAATGATTCACACGAAACAGAAAGATAGTGAATACAAAACACCAGAGCAGTGATGAATCAGTCAACACGGTATCGAGTTCGCGTTACTTTACAAAATAAATCACCGATCTTCAGTTTGTGTCTTGTCAAATACTGTAGTTAACGTGTACGCAATGGACTAGTGGATAGTTAACAACCTCTGTATACTGTAAGGTAGGGTGGGGCAAGACCGACCTAGGAATTGAAAAGTTGAAGTTCGAATTTGTGTGTGGTCTATAAAATGTAATGAGTAGGAATGTTTTTTTTGTGTTTACAAGCTTATTATATTCTAATTTGGATTCACTATTCCTTGGATGGATAATGTACATACATTTTTTTATATTCATAAATGTTTGTTAAGATGACGTTAGTCTGCTCTTGCCCCTTGCATATGGGGCAAGTGCATATTGTGCTGTTATTACTCATATATTGCTTTACTATAAATAGGAGGCTAGTGCAATACAATCTTTTAAATGTGTTTCAGATTACTTGCTAACAGAAATCTATGAAGTGTAACCCGTTAACTTGCTACAAACTTTCAAATGAAGGAAAAATGAAAGACCATTGAACCAGAAAGAGCTTTAACTTATAATTGTTATAAAATCATATAAATAAGTGTAACTTATAATTGTTATAAAATCATATAAATACAAAAAATCAAAAAGTACAATAAATTGCCATAAAAATCATAGTCATAAAATTAAAAAATCCAAAACATTTTCACGGAAAAATAAATGTTTATCTTCGAAAATATAAAGTTAGAACGTTCTTAAGTTACCTTAAAAGAATGCTTACACCTTAAAAATCATATTAACATAAGTTAATTAACTTAAATGAAATTTAAACAAAAATTAAAAATAAAATTAATTTATTTTAATTTAAATTTCACAATTTTAAGTAAGTAAGGTTTATTATTAAATTAAAATAAATTACATATGTGAACTGTAAAAAGCATAAATTTAAAACCTTTTAAACTATTAATTAAAAAATAATAACAAACGATCAAAATTTCAAATAAAGTCAATTTACAAAAATTAAATTAAATTAAAATTTCTCTTTTTACAATTCACAAACATTCACTGCTTTACTAAATACATATTTATCGTATTTGCCAACTTTAACAATTTTTGGTGTTTCAAGTTTTTCTAAAATTTCACACAACATTATTGAACATGTATCACTTTCTTTTAAGCTAAATTCAAACGGATTTTTTAATTTTCTCAAACAAGTAACTTCAGCTTCTTCATCACATATTATTTCAGTAATACAACACACATATGTATAAATTTTCTTTTTCCCCGGAAATTTCGCCAGAACAAAATCCCCTTCGTGGATATCCAATAAGTTTACATCATTTTGTTTGTTGTTTTCTGACTGTTTTGGTTCCACAGATTTATTCTGATGTTCATTCGGGTCCATAATATTTTCTAAGTCATCATCTTCCGAGTCATTAAATTCTGAAAAACAATTTTCACTCTCATCATTTTTCCATGTTTCAGTATCGCTTTCGTCTGAACTACTAATCTCGGTTTTTTTAGATTTTTGTACTTTTCTCTTGCTTGATGATTTTAGTTGCTTTTTGGAAGCCTGAGGTTTATTTGTAATATTTTCTTCCATAATAATCTGTTCAACTTCTTTCTGTGTTATTACTTCAGCTCCTGTGCAAACTCGTTTCCGTTTCTGTTGACCTAAAGGCTTGTCCCGTTTAGTTGACTGCAATAGCAGCTCTTCAAAAGACGTCTTATAAGTTTGCGTATTTGCAACAGGCGTGCTGGGCATATTTAGTATCTGAGGCACATCATCTGAAATTTTACTACAGTTGCCTCCTTGACTGAATGTATTATTTTCAGCAAATGTTTCAACATCTACCGTAGCAGCTACTGGTTCAACTGGGAGGAAACTTTCAGCCTTGCTACTTTCCAATCGCTTCAAAGCTTGAGGATCAAATCTATCTTTTGGTATAACATTTTTCTGAAATGGGCAAATTCCAGCTTGACGAAACCACTGGCAAGTAATTCTGGTGTTGTTTCAGTACAGATTTCACCAATTAATTTTGAAAATATAGATTTGGGAATTTTAGTACCTACATTTCTTCTTTGCCATTCTACCAATTTAGCATCCCAACGTGACTTAAGCGATTTAAAAACAGATAGATCTAAGGGCTGCAACAAGTGGCTAGTGTGTGGTGGAAGTTTTAATATGGTAACATCATTATTCTTTGCAATTTGGATTACATCTAACCCAACATGTGTTGTATGACCATCATAAATAATCAAAACTGGGCGTTCCTCCCCAATTGACGTTAAAATACATTTCTGAAAGTAGTTTTTAAATACTGTACTTTCCATCCAGCACTTTTTTGTAGCTGCATACATGGTACGCGGATACTCAGTACCTGCTGGTGCAAGCCACTGATCCCACGTTTTTTCCTTTAAAAATAATTAATGGTGGTGCTTTGGCCCCACTTGCACTGCAACACATTACAACTGTGGTGTTGTCTTTGCCTGGGCCGCTAGTGGTGCGAGTTGCAGGAATTCCTCGTTGTCCTACAATTTTAGTCTTTGAAGGGTTCGAACAAAAGCTACTTTCATCCAGATTCCATATCTGACATGGTTTGTTTTCCAACTTCAGATCCTGTAATGTTTTTTCAAGTAAATCAAAATATTCATATATAACGAATGGATCTAAACATTTTTTTCTCGCACATTCCACAGTTTGTGGAGTTTTTATGGAAAGTTTGTGCCTACCTTTAAAGTTTAAAAACCAGTCCTCTCCAGGAACACCGTTTTTAAATTGCGTTTTAATATTACTGCATCTAACGTAGTCAGCAACAACATTCAATACCTCTCTCCTTGACAGGCCAAATCCCCATTTCTCCATAGTACGAATCCCATCAGCAAGGACTGTTTCTTCTTGCAAACGAATATCCGTTGGTCTGCCATAAGAATTACTTTTCTGCCCTCTTCTACCCTTAACATGATCGGCTAATGTATTTTTTGGAATGTTGTATGTTTTGCTGGCTCTGTATATTGTTAACTGACCTGGTTTTACTAATTCAATACCCATTTGTAACGTTTCTTGATTGTACGCACTGCCTCTATTACTTTTACGCACATATGTACGTACCATATTCACGTTCCTAGAAAGAGAAGAAAAGGAATGTGTAAGTTTCCTTCATTTCATTTTATGACTTGAGGTAAGTTCGCACTATAGACTACACTCGAGCCAAGTGTGTACTATAGGCTGCACTTCCCCCTCCTGATTGAACTGCACTAGCCCCAAAGGCAATATTTGATGGGGAAAGTACAGCCCATACAAAAATACATAATTTTAATGAAATATCCGTAAATTAAAAAGTAGTGTGTTAAAATTAACTGAAATGTAATACTACTCACCAAATATTAAATTTCAAACTTCAGTTTACCAACGTATTATTTGCAATTCACTTTTCTACTGTTAACTTGACTTTACAGGTTAGACAAAAGCATTTACGCGCCAACGACTCACAACTCGAAAAACGACTGAACTGTTGACGCAGCACGCAAGAACCGACTGGAAACCTAGTTACTATGAAACACAGTAGGTAGCAGCACACTACCGATCAGCGTTACAGTATTATAGCCAGAAGATGCACTTGCCCCACCCTACCTTACCTATATAGCTTCCTCGATCAAAAGCAAGAAGGACGACAGTCACCATCACAACATCAAAACAGTCGAATGAAGGATATTTTTACATCTTCTCTTTTCAATTTATATATACTGACGATGTCACATAAAATTGACAGATGTGTCTTCCAGAACATTTTATGATTGGTCACTCTACAACTGACACATTGTTGTTTGCGGACGATTAGGCTATTCTGTGGGACTCTGAAAACAGATTGCAGATGGGTATACATTTGTTAAATGGAATCTGCAAAGACTCTGGTTTGCAGATATCCACACTTAAAACGAAGGAGATAGCTTTTCGTGGAACTGATCTCGTACAGACAAAAATTGTTATAGATGGTACTGTCCTGGAACAAGTTAGCAATTTTTAATACCTGGGCTACAGCGTGTCTTATAATGCAATCAACGACCTTGTGAATAAGTTCAACCTTATGTGCGGGACCATTAGGCGAACCTTAAATCAGCAAGTAAAGGAACACGCCTAAAATTCTACAAGGTGATGGCCCTTCTCACACTTCTTTATGGGTCTGAGAATTGGAGTTTGACGAAAGGCCAGGCCAGTCGCATCCAACCGGCTGAAATGAGATTTCTCAGCCACGAGGCAGGGTATACTCTCCATGATCATAGAAGAAACACAGACATACGGCAGGAACTGAATATTATGAGTATACTCGACAGGACTCCCCAGTATCGGTTGAATTGGTGGGAACATCTTTGCCCAATAGGTGACTGCCGCATCACCAAACTATAAGCCGAGGGAACGGAGAGGTGTGGGACGTCCGAGGAAGGGCTGGAGTGACCAACTCTAATCTTCTGCCTGTTAACCAAACCAAACCATCCTTGGTTTAATCCATGATGATGATGATGATGAATATATATAAATTAATTTTCTTATTATAGCCTAAACCAATCTATTGGCCACACCTCACGGTAACCGGAAGAAAACATCACAAGAGACTAGCAAGTGGGTATAAAAACGAAATGACACGAGAACAAGGATAACTCAGAGGTAGTTCAGGAAAGTTCGAATAAGTTGGAAAAAAAATGAAAGCATATTATCCAAAAACAAACAAAAATACAGAAACGCCATGCTCCAAATCTATATAAAATTAAGTTAAAACACTATCTACGGTTTGTACACATATTTATAAACAAACAGAGCAGCAGCCGTAACGAGATCAAAGTTACCCTAGCTCGTACGTACACTGCAGACAAGCGTGCCGTCTGAATGTGATCTTCGAGTAGCTACTTCCGTTGCTGGTTTCTGTCAACAGTTCACTGTCCTCTCCGGTCCCCATGCGCGCGCGCGCATTCTGTCCTCCCCTACCATTGTTGCCAAGTTGCCCACACGGTGTAAACTGAAATTTAAATCCTATTTTAAACCATTTTAAAGACTTTTACAATCCCCTTTCATTACCGTAGGCTTTTAAGACATTTTAAAAATGTACTCCTCTTCTTCTTCTACTCTTCAAGGATTAGGTTATATAAACCCGTTCCGGCACTTATCTCATCCTCGGACGACCCACGTCTCTTCTACCAATGGCTATATAGTTCAGTGCCGCTTTCGACAATCGATCCTTTGGCATCCTTTGCAGATGATCCCGCCATTGTCTCCTGTAAATTGAAATAATTTCATTTATGTCCTTTACTTCGAGTTCTGCTCTGATATCTTCATTCCTTATTCTATCTTGCAATGTATAATTTAATGTATTTCGAAGAAACTGCATTTCAGCACTCTGAATCTTGGCGCATTCCTTTTTTGTCATGACCCACGCCTCACTCGCATAAATCAACGTGCGTATTGCAATTGTATTATAAAATTTAATCCTTGTGCTGTGTTTCGTTTTATTTGTGCTGGGTCCACATATTGTGGATACGGATTTGGCAATCCCGATGTGCCCTAGCTGGATTGTCACTTTGCTTCAACTTGTCTTGGGTGAGATCCCTTCCTTTAGTCTTTTCTGTCTAGTCTCTCTTGACTGCATCTTATTCTCTTCTGACCCCGACGCTATTAGAGTAATCGAGGGCTGGGTGTCTTCCCTTTTCAATTCTAATTTCTTAATTTTGGGTGGCTTAGGATCTTAGAGTGCTCACTGATGCTGATAGGTGAGCACTGGAAATACTAAGAAACGTTCAGGATCAGAATAAATGATACAAAGCCACCAAATCCAATCTCAGAAAGAGAAGGGTGAGGGCGAATCTCCTGTGCTCCAAAACAGGGGCCTTTCGGCTAACGTATGGTAACCCTGACAGAAGAGTATCTGGTCCTCATGGTAGGGGGTTACGCAACAGGCCAGTAACCTGTTCGGGTAAAATACTTGTAGTATCCAAAGCAGCCTCGGAGTAAGGTCTGGAAACTGTGGCAGTAGGACCCTGGCATTTTAAAAATATAATTAAATTAATAAAATAATTATTATTTTAATTATAATTATAATTAAATTAAATAAATTAGTCTAGTCATTTTGTGTGAGAACCATAAGGGTACAAGTTGTGATTTTTACACATCCACACTCTTCTCCTTCTTCTTCATCTTCCATCAGTGAATAAGCGAATCGCCAGTTCCGGTCGGAAAAGAAATACAACCACTTCACCAACGCTTCACAGGTCTTCCTACGCTTCTTTGTCCACTAGCCTTGCATTACCAAACTTCCTCATGCAACCTGGCGACCTGATGACGAGCGTTTGTCACATCTCATTAAGGCTACAATACTCGCTGCACAGTCGAGAGAAAACAACAGAATTCAATTGCAAAACATAATTCATACTAAATACCGGCATTAAACAAAAGCAGACAATTACGTTTTTATGCAAACAATAATAACGCACTACAGCCAACGGTTAAATTTAAATATGCTATTGCACACACCATATTTGGTAAATTAATCCCACCGCCAGAGTGCGCTGTCGTCATACATTATTCATACCACACGGTACTACCTGCAGAAGGGTGGTTGGCGCGGCTCTACGTATAATCCTGTCCTGCTACATTACGTAATAGGTGTTTACATTCACTGCATCACCCCAGCCGCTAATCATTTTGATTACCGTCATTAAAATCTGTGCACTATATACTAATCACATCATGTATTATTTTATTATTATTATTAATCCGGAAATACAATGTTTACACATTTTCCGGAACCAAAGATTACAGAAGTGATTGAATTCTGATCTTCCACTGCTGCTTGTTCATACAAAGATCTTCTTCAATTTCTCGTTCCCTCAATATAGTCTGAATTTCTTCTATCCAGGTGGTAGGTGGTCTTCCTCTTTTCCTTCTTCCTGGTGGGGTCCATTCCATAACTCTCCTTTGGCAATCTTTCCTGTGCCATTCTTTTCGTGTGTCCATACCATTGTAATTTTTTGTTTGGATAAATCCACAACAATTGAATTTTTCATTTTAATTCTGTCCTTAATGACTACATTTCTAATTTTCTCGTGTCTGGATACTCTTGCCGAACGTCTCCAAAAGTCCATCTCTGCTGTCATTAATTTTGTTCTTGTGTGTTTATTAGTAGTCCAAACCTCTGAGCCGTAAGTCATGATACTTCTAACAATGGTTTTAAATATGGGTTTTATTTTCAATACGTTAAAACGCTTTTTTAGCATACACTAACACACATATTATACATCTGTATATCTTCAACAGCCCCACGTGAGCCCTGGCCTCTAACGCCTCACGTCAATTCTTCGCTCGAGGCAGATCGAGTTAAAACTAAGTCGGCTCCTTCAAGAATGTATGCAATATTGACAGAATTAAATGAAATAAAGTTTTGTAACACTGGTTTTACCTGAAAGTAACTAAAACTACAAGTGACATAAAAGTTTACATAAAAGCGCAGATTTACGAGTATCGCCCTTTAATTTCGTTTCTTCAGAAAGCCACATATAGGCCTATATCGATAATGTTTCTAATACCGATGGTTTGGTTACAACACGTTCATATACTTTTTAAGTCTTTCAGAGCCTCTTCTTATTCCAATGCTTATTCTACAGCCCAAAGTGAGCCCTGGCTTCCAACACCAGTCTTCTCCAGTGTCTCCTATCCGTTGCCATCTCAGCGTAACCTCTCACATCCATTCTTCTGACATCTTCCAACACATTATCCAACCATCTTAACCTAGGTCGACCCCTCTTTTTACTTGTATATACCTGTGCCTTCAGGATTGTCTTGCATCATCCATCCTAAGTGACCCAGCCACTGTATTCGTTGGGCCTTTACGAATGTTACAATAGCTATCTATCTCCGTCTATATCCATTTAGCATTTTCCTTAACCGGGCCATAAACACATCGTACAAAACACACACATGCGCGGGCTAAAAATGTTGCACGTTTGTCCACTATAGCCTATAGCACACTCTGCCAGAAGATAACATTCGGAAGCCTTTCGAGGTAATACCGCGGTCCAACAGCAAAATGACGACGACACGGTGGACTTAAATCTGTAAGCTCACCTTACTAACAGTGCAAACTGATTGGTGCATACACAGAGTGCCGGGATACACAACATTACCTCAAAGGCCCCCGTCCGTCATCGTTTTGGTAAAGGCAGTAACACTAGCCACTAGGCCTACATATAAGAAGACGACATGTCATACCTTGTAGAGAATCCAGTTTTCAAGTACATGACAAAAACCTCCGTAATTCTCTAACCCCCTCACCCACAGACACAGAAACAGAGGCGTCATATATCATCAGTACTAATGTCCTGCAAGTGCTGTGTGGGATGCATGGTACTCATATTCTACTGTAGCCGCAGACTCACCTGTGAACAGAAAACAAAAGGCGTATATCAGTTCAATTGCGGTATCACTGAAAATACAAATGTTAAGACTGAATGGGGCTGAAGAATACATAAGACTGTAAGGGCGCTTTGTGTAGGGCGATTTCTGTAGAAGGTCGTTAGTTAGCACTATCTCCAGAAATTCTGAGATACAAAAGTAGCCTATATAGAGTATATACAAACTACATATGATTTATGATTTTATATAAATATTTGTTTATTTATGTAAGTTATCTGTAGTTCATTATACAGTAAGGAAACATAATTCATGTAACACACAGTAGAACCTTCGTAAACGGTGTGAGTGCGCGCGCTTGCGCGTTATATATTTGTTACTTCTGTGCCGAATGATTAAAATCGGCGCTTATACGGCATTTAACGAACACGCTAAAGAAAAATACCGTACTGTATTTAGCGGTGGCGTTCTCCCGTACTGTAATACGGTAATAATGCTGCGCCTGATTGGTGCTGCAACCTGGCGGTCGCCGCTGATCGCGAGTTCAAAAATGCCAGAATAAACGTTTCTAAGCCTGTCTGAATTGCTGGTTGAACCAAACACCACGCCTCGCTCTCCGACAGAGAGAAGTTTTTTAATTGTACCATCTACCACCTATGGCAGGATAGATTAAAACAGATCTGCGGGTCCCTCGCTTCACGTCGAGGAACAGCCCCAACCTGAACAAATGAACATCTAGACTCTCAACTTCATCTGCCGGAGGAGAACAGCGAGGACAGGCCACACCCACACTAAAATGCCGTAGACCAGAACACCAAACTTCACACCACGGAATAAATCAGGTGACACCAACCCAATATTACTTTTCACACAGGGGAATGTAACCCACTAGAACTCGTGGGCATATAGCTACACACCATACAATGACTTTAAACTTTACACCTTTTAATTGGGTCCCCGGTTAACGGGACAGAATAGTGCGCGGACTTGGGGGGGGGGGGAATCTTTTGTACATTTTGTAACACTGTTTATATTAAATGTAAGCCCAGAGGTTGGCATGAATCTGTGGCTGATTACCATTCCCATTCAGGCATGTAGATTTCTTTCTAGTTTTCAGTAAAAGGGTTACCTTAGTGCTAGTAATTCTAGCATTCATCATGTAATTTCACAGGTTAAAATTTAGTTTTCTATTGATTCATTAATTCACATATTTATATTTAGTTTGGGTCCTATAATGGATAGGAGTTTCTTTTGGTAGTTTCAGTCGGGTCCCCAGTTTAATCCTGTATAGGCGGATTTTCATGCAGACTTGAACATGCTCCTGGGACAGGTTTAGTTATGCACGATCTTGCCTAGGAACATGTCGGCCTTTGTGCCAAATTAATTCTTAAAGGTTATAAAGCATTATGACACATTACTGTTTTTAATATTTCACAAAATTTGTCATGCTTAAATTCTTAAATGCTTAAATTCTGTTTTTAATTTATTATGGTCACATGTATTTTGACTGAATTATAATTATATTTTCTCCAAGTCTAAGTGCTCAGTGTGGGAGCACTCTATAGTAGTATCAGGCATTATGCCAACCCCTGAATTTTTGTATGCCCTGGGGGCACTGGTGTTACACACATATATCTATGGGTTATTAGGTATTAAGACCTTGCAATAGGTGTTGTGTGCAATAATATTTATGAACTGTAAATTATGTACCTCCTGGGGTGAAAGAGGTGTGGCAAGATTTTAATGTTGAAATTTGTAATTGTCCTGTGATGTGGAACGGTGTATGTGTTGTATATTGTAGACAAATTTCTTTATGGGTCCATTATATGTATTGTATATTCATGTGTATTTCTGGGGGTTAAGTATATGACTAAGTGGGGAAAAGTAACCCCTATTGGAAAAGAAAATCTATATATTCATTTCATTTAAATTTTATATTTATTTTTCAAGCAAAAATATTTTAAAGGAGAATACAATGCTTTTGTTGGGAGATAGAGATTTAAAGTTTGTTTATAATAAAAATTTATTGGTTGTTAATTTTGTGAGTTTTAATTGCAAGTCCCGTCTCACTGGATCCAGCGCATTTTTAGCTTCTCTAGGCTTTTGGCCTAGTTTTAATTATCTTGTGGCCCCTCTTAAAAAAAAAAAATTTATAAGTCAATACAATACTTAAAGAGGGGTTACACTTCTACTAGTAATTTTGTACAAACCACTATGTTGTCTTTGGTATTGACAAGCGCTTTCGGCAGTCAAGCCATCTTCAGGTCATTTACCAACCTACTGACTGCCGAAAGCGCTCGCCAATACCAAAGACGACATAGTGGTTTGTATAAAATTACCAGGAGAAATATTTGAGACCACTGACACTCCAATACAACAATTAAAAAATATATTTGTTACTTCGTGTGCATCGTGAGGCCGCTGCTAAAGGGGCTGAAACATAACGGAGTTTTCTTCTTTATAAGATGAAAAAAGTCAGTTTGCATGAAACATAGTCTTACAGAGGCGACGCGATCTGAATACAAATGTGGCTACTTTGTGTTGGGTGGAACGGCGCGATAAAACTGAATGACCGCAGGCTACACGGATGAAGAAACCGCGGGGCACCAGATTACGGCGCGACCGTGTAAGGGGTAGTTTGGACAGGGGTGCAGCAGGCGTATATCCCCACACCTGCTGCTCGGTCACTTGCGCGTTGCTTTAACGAGACTTGACACCCTCGTCCTTCACTTGAAGTTACACAACCATCGATCCTTTTATACTTTATGATTCCATCTTATTATATTGTACGACGGTCTACTTGATCGTCGTATGGTACAGTGGAAACAAAATACAAGACGTCAATTAAGTCACTAATCACCAGCTTTAATTTTCACAGTTCCTCCTAATAACAGTTCGTAATTAACAACACAGTCTCTTACAACAAATCAAATAAAAATTGTTCACCCACAATAAAAACGTTAACTAATATAAAACACAACTGTATTAACACAATAATTCTTCACGTCGACAAACACTCAATCCGCACTAGCGGAAATCGTTCACGTTACTGAACTGACAACCCGGCAGCTATGGCTTTATATACGCCGCGCTGAGGCCCAGTACAGCTTTACCTCCTTAACTGCACGCCGGCGGCTTAGTGCGTAGTATCTCAAGTATTCCTGGAACTCACTAGAACCACCTACGTGAATGACGCAACACAAGCCACAGTGGACGGGGGGGGGGGGGGAGTGGAGAATGTTCTGAACTGTTCGGTACGCTTCTCGTAACAATATTCACACGTACCGTGTTACATGCATAGAACAAGTAAGAGATTTCATCTATCTTGGACGTCACATTACTTATGATCAAGATAGAGATATAGAAAATAAACTGACGAATTTCACAACAATGTGTGAAACGATTTGGAGAACGTTGGCAAATAAATGTAGTAAAGAAACACAAATAAAATTTTATAAAACAATGGCAATACCTACACTACTGTATGGTTCTGAAAATTGCGTCATAAAGAAAAGAAATGAACTTGCATGTATATTTCTTATTTTTCTGAAAACTAAACGTTTCGCGGATACTACGTTGAAGCATCGCAATAAGGATGCTAAAAGGATCGTAAAAGTATGGGGAAACTTTAAAAAAAAAATAAAAAAAACTATGAGTTTTAATCGAATGAATGTGTTATTGTTATTACCACAGTCCACTGTTCATTCAGCAACAGCAGCAGTCCATTCATTAACAAACACGCACAAGTCGACAGCAGAAACGGCGCCAGAGGTTATGGTGACAGCACACGGCAACATTCGTTCCTCCCCGCAGATACTATCTCGTACGGCCTTGAGTACACTCGCGTTATTTGTCCTTTGCGTTTTGCCAAATACAAATTAATTTTTTTCGCCCAGTGAATTACCTAAATTTAAAATGTAACCACATGCGAATGTTCTTGGCGCACGCACTTCACACGCAAGAGGTGGGCCGTTATATCTATAACAGGCATTTTGCGGAACGGATATAAGAGTGACTGAAAAATTTATATACCTGTCCCGATTCAACGATAACTGAAAAGTTGAAATACCCGTTCCGATTACTCGCGGACTCGCGGTTCCGAGTCGCGGGAGCCCCTACGCAACTAACGAATAAACGAGTAGGCTACTACGAGTACACGGGTACAAAGTCACTTTTTGGTGTTAAATACTTCATTCTGCGCACGTCCCGATTGCCATACAAGTACTAAACAAAGCAAAACAGCGAGGTTCAAAATATCTCTATGACAAAGAGACGAAGCTGTTTTTAATAAATGAAAAAAATTCATACTTAGGCCTATATTACATTTATTCTCGTATGTTGTGCAGATAGGCTATATAATACAGATTATAATAAGAAACTGTATATTATGCTAGTCACCAACTTAGTAAATTTTGAAAAAAGCGAATTATATTGTGTTATAACCTACAGGGTGGCTGATAGTTGATAGGCCACACAGTACTTTTTCTTAATATGATTCGGAGATGATTTTAACTTCACTGCACATCTCACGTAAATGATGAGATTGTTGCAACTCTTGTGGCTTGTCGTTATGTTTTTATTAAATGTTTCTGATGTTTTTTTTGACATTATTTGTTGTGCTATTACGTGCACTCTAAATTCCATTGCCTGAGTTTCGCAACTGATTTGTCTAACCAAAATGGAATCAATAATTTAATACTAAATCAATGTCAGTTTGTTTACTCCCAGTGAAAACATAAATTAGTATTCCCAACGGGAGATAGGCCTATAAATTCTCTTTTTTCTTATTTTCTTTTAAAACAGTAACAGCTTAATAAAGTCAGAGTATAAAGTAACACTGTTACCACTTTTAGTTTCAATTTATTTCTTATAACAAATTATATAATACAGGTATATGTATAATAGGTATATAATAACAGATATTTTTAATGTTATTTTTTGGTACGGTATCGTTCGTACCTGTTATTTTCAAATACTAGTTTAGCACACCTGTACTTCTGACCACTGTATACCGTTATACCGTATACTATACATCGTATGATGTTGCCTTTCTCTTCCTGCCAGAGTTCAGTAGGTATCTCGTACGTATAAGTACTTAATATGGTATTTCTAATTCACTTCTTAAACAATATACTTAAGACGGGTGGCATAAGATGGGTGTGGCAAGAAACTTCCTTCCAATAGTTAACACAAACTTAGCCTATGTCTCCCTATTACCTTCTAACATTGTTTCTCGCGACATCCTCCGACATCCAATTCCATCTCTCGTGGCTTTAACCTTTTACAAAACCAAAATGGTCTTTTCCACATGGTCATCGATTCTTCTCTATGTTCACCATAGCAGGAACCTCTGACAGCCTTTGTAACATTACAGGTAAAACTAATCGTCTCACAGTATTTACATTTTTTAGTATCGTACCTGGCATTCCTTCCTCAGTTAGCAATCCGCAGACTGGTTTGTAGCAGTTCTCCACACCGATCTTCTCTGTGCTTTCCCATTTCATCTCCTTATAGGAATTAAACATTACATCACCAATAATCTGTTTCATATATTGGAGTATCAGTCTTCCTCTTCTTGTTTTCCCTTTAATGTAACGTCCAATTATTGTTTTTATCAAATTCTCATGACAAATAATATATCCAATCAGTTCAACCCCCCGCTTCACAATACAGTATTTTGCCAAAAACGTCTTGTTTCTCCAACTCTAGTCAGAATCTCATTATTACTAACCTTGTCGATCCATCTTACTTTCAGTACCTACCTATAATACCAACTTACATCACCAATAATCTGTTTCATGTATTGGAGTCTCGATCTTCGTCTAACTCTTCTCCCCTCAATGTAACCTTGAATTATAGTTTTTATCAAATAATCGTGACGCATAATACGGCCAATAAGTTCAACCCCCCCCCGCTTCACAATATTTTGCCAAAAACGTCTTGTTTCTCCAACTCTATTCAGAATCTCATTATTACTAACCTTGTCGATCCATCTTACTTTCAGTACCTATAATACCAACTTACATCACCAATAATCTATTTCATGTATTGGAGTCTCGGTCTTCGTCTTACTCTTCTCCCCTCAATGAAACCGTCAATTATAGTTTTTATCAAATTCTCGTGGAGCATAATACGGCCAATATGTTCAACCCCCCGCTTCACAATATTTTGGCAAAAACTTCTTGTTTCTCCAACTTTATTCTCAGAATCTCATCATTGTTAACCTTGTCGATCCATCTTACTTTCAGTAACTTCCTATAGCACCACATTTGCAGTACTTCAAGTCTTCTCCTTTCCTCTGTTCCAACTGTCCACGTCTCCCATCCATATAGAGCTATGCTCCATATGTAAATCTTCAGGAACCTTTTTCTTGTTTCCAGGGTTATATCTTCAGAGGTCAATAATTTCCACTTACTGTTAAGTACAACTTTAACCTGTCTCATCTTATTCAAAATTTCTCTTTTACTTCCTCCGTACATCCTAATAGGTGAAATCTCTAACTTCCTATATCTCTCTTCCATTCGTTTCTGATATAATTAATACTAATAATAATCGTCCATAATATTAATTGTTAAAGTTATTATTAACACTTTCCGGGATATCAGGCCGTGGTCAGGAGTTAGAATTAGCAAACGTTTCAGCCACTCCATCGGTTACCATCTTCAGTGCTGGAAGGACTGAAAATACTGACAAGGGTCTCAGTCAGTAAAACCACACAGTACTGTGACTAAGGCTAAGGTTTGCTAATTATAACACTGGTCCACGGCCTGATAGCCTGGAAAGTGTTAATAATAACTATGACGCCGCCCGTGAAAGCTTAAGGCAACAATTAATTGCTAAGTAACAATAGTAAGTAATTGTAAGTAACGCTTAAGACAACAGCGTGCATGAGCACTGTTTCTCATGTTCTTTTGACTTATCTATCTATCTGGAATATATGATTCCATTTATTGCCACCAAAATTTCATACTATTTGTCTCAATTAAATGTCAAAGGTTAAATACGTTTTGTCCACATAATGAAAACGGGTTTTTGCGGCCAGCAGACTGAGCAATGATTAAATATGTTATCCTAAACACACCACCACAGTTTGTAAATTAATCCCGACGCTAGAGTGCGCTACACAGTCATGCATTATTCATACAGTGGCGCGGCTGTATACCTACGTATGTGTGTATGTATATATATATAATCTTCCCCCATTACGTTAGGGTTGCATTTTTCTCTGTCGCACCCCCCACGCTAATTACATTTAATTGCCGTCATTAAACCTCTGCCCTGCATATGAATCACATTTTGTTTGCTGTGTTTTTGGTATTTTGTTAATACAGTAGCCTACAGTCTGTCGTTTATCACGCTGTACGTCTGCATCGGAGAATTAAAATAAATATTACGTAACATGGAAGGTACATACTATACGTAATGCTTTTCCTGAGGTTTCCTCTCTGTCAATTTTTCAGCGTAAATGTTGAAAAACGTTGGCGACAAACAGCATTCGTGTCTAACGCGCCTTTCAATACCCATCCCTTCTGTTTCATCCTCATCCACTCATCCTTAGTTTCTGTTCTGTTCTGCAACTTTAGGCTGCTTTCACTCCAACCCAGTCCAGTCCCGTCACGTCCAGTCGCGTCAGACGCTCATAGATTCAACCGACTGGTTCGGTACTGTTTTAAAGCGAGACGCATTAAATTCTTTCATACCGAGTAAGTCCTGACCATGGTCCTGACGAATCCAGTCCAGGCCAGCCACGTCAGGACTGGCGTTGACTCAGCTCGTTGAATTTTCGTCAGTCCTCGCGCGTCTTGTAATCGCGCGAACACATATACATATGTGTACAATATATAATATGTAAACACGCTGCTGTTTTGTCTGACGTTCTGTTCTTGCAAAATGCCTGCCACATATACGGTGGATATTGAAATTTGGCTGGATTTGACTGGACTGACTCAGTATGAAAGAATTTAATGCGTCTCCCTTTAAAACAGTACTGAACCAGTCGGCTGAATCTAGGAGCGTCTGACGCGACTGGACGTGACGGGACTGGACTGGGTTGGTGCGAAAGCAGCCTAAGCCTTCTAGCCCTTCTGTCTTCACCACTATCTTTAACCTTACTAGGGTGTTCAAATTTTAGCAACACTTACGACGTTCGGGTCCAAAATGACCCATACGGGAAAAATTATTTTTTTCAACAAAAAAGTTTCTTGTTAGCCTATGCATATTTATGTTTTATACATTAGGCCTTAGTTATGATAATGAATGACCAAAATAATCACCTAACAATGCAGTATATCAGCATTTTTATCATATATGTTGCCTTGCACAGTTCATCATATTTTATTTTTATATATGTAAGTATATATTTATTTGTGTACTAAAACTAACATAATTCTGTATTTTTATTTGTTATGAATACAGTAAAGATTTCTAAGCACGAAACGAACACATTATTATATTCTGAAACAAAAAACTTTATTGATAATCTAGCTATTAAAATTCTGTTTATTGGAAATTTAAAAATCTGTATTATTAAAGAAATGTACATTATTTCCTGAACATAATTTTTATGAAATACTATTCTATACGACAAAGATTAAAGTCATTTCTAAATTATTATATAACACAGGCAAAAACAAAATGGAAAATCTTATATTTGTATGTTACGAGACTATCTGTCAGGTAAACTGTTTGTTACATAAACTTACACAATTTCACTGAAACATTTATTACATATATGGGTGAGGTGATTCTTGCAAGTAAACTTGTCACATTTTGAGCACTTCACAGAAGACTTATTGTCAGTTTTTGGGCACAACTGGCACCTCACTCTTTTTCTCTGCATTGTATCTGGATTCTTCATAATAGACTGAGTTGGTACTGCACGTTCACCTTGTACGCGTTCAACTTCATCTCTTGCAGCTTTTTCTCTTGGCATATACTGTCGTCTGTCAATGTTTTTTGATCAAAGATTCTCCAAGGTTTTCTAAAAATATTCTTCTCCGGTCATTGGATTTTGGCTTCTATTGAAGGTTGATGGAAGTAAATAAAACAAAAGAATTGACACCCGAAATATCAACTGTATTTGAAAAGACAACTATGGGCCAACGATTTGTTTTCCTTTTTCAAGTATAGTTTGCACACATCTTATCTAGAGTATCAACAGCCCCTTTAGGTTTGTTGTAATCTAAAATAAGCAGTGGTTTTTTATCATCATTACAACTTATTTTGTCATCGTGGTGTAAAGTACTCTGTAGTACAACACACTTATTCTTTTTTGGAAAGTAAGAGACCAGTGTAGTATCCCTCGTAAATGCAAACTTTGAGGTCAGTGCAGGTACATTTTTTGTTTCTAGAAGTGGGGGAGGAAGTGTAGGCTTATTTTTCTTGATAGTTCCTACCATTGTAATACCTCTTCTGAGAAGCGTTTGGCCTAATCCATACGATGTAAAAAAGTTGTCACAAGTAACATTGTGGCCTTTGAGACGAACTGTCAAATCCAGAACTACCCTAAGACCCTGGTTTTTCTCTGGTAGTGCACCTTGTGGCTTTCCTAAATATGGCTGGATATTCCAAACGTAACTAGTGGCATTATCACATACAACCCAAAACTTTATGCCATATTTAGCTGGTTTTTTAGGCATGTATTGACGGAAAGGGCATTTTCCTCTAAAACCAACTAACCTTTCATCCACTGTGACATATTCGGTAGGATTGAAATGTTTTGGCAAAATTTCAACCCATTTCTCCCACAGCTCTCTAATAGGTGCGAATTTATCACTAGCGCGCCTACTTGATCGAGTTTGACGAGCATCAAAACGGAAAATACGAGAAATAATTTTAAATCTTTCCAGTGACATTGTTGCCCGAAATATTGGCCTTCCTTTTGTTTCATCCCACAAACTCTCAGTTGACTCATTATGTGATTTATAAACACCTGCCAGTAACGAAAGTCCAATATAAGCGTCTAGTTCTGTTGAGTCAATTTTTTTCCAATTCTCCCCATAAATACGGTTGCCTTCTTCATTTGTTTGGGTCAGGATTATATTTTCAATTGGAGGGGGAAAAATACTTTGAATGCCGAATATTCATCAGTAACACGTGCAGTTGCATACCTGGTTGGTCCTGGCGTAAGTGTCATTACATCATGAGAAGGACGTCTTCCTATCTGGAGCTCAGGCTTGGTCTTCCACTGAATATCACCGTTTTTAGATAATAAAGTGTTATTTCCTGGTTCGTGATGTACTTCTTCATCTTCTGAATCTGAAGACACACATTCAGAAATATTATCTTCAATTTCTGAAGCAACTTCTCCTTCATCGGAGATTTCCGATAACACTTGTTCAACGTCCATCATTGTTCTTACAAAAGCCACTTCAGGTCAAACACAAGTATGGTAATAAAACCAAAGAGCACTAAAAATTAACCTCACTCACACTCTGCTCAAGGAGCACTGACTGACAGACGGAGAGGGAAAACCTTCTTGTCGGTGGGCAGGCACTGTTACTAAGTGGAGTAGGTGGGAGAGAATGTAGCAACCAGTGTGACCTTGTACTATGAGACTATGCATTGAATCATCAAACGAGACAAAGTAATGAAGCTTTTGAATCCAAAAGTACAGCTTATAATATTAATAAAATAATTACTTCACCTATGGGTCCAAAAGGACCCGAACAATTTTTTTGTATAAAAACGTGTCATAAAATTTTATAAGCGGTTTACAAAATTTATATTAGAGAATGATACTTATTTATAGGTATTTGACAAAGTCACAAAACGGAAAGTTGATCTAATAATTTTTTAACAAACAGCAGCGTAAAACAAAATCTTTTGGGTCAAAAAGGACCCGAACACCTCAGCAGGGTTAAGAATATTCAGTACAATATTCCAGTCAACTCGGTCGTTAGCTGTCTCCCTAATAACATTAAAGCTTTTACGGCCAGAGTCAACTTCAGTAAAATTAATGTCCGGGCTGTTGGGCAGTGGTCCTCTTGTTACAGATCCAGACGTTTCGACGGTAGATGCGGTCGTCATCTTCAACGGATTTTCTGTTCTGCTCGAGTCGTCAGTCGCTAGGGAAGCAGAACAGACAACTCACTGAAGACGACTGCCACAGCTGCAGTCGAAACGTCTGGTTTTATACCAAGAGGATCACGGCCCAACGGCACGGACAAACTACACTGAAGTTATATCTCCCTGTTCACTTCTAATGATCTTTCTCCCAATATCCTCAGGCATACAAATGCATCTCCCGTATGTTTAACCTTTTACAAAACCGAAATGTTTTTTTTTCTGCATTGAAGCATAAATTCAACTCTCCGTTCACTTCATCACCAACCCGGTGACTGCCTTTGTAACACGACAGGTAAAACTAACTGTCCTATAGTCTTCGCACTCTTTAGCATCGTATCTGATAACATTAATAGGCCTACTAATTTGATACTAATAATAATCGTCCATAATATTAATTTAAGAAAATGTTTGCAATTTTTTCCATTTTTTATTTGATATAAAAATTAATTTTATTTTTTGTTTGGTCCACTTTATAAATATAAATAATTAACATATCATCGTATCAAGGTATCAAGGACAGAATATTTATGTAAACCTTGATTTATGAGTGTAACATTTTAACAAATCAGTTGTTTTGTTTAAAACATAAGTGTGTTCTGAATAATAGTTCATAAACTATATATTAAATAAACTACAGTTATTGAAAAAAGTAGTTATTTTGACTTCATTACCACCATTCTTCTGTAATAATAAAATATTTTACGTGGGTTCCGTGGACCCATGTGTGCCTTAGGTGAAATATTTTTGATGTCTGGCAGTTACGGGTTAAAAATCGGTATGCAGAACCATACATGACTTCCATGTTTTAATTAAATATAAAATTATTTTTGATATGCACACTCAGAACGAAACTAAATATATTAGCATCCTTTTTGTAAAAACGCTGAGAAAGATAATCATAACACGAATTGTACATAGTTGTTAATATTTTAAAAATAAAGAGTTTATTTGATTAAATTGTATTTTATTTAAACAACCCGAAAGAAAACGAATACCCCCCAGCGTTTGTGATCTGTGAATTTCTGAAAACGAAAAATTATTTTGTTTACGTATTCGTGGTTACGATATTTTGTTTACATGGAACGATATCAATTGTTAATATTTTATTGATTTTTTTTTAAGTTTTCGGTCGAATAAATTTACAACATCAATACAAAAAATTACCCCTCCCCATTCAACTACCCTTTTCATTTATAGTTATATCATCTACCTTTCTACAGTGGATTATTATGACCTTCTTTTCAGGATACTTTGTTTACCAAAATTAAGTACTACACTTTTGTTAAAACGTAAAACGTTGCACGTAAACTACCCCACCCCCTTAACCGATCTTCACCAAAATCAATAGGCCTTGAGTCCTCTACAACTCGGGCACATATGGAAAAAATTATTCGATTCTGTTTCAATTTGCGGCAGTAATCGTTTGCCATAGAAAAAATTCTACATACAGACACTTTTCGGAAAATTACTTTTCTTCATGTTTTGAGGGTAGCACAATCAGAAACACGATTTTTTTTCGCCATCACCATACTTCCATTTCTTTATGGAACATGGAAGTAAAAAACAAATGGACATGATTCAGAGTGCTGAAATGCAGTTTCTTCGAAATACTTTAAATTATACATTGCAAGACAGAATAAGGAATGAGGATATCAGAGCAGAACTCGAAGTAAAACGCATAAATGAAATTATTTAAATTTACATAAGACAATGGTGGGATCATCTGCAAACGATGACAGAGGATCGTTTGCCGAAAGCGGTACTGAACTATAATGCCATTGGTAGAAGAGACGTGGGTCGCCCGAGAATGAGATGGGCGCCGGAACAGGTTTATATAACCTAATCCTTGAAGAGGAGAAGGATGGTCGTAATGTAGGAAGGCCCAGTAAACAATGTTGTGAATATTAATTTACCTCAAAATAATAGTAAATATTTTAAATTCACAACGTACATGAGGCTTCTGAACCTTGTGTTTACACTTTCACCAGAATGGATGAAGAAGATTTTTCATACAAAACACGGTGCTCGCTTGCACAGTTTGCGATCGATTGCAAAACAGTTGCAAGCCATGCAACTGCTTGTACAACTTTTAGTTTCACGCATCCGTTGTGGGGCATTGATTCAAATGTAGCCTATCTCACACTATACAACCGATCCCACGCAAATCGCCTGCGCGCGCATTCTTAGATAACTAAGAAATTTCATGACATGGGTCCGACACAACATATACAATTTTTTACAAACCGCCAATATCTCAAAAACGAAAAGGGTGATTCTAGTGAAACAAAACATAATATTTGTAATTTTTTTTAAATTTCACACGCTGACACCATATAGCTATCTCTTATACAAAAAAAGCCGATCGCATGTTAAAAATTTCACTACATGCAAATTAACAAAAATTTCATGACGTGGGACTCTTTCAAATCTCTGTTCTTGAAACTTATTAAAGTTATTGGTTCAAATTTATGTCTAAAACCATCCTCAAACTTCAAGGAACAAGGTGGTAAAAGAAATTATTTATCGGATCAGTAGTTTCCGAGGTTAGCCCAGACAACGATACAAACAAATTTTACATCTTTATAACAGTAGTATAGACGCCATCTTTACTATGCAACTGATTGCACAGCAGTTGCAGCCTATTTTTACTATCCTGCAACTAGTTTCATGTAGGCTTGAAATCAGTTGCAAGCAATCAGTTCCGTAATGTAACAGAGGCCTCAGTCTCCGATTTGCCAACAAATCATTTCCAGAAGTCGAAAAGGGTCCAGATAATGTACGGGAGACAAATGTGTACGAACGCGAAAAACAATGCGAGTCAAAACGAAACACAATTATAATTACACGCGTAATTTCTTTGTCGATTAGGCGGTCGCCATTCATTACGAAACATGCAACGACTTACACCAGCCCATGCAATGGCGACAATACACGCCAGAAACTTCCTCCTGGCCGGCAGATCATAATCACCGAATTCGGTGACCTTGGGCACGACATTCATTTCTCATTTGCGTTTCGTCCAATCGTTTTTACAGAGCAAATTATTGTATTTTAAATTGTAAACACGGAATGTCCTTGTCGCATGACTGAGTAACTGACATCCTCACCCCGCACATACACGCAAACAAACAGGCTAACATTGAAAATATCTGTAACGTTAATTTTTTTTTAATCTTCTCCTTTATCTTTCCCTTCTTATTCTATTCTTCCTTCTTCTTCTTTTTCATTTTCTCCTTTTCTTAGTATTTTCCTCTTCCTATTCTCTCATTTACCCAGCTTATTAATTACCTTTCTCATTATCCTGCCCAGTTGGCAGGCGTATTAGGCGTGTTCCTATTCCCTCGATCTCCTCTTTATCCTCCTGCACAGACTATTTTTTGCATTTTTTACTTTTCCTTCCACCCTTTTTCTTCTTCTGCTTCACCATTTCACATTTCTTCTTCTCCTCCTACTTCCTGTTAGACCCCAAAGGCTACCGCTTCCTACCGCTTTCCGGATGACCTATCATTGTTACGAGGTTTAAACAAACCGTGAACGCAACCTTCTTTATACAGTGCAAAATTATCTTTATTCACCTCTATTCAGAATCTCCTTCACATATGCTTGGGAGTTTATGCGTCCGTACAGTCGTGCGCGCTAGAGCAGTTTCATCTCAACAGTTACCAAAATATAATACAAATTCTCCAATCTTGCAATCTTTTCTTCTTCTTCTTCTTCTTCTTCTTCTTCTTCTTCTTCTTCTTCTTCTTCTTCTTTTTTCTTCTTCCTCTTCTTCTTCTTATTATTATTATGGGGAAACTAGACAGACAAAATGCATTTTCTATAAACAGGAATTAAACGAATTGCAAGTTTTTCACCTGCGATAGATGGAAAGAGGAGAGGCAGCAAACCCCGGAAAATATAGTGGGGCAGATATCACCCGAAAATATCATCGGAATAATACTGGAGAGCGAACACCACTGGGATCAGGCAGCAGCCTACATAGAGAACGTACTAAGGCAAAATAAGAAAGCCAAAAATGATCTTGCTAGGGCCGCTGCCAGAATAGCAGAAAACAGGTAACGTGAACCCGCTGAAGTTTTAAAACAGATGAACGTCCACAGGACGAAGTACAAGTGGCACCGCCTTGAAGTATTGCGAAAGCTGTGTCCCAAGGTGGATTCATGCCGTGGACAATAGGGTTTTTTAGAGTTTGTGGTTTTGGTGGGTGCGAGTCCCACACACAGTAGGAGTGCGGACCCTCCTGCGGCGAACATTAGTTTTCCACGGTCTCCCTCGTAATATTATTATTATTGTTATTGTTATTATTATCACTCCGATGGCGCTACAGACCATGTGAGATCGTAACGGACATAAGAGGGATACGAGGGTGCGATTTCCTGCAGGAGACTAATCAAACAAATGATATACTGTGCCCCACGACGCAGAAGGAGTATATGAAGTCCACGCAGAAGAAGGAACGAAGTGTAAAGTCGGAACAGGCAAACTATTGCCTAATCCTCGAAGTGCAGACAACGAGTTTTTTTAATCATATCTCAATACTGTCTGGCCGCGATTGGAATGCGCGGCTTGGCGTCCCCACCACTAGACCGGCAGATGCATTGTTACTACTTAGTACATTCCCCTACTTTACCTACCCTGCGCACTCCAATCGCGGCCAGACAATACGCCTGGTTGCACAGTCGAATGCCTATACGGGGCGGCGGTAGGCCTACTGGGAAACAGACTTGCAGACTATTCCATTAATCAACCACGAGCCTCAACACATAATTACGTTTTTACGCAAATACATACTACAGACTATGGGATATAGACCAGAGGCTACAAAATCTAAAACGATGGCATTACAGAGGAGGTATCCTACAAGAACTAAGATAGTCGTGAATAATCAGATTTTGGATCAGGTTAGGCATTTTAATTACCTGGGTTGTAATATCTCATATGGAACTGATATTGATTGGCATAGTAAGCTAACAAAATTTAGACATATCTGTGGAACCATTCATAGGTACCTGAAAAATAAAACTGAGGTTGTCCCCACATTCCTGTATGCTAGTGAGACATGAACTCTTGGTAAAAGGGACGTGCAGAGGATTCAGGCAGCCGAAATTAATTTTCTAAGAGGCACGCAAGGTTGTTCTCTCTTGGATCGGAGAAGGAACGAGGACATTAGACGCGATTTAAACATAGTATCATTGCACCAGAAGACTGAAGACCACAGGAGATGAACAATTGAATCGCATACCTGATATCCGTCAACCTGTGGCTGCCTTGGGTTATCACCCTACTAGGAAGAGAGATGTCGGTAGACCGAGGAGGATATGGGTTCCGGAACACGTCTAAGGTCTAGTCCTTGGAGTAGTGATGATGATGATGATGATGATGATGACGACGACGATGACACAAATACATTACTTTTGCGGCCAACAGACAGAGCAACGGTAAAATATGTTATTCCAAACGCACCAAATTAATCCCAACAACGCCAGAGTGCGCTGTAGTCATACGTTATTCATAACACACGCAGAACGTGTACAAGGGTGTCGCACCGGCTCAATGTGTGTGTATAATCCTCCCCTACCGTTTTACCTACTATGGGTTTCATTTTCACTGCATTACCTCCAGCCTCTAATCATATTTAATTACCGCCATTAAAATCTGCGTCACTTTGTATATTAACAACAACGCGTTGTGTCACTTTAATACCTTAAAACGCTTACATAGAACATAAAAGCCTATATACAAACCCTCTGTTGTATATCTGTATGTGCGGTGTTAAACTAGCAGTATTGACATTGCACATGCGTGGGACACGCAGGCCTGTATATCGGACCGTGTGCGTTTTGACCGTTGATGCAGGTCAAGCTTTGCTGAAGGAACAGTCGGCGCAGAGGCGAATCCTCAGACCAAGCAACGCAAGCAACGCTTGCCCAAATAAAATCAGGAAAAAGTAAATAAATTATTACGTACCAACATTATTGTTGTCACCAAAATCTGTTTCACATGCCTTCTTGTCTCTCATCTTTTAAAAATCGACTGTAGACTACAAGATCTGTGGGTAGGCAGTGGAAGAGATGGCTGCAGTGAAGACGGAACAGGCTGAAAGCCTACACTGTGAAGTGACGACGACGACGATCACTGGATTAACCAGTAAGGCTGTCAAAAAGGAACTGGACACTGATAGTAGGCAAACAAGATCCACAAAAACAGACAAAACTGGAGTGAACGTATTGCCACAATGGTTTGTACTGACTACTAGAGGTGGGCCGATATAGCAGGTATTTTGGAACGATTATTTTTGTCGAAACGAATATAACAGTGACTGAAAAGTTGAAATACATGTTCCGATTCAACGATAACTGAAAAGTCGAAATACCCGTTCCGATTACTCGCGGTTCCGAGTCGCAGCCCCCCCCCCCCCCACGCAACTAACGAATAAACGAGTACTACGAGTACAAAGTCACAGTCAAGTATTGGTGCTGAATACTTGATTCTGCGCATGTGCCAATTGCCATACAAGTACGAAACGAAGCAAAACAGCGACGTTCACAATATCGCTATGCCAAAGAGACGAAGCTGTTTTTAATAAATGAAAAAATTCATACTGATGTTACAGTTATTCTCATGCGTTATGCAGATATAAAATACAGATTATAGTAACAAATTATATATTATACTAGTCACCAACTTAGTAAATTTTGAAAAAGGGAATTATATTGTGTTATAACCTACAGAGTACAGAGTGGCTGATAGGCCATATAGTACTTTTTGTTAATGTGATTTCGGAGATGATTGTTGTTTGAAAAATTGGTTTTATTCTCATTCACTCTTGTGGTTTACTGTTATGTTTTTATTACACGTTTCTGATGTTTTTTTGACATTATTTGTTGTGGTATTACGTCCACACTAAATTTCATTGCCTGAGTTTCGCAACTGATTTGTCTAACCAAAATGGAATCAATAATTTAAAAATCATAGTAGACTATAATATTAAATTCTTAGTAATAATGTAAATTATATTTAACAATATATTATAATTTATAGGCCTAATATAACATTATGACAGTTTGTTTACTGCACGCGAAAACTTAAATTAGTGTTCCCAACGGGGATAGGCCTATAAATTCTCTTGTTTCTTACTTTCTTTTAAACAGTAACAGTTTAATAAAGTCACAGTGTAAAGTAACACTGTTAATACTTTTGGTTTCAATTTATTCCTTCTAACAAATTACATAATACAGGTATAGGCTATGTATAATAGGTATATAATAACAAGTATTTGTACGCGTTATTTTTCTGGAACGGTTCCGTTCGTACCTGTTATTTTCAAATACTAGTTTAGCATACCTCTACAGACTACATTCCAAAATAACAATAAACTATACGGATCGGTTAGGCATAGATAGATGTCTTGGCAGGGCGAGGAGGCGTTGAGTACCGTAACAGACACGCCCTGTGTGTGTGTGTTCAGTTTGCAGAATTTCGTGCTCTCCTTTCAATCTGTTTACACACATTTATAAACCAGCCACGACTCTGCCTGTGAGCGACAACATTACACTGCATTGTATTAAATGAATCGACGCTTCTGTGTTGACCGCAGCAGTAGCACAAATAATGTCGAAATCACATTTCCGGCGATGCGTTTTATTTTTTTATTTTTTATCAGTTTGACGGGTTATGAAACTGCCACGTCTGCTCTCTGACATCTGCTGTTATCGGCAATGAATCACACGTTTCTTCCTGCGACGTGACACTTTCCAATATTGACACAAGAAAATATACTTTCCAGTAAATGTTTACAGTACAGATGAGGGGGGGGACCCAAGACGCATTAGGCGACGACAGAATGTATGGCACGTTTCATACGCCGTACCACACAATAGCAAACAGGGCGTGTAAAACGTAGCAGACGCAGAGCCGCGACGCGTTAGTCAATAAACTGTTGCTATCGATTGCCCTCATCGATATATCGGATTGGACTTTTGTGTACGATATAGCCTATGACAAGTTAGCAGTCCGCTGAAGTGCAAAGTTTACAACCAGATTTGACAAAATACATGTTCAACTTACAGCCGTAAGGAAAGACACTAAGATAAAATTCTATAAAGTAATGGCAACACCTGATTTAACTTATGGGTAGCAGAATAAGGGAAGGACAAATAAAATGGAGACAGTATATCGAGAGAATAGAAACTATGAGACTCCCTAAACAAGTAATAAGATACAGACCTCAAGGAACATCAAGGGAGAGATGGCTTCATTGAAGGAGGAACAGGCTATAAACCTACATCTTGACGTGAAGAACAAGAAGAAGGAGACTCACAGCCGCAAAAAATATATAAACTTGGTAAAAGCAGGATCAATATGGTACTCAACGGTAATAGCTTAAAATGAAGATGATTGGTATTTGGATTTTGTAAGGATGCCAGACGATGGGTTATCGGCCATACTCTTTATTATTGTGCTATACTATGCCATTAAAGATATAGATCAACGAAGATCGATATTAAATAAAACAAACCAAATATGTGCTTATGCTGATGATGTTGTGATAATAGCCAGACAACACAACGGCTAGTTGAGGTATCTGTCGGAGCTGAATCAGAAATCCTCTGAAATGGGGCTCAATGTCAATACCACCAAAACTAAATACATGTAAATGTCTGGATCACAAACGAGAAGAAATCTACATAATTTATGCTGAAAGGATAATTCACTTGATGCGGTTAATAAGTTCAAAGTACCTGAGTAACAAGATATAAGTTAATAAGAAACAGGCTAACATTGAAAATATCTGGAACGTTAAATTTTTTGTAATCTTCTCCTTTATCTTTCCCTTCTTCTTCTTTTTCATTTTCTCCTTTTCTTAGTATTTTCCTCTTCCTATTCTCTCATTTACCTAGCTTATTATTACCTTTCTCATTATCCTGCCCCCTTGTTTGCTTCTTCCTATTCCCTCGATCTCCTCTTTATCCTCCTGCACAGTCTATTTTTTGCATTTTTACTTTTCCTTCCACCCTTTTTCTTCTTCTGCTTCTCCATTTCACATTTCTTCTTATCCTCCTACTTCCTGTTAGACCCCAAAGGCTACCACTTCCTACCGCTTTCCGGATGACCTATCATTGTTACGAGGTTTAAACAAACCGTGAACGCAACCTTCTTTATACAGTGTAAAATTATCTTTATTCGCCTCTATTCAGAATCTCTCCTTCACATATGCTTGGGAGTTTATGCGTCCGTACAGTCGTGCGCGCTAGAGCAGTTTCATCTCAACAGTTACCAAAATATAATACAAGTTCTCCAATCTTGCAATCTTTTCTTCTTCTTCTTCTTTCTTCTTCTTCTTATTATTATTATGGGGAAACTAGACAGACAAAATGCATTTTCTGTAAACAGGAATTAAACGAATTGCACGTTTTTCACCTGTGATAGATGGAAAGAGGAGAGGCAAACCCCGGAAAATATAGTGGGGCAGATATCACCCCGAAAATATCATCGGAATAATACTGGCGAGCGAACACCACTGGGATCAGGCAGCAGCCTACATAGAGAACGTACTAAGGCAAAATAAGAAAGCCAAAAATGATCTTGGTAGGGCCGCTGACAGAATAGCAGAAAACGTAACATGACAGATAATGAAGGGTCCATAATCACAAAAATACATGACAGGATACAAATACGAAATAGGGCATACTATGCCAATAGCAGACTATTGAGAAGCAAACTCATTAGTCGCAACACAAAAAATATATATACATACGACGCTTATCAGACCGGTTGTTACTTATGGAGGCGAGATATGGACATTGACAAAAAAGAACAAGAAACACTAAGAAGGTTTGAAAGAAACGTTGTAAGACGTGTTTAGGGCCACGTTAAAGAAGATGATGAATGGAGAATAAGGAATTACCAAGAGATCGATGAGCTACTGAAGCATGAGGACACTGTAAGATTCGTAACGGCTCAATGAATACAACGGTTACGTCACCTAGAGCGGATGGATGATCAACGTGTGCTTAAGAAAATACTTATGGCGAAAGTTTATAAAAGCAGAAAGAGGGAACGACCTACGATAAGATGGTTGGATGATGTACTGGAATATCTAAGAAGAACGGATGTGAGGGGTTACAGTGAAATGGCAATGGATAGGAGGCGCCGGAGAAGATTGGTGTTGGAAGCCACGGCTCACGTTGGGCTGTAGTGCTAAAGAAGAAGTCTTTGAATTCAATAATGCATAAAGTAACAATTTTTACTTCAATGTTCCATAAGGAAATGGAAGTACGGTGATGGCGAAAAAAATCGTGTTTGAGATAACGGCTGATTCTGATTGTAGGCCTACTACCGTCAAAACATGAAGAAAAGTCATTTTTCGAAAAGGGTCTGCGTGTGTATCTGTCTGTGTGTCTATGTGTAGAATTTTTTCTATGGCAAACGATAACAGCCGCAAAGTCAAACAGAATCAAATAATTTTTGCATACACTCCTGAATTGTAGAGGACTCAAGGCCTATTGATTTTGGTGAAGATCGGATAAGGGGAAGTGTAGCCACCATTTTGTAACCTATCTGTATCGAAGCCACCATCTTATGAACTTTCAATATAATGGCCGACGCCTAAAAGGACGCTAAACCAACAACTCTTTCCAATTACAGTTTAATCGTGAATGTTTATTTTGTATGGTCTTGATTTAGCCTAAGCTGTAATTTGAAAGCTATTTGAAAGTTCTATTAATGTCACACAATAACGTATTAAAGTGCTTGAATGTTCTGTTTGGTTACTCAGTTATACAGACGAATTGTTAGTGTCCAAGTGTTGGTTTTTCCATGCAGTGAAAGGTATCTCAAATGAATGTGTTTTAAAATTAATGTTATTCTCTACCTGCTACATATTCTTCGGAATATCATTTAGTTATATGTTTCTCACTACACTTTCCGTTGTACGTGGTTAATTTTATTTGTTTTGTCAATTATTTCCTTAGTATGTTGTTAATTATATCTTTCTTGAAAACTATTTTCTGTTAACTTTTCAAACACGATTATCATTACACATAACTGTTCATCTGTATTTTGAACTACTAGATTGACAGTAATTAATAATTATTTATTCATTAATAATTAATAATTATTTCTTTCACTAATACACGGCACTCTTCCGCTTCGATGTTCTTTGGTCAAACGCTTAAACAAGGGCGAGTTGGCGTCCTTTCTAGAATATCTTATCGTTTAAAAAAAAACACCTCCTCTTCTCATTTTGCCCTGGTTTTATATTAGGTATTATGTTTTCACAGTGATAAAAAATATTAAAAACTTCAAGTATATGGATGTAACAATAACATCGGATGGTGACAGCAACCAAGAAATAAAAGTAAGAATAGGACAAGCTAAGACAGCAACAAAACAATTAAACAGTCTGCTTTGGAGTCCACGAATGTCATAAAAACAATATAATCAGAATATATAAAACTATAGTCGAAAGTATAGGCCTATATGGAGCAGAACTGTTGCAAATTAATAAAAGAAATAAATCCATAATAAGAGCTATGGAGATGGATTAGGCCTACTGGCGGAGGTGCTGTAGACTAACAAGACTAGATAGAGTGAGGAATGTAGAGATAAGACGAGCGATGAGAATCAACCTTGACATTATAGAAACAATAGAGGCAAGAAGACTGAATTGGTTTGGACACCTAACTAAAAAGAATGTCGGATGAGAGATGGCCAATGAAGGTATGGGAATGGACTCCACCCTCTAGAATAAAAAAGAAAGACCTAAACATTCATGGAAAATGGACGTCGAAGATGCAATGAATGCAAGAGGACTTACAGAACAGGACTGTTTAAACCGGCGTGAGTGGAAGCTAGGGCGCAAGAGGCGGCGCCAGCCGTAATTAAATCGCAAAAAAAAAATGTTTTCACATTCTTATTTTCGTCTGTAAAATGGCTTCTTCTTATCTTCACACTACACTTTCATTACAGTTACTTTTATATTATTCACATTTTGTTACCACTTTACTCTCATTTACAATTTATAAGATTTATTATACAGGGTAAGTCAAAAAGTAAAGGCAAATTTTATTTTCCCTGCTGCAATGGATGGCAGCACTGACTACTGAACAATGACATATCATAACCTCAGTTTTTTTGTTCTTTAGCTGTGTTGTTTCAGTGCTCAGCTCCATCCGTAGTGATTTCAGGGCATTTTATTACGAGTTCCCCGTTGTCCGTGTGCACCAAGGAAGAAATGAGGGGAGTGGTACGTTTTCGGCACTCTGAAGGGACTAAACCTGCGGAGATTATTCGCAGAATGCACCAGCAGTACGGTGAGAGCTGTCTACTGAACACAAAATTTATGAGTGGATAAATCGCTTTAAAAATGGTCGTGTATCTATCTGCGATGAAGAGCGTTCAGGTAGGCCATCCACTTCGAAGACGGACAAGAACATCGAGACAGTTGAGCGAATGATTCAATGATGATCGTCGTGTCAAAATTGATGATATTGCGCATGCGTTGAACATTAGCCACGGTTCAGCAGTTGCAATCATCCACGAATCACTAAATTATCGCAAAGTGTGTGCTCGTTGGGTACCACATCGACTGACAGACCAGCACAAACAGAAACGTTTGGAAATTTCGAAATCACATTTAAGGCGTTCAGAAGAGGAAGGAGAAGAGTTTCTCAGTCGCATAGTAACCGTTGATGAGACGTGGGTCCACCACTTCGAACCACAGAGTAAGCGGCAGAGTATGGTGTGGAAACATCCATCCTCGCCTACAGCAAAAAAGTTCAAAAGACAAGTTTCTGCAGGAAAGTTGATGATGACAGTGTTTTGGGATATGAAAGGTCTACTTCTAATTCATTACACTCCTAAAGGTCAAACAGTGAATAGTGACAGATACTGTGAGCTACTGCGAGATCTGAAACCCAAAATCAAAACAAGGAGGCGAGGAAAACTTTCAAAAGGTGTGCTTTTGCTTCAGGACAATGCCCGTCCTCATACTGCGGGGAAAACGATCCAGTGCATTCAAGATCTTGGTTTTGAGCTGCTGGAGCATCCGCCGTACAGTCCTGACCTAGCTCCAAGTGATTTTCACCTTTTTGGTCCGATGAAGGAGCACCTGCGTGAATCCAAGTTTTCGTCGGATGACGAGGTTGTGGAGGCGGTGCGCGAGTGGCTGTGCACGATGCCACAAATCTTCTTCCAGGACGGAATTACGAAGCTAGTCAAGAGATGGACCAAGTGCATAGAAGCTGAGGGAGATTATGTAGAGAAATGATGTTACTTGTCATCTTGTTTTCACAATAAAAAGTTCCTTTTTAAAAATTTGCCTTTACTTTTTGATTTACCCTCGTAGTACTTGGTTCTTATACTATGCTTGTGATACCTTGATTAGGTCTACATATGGTTATAATTTCTGTTTCTTACAAACTACTTCAACATTTTATACGTTACGATTAATAGAGTTTTGCTTATTTGTATTATTACATACATAATTTTAGGTTAATTATTTCCGGATTTTTACACTGGTTAACATTACGTTAATGTTTTTACTTTAATCTCTTAGGGTAAAGTACCCATATTTCGGATACCATAAGGACTCTTATTATTTAACACTCAAAAAGTTAGTAAAATGACATATAATTTTACCGAAGTATAGTTTGGCATGTATACTAAACAACCCTTTGTGTACTTGTGTAAAAAGTAGTAAATTCTTATGCACAAAAATAAATAACGAAAGTATTACAAAAATAATGCACTAGTTAAGGGTTTCCCTATTTCGGATAGCGTGGTTCGTAATTTCGGATAGGGTATTTTAGTACTCTAAAAACCAAAATTTTTAATGTGATAATTAATCTTTATTTATCTGTATATGTTTTTATAAGCTTCACATTATTTAGTTTACGTTTATTTGCCAATAGGCCTAACTTTTTTCGGAGAATTTTTAAAAAGCATGTTAGAGTAAGCGTTAGAAGCAGATGGGTTTTTTAGAGCGTTTTAATCACAATCGCTGATATTGGGGCTATTGTTAAATTCTAATTTTCTTTTGCAAGAATTATGTGTCTTGACTGATCCACTTGTGTTTGTTTTTTGGTTGAAACATTCGAGTGATTTTTTATATGGTGTTAATGTAAGAATAACAGCTTTACCACATCGTCTGCCACTTGTTGACGGTCCGGGTAATTCAGGTCGGAGACGCAGTCGTGTAGACACAGTCTCGTTTGTCACGAGACTCGGGTCCAGGAAGTCGGGGGCAGTTGCAGATTTTTGGTGACTTCCTTCATCAGATGTTTGACTTGTTTCTGCTTCTGGTATAAAGTCAGATTTCGAAAAAAACATCTGGATTGTACGGAATGACTCCGCACTTTTTAAAACCATTGGTAGGAGTGATTGTCTAACCACAAATCGATAGCTTGAGAATATTATTTTTCTTCTATAGACGAAGACAGTCTTCTATAGACGTTACCACTGTTTACATCAAAGTAGATTTGGGAACATTAAACGTTTCTGATGCCTTCAAATATCCCATTTTTAATTGCTTCTACAGGGAATAACTGGACTCTTTTGACCAGGTTTTTAGTTTTTTCTCGCTCATCCGGAATAAAGTATAAAATAATATTAAAACTCTGTAAAGGTTCCTAATTACGGACGGTCGAAAATAGGAACCCCATTAGTATCCGAAATTGGGCAACCTGACTCTTTCAGTAAAGATGGCGATAATAAAATAAAACTACTCTTTTCAAATAAACAAAACCTACACCGAAATGTAGGCTACACTGTTAACATTATATTGAGTAAGTGAGAAGAATTTAGAATCTCACCTTTACGCACCAGAACTTATGTTCTGCACACCAAATATTACACCAGTTGACAACTGAACACAAAAACAATTCCTAGAATTCAACTATTAATCCGACGCTGACGAACTACACAACACAGTGCTAGTTAGGCGGGAAGGTCAGTTTCGCATACTCTCCGCCAGTGTACACAGATAACTTTGTCTGTTATGACCATTTCCGAAATTAGGAAACCATCGGAAAATAGGGAACCTTACCCTACTATACTTTCTAATTATACTACAAGTTGACATTTCAACCAATTCACCATGGCTGAAATCCATGCCTTCCTTTCTAACTTAACTTTTTTACAAACTACAATTTTCAACAAGCGTTAATTAATGTAACAATTAACAGCAGTACAACATTCTTTATTTCCTAACAGCAGAAAGTTAGCTATTGTTTATATGCACCATGACAATAAAAATGCAGAATGCGGTAACAACCCTATTACAATCTACTAGGCACATCACCTCACATGTTTGCCTTACAACACAGTATATTTGCTCTACTACAGTGGTTCCCAAAGTGGGGTGCGCAGACACTTTTAAGAAAAATTAGAATGTACCGTAATTTTCTCCGATTTGTTATGCTCTAAAATCTTAATTTTAGAATCTTAAAATAATTAGTAGAAGATTCCAGTACTTGCTTTGAGTTCAAACTAATTGTAATTGTAAAAGTAATTTCAAACTAATAGCTTTAATAATGTCTTTAAATCATGTCGTGTAGCAGATCTGTTTGTCAACAGAACTGACTAGACCTCTCTCTTACACTAGAAAAAGAAGATTCATTGGCAGAGCTTTCAACTGACAGTTAATTAAAATTACAGTTTTCACAATTACAGTTGACTTCTGGTTATATGTAATGACTGACTATTCTGAACTCGCAAAAAAAGCTTTCAAGCGTTTAACTGTGTTTCCCTCTACTTATTTGTGTGAAACCGCATTCTACCTGCTCACGTGCTTGAAGTCAAATTTAAGAAATAAACTTGATGTCGACAGTGACTTAATATTGAAATTATCAGACATTAAACCCAGAGCTAATTGCAGAGCTAATTGTTCAATAGCAGCTTCATTGTTCACATTAAACTATGTTTGATAACATTATTATTATAATTTTGCAAGTTAAGAAAATTTTGATTTTAATACATTTTAATTAAAATATAATAGTTTCTATCATATTTACTGTTTGTTTTATTTCAGAACTCAGACCGGATCCGTGAATTTTTAAATTATTTGAGGGGGGCCGTGGACAGAAAAGTTTGGGAACCACTGCTCCACCACATTAGTCAAAACGAGTTTCACTCAATAATCCATGCACATGCAGTGTGGTCAACGTAACGCCATTAAAGTAAAGGGATAATACGCTGGAACATATGCACAGACAACTTGTGTTCATTTGCATAAGAATGAAAGAGGAACTCATTAATAACACAACAGTCCATTTGCATTCACGTGTGAATTCATTTCTTATATAGGCTACGCTTGAAGACTATTACGGCGAAGTTCATACGACGTACACTGAAAAATATCGCGCTGTAGAGAGACTTGCTCCGATTTCCGTTTTCTCTGTTTACATTTCACAGCGGCTACAACTGACGACTTCAAAAACGATAAACAATTCTGTGGCGTACCGTCAATGTGGAAGCGTTGAAAGTGCCGTTTACCTTTTTAAACCGTTTTATTAAAAACAAATTTACAATAACTATGTAATGAATTATCAAAATATTCAATAATCGATGAGAAAGCAGAGGAGACACACAACACAACTGGGGGTTGCGCGGGTCGCGAGTAGTGTAGTGTCCCGAGTCTCAGAAAGGACTCCTGCCACTGGGTCGATTTGAGTTCATTATATATGTTTTACCTAATTATGGAGGGGTCTGAAGCGACCTGCGATTGGTGGATTATACCACCGGGACTAGCAAACAAGGTCGCTTCCAGGACTCACCTGGTCGCGGGGTGTATTTACCAAGTCCGGCAATGAGGGAATTGTGGGTCACTCTGTCGGAACGAACATAGAATCTACGCGCCAGGCGTCTCACGGTGTCATCAAGAGAGCGGACACCGAGTCCTCTCCTCAAAAGACGAGAAGAGTACCTCCGGGGGACTTTGCACGCAAGCTTCAGTCCCCGGTCGAGTACGCGCTGGAGCGTTGTTCTATGACCACGAGCCAGGTATCCCCAAACAGGACAGGCGTAGGTAATCACGAGCAACACGTACGAGTTGACTATGAGCTTACCTAGCCGGGGGGTCATTGCCGGATTAGATAGCACGGGCCAGAGTCTACTGAGTTGCGCCGAAGCGCGTTGTCGGATGTAATTTGTATGGGTTCGCCAGGTGAGTCGGGAATCCACGTGGAGCCCGAGGTACTTGACGCTATTGGTCCAGGGCACCTCGACGGGGCCTACTTTAAGCGGCCGAGGCCGCTTGCGTTTGCGCGAGAATATTACCGCGGCGCTCTTGGAAGCGTTAACGGCAACTCTCCAGTCAACGGTCCACCCGACATACGCGTCGAGTTGACGCTGGAACTTAATTGCCGCATAGCTTGCGTTCGGCTCTGAGGCAAAAGCCGCAGTGTCGTCCGCGAACAGCGACAGCTTTACTCCAGGAACTCGGGGCGTGTCGTTGACAAACAGCGAGAACAGGAGAGGCCGAAGGACACTTCCCTGAGGGACGCCAGCGGTAATACGCCTCTCCGAAGAGAGAGCGTGGTCTATTCTCACTCGGAAGCTACGGTCTCGCAGAAAGCTGCCGATCAAGTGAACGTAGCAGTCTGGGAGAAGGACTTCCGTGAGTTT
Source organism: Magicicada septendecula (assembly GCA_034769895.1). Lineage (NCBI taxonomy): Eukaryota > Metazoa > Arthropoda > Insecta > Hemiptera > Cicadidae > Magicicada > Magicicada septendecula. The sequence continues at coordinate 398,710,866 of CM068372.1, read as the reverse complement.
GTAAAGGACACCCTCGTGCCACACGCGGTCAAAGGCTTTCTCTACGTCTAGGAAGATCGCAGTCGTCTGTTTGCCCTGGCAGCCAGCCTCGGTAATGCATTCCACGAGTCTCATCAGCTGATGAGTCGAGGAGTGCAGCTCACGAAAGCCGAACTGTTCGGGGATCAGCACGTCTAGTCTTTCTAGATGGTCGCGGATCCTACGCTGGATCAGTCGCTCGAAAACCTTGGACGTTGCGGACAAGAGGCTGATGGGTCTGAGGTTTTCCGCGCGAGAAGAATTCTTTCCCGGCTTGGGTATCACTATTACTGTAGCCGTTTTCCATTTCACCGGAAAGTAGGCCAGTCTGAGGCATGAATTCAACAGGTCAGTGAGGAACTGGGTTCCTCGCTCCGGAAGGCGATGGAGGGCGGAATTCAAGACTCCATCCGGGCCAGGCGCCTTCCGGGGCTTGAGCTGAACAATCCTCTCAGAGACCTCCTCCGGGGAGATGGGCTCCGGTTGGACTGTGATACCGGCCGATAGAAAGCGCTCTACCTTGCGGCAGATTTGTTCAGTGAAAGTCGGGTTCTTCGATGGGTTGGGAGCGAACTGTCGCTCAAAACTGTCAGCCAAGAACTCTGCCTTTTCGAGGGGGCGGCCAAGGGGTTGACCACCGGGTGCGACCAGTGCGGGGAGAGGCGCGCGTTTACGCTTTCCCGTTAGGGCACTGGGAATCCGCCAGACATTACGGTCCTCGGCAGGGCCATCCATCTGTGTAACAGCTAGCTCCCAGTTGCGTCTACGGAACGCCAGCATGTCGCGACGCAACTTGCCGGACGCTCTGTTGAACGCAGCCTTGTCAGCCGGGTCACGAGTCCTCTGCCAGCGTCTCCGGAGGCGATTCCTCTCGCAAGCGAGCTGAGACACCTCTTCGGGGATACGCTGATAGTCGGGCGTGAGCCCCGGCTTCATCCAGGAGGACACGTCTACCGCCAAGACTACGGCTGTGTCGAATAAGGCAACTGCCTCGTCGACATGCTGTAGTGTCGAGCGGGATATGCTCAGGTAGGCGGCGACTGAACGCCGGGCCAAAGCGGTCCCACTCGATTACCCGCCGCTCGTCGCGGACGGTGGCGTGCTGGGTAGCTATATGCACACTGATAGGGCAATGGTCCGAGGACAGTTCCGAAATGACGGAGACGTGGACCGGGCAATAAACGCCCCTGACCGCGGCAATGTCCAGTACGTCAGGGCGGGAGTTAGCCCTCGAGGGATAGTACGTAGGCCCGGTAGAACCCATGACTGTGACCCGAGCCGCATCAGCATACCTGCGTAAGCGGGCCCCGTTTGGGTTCACCAAGCGGCTCCCCCAATCAGGGTGCTTACAGTTCAGGTCGCCCGCCAGGAATACCCTCCTGTGTGCGCCAAAGACGGCCTCCAGATCGTTCGACAGGAGCTCCGTTTGTGGAGGCTTGTAAGTGGAAACCACGAGTAGACCGCCGAGAGCACCATGGAGCTCAACTGCGGTGCACTCGAGGTTCCGCCGCTGAGGCAGGACAACGCGGTGATGGCGAAGACTCGCCTTCACCGCGATGGCTGTGCCCCTTCCTGCGCGACCCGACCGGTCATCCCGGTAGCACACGTAGTTGGGTAGTCGGAAACGACGATGCGAGGTCAGGTGCGTCTCACCAAGAAGAAGCACATCGGGCTTGTGTCGGGCAACGAACTCTAAGAGCTCAGAATGCCGGGAAGCCAGGCCGTTGGCGTTCCACGCCACGAGCTCGAGGTCTCGCTTGAGGGATTGCCGTGGTTGTCCGTTCATAACAGACCAATAATACGGCAGGCTTCCACCAAGAGGAGGAATTTGTCTTGGGGCGAGGCTGTTGCCAAGCGTTTCTTGATTTTGAGGAAAGTTTGGGCTACTTTCTGCAAGTCGTAGCTTGCCAGAAAGTCGGACACGACGGCGAGATCATCGGTAGATGAGGCCTGGGGAGAACGCTTGGGGCAGCTGCATAGCTGCGGCGGGGCGAGGCGGTGGAAGCCTTGGGGGCAGGTTCTGGAGCGGGTGGTCGCTCTGACTTTTGATGGACAGGCTTGGGTCCAGTGGCAGGTAACTTTGGCTGGCCCGTGTTCTTGGCCTGGATTTTACCTTTCTTGCCTGATCTGAGGTATCGAGGCTTGGGTGGCGGCGGCCGTGGAGGATCGATTTCCTCTTTATCGTCCAGCAGCGGGACTAGAGTGTAGTGGGGTACTTCGCGTTCCGGTTCCGGGGGCGCGGTGGTTGGTTTGGCCTGTTGAGCTTTGCTCGGGCTCACTGCACTTGTGGGTTTCGGAACCGGAGCAGACCTAGGGGCTGGTTTCCGTACCACAGGCTCAGAGGCTTTGGCCGTTTTGACTGGTTGGGCAAAACTTGTCGAGGCTTAGGCTGGACAGGTTTAGTAAGTTTCTCCAGCTGCTCTTTGTAAACTGGGCAGCGCCTGTTATTAGCAGCATGGGCGCCGCCACAGTTGATACAATATCTGTGGTTGTCAGGAACAGCGCAGGCCCGCGTTTGGTGGTCATTTCCACAGCGGACGCAGGTCGGCGCGTTCCGACAACCGAAGCTGCTGTGGCCGAACCTCTGACACCTGTGGCACTGGGAGATTCGCCTGGTCTGACGGCAGGGCTCTACGCTCACGCAGAGCCCGAAAAGCCGTTTCACCTCTAAAAGGGCCTGGGAGGAGTCGCCCTTCTCCACCAAGAGTCTGATGAGGGGAAGGGGTCGACGCGAGCCATAAGTAGTGTACAGCCGAGAGGCTCCCACAACCTTATAGCCCGCGTCGCGCAGTTCGTCGAGGACGACCTGCGGGCCCGCCTGTATGTCCAGGCCCCGAAGGACGAGGGCTACAGGCTTGATTCTGTTAAGGGAGTATGTGTGGAACTGGAACGATTCACGTTCCAGCCACTGGATCACTCCCAAGTGTTCAGAAGCGCTGCGGCAGGTAACGCGCACAGTCTCACTCGCTAGGAGTTTGACCGAAGCGTTATCTGCCAGCGCAACGACCCTGCGGAGTCGGCGACTAAAGCCGATAATGTTCCTTACGTTCGTGACGAACACCGGCGGGATCTTTCCTTCAGAGGTGCGGCTAGGCGCGACCTCAGCGGAGGCTTGGAATGCCGCCGAGTCCGTAGCCGAACTCAGGGAAGCCAGGAAGGGAGACTTCCTCGGCTTGCCACCGTGCCCTACTACCACCCAGTCGGTGGAAGCCGAGGTCTCCATGTCTGGGGAGTCAGACTCCGGCAGAGGTTGAGGGGTGCTTGGCCTACTAGCGGCCGTGCAGCCGGAAGGTCCGGCCTTTACGGGCTTGGTCGGCCCTAACAAGGACCGATTATTTTCACAAACTTGCGCGGGTTGAGCAGGGCTTCCCGCGCGAGTCGTAGGGTTCCCGACGGCCCAAGTGGCCGGCCGGGGGGCTCGTCGCTGCCGCACAGTGCTTCAGGGGCATTAACAGCTGGTCCAATGCTGACTAGCTCAGCTCTTTGCCCAGCGGGTATCCGGGGGCCGAACTGTGACACCGTCACAGTGGCGGCGCAACCCGCATCTCTATTAGTTAGTCCTACTCTCGGACTCCCCGGATTCCGCTGGGTAGCGCTACCTAAACGACTTACCGGCACTGTGCGGCAGGTCCCAGTTGTGTGTTGGTTGTCTTCGTCTTGGCAAGACGGCTGGTCCACTTCCATCGCTGCAGCTGGATGGTGGCGCTGGCGATGAGGCGAGTCTTGATCCGGCGGCTTCTTCTTTACTGCCGCCGCAGTAGCTTGTCCTGAAGGCCTCTTCATGGCAGTAGCGTAGAGGTCGAGGCGATCCTCTTCTGCGATGTTCTGTTCAGACGTCTTCACTCTTCCAAGGCTGAGTGGATTCTTGTCTATTCCATGTCGTCATGTCACTTCTCTTGAGCAGAGGAGACGAATCGAAACGTAAGTTATATACGTATGGTTTTGCGAGAGACCGCATCAAGGTCTGCGCATGCGTAATTCGTCGTTACGGAAGCGACCGCTGTTTGCGCTGGCATTCTGTTAATGCACATGCGTAAATCGCAGTCCGCTGCCCGGACTATTTGAAATTGGATAAATTATGTAGTTTAAAATATGAGTAGGGCCTATTACGCTTTTTTTGATGTTTGAAATTAAACAGTGTAATAACAAATATTATTGATCTCTCAAACTACATCCCTTAACTTCTCTTAAAAATTTAATTTCCGAGGCCTGTATTTTGAAATATATTTTTGCAGGAGAGTCCAGGTTTCACATCCATACATTAAAGTCGGCACAGCCAGGACCTTATAGAACTTTAGCTGTGTCTCCCTCTGCGTTTTATTCTTTAATAGTCGTCTTATTGTTCCACAGGTATAATTAAATTTATTTAACTTTCTCTCGATATCGTTGACATTCCAATATGATATATCACATCCCAAATATTTGAAATATGATACCTGAACCAAAACACTATTACAGTTAATATCAATTACATTTTTTGTTCTTACAGGGGTCTTCCCTAGGAAGGCCATTACTTTTATCTTAGTATTTGACATCTTAAACTTGTATTTCTGGCTGAATGTATGCATGGTATAAACAGACCTTTGTAACTCATTTTCACTCTTCCCTATAGCTATTTGGTCAACTGCGTATAGTAATGTGCTAAGCGATCCCTATCCGAGATTCGTATACCTGCAAAACAGACGTTCATCCATTCTCGAAAAATTTCATCAATTACTTTTGCTTTACACCTTTCACATCTACGTATGTTTCAGTCGATATCGGTAGTCCTATACATAACAATTTTAATAAATCTACACAGGCAAAAGCAATATGCTAAGGTTTTTGCACACATAGTTTACAAGCGTTCTGAAGGCATACCAAAATCTGCAATGGTGTTGAAGTATATTTATTCTACGAAATCAATAAATATACAGAGTTTTTATTTTCCTTAACGCAATTCCTCACATAGACTAGATCCCCCACACAGACTTTTACAATTTTCTTAAAAATCTGACTTCCATTTTCGGATCGTGGTCCTATTAAAGTTAAAAAATTTTCCGAGTACACACTACATTCAGATTTTAGTTAAAATTTTCTCAAATCTGATACTGCACGTGGGTTTTTGCAATTTACAAAAAATTGTGATCAAACTTTGAGTGCCCTGAAGGCCTGGAATTTTGAAATTTCCATAAACTTAACACTACGTTATAATCATGAATAAAATTCTCTTTAATTTGTTATTCCCATCAACTTTATTCAAAATTTTGTTCCTCACGTTTTTGTTCCCTGCCCCCTACTTTTGTGGGACATCAGTCTGTGGAGTAAAGGTACAGACAGGCATGCCAGCTTCTACGAAAATCGTTTGGTTCATAAAAATCTTATCATGAGACATCTGACTCCAGACATGAGACAAATGCCAGACGGTCGAGCTAAAACTGAGGTCTCGTTTCCATGGTTGAATTATTCCTGCATAAACTGGTACAAAATATTTTTTGCTGGGTGGTCACTCTGACAGAGGACGATGGATGCTGAGATCCGACAGACGGGGTTTTCTGATAATCTTCTATAAATGTGTTAATTTGTATTTTGTCCACGAGTGTTTATTTTCTACTTTTTGTAAAAACAAGATTTCAGCTGTTCCTGTTTTCCTTCATTGTTTTTCAGTGTCTGTTCGTGACAGTGATTCATATGTAATTACGGAAGCAACTGTCTCTTTCCAATATTTCAGTGTTTGTTTCTACTGACCTAAATATTCCACCCTTAACCGTTTGTAGTACGGACATAATGCAGTCTCATTTAGCGTTTCCGTAATGTCGTGAACTGGCACAAAGAGCCGGCACAAAGCTTATGTTATTATTGTGTATCATCTGGCTTTGCGCCCATTAACTGTTATGTGCTTTACGTGCCGCTGACGATGGCGTCAATTTGTGCGCTCTACGCTACGACGACAGGAAGCAATTGTGTCATTGTTGTGGTTGTCGTTGCCATTTGTGTCAAGGCTAAGGCAATGGATGTCAACATCACCGATCCCAACCTTTCACTATTTCGTAATACTCCTTTGGCCAAAAAGATGACAGTCGGGTCGGCTTCGAAGCAATTTCGTTTCAGTAGAAACTAATTGTTTAGCTCACATCGGTGTTAAGGCAGTTTCACACTGAATGTTAAGCTTTGCTAAAAGCTGTGGCTAGCTACCTGCTCAGGAAAATAGCGGATCATACATCTGAATGTGCTGATTCACACAGAACTCTAAGCTAAGCTATGCTATGCCTTGCTATGTTCTTCAGCTTTGACGGCAGCGAATATTGCACATCGCACATCTTCATTGGACAGGGAGCGTTGCCGCATTCCCACAACCTAAGTTGGGACACGTGTTAACGTACACAGTTCTGAACGCCAGACGTTTGTTTTTATCTTTTTATTTGGTATTTAAACAAATATTTAAAATATGTTACTGCATCTGTGTAAGAATCTGTACAAATTCATTTTTATAATTTTTGTGGTCGCTAATGACCGTTGCTGTTGCAACGACCTTATAAATAAATTAATTTTAAAAAATGCTAAAATTAAGTTTTCATTGACAAAGAACTTACAAAACCTTAAAAAAATTGATGCTTTAAAAATGTCCACGTAAATGCTTTAAATTCTACTTTCACGGTTCGTAAAAATGCAAAAACACAAAATTACGATGTATACGTAAAATCCTGTAAGATATAAACAATAAACACACATAATAACTTACAGACTGTACCTTACGTATATGAATATTTTATAAATAAAACAACAAAGTTATATTTTTCCCTGAATTCATTATACGCATGCACGTGTGTGTGTGTGTGCGCGCGCGCTTGTATTTTTAATTAATACAGTGAATACAACTCGGTTCATAAAATACAGTGCGAATACTCTCATTTGTGACAGTTTTAGAGGTGTCTAGTATAATTTCGAAACTAACTGACCGAGATGGAGATTTTAAGAAAATTAAATCATCTTTAGACACAATGACGACACGGCTGTAAAAAAACCACTACGTTCAATTTGAAGAAACGGCGATCACAGCGAAAATTCATAACTATTTTCCGCGGGTGACAATAGACGCGATAGAAATTTACAGAAATAACAACTTTAATAGAGACGATAGCTACAAGTCGTAGGAACTTTGGAAACCTATTTTAAATAAGGTGACGGGATTGTCATAATGAAATAAAATAGATACAATATTCCTGTTGTAACGCTTATTGTACTTAAATATTTCTTATTATGTACTTAAGTCACTGAAAAGCGTAGAGAGTATCAGCTGCCCACATACATAGCTTTCATCGACTTCGAGAAGGCTTTTTACAGAGTAAATCGGAGCAAACTATGGGCAGTAATGGCAAGGAAAGGGATCCCACAACATCTAATTAGAGCAATACAGAATCTGTACATGGAGAATAAAATCTTAATAGAAGCAGGGAGACCGAGAACAGCTCCTAGAGTTGGCCTGATCAATTGTGGAGTAAGACAAGGGTGTCCATTAACACCTTCACATTTTGTATTTATATATTGACGATGTCATACAAAACTGGCGGATGTGTCTTCCAGACCATTTTATGATTGGTCACTCTACAATTGACACTTTGTTGTTTGCAGACGATCAGGCTATTCTGTCGGACTCTGAAAACAGATTGCAGATGGGTATACATTTGTTAAATGGAATCTGCAAACACGTTGGATTGCAGATATCCACAATTAAAACCAAGGTGATGGCTTTTTGTGGAACTGATCTCGTACGGACAAAAATTGTTATAGATGGTGCACTCCTGGAACAAGTTAGCAGTTTTGAATACCTGGGCTACAGTGTGTCTTATAATGCAAACAACGACGTGGTGCGTAAGTTGCATAAGTTCAATCTTATGTGCGGGACCATGAGGCGAACCCTTAAGTCAGCAAGTAAAGGAACACGCCTAAAATTCTACAAGGGTATGGCTCTTCCCACACTTCTTTATGGGTCTGAGAATGGGACTTTAACGAAAGGCCAGGCCAGTCGAATTCAAGCGGCTGAAATGAGATTTCTCAAGCACGAGGCAGGGTATACTCTCCATGATCATAGAAGAAACACAGATATATGGCAGGAACTGAATATTATGAGTATACACTACAGGATCGCCCAGTATCGGTTGAATTGCTGGGAACAGGAACATCTTTGCCGAATGGATGACTGCCGCAACCCCAAACAACTATGGAGCTATAAGCCGAGGGGGCGGAGAGGTGTGGGACGTCCGAGGAAGCGCTGGAGTGACCAGCTGTAATATTTGCCTATTTGAGACCGGAACAAACCATTCTTGGTTTAAACCTTGAGGAGGAAGATGATGATGATGATGATGATGATGATATACCTATGTTCTTATTATTAAATTTCTTTTTATTGTTGTACTTAATATACTGTATTATGTTTTCATTTCTAAAATAAATTTTTTCGGGAGGGGAGATTCTGTTGTAAATTATGGACTTGGCAAACACTTCGTGTTCCGTCTCAGTCGAACCACTAAGGATGCTACACCGTAGTATGTGCGAAATGTCTGGCTTTACGATAAACAAACGACGCGACATGTGTTTAAACCGTAAACCAGTGCTGTTGTTGACTAACGTTACGTCCCTACATACTGTAGCCAACACAGTACAGCGAATTCCACGCATTCATACTCGTACACGTGCAACAGACAATTTATAGCTGTGTTTACTGCATGCCAGTAATGGAACACCTGTTTGTGATTACATAACATGACAGTCGTTTATATCTTGTTATAAGACAGCCGTTAGTTTGTGATGACACGTTTTGAAACAACTACAACGCGATAATAAACTGGCAATATTTTTTCGCCCAACATTAGTGGAACATCACCAAGCACAGAACTGCTAACGGAAATTTATGATTAATAAATATTAACTGGTACTGTAATCTCTCTGGAGCTGCGTAGAACGAAGTACAGTGGAACCTCACTAATTCGTCTTTTCTCTGTAATTCGTCACCCACTCAAGCTCTTTTTTTTTGACGCTCTAATTATAGCCGGGGCAAACCAGAAACGTGCTGATTGAGGCCGGAGTTCTAATAATAGACAGAAGAATGGATTGTGGAAGCTATCGGTTCCGAGAATGGGTATTTCGTATTTGTGTACACGGCACAATAAGTGTTGTGTTGTGCGGTTACAGCGTAATACGTTTCCGAAAATTCAGTCTGATTGCCGATGCCTGGCAAAGTATTCCGGAAAACACTCTAAAATCTGCTTGGACTAAATTACGACCAGCGTCTACAGAACCAAGTCTTGACCCAACATCGGAATTATTAGACATCTCCAACTCGCTATAAGTATTTAAAAGTTTGAATGAAGAGACGTCAAAAATTCGTGTGAAACAGACTTACCGGATGTAGGCTACGAAATGTTTGGTGGTGATGAAATTGTTACACACGTATCCACAGAAGCTAATGATGAAGAAGATGACCAGCCAGGTAAACATGCAATCTCTCATAAGGAGGCCATTCAATCACTGACTACAGCAATCAAGTGGTACGAACGCCAAGATGAGTAAAACTGTCTAAAATAATTTCACTGCGCCCAATACATAATTTGGCTCTTGAAAAGTACGGTTTGAAAAGTTCCAGCAATAAATACTGTATGTTCGAGCGAACATTAGTACTGTACATTGCTAGTGTTGTAATAACCTTTTTTAATATTGTCTTTAATGGGTTTGTTTCTTACTCCCTCACTAATTCGTCACCCCTTCGGTCCCGTAGGTAACGAATTAGTGAGGTTCTACTGTACATTTATTGTTACATAAATTTCAATTTTACATAATTTTCTAGTTATGGAAAAAACTGCCACATCCCGATGGCCCTACTAGTTCTTCAGTAATATAACAATTGCAGAGCATACAATCATACAATAAGCATGTTTAATCTGGTATCCAAGTCACTTGATCGAATTAATAAATTAATTTACCTTCAATAATCCGCCGTAAGACTTCTTATAAATCTCTTCTGTATAGAACTGCCAACTTCTGTATAGAACTGCCAACTTCTGTATAGAAGAGATTTATAAGAAGTCACACGGCGGTTTATTGAAGGTAAATTAATTTATTAATACAATACGCGCAAAAATTTTAAAGTTTCCATTTGCGTTAGAGTCCCTTTGAGTTTGACACCCTTTCACAATTTTATTCAAATTTCTTATCTTTTTTGGGGACGCCATGGACCCAAAATTTTGAAATTTTCAAAACTTCACATTCCATTCAGATGCCGGTTAAAAGTTTCTTCAACTTGATACCTCACATGAATTTTTGCAATTATTATCAAACTTTTCACCCATTTTTGTGACACCACATCCAAAAATTTTGAAATTTTCAAAACGAACACTATATTCAGATTTTGGTTAAAATTCAATTTCATTGGATACCCCACGCGCGCTTTGGAGTTTTCTTCACAACTATGCCCCTTCAGATTTTGCCTCCCGCACCCCCGTACTTTTGGGGAGCTTCAATCTCAAAAATAATAACGTTCTCTCTATCATAAAAGTATGGACACCCAAGTTCCAAGTTTTTACGAAAAGCGGTTGATGCGTTCGAAAGTCATTGTACGACAAACCCCAAACAGACAGAAAAACATCAAACGGTCGGGTTGAAACTGAGAAATCGCTTCATTCGTTCAATTATTTGTGTCTAAAACAGCGAGTCTGTCTCAAATGTAGAGAGATTAAATTTTTTCCCCACGCTGTGGCAATACTGTGACACCAAAACGTCAACAGCCCCTACCTTAAACGTGTTTGTTTACATTCATACAAACGTTTCAACTTGTTAACCTTACGAGATTTCACTATGCTTTTTTGGAAGCGGTTGTTTCGTCACACGTCACGCGAAATATAGTTTAATATTTAATTATACTGGACTACTTTATGCAATCAAGTTTTCTGTCAAACTTCAAGACAGTACGCCAGAAACATTTAACAAGTTAAAACAAGCTTAAGAAGATGAAGCACTCGTCTCACATCGGATCACACGTTGCGGGAATGACTATCGGACGTTGGACGAGAATGTTTCAGCAATACCATCGAAACACTCATGTGACAACTCCCCGAGCTATTAAGCCGTGGTCCACTACTGCCGCATAATACAGACGTTTCGGCCCCATGGATGCCATCTTCAGTTTAACGACTTGAGTAACTTCACCAGTTTCCCCACAGTACTGTGGTGATCTTATAGTGGAGCCTCCAACGTTGGGGCCGAAACGTTTGTTTTATGAGGCAGTAGTGGACCACGGCTTAATAGCCCGGGGAGTTATCAGGGTTAACCACGGACGTGAAAGCCTAAGATACCAATTACTAGTGTAACGGTATTATAAGTGATTAAGTAAATTTGGCGATTTTATAGAAAAGCACATCTTGAATTGCATTTACTCACAAATAAAAACATTTTTCTAAATAATCCACTTGTTTTCGTTGTGCTAGCGCCTAAGCTTTTGACTGTCCCTCCTGTAACTACACGCTCTTCCAGGTTTCGTAGAGGCAGCTACCTAGACCGTAAGGATCTGCGCGACGGCCGGCTGATTAATCCCCATTAGTCACGTCTCGCTGACTGTCCTTCCTGTAACTACAGGCTCTTCCAGGTTACGTAGAGGCAGCTACCTAGACCGCAAGGATCTGCGCGACGGCCGGCCGATTGATCCCCATTAGTCACGTCTCGTTGACTGTCCCTCCTGTAACTACAGGCTCTTCCAGGTTACGTAGAGGCAGCTACCTAGGCCGGAAGAATCTGCGCGACGGCCGCCCGATTAATCCCCATTAGTCACGTCTCGTTGACTGCCCCTCCTGTAACTACAGGCTCTTCCAGGTTATGTAGAGGCAGCTACCTAGACCGGAAGGATCTGCGCGACGGCCGGCCGATTGATCCCCATTAGTCACGTCTCGTTCACTGCCCCACTAATTATAATAAATAAATAAATAAATTTCCTACATCTGTGATATAGATTAGAATAATCAACGGTACTGTCATTATCATCATCATCATCACCATCGTCGTCGTCGTCGTCGTCATCATTAGACAAAGAAATCGGTTTTTGTATAATGCCAATCGACCTACTTGTAGGCCTAGAATTAACTGTGTTCGGTTTCAAACTCTCACAAGCTATTTTAATGGTACTAAGTTATTATATATCTAACACCAAAGTCATTAAGACGTTCAAATAAGTTAAAATTTGCCATTATCTTAGTAGTTTGTTACGTGAGGTTATGGCTAACTTTTATTCCAATAAACGAAATTACAGTACGCTATCCCACAAGCCGAGGAAGTGTATTAAGTGGAGCAGTCAACGAGGGGTAACTAATGAGGATTAATCGGCCGGCCGTCGCGCAGATCCTTCAGGTCTAGGTAGCTGCCTCTACTTAACCTGGAACAGGCTACAGTAAAGTATTCAAGTTCGCACCGCAGCAAGTATAGTCAAAGGTAACTCCCAAATGTCTGATGCAAGTTTTCAAAACACGGCTTCTTCCTTACAAAGTAACAGGCAAACGCCACAAAGTATCTCACAGGCTACGCCGATAAATCTCGATTTACTGGCGTCATTTATCTGCATTTACTTGTTTTGTTCATATTTTTTGCCCACTGACGTGAATTATCGCTTGCATCGGTCACCGTTTCCTTCCTTTAACGTTTTTCTCTTCGTTTAAAAAATTACATGTAAAGATTTCATTTCTGTGACTGAGTTTCGACGTAAACCCGGCTCAGCTTCACAAACCGCACTACACCCACTTGCACAAGGAATAAAACATTAATGACCATGTGTTAGTGCGAAACGGTATTCCACAACAATATGCGAATCACAATCACAACTACAGCGAGCACAGCGCTCAACAAGTGCCGGTACGTGATTAAACCCGTGGATGTACAATGAAATCTGTAATCGATCCCGACTGGGGTAATGGGTTGTAGTGAACGTATGGTTGACGTGACAGGATACTTGTATGCAAGCATCGCATCGTCGATTCCCACACGAGACGCTCCGGTCATACCTTGTTACCTTCTCTCTCTCTCTCTCTCTCTCTCTCTCTCCCTCTCTCTCTCTCTCTCTCTCTCTCTCTCTCTCTCTCTCTCTCTCTCTCTCTCCGCCCACCATACGCACGCACGTGTGTGTGTGTGCGCGCGCGCATATTACTTATTTCAGACAAGAATTTATTCTTTAATGTTTTTTACAATACTTCAACAATTTCAAATTATTGTCATAACGGATACATCATGATGATGATGGTGATGGTGGTGGTGATGGTGAAAGTAATTTAAGACTATCGAAATAGATGGACATTTTGAACTTTAGAAATTCTTTTTTTATATTTAATGTTATGTATTTTACACGTTAAAATTAACTATGTCAGGAAGTAGTGTAAGCAATCGTATTTTATGCTGGAGAAAAATGTCAGAACTGAGGAAAATTTTTCAAATAAAGAAAATCTACTCACACTACTCATAAAAAATTCAATCCTTCGTCACAGTTATAGCGTCGGTTTTGATGTTTACAAATAAAACATTACAGATATTCAGTAGTTGGCGCGCGCTTTTGACGTGCGAAGCAATTTGTTGTATATCTCGATATAGTAGTCTGTGTTATGTATTGGTTCCACGACGCTGCTGTTGTATCGATTCTTTCTGCCAAACACAATACAAAGAAGATGTTCAAAAACAATAAGTGTGCGCTACAGTCTGACGCCCCGTGATGGATTTGCCAAAGCATTCTCCACGTCGCTTCTCTTACCCGACTTTGTCAATGCTTATGTTGAGTTCAGTAATATATCACAGTCAAACTATTCCGTTTTATACTGAGTTTCGTAAGTTTTCCCGAAATACTGTATTTGATCGATAACGCATATCGCCTTGTGGAGGAAAGGCATTACATTGTCTTAACATCGCAGTGTGTATTTCAGACACAGAAAGTGTACGGCAAGCTAACCGAGATCTTACAGACATTCATTTGCGTTTTTACGACTTGCTTTGTGAGTTTACCGTCGTTTTGTTTAACGACTCGGAAGTCAGCGTCGTGTAATCATCGTGGCAATGCGAGTCAATGAAGGATAGGCGTGAGCTGTACTTGGTCGCAAGCGTTAGCACTTAGCGTTGGTGCGAATTTAAATAAAGGTGAAGTCAAATTAACGGGAAGTGAAGTCCTACGTTCCCAGCGTTTGAATAACTAATGTGTCCCAGCTAATGAATTACGTCTTGTCCGTGGTCCTGCATATATGCTGGCGGCGCATGCGCGCTCGCGCGCGCGCGCGTGTGTGTGTGTGTGTGACAGAGGGGGATAGAGAGCGTGGGGTCAACGGAGCGGCAGACTAATTTAGTGAATTACACGTTTTAAAATATGAACGCGTTTTCACTCGTAATATGGTTGGGCTTCTCAGCAAGATAATCCATAAAGGCTATTCTGGTGTTACTGACTTCACGTGTTGTACGATGCGATATCCTCCCGACCCCGACGCGTAAAACTGAGATATCGAATGTTCAAAGCAGTCTATTTATAGAACACGTTGATAGCAAATACGCAACTAATGCTACGGAGGAGGAGGAGGAGGAGGAGGAGATGATGATCAAGGAAACTGAAAGAACAAAGAAACAGACAAGAAAGAGATGAAAGGGACATGATTAACTTGCCCAAAGATTTCTCCCGTCTACAGCACCAACTTCACCATTCTCTTCTTAGGTATGCCAGCATCTTTCCTATCAGTAGGCTCGTAGACCTATCTCAAGACTCCTACTGGCACGCGGTTTAAGTGCTGACGTCATCGCCTTCAATTTAACACTAATTTTCTTCTGCGGCGATTATATTTTTAATTCCCTTCTGAAGCTTCACTTTTCTTTGCATCTAGCAGAGCATATTCTTTGTCCTTCTTAAACAAATTCGTTTCTCAAACTCAAATTCATTTCTTTTCTTCTTTTTTACCGAGGATCCATGTTTCAGTTGCATACAACATTCTGGGAACAGCTACCGTTACGTAAAACCAAAGGCGGGTGTCCTTTCTTGTTTTATTTCTTGGACATTCATCGATCGTTCTACAGTTGTTTCTACATTTTGCTAATTTACAACTCCACTCAATCTTGATTCGTACGATATATCACATAACAAGTGACTAAAATATCAAATGTGTTGTAAAAATGGAATTTCCCACAACTAATTTCGTTCTAATAGGATATTTACATTTGGAAACGGCAAAACATAATTTGAAGTTGTAACGCATAACTTTAATCCTTGCAAGATAGAATAAAGAATGAGTACATCAGAGCAGAACTCGAAAAAGTACATAAATGAAATAACTGCAATTTACAGAAGACAATGATGGGATCATCTGCACAGGATTACATAGGATCGATTGACGAAAGGGCACTGAACGATAAAGCCTTTGGTAAAAGAGACGTGGGTCGTCCGAGGATGAGAAGGGTGCCGAAACAGGTTTATATAACCTAATCCTTGAAGAGGGGAAGAAGAAGACAGCTTTAGCCCACAATTTTGTTGGACGGTGTTAAAAGTAAATATCGCCTTTTGTAACGGAAGGTCTTCCGTTTTCTGTATTATTACTTTATCATCCTCATAAAGCAAGGGATTTACAGGCGTGTTTCCTTTAAGTCTCATTCTTTAGTAAATTTCTGTTCGTCATACCCATGTAGAAGAAATAGAAATAAAAAAATAGAGAGAAAAGTAAGAAAAAACGAAAAGGGTGGGGAACAATAAAAATGAGACGAAGGAAGTAGAGGACGAGAACACGTTGGACATGCGTTTCTTTCATTTGACGTTTTTTATAGCCATACACGTCTTAAGGGCACTCGTAACCGGCTATGCTTACAATGCTAAATTCATCAACTTTGAGACTCATTATCTCAGAACCTGTAAAAGATATAAGTCTGAAATTGTAGCATGCTGGTAAACAGTTTATATACTACTAACGCTACTACAATTATGAAGATCTCTCAAAGTTTCTTATTTTTTATAAATTATGTTTTGCTCTGAAAATTAGAAAACAAAACGAACAATTATAATTTTTTATGTTATTATTTTTTAATGAACCTGTATAGTTCTAGCAGTGTAGATATATCTCTATTAACCGAATATCCACAAAACATTTCAGCTTGATAGTTCACTTGGTTTCTGAAATAATGGGTCACTTATCTAAAAATTAATAGATTTTCAGAAAAACGCATTTAAAGTTTTTAAAACAGATTTCTACTGTTTTACCTTATCTAAAATAGCCCAGCTCCAAACTTAGTGTCTTTATTTATGTCCATTTGTTCCTCTAGTTGTCTCTTCACATTTCTGATTGACTGTCTAACTGTTTCCATCAATTCATCTACTGCTGTCTCTGCCTAAAAGATTCCTCGAAAATCAATTTTTTTTTCATTACCTTAACCATATCTGATCCTCGTTTGATCCGTAATTTTTGTAAGACTTGACACTTACTTATATTACCTTAATTGAAGGTCAACACAGCATCATGTACACCCAAAACCAAAGTATTCAGTCCAACGAATATATTGCTTAGCAAACTATTCCAAATAAAATGGTTTAGCAACTCGTTTGCGTTGTGTGTATACATCCTTTTTTTAACAAATTAGATGACTCAGATTAGCAAATGTTGGCTTTATGACAGACACTGGTAGTGACTGCTTATTGAAATTCCCTTTCCAATGGAAAAAATTGCATATCTCTATGATTTGTTATAAGGGAGTTACATATTTGTAAAAAATGGTTAAGCCGGCTACGCACTAACCATCCCCGATGGACGTCATGACGGACAGCAAGTCAAAAACGACAGTGCGTAGCTTTGACATCCATCCGCACGTCGTGTATTTTTTTATGGATGTGCACGACGAAAAATGAGTCCAGCAAGACCATCAGCTCAAGCCGCACGACGTGCGAATGGATCGTGTGTAGTGTTGACGGATGTCAAGGAATCGTGCATGTTTGATCATGCTTACGCTTGCTATCTATCAAACCGTCATTTTCGAGCAATTACAGTACATGTTTTTAGAGCACATTCGTTTAAAAAATGTTTACTGTTTAATTTTACGTTACATTCATTCTTTAGTTTATATTTAGTAAGTAACGATTCAGATAAAATTTCAGTTTAATATTTAGTTTAGTTTATTCTTCGTTTACATAATACATTCAAATGTCATTAGCCGTTATTATTTTTATTATTACTTTCTTTTAATTACAATTCATAATGGACCGTGAAATAACATCAAAATTTATCGAAAAATATAAATTAAATAGATGTCTGTGGGATGTATTCTCGGCAGATTACATGAATAAAAAATACAAGAATGACAGCGTTTTTTTTTTAATTATCAGAACAATTTGAAGATATCAAATATTTCATAATTCATAATGAATGAAGATATCAGAGCACAGAACTCGAAGTAAAGGACATAAATGAAATTATTTCAATTTACAGAAGACAATGGTGGGATCATCTGCAAAGAATGACACAGGATCGATTGCCGAAAGTGACACTGAACTATAAAGCCATTGGTAGAAGAGACGTGGGTCGTCCGAGGATGACACGGGTGCCGGAACAGGTTTATATAACCCAAAAGAGGAGGAGGAGGAGGAGGAGGAGGAGGAGGAGGAGGAAGCATAGCCTTCCGACATGAAGTTCCAACGACGAGTTGAAAGTGAAAGGTTAGCTCGAGCTGACACACTTAGAACAAAATCTACGGCAGAATTTCCTCCGTCTACGTCAGGTGGCTTGTGAAATTCAAGGAATTCGTGGCATACCAAATGCAGACTGTATATAGTCTAATATCAGTTATTAATTGTCAATATTATGTTTTTATTTTCCACAATATATATTTATGCATTTGTTTTCCACAGTTTCGACAGTAATTTTTACTGCCATCTTCAGAAATATATAACACCTTCAGTATACAACGAATTGTATAAAAAAATATATTTTTGCGAAAAATTAAAAAATCGGCATGGAGAACCATACATGCCTTCCATGTTCTAATTAATTATCAAATTATTTTTAATATGTACACGACAAACCAAATATATCAGAATGCTTTTGGTAAAAACGCTGAGAAAGATAATTAAAATACGAATTGTACCTAGTTGTTAATATTATAAAAATTAAGAAATAATCTGATTAAATTATCTTTTAATTAAACAGCCCGAAAAAAGCTAATACCGCCCAGCGTTTGTTTTCTGTGACTTTCTGAAAATGAAAAATTATTTTGTTTACGTATCCGTGGTTACATAGCATGGAACGATATCAATTTGTAATATGTTATTGAAATTTTTAAGTTTTCGGTCGAATAAATTCATAACATCAACACAAAAATTACCCCCTTCCCGTCAACAACCCTTTTCATTTATAGATACATCTGCCTCTCTACAGTGGATTATTATGGCCTTCTTTTCAAGATACTTTATTTATCAAAATTAAGTACTTTACTTTTGTTAAAATGTAAAACGTTGCAGGTAAACTACCACTTCCCCTTAACCGATCTTCACCAAAATCAGTAGGCCTTGAGTCCTCTACAACTCGAACACACATGCAAAAAATTATTTCATTCTGTATCAATTTGTGGCGATATAAAAAATTCTACTCACAGACACTTTTCGGAAAAAGGCTTTTCTTCATGTTTTGAGGGTAATACAATCAGAATCAGCCCTTATCTCGAACACGATTTTTTTCGCCATCACCATACTTCCATTTCGTTACGGAACATGGAAGTAAAAAATGTTATTTATTATTAATAATTATAAAAGAAGAAGAATTGTGAGGAAATACGAATATAGTAGTCTCAAGGCAAAAATATATTACAATAAATAAGTAAACTGTTTAATATATAATACTCTCAATGAAAAGAAGTAAAAGATGGAGGGGGAGAGAATGGAAAGAGCAGGGAGTGAATGCTGATCACGGTGAATCAGGAAGCATGGGGAAAAAGAATGTCTAAACGCGTCTTTTAAAATCTTGTCAACGTGCGGGGTCGACATGTATTTGTCAAAAGTAACTAGATTAAAACAAAATTCTTTTTCGGATTTTCCGCGTGCCACTAAACGGCACTCTAATGTGGGATGACGAACACTGCCCTAAAACCATGCGCTGACAAAGATGGTGAGTTGACGAAAAATGGTAGGCCTATACGCGAAATGTGGCAACAATAAGCGGTTCTGGTAGTGAGTTCAAAATGCAGGTAACATTATATAGGCTAGAGACGACCTTGTGCGTGCGAGTGTGTGTCACTGCTGTTTTCGGACACGTCGACAATGGGTCGCGCGCTGTATTTATATCCCCGCAAGGACGTTGTGAATGGACCGAACGATTCGCACACAGAGAGATCTGTTTGTTTGTTACGACAATCCGTCTGGTTCGCTACGCTTTGTCTCCACCGCCCACATTCCCAACACAAACTACTACTCGTCCACAGCCTAGACAAACACTAAATCTCCCGCCCCCCTCTCACTCACTCTAGCTGATATGGACCAGAAACACGGACAACGGACACGAGAATAAGATGAAATCTGAAATGGACAGAAATCATGCACACGTGTTATTCTCATTTCTAACTCGACTCTTTGCATTTGTCTGTCTGTCTATCGATGTATCTGTCTGTCTACTTAATTGAAGTATGTCCCGCAATAACTTTTCGAAGCATCAATCGATTTTCGTAAATCAACGTACGTTCCGGAAGTAAAGTACGTTCAGTTCTATTTCATTTAGCAATTATACAATTTACTTTACAATTTCAATCTCTAAAAGAGCCAAGTTCTCCATATCGGTATGGAGAACCATACATGACTTCCATGTTCTAAGATTTAAGATTCTAAGATTTTTATATATTTAGAATCATTTTCGGAATGAAATATTTCCATAGAAACTACTTCTTTCTTCAGCCTTAACCACAGTACTGTAGTCACTAACGTATACCACCTCACGTTAGCGCACTCGATTTTCAGTGATGATGGCAGTCGATGGCACTGCCGAAACGTCTGGTTTTGCAGAAGACATTGGACCACGGCCAAACAGCCAGGGAAGGAATTTTAGCAACAAACTACTTCTTTCTTGCCGATAACGTAGTACACACATAAAAAATTATCCCCCTCCCCCTTCAACTTTTTCATTTATAGATCGTTCATCTACTTTTCTACAGTGGATTACTATGTCCTTCTTTTCAGCATACTTTATTTATACAAACTAAGGACTTTACTCTTGTTAAAATGTAAAATTTGCAGGTAAACTACCCCTTCCCCTTACCCAACCTACACCAAAATCAATAGGCCTTCACTCCTGTACAGCTCAGGCAAATATGCAAAAAATTATTTGATTCTGTTTGAATTTACAGCAGTTATCGTTCGTCATAGAAAAAATTAGGCCTACTCTTGTTAAAACATAAAATGTTGCAGGTAAACTACCCCTTCCCCTTAACCGACCTTCACGAAAATCAATAGGTCTTGAGTCCTCTACAACTCAGGCACATATGCACAGAATTATTTGATTCTGTTTGAATTTGCGGCAGTTATCGTTTGCCATAGAAAAAATTCTACACAGACACATTTCGAAAAATGACTTTTCTTCATGTTTTGAGGGTAGTACAATCAGAATCAGCCCTTATCTTATACACAAAACGAGTCTATGGCTAGGCAAAATGAGGTCAGATGACACACACAATCTACACACAAAACACTAAGCATACATAACACACAACACGTCTGAAACAACACGGGTTCCACGGTGTGACACACATTTGTGTGAATGTGTATATAGCCCTACAAACAATAAATCTGTCTGCTGTATGCCTCCCACACACTAGCATGTCATTGATCCTAAAATCACCATATTCTCTGCAAAAGTCAAAATGATTTTCAAACTGAGCTTTGGGTTGAAAAAAAAAACAATATTATTTTATAAAATTCACTTAACATTTACTAGCGATAGGAAAATATAAGCACCTACAATACGTTACTGTTTATTATAAAACAGTATCATTTAAGTAAGGAAAATTATATTTCAATTAAGTAGGCAACAATAATCTACATCAAGAAGTTCAACAATGTTCGCAAAAACTAAACGAACAAATGAAAATACTGTGCCGGGGTTTGAAATTTACCGGCGCGGTTTGAATGCGTCAGTGCCGCCAACGCGCGTGGCAGCTGTGCTCGCCACAGTTACCTCGATAATTAAGATGTGATTGCCAAGGCCGTGTCTGCGCCACGGCGACGCAATCTAGCAGGCCTAGTCAACTGTATCAGCTGTTCCTTGTACGTTGTTAATAAGGAAGTTACCAAAGGTTATGATCGGCAAATCGGAACAGGTCGCTTTTATGCCGGATAGTGGGACCGACTAATCCAGGCCTCATTCTCATTCCTTTGCCAACCTTCAAGGAGAGTGTCCAATAGTCTGACGGCTCAGGGTTAAGTGCAAATCTTTCCACATGAGTTCGTAATCCAGTAAAGGCTTATTTCACGTTAGACTCGATTATATTATTCTACGTTCGTTTAATGATGGATTATGTGTTGTGTGTGTGTGTGTGTGTGTGTGTGTGTGTGTGTGTGTGTGTGTGTGTGTGTGTGTGTGTGTGTGTGTGTGTGTGTGTGTGTGTGTGTGTGTTCCAGACGTCTGTAAAGACTATTTCATTGTAAAACCTTTGTATTGTAAAATTGATTTACACGTTACTTCCGGTCTGGAAACACACGTGGTGACATTGTGTTCGATTGTCTTTTGATAAAGTTAATTAAAAAGTGATGACTATAACTGGATAAAATAAACCATGCTAATAAATTAATAAGAGCAAATAAAATGTTGATAAAAATTGTGATAGTGAGTGTGGTGTCTGTGTTCCGAGGCGAGAGAGTGTATGGGTGGGTGTATTGACTGACGGCTAATCTCCAAATAAAAATGTTATAGGGTCCCCGCACCAGCCGGGAGAAAGGACCAGCAGCGGTAGTAACATCAACACCTGTCACTATCCGCAGAGCAGTGCACCAGGATGCTCCCCGAAGCCGTCAGGCCCAGGAATACTCATCCAACAGAACACCGAAGGACCCACATCTGCCCGGAATGAGACTCGCTGGAGATTCACCACACTCTAAGGACAGTCCGCAGCAGCCATGACACACTGGTCAGCATGGTACCGTTTGAGTTCTTCAACAAAATTACAGGTGGGAGCGTTCTAATTATTACCCTTCAGTAAACATCAACTCAATAGGCTGCCCCCCTGGTGTTCACGTTAAACATCTTGTTAAGAACTCATAATAACTCTGATCAAGAACTCCAGCTGTTTAAAAAAACTTGTAACCGAATATTTTGTAATAACGTAAATTAGTGCTCTTAAAGAAAATGGTACAAGAACTCCAGCTGTTTAAAAAAACTTGTAATAACGTAAATTAATGCTCTTAAAGAAAATGGTACAAGAACTCCACCTGTTTAAAAACCTTGGAACTGAATATTTTGTAATAACGTAAATTAATGCTCTTAAAGAAAATGGTACAAGAACTCCAGCTGTTTAAAAAAACTTGGAACTGAATATTTTGTAATAACGTAAATTAATGGTCTTAAAGAAAATGGTACATGATTATAACAGTGTGTCACATGTTAGCACTAATAAAAATTGTTACTTGTTACAAGAGTGTTGATTGCAAGTCCTGTCACTCTGTTTGGGCTCCAGCACTCTTTTCGCTTCCTCTATGCCAAGTAGTCTAGTTTTTAAATTTTGCGTAACGGCCTAAGTGGCCGTCACAATACGTTTCTTTGGGGAGGAGGGGCAATCAATCCTTTTATTGTGTATCCACTCTTAATCACAACTTTCTAAATTATCAGCTTCCCAATTAAGTTTTCTATTTTTGAATACAGGTACATTTTTTACAATGCATTGATAAACAAACAAAAAAATGTTATTTTGGCGTTTCATAATAATTAAGGTTAGGTTGGGTTAGGACACGTTAGGTCCCACGTGGTAAACGCTGAAAATAAATGGAAGCGTCACTTCTTTAAATGAAAAAATCACAACTTGACAAACAGAACGAACACTCGTCATCTGATTGTGTACAACTGACGTCCAACCTTCTTCATACGCTTCTAACACTCTTCGTTACCAACCGATTTTTAAGGTCTGATAAAGTCCTGAATTTGGATAAAATTTCCAATCGAACTTTTCCCCCGCCGCATGAAAAAGAAGACATGTCTGGGACACCAGACGGATCTCCGCCCTAGATAAAGGCACGATGAATAGAAAGGAAAATATACGCTGAAGTTTCGAAAGAAAGACAATGTATGGAAACCGCAAAACAATGTCCCAAAAGGCTAACTGGAGGAGAGTCAAGGAGATCCACACACTACACAGCACACTTGAGAAACCGCTCGCTAAGACAACAGACAGTTGTGAGGTGACGGAGACGCGTGTGTTGTACAAACGTTTGCCGTGACCCGACTGTCAGTCTCTTCGTCTACTGCTTACGAAACACTATAATTTATTGTTGTAGTTATGGCTGCACTGACTTGGTAATCTGACTACTAACAATGTACCTCATAATTTTACATTAAATGGAGTACAGTTAAGGTTGCCGTCTGTGGACATTCGGATTGGAAGATCCCAGACGTGAAAACTGTACATGTCAAACGTACACACGCGCGCGCGCGCGTATACGTATGTAAACAAAATCGGATACACGTGATGTGCCTTTGTATGTAATTCGTAACAAAACTTGCTATATGCTGTTAAGAAACGTGATTTCCAAGATGTTTAACAAAAAACTTATAACCAGAAATAACACTGTTGCATATGACTATAAGAAAACTGATTAGTTCTTTCAAGTTTCGGAGCTCACCATCCGATCGGAAATCTGCAATAATGGAACGAGACAATACCTTTACATCTCTACTTGGTCTACAGAGCGTACATATTATCGTAAACGAATTGTATAAGGGCATTGTCTCATTACACTGTTGCACATTTCCGATCTGATGAACTGTGAAGCTTTAAAGCGCTAATCGGAAAAAATGTTCTATAGTAGTGTGGAAAAGTGTTATTTCTGCTTGTGATTATAAACACTAACACAACTTGATTAATTAAAAAAAACTTGTAAATGCCAGAAAGTAACACTTAACATTTATTAATAATAGAAACCACATGGTGAAGGCGAAAAACATCGTGTTCGAGATAAACAAGGGTAAAGTAATTAATTTTAATAAATAAAGTATCCTGAAAAGAAGGTCATAATAATCCACTGTAGAAAGGTAGATGAAATATCTATAAATGAAAAGGGTAGTTGAAGGGGGGGTAATTTTGTATAAATGAAAATGATAGTTGAAGGGGGAGGGGATAATTTTTTATATCGGCACTACGTTACTTCGTTATCGGCAACAAAGAAGTAGTTCATTGATAAAATCCCTTCCCGAGCTGTTTAGCCGTGATCCAATGTTTTCTACAAAACCTGACGTTTCGGCAGTACCATCGACTGCTTCATCAGTGAAAATCGAGTGCGCTAACGTGAGGGGTATACGTTAGTGACCACAGCACTGCGGTTAACGCTGAAGCAAGAAGTAGTTTCTATGGAAACATTTCATTTCGAAAATGATTTTAAATATAAATCTTAGAACATGGAAGTCCAAGTATGGTACTCCATACCGATATTTCTAACGGTAGCAGTAATCTAATTAAATAAGAAAAAAGTTAAAAACAAAAATTCAACACCAATCGGCAAAAAAACAAATCTAAAAATTCCCTTTTTCCTGTCCAAGGCATTCATGCCCGGCGCCAATAGTGTTGGGAATGAACTCCGGGCTACTGGGCCGTGTTCCACTGATGTTGTTAATCACAGACATTGCGGCCTCACCTCTGGAGCCCATCTCCAATAGTGTTGGGAATGAACTCCGGGCTACTGGGCCGTGTTCCACTGATGTTGTTAATCACAGACATTGCGGCCTCGCCTCTGGAGCCCTTCTCCAATAGTGTTGGGAATGAACTCCGGGCTACCAGGCCGTGTTCCACTGATGTTGTTAATCACAGACATTGCGGCCTCACCTCTGGAGCCCATCTCCAATAGTGTTGGGAATGAACTCCGGGCTACCGGGCCGTGTTCCACTGATGTTGTTAATCACAGACATTGCGGCCTCACCTCTGGAGCCCATCTCCAATAGTGTTGGGAATGAACTCCGGGCTACCGGGCCGTGTTCCACTGATGTTGTTAATCACAGACATTGCGGCCTCACCTCTGGAGCCCATCTCCAATAGTGTTGGGAATGAACTCCGGGCTACCGGGCCGTGTTCCATTGATGTTGTTAATCACAGACATTGCGGCCTCACCTCTGGAGCCCATCTCCAATAGTGTTGGGAATGAACTCCGGGCTACCGGGCCGTGTTCCACTGATGTTGTTAATCACAGACATTGCGGCCTCACCTCTGGAGCCCTTCTCCAATAGTGTTGGGAATGAACTCCGGGCTACCGGGCCGTGTTCCACTGATGTTGTTAATCACAGACATTGCGGCCTCACCTCTGGAGCCCTTCTCCAATAGTGTTGGGAATGAACTCCGGGCTACCGGGCCGTGTTCCACTGATGTTGTTAATCACAGACATTGCGGCCTCACCTCTGGAGCCCATCTCCAATAGTGTTGGGAATGAACTCCGGGCTACCGGGCCGTGTTCCACTGATGTTGTTAATCACAGACATTGCGGCCTCACCTCTGGAGCCCTTCTCCAATAGTGTTGGGAATGAACTCCGGGCTACCGGGCCGTGTTCCACTGATGTTGTTAATCACAGACATTGCGGCCTCACCTCTGGAGCCCATCTCCAACAGTGTTGGGAATGAACTCCGGGCTACCGGGCCGTGTTCCACTGATGTTGTTAATCACAGACATTGCGGCCTCACCTCTGGAGCCCTTCTCCAATAGTGTTGGGAATGAACTCCGGGCTACCGGGCCGTGTTCCACTGATGTTGTTAATCACAGACATTGCGGCCTCACCTCTGGAGCCCTTCTCCAATAGTGTTGCGAATGAACTCCGGGCTACCGGGCCGTGTTCCACTGATGTTGTTAATCACAGACATTGCGGCCTCACCTCTGGAGCCCATCTCCAATAGTGTTGGGAATGAACTCCGGGCTACCGGGCCGTGTTCCACTGATGTTGTTAATCACAGACATTGCGGCCTCACCTCTGGAGCCCATCTCCAATAGTGTTGGGAATGAACTCCGGGCTACCGGGCCGTGTTCCACTGATGTTAATCACAGACATTGCGGCCTCACCTCTGGAGCCCTTCTCCAATAGTGTTGGGAATGAACTCCGGGCTACCGGGCCGTGTTCCACTGATGTTGTTAATCACAGACATTGCGGCCTCACCTCTGGAGCCCATCTCCAATAGTGTTGGGAATGAACTCCGGGCTACCGGGCCGTGTTCCACTGATGTTGTTAATCACAGACATTGCGGCCTCACCTCTGGAGCCCATCTCCAACAGTGTTGGGAATGAACTCCGGGCTACCGGGCCGTGTTCCACTGATGTTGTTAATCACAGACATTGCGGCCTCACCTCTGGAGCCCATCTCCAATAGTGTTGGGAATGAACTCCGGGCTACCGGGCCGTGTTCCACTGATGTTGTTAATCACAGACATTGCGGCCTCACCTCTGGAGCCCTTCTCCAATAGTGTTGGGAATGAACACTGGGCTACCGGGCCGTGTTCCACTGATGTTGTTAATCACAGACATTGCGGCCTCACCTCTGGAGCCCATCTCCAATAGTGTTGGGAATGAACTCCGGGCTACCGGGCCGTGTTCCACTGATGTTGTTAATCACAGACATTGCGGCCTCACCTCTGGAGCCCATCTCCAATAGTGTTGGGAATGAACTCCGGGCTACCAGGCCGTGTTCCACTGATGTTGTTAATCACAGACATTGCGGCCTCACCTCTGGAGCCCATCTCCAATAGTGTTGGGAATGAACTCCGGGCTACCGGGCCGTGTTCCACTGATGTTAATCACAGACATTGCGGCCTCACCTCTGGAGCCCTTCTCCAATAGTGTTGGGAATGAACTCCGGGCTACCGGGCCGTGTTCCACTGATGTTGTTAATCACAGACATTGCGGCCTCACCTCTGGAGCCCATCTCCAATAGTGTTGGGAATGAACTCCGGGCTACCGGGCCGTGTTCCACTGATGTTGTTAATCACAGACATTGCGGCCTCACCTCTGGAGCCCATCTCCAACAGTGTTGGGAATGAACTCCGGGCTACCGGGCCGTGTTCCACTGATGTTGTTAATCACAGACATTGCGGCCTCACCTCTGGAGCTCATCTCCAATAGTGTTGGGAATGAACTCCGGGCTACCGGGCCGTGTTCACTGATGTTGTTAATCACAGACATTGCGGCCTCACCTCTGGAGCCCATCTCCAATAGTGTTGGGAATGAACTCCGGGCTACCGGGCCGTGTTCCACTGATGTTGTTAATCACAGACATTGCGGCCTCACCTCTGGAGCCCTTCTCCAATAGTGTTGGGAATAAACTCCGGGCTACCGGGCCGTGTTCCACTGATGTTGTTAATCACAGACATTGCGGCCTCACCTCTGGAGTCCTTCTCCAATAGTGTTGGGAATGAACTCCGGGCTACCTTGCCGTGTTCCACTGATGTTGTTAATCACAGACATTGCGGCCTCACCTCTGGAGCCCATCTCCAATAGTGTTGGGAATGAACTCCGGGCTACCGGGCCGTGTTCCACTGATGTTGTTAATCACAGACATTGCGGCCTCACCTCTGGAGCCCTTCTCCAATAGTGTTGGGAATGAACTCCGGGCTACCGGGCCGTGTTCCACTGATGTTGTTAATCACAGACATTGCGGCCTCACCTCTGGAGCCCATCTCCAATAGTGTTGGGAATGAACTCCGGGCTACCGGGCCGTGTTCCATTGATGTTGTTAATCACAGACATTGCGGCCTCACCTCTGGAGCCCATCTCCAATAGTGTTGGGAATGAACTCCGGGCTACCGGGCCGTGTTCCACTGATGTTAATCACAGACATTGTGGCCTCACCTCTGGAGCCCTTCTCCAATAGTGTTGGGAATGAACTCCGGGCTACCGGGCCGTGTTCCACTGATGTTGTTAATCACAGACATTGCGGCCTCACCTCTGGAGCCCTTCTCCAATAGTGTTGGGAATAAACTCCGGGCTACTGGGCCGTGTTCCACTGATGTTGTTAATCACAGACATTGCGGCCTCACCTCTGGAGCCCTTCTCCAATAGTGTTGGGAATGAACTCCGGGCTACCGGGCCGTGTTCCACTGATGTTGTTAATCACAGACATTGCGGCCTCACCTCTGGAGCCCATCTCCAATAGTGTTGGGAATGAACTCCGGGCTACCAGGCCGTGTTCCACTGATGTTGTTAATCACAGACATTGCGGCCTCACCTCTGGAGCCCATCTCCAATAGTGTTGGGAATGAACTCCGGGCTACCGGGCCGTGTTCCACTGATGTTGTTAATCACAGACATTGCGGCCTCACCTCTGGAGCCCTTCTCCAATAGTGTTGGGAATAAACTCCGGGCTACCAGGCCGTGTTCCACTGATGTTGTTAATCACAGACATTGCGGCCTCACCTCTGAAGCCCATCTTCTGTGCAAAAAAACGACTCACCAAACTTATTGTCACAGTAGTGTGGTTAACTGACGAACATCGTGCCCCGTCAGTTGGTGAATCGTTTTTATGCACTCAAGATGGCCTCCAGATATGAGGCCAAAACGTCTGTGACTGACAACACGGCCCAATAGGCCGCAGTTTATTTACAACAATTGACTTTCTTACTCAGCAGTTTGTAGTTGTGTGTTCTTGTGTGCCCGTTCTTAAAAAGATCTTTCTCGATTATCAGCTTCCCAATCAAGTTATTATTTTTTAAACGAGGGATACGTTTTCGTTATGCATCAATAATCAAGTAGTTTAACGCTAACAATAAAGGAAACTGACACCTATCTCAACCCAATAAACGTAATAAAATCCCACACTTGGACAAAACTTTCCCAAGGATGGTAACCCAGGGATAGTACTATATTGTCCATATTATTCTGAAAGGCTGTGCCACCTGCGTTTCCAGAGTTATACAAATTATAACCACTTGACCGAAAACTCAGATTTACTTAGTGTCCTGTATTCTGTGATACAGTTAATCTGAATAAGACTACAGGAGTACGAAACAATGCAAGTAACTCCCACATTTTTGCCTCTTTATACGTTACTAAAAAAAAAAAATCAACGTTGTAAGACAGTATATAAAAAATTCAAACGCATCCAACTGTATTTACAATTTGGACTGTCTGTATTATTTAAGCTTTAAAAAAAGAAATTAGTGTTGAATTTCAAAATGAAGGCGGTTCGGAAAATGTTTTATTATTTCGGCCCTTAGTAAAAATACAAGAAGAATTATGTCATCATTTCTTTAAGTACGAAACGCGCACACCCACGAGCGCCCTCACACACCACGACACGCGAAAATATTCTTTGAAACTTCAGACTTGCAAACAAATGTACTGTTCTTGAATAAGAATTCTATCGAGGTGGAAAAACTGACCAAGAAATGTGTGTGTGTGTGTGTGTGTGTGTGTGTGTGTGTGTGTGTGTGTGTGTGTGTGTGTGTGTGTGTGTGTGTGTGTGTGTGTGTGTGTGTGTGTGTGTGTGAGAGAGAGAGAGAGACATGTCATTAGATTAAATAATGAACGTAAAATAAAAATCATCATTGTGTACGGAGGAAGATTTCAACGCAGAAAATTCTAGATGGAGCGTGGGGGCGCCGATGGTCTTAAATATGCCCCTGGTGACTTATCTCAACTCTTATTAAATTAGTTATAAGCACTGAAGGAGGTGTGGGATATAAACGTTTGCTGGTCAGAGGGAAGCTACGACAACCAGACAGCGACATGCGGATATCTGCTAATATAGAAGACAATAGCAACTGGGCATTGTGACGATTTAAATTGTAACAATAATCGTAAAATAAAAAAAAAAATTAAAAATTATGTTTGCGAGCAATTAAGCCACTTTAAATCTCACTATAATGCTTAAAACCCCTGTATGTACTCAGTATGTGAATAAGAAGTAATTAAGAGGTCCCTAGAAACACTAATAAAAAGGGAAAATTGTAAAAAGTTATTATTGTCTTATTTAACCCTTTGCTGTTATCATGCGGTGACCTGTTAATTCCGGACTCGACGTGTCTACCGAATCGTCTGTAATTTAGAATAAGATAAAAATCATAATGTTAATAATTAAAAAATCTGAAGACACAAATAGTCGTTAGAATAACTCACTTAAATTATATATGTTTATTAAGGCATAGTTTTGTAATTAAACTATGTTAACTTAAATAAAGATAGGGACTATATTCTTGCGGAGTAGTTGCCCCTCTCCCTTTTGTTAAGTACCTGTCGAAGCGAGCAGTAAAACGCTCTCTTGCTATGTTGACTTCACGGAGTGCAGACGTACGAGCGAAAGCTCCGACAAAAATGTTACTAATTTATTTGTTTTAATTTAAATACAGTATACTAGATACTACTACTAAAAGCGTGTGTTATGTACCAATAAGTATAAATATGTGATAACACAAAAGACAGAAATAGTGTTAAACAAGATGACGACTCCCTTCAAGAAGTAACTACACTTTCAACATCATTCCTGAAGATGTGCTCTACAGGAACTTCATAGAGACACGAATACCAGGCATAAGACGCTGTTTAGGACTTCTGAGAATCGACAATCCATACACCAAAGAAGCTCCAATCTCCTCTGTGAACATCCTAGCTTTTCTTGACAAAGATTCGACCGGATGATGACGCCGACTACAAGGACTCCCAAGACGGACAGCCCCAGGACGAGGTTTCTACATTCCATTGTAAAGGTGACTCGATAGCCTGTCTATCGAGGGTTAATAATATATGTTACACTACACAATTCTAAAAGAGAATTTTCAAAGACGATTAATCTTATGTAAACATTGTAAAAGAGAAAATCTAAGTATTTACTGTAAAAATTTAATTTTCATACGTTGTAACGCTTTAAATGTTAATATAACTTATTATCGTACCAAGTATTAGAACCATTCTTCAAATGGTTAAAGAAGTCTTGCAAGCTAATATAATGAATTGAAAATAATTAAAAGTCTTTACTATTAAAATACAGAAAGTTAACTCGGATCCGAGGTATAGCGATATAGAATCAATTTGATCCCAAAGTTTTATGAAATCATTTGAATATTTTAGTATAATTAATGATGTCATGGGATCTGTCAGTAACTGTTATTAAATAAAGAGAAGTCGTCTTGTTACACATAAAAATGAGTGCGTAAATCAGTAAAATACCTTCCCTTGCTTCCTTACATAGTTAGTAAGTAAATTGTTCAGTGAATTTGTTTGAATACAGTTCGTTACAACGTAGGCAGCCCATGTAATTGGCAGAGGTCAGTTAAGATGGGTTCCCTGGATTTGTAACGCAGCAATACGTTACAGCATGGAAAAGCGATGTTGCGATATCGGTCTCAGTAAGTCCTGCGTTTTATACGTAGTAATCAGAGACGTTCCGTAAATATTTAAGATTTGCTACTCAAGGATTCCATACGTAGGGTAGGGTTCTTGAAGTAAAAGCATGTCGCTATTAAGACACTACCAAATTAATGATACCCCCCCCCCGCAATTATAGTTGTCAAGTCACAAATATTCAGCAACGAATTTTGAGTTTTGGGGGCTTTCCAGACCAGCGGTTATGACGCCTGGCTACTACTAAACACGTCCCGGGTTCAGTTCCCGAACGCCCCCAGGTCGACTCACCCTGTCGAAATGACCCCACCTGGGACAACATGCGGCACCAAAAGGTTGTATTGCCTTCCTTATCCCACCGAGCCCAACTTCTAGACAGCTTACGCGGTAAAAATGTAGCCATTATTCATTTAGTATTAAACTTTTTAGACATATTAGACGAGACGGTGGCCATAAAATAACGAATCAAGAGAAGGTGCAGATACACGCTATCTAGCAGATTGCTCGTCTCAACGCTAAAGACACCAGAAACTCCTTTTCTGATACTGGATCTAGACGTGCTGGTGGCAGTCAAAGACAGTACTGATCTCACGTAAGTACAAACTGGAGTACGTTGGATGTAATAAACAGACGTGGGGAACAGAGACGGTGATATATCCATTTCGACGGGGGCGGCGTCAAGCTTACTGTCTGTAAACATCTTTGTATTGTTTGAATTGTCTAACGGTGATAATCGATACAGCGGGGCCGTGAAACCAATACCCAACACACACATCGAAATACAAGAAATCGTTTCGCACGTCTGCAGAATAGGCAATAAGTATTGTTTTTGTTAACAATCAACGGTGGAAAATGCTGTTGTTTGATGATGACTTGCCTGCAATTCTAAATACAGATTCTGCTTTACAAAAATCTGTTTTTAACCTTTATCACATTTGTAAACAATTTGAAAACCTTTGTACGCTGTACGGTGCTGCGCTCTGAATAATGAGACAGTAATGTTAATCAAAGCAATTCAGTCGGGTTCAAGTCAGTGACCGGATACGTTTGTCATACCGTAATAATAGTCAGTCATACGTTCCATTACGGATCACTAATAGTTATTGTTTATTGTATCAGATCATTATTGTAAATAAAATATTCATTCAGTGTTTTTGGTTTCTTTGTGCGGTTTCATTCAATGCTTAGTTGGATAATTTTCGCGCATCCTGTGATTTTTACTAGCGACCCTTTAACATCGTTTTATTTTATTTTATACTTTACAGTCCATTACTCTACAAACAACCTCCACTACAAAAACAAAGGTGATAGTATTCCGAGGTAAGGAACCGATAAGAACAAAAATAAGAATCGATTATCAAATTGTAGAACAGGTGCGCCATTTAAACTATTTGGGAAATGGTATTCGATGTGGTAGAAATTACGATGAGTTAGGCAAGTTCCAGACGGTCTGTGGGACAATCAATCGTATTGTTATAAACAAAATACGTCGAGATACAACATTAAAGTTTTACAAAGTTACTGCAGTCCCTGTACTGCCCAATGGGTGTGAACTGTGGACGGTAACCGAGAAACAAGATAGTAAAATACAGGCGTCGGAAACGGCGTTCTCCAGAAAAGAGTTATAAGCAGTGGCGAAGCTAGTAGTTAATGAATGGGTAGGCAAGAATCTTACCTTAAATTTTTTTTAAGGAATCACTAAAAGGACGGTGGTTCAAATCGGACGCTGAGGTAGAGTTTGCTGTTAGCGAACGGTTCCCCAAACAGCCGTAAGAATTTTACTAGCAAGATTAGTGCAAGAGTGGGACTCATGTCTTAATGTTAATGGAGACTTCTTTTAAAATCGTTGAATAAAAAATGCTTTATAACTCTAAACGTGTTTCTATTGAACAACCCTTGTATAAGTCATACACAATAATACTAGGCCTACATCTGATTGAACTTCAAATTTTTAAACTTGATTAGTTTCTATACTTATATTATATGCTTAATGTTACAAACAATTCAAAAAACAATCTTGATCATCTGTTAGTTCAGCGGAATAACAGGCACACTTTTAATAACCGCATAAAATAAGCACACTTATAAACCACACAGCGCGCTTTAACTTAACTGTTTGCACCATAGATGTGAGACATGCCTCAACGCTCTATGTGTACAGCACGGGACAATCCCCCTCCCCGCACTTCCCTTACACGCCGGCACATTGCTTACATACGATGTATACAAAAAACGCTGAGGCAAGTTCACGTTGCCTCATTCGCTTTATGCCGAATCTCACCTGTCACCATCTAGCGGTCGCTCAGTAAAGTACATTTCGGCATAATAAATTCGACAGTCACAGTAACAATGCATAATCTTTACGTTACGTAGTTCATACGTATTTATAATTTTTATTCTACAGAATTTTTAGGGTAGGAATTGCCTCAGTTGCCTCCATGTAACTTCGCCACTGGTTATAAGGTGTTCTAAACTTGACCGTATAAAGAATGACGCCATACGAGAAGAATTACAAGTTTTTAACTTGAATGAACAATTAAAAGATTATTGTACAGTATGTGTAAGTAATACTGCAACAAGAAATATCAACAAAAGGTTTATCTGATTACTCGAACAAATCCTAGCAGCCGGCCAGGGGGCCGCGCGTGCGTCCGCTCGTCCGTGTAGGACTGTGTGTCTATCTGCGGCTTGTGGTTGTTTGTACCTGTTTATCTACACAACATAAACACAAGGCCATAAATTACTCATATGGAAGTACACGCGTCTTTTAATTTATCTGTCTACTGTAATTATCGACAATAATGAATTATCAGCAACCAGGCCTGTCAACTAACACTGAACCTGTTCCTACGGTCCACTCAGGAACTACATTACCTCCAATGTCGCAAAATCCCCCCCTCAATCCTATAACAGTCAACAGCCAAGCAGAAATGTTAATGTTGATTTCACACAACACGGATCCTACAGCTGGCAGATGGTGAAAAAACGAAAAAGAAGTCGTCAATCTTCAGAAAACACATCTGAAACACATACTCACCTTAATGACCACAATACATTTACGGTGTTACCTATAGATGACCCTGACGACGTCCAACCTAGTCAAGTCTTGGCTCAACCGAAAGTACCTAGACCTCCTCCTGTATACCTTCATGGTGTCGTCAATTACAATGAAATGATCAATAACCTTACAAAAATTTTGGAATCAGACCAGTACAGTACTAAATCGTTCGATGACAATACGGTGAAAATCAACACTTTTGCACCTGATTCTTACAGAAAATTAATCCGTCACCTCGAGGATGAAAAAATTATTTACCACACATATCAAATTAAAGACCAGCGAGCATACCGGGTTGTCATAAGAAACATTCATCCTAGCATCGGTGTACACTTTATTAAAGAAGCACTAAAAGAAAAGGACACTCAGTCAGAAACATAATCAACGTTCGACACAGTCGAGAAAACACCCCTCCCTCTCTTCTTTGTTGATCTTGAACCTGCAGCAAACAATAAACAAATACATAACGTAAGGTCTTTAGGTAACATGCAGATTACTGTAGAACCACCTAGGAGAAAAAACTTCATAATACAGCGCACTCGTTGTCAGTCATACGGTCACAGTAAGACGTACTGTAGAAAACCTTTCCAGTGTGTCAAGTGCGGAGGTGAACACAACTCCGCAACTTGTTCCAAATCTAAGTATACACCACCCACATGTGCATTATGCGATGGTCCTCATACAGCTAATTATAAAGGCTGTGAAGTTTATCAAAACCTGCAGGCCAGAAAAAGCCCCGTACCTAACACCACACCTAGGAGAATCCCTTCAATGTTTAGGACTATGAACACGGAACAGACCATGAATACCCCTAACGTCTCTTTTCCTACTTACGCTCAAATTGCAGGACTACAGCAACACTCAGAATCATCGCCCCCTTATGACAGTAATCTCAAACAGACAGCAAATGAGGACATCACTCTTTCACACTTTCTGACAAAATTTGAGACTATGTTCAGTCAACTCATGCAGCAAAATAGCGCCATGCTTAATCTCCTTACAACACTTGTCAATAAACTTTCTAATTAATAATGAATAACAATTACAGGATTGGATTATGGAACGCCAATGGACTCTCTCAACGCACCCTAGAACTCAAAGCTTTTCTTATTGAAAACAGGTTAGACGTAATGCTTATATCTGAGACACTTCATAGACAGAAGCCATATTAGGATTTCAGGATTTACTGTTTATGATACCCAACATCCTGACGGTACAGCTCGTGGCGGAACCGCTCTGTTAATCCGAAACAATATAAAACATTACCTCTTCTCTAAAGTCAAAACTGCTCACCTACAGGCGACAAACGTTTTAATTGAAGATCAAAGAGGACCTCTAATTTTTTCTGCAGTTTACTGTCCCCCAAAACACAGAATCAATGAAACTGACTTCAGCTCTTTTCTTAGAACTCTTGGTGCACGTTTTTTGGTGGGAGGTGACTTTAATGCAAAACACCCGCAATGGGGTTCGAGATTAGCTAATCCACGAGGTAGAATTTTATATAACGTCATTAGACAAGAATCCCTGTCCTTTCTGTCCACTGGTCAACCAACCTATTGGCCTTCTGATACAAATAAAATACCTGACCTCATTGACTTCTTTTTAATACGAGGCTTGTCTCATAAATACTACAAAGTTGAATCTTGCCTTGATTTGTCCTCTGACCACACTCCAATTATCGCCACTATTAGCAATACTATAATTGAGTCTGAAAGTCTACCAACACTCACAAATCGTCATACTGACTGGGATTACTTTAGAGAACTTGTAAATGATAATATCTCGCTAGAACGTCCACTCCACACGCCTGCTAAATTGGATGCTGCTGTAAATTATCTCACCAGTACTTTTCAAAAATCAGCCTGGGAAGCTACACCTTGCAATACAGCGAAGGATAAGCAGTTAAACCTTCCTCTGGTTGTCCGAAAAAAATTAGCTGAGAAGCGTAGATTGCGACGAATTTGGCAGCATACTCATCATCCGGATGATAAAAGAAAGTGGAATTCCGCGGCCAGACAACTAAAACGATTGTTAGAAAATTTAAAGAATGAAGGGATTCAGGATTATCTAGAAAATCTGTCACCTAATGAAAGTACTGACTATTCTCTCTGGAAGGCTACTAAACGATTAAAAAGGCCACTATTACAAATACCACCAATACATAAACCAGATGGTAGCTGGGCGCGCAGCAATACAGAGAAATCCCAGACTTTTGCCGAACATTTGGTCAACGTTTTTCAACCTGAAGCCAGCTTTCGATGAAGAGGTACAAAGATATTTACACTCCCCGCTCCAACTGACTCTACCTATTAAGCCTTTTAAAGTTAAGGAAATCAAGGAAATAATCCTTTATAATTTGAAAAGTAAAAAGGCTCCCGACATTGATTTGCTATCGGGGAAAGTTCTAAAGGAGCTGCCTCACAAAGGCGTTGTACTAATAACATACATTTTCAATGCCATACTCAGACTTGAATATTTTCCTCTTCTCTGGAAATCGGCTCATGTTATCATGGTCTTCAAACCTGGTAAAAACCCTCAAGCGCCCTCTTCTTATCGACCCATAAGCCTTCTACCGATACTTGGTAAGATCTTTGAGAAGCTGTTTGTAAAACGACTTATGCCAACAATTGTAGAAAACAACCTAATTCCGGATCATCAATTTGGCTTTCGAGAAAAGCACTCTACGGTAGATCAAATACACAGACTAACAAATGTTATCAATAAATCGCTGGAATCGAAGATGTTCTGCTCAGGTGTGTTTCTCGACGTTTCCCAGGCATTTGACAAAGTCTGGCATCTTGGACTCTTATATAAAATAAAGAAAAATCTGCCACATAATTGTTACCGTATTCTACATTCCTACTTAGTGGGCAGAGTGTTTCAAGTCAAGTACTCGGATGCTACTTCTCCTCTATTACCAGTGGGGTCAGGTGTTCCGCAGGGTAGTGTCCTGGGTCCTCTGCTCTACCTTCTGTTTACCTCGGACTTACCGTCAGCAAGTGAAACCACTGTTGCTACCTACGCCAATGACACAGCAATCCTAGCGACACACTCCGACCCCTCAATAGCATCTCTTATACTACAAGAATCATTAAACAGCATTCAGTTATGGCTTGATAAATGGCGCATAACACTCAATTCATCCAAGTCAGTCCACGTTACTTTCACCACACGTAAGGCGAACTGCCCTCCAGTAACAATTAACGGTCAACCAGTACCGCAAGCTGAAAGTGTACCTTGGGATGCATCTGGACAGGAGATTAACATGGGAAAAACATATAACATCTAAGAAGATTGAACTTAATCACAAGGTCAGAAACATCTATTGGCTTATAAGCAGAAAATCAAGGTTAAGTCTCGTCAACAAACTCTTGATCTATAAAGCAGTTCTTAAACCGGTATGGACTTGTGGTATTCAACTTTGGGGTACTGCAAGTACAAGTAATATTGAGATTATCCAGCACTTTCAGTCCAAAACTTTAAGATCAATAGTCGACGCTCCATGGTTTGTCTCCAACAACTCTATACACCGCGACCTCACAGTTCCAACCGTGAAAGAAGAAATCATGCGCCTCTGCAGGACTCACATCTCCAAACTAGAACAGCATCCTAACCACTTGGCAATTAACTTGTTAGACAACAGTGAAGATATTTATAGACTAAAAAGACACAAACTATTACACTTACCATTCAGGTTTAACTAATAATGTATTCTCTGTATTTTCTGTATTGTACTGTCTGTGATATCTGTTCTGTATGTTGTTGTATTCGTGTCATTCATACGTGTTAATGTCAACCTGTATATGTGCCTTATGGGCCCAGTGTTTAATATTTGAACTTATTGTATCACGCCAGCAGCAAGTGATTATTGTTCATTTGTTTTATCATTTAGTTTTGTATTTTGTGTACCTCTTTAATCTATTATCAAAAACAAGAAGAGCTGCCAATGGTCAGCTCTTCATAATCCTGTGTGTGTTGTCAGCCAATTTGTTAAATGTTCGCTTAGTCGAACAGATTACAGATCTCAAAAAAAAATGGGAAATAACATTTAAAAAGACTGTCAGATTGGCCAAACTAGTCTGGAAATATAAACCTATAGGACACAGGTCTGTGGGTAGACCCAGGAAGAGACGGCTGGAGGATTATTGAAGCCGGAACAGGCAGCACCTTGCCTATGCTGTGACGTGAAGATGATGAATATTAAGACCAGTTGTCACCTGAAACGTGGCCTCTGAGAAGGAGACATGGTGCAAAGATGGGAGGAAAAAAACCTAAGGAAAATATACGAACCAGTTGTGAAGAACGGAGAAATAATGAGCTGCAGCCAGTGTTACGGGGAATATTGGGTGAGATCAGAATAGATAGAATACGACTGAGCAGATGACCTATAAAGGATGACAGAAGAAAGAATGCCTAAAAGAGTATTCCAGAGCAGACAAGGCGGAGGACCTCAGGTGGAGACAGAAGGTACTGGGGACGTTTGCGTAACGCTGAGGGTGGATGGATCGAATGGTCCATGGACTTATCTCTACGCTTGTCCATAACATACCAATATATACGAAATCTCATTTAGCTATACAAACTATATTCTAAATATGACTATTTACTAATTTAGCTACACATTCGTTTAAGAATAATCATATTTTCCCAAATGTAAATAACGCTACTTTATTAAAACATATAATAAAATGAACCTTTGACAGAATATGGAAATTTATAAACATAACACTATTAATAAATTAATAAATGAACAGATACAAATTAATACAAAAACAATAACATTTTTAAAATTATTAATTTATTAACTTAATAAAGTAATATAAACTTCTATATAACCACCAAAATTATACCATCTTTTATACATAAATATAAGTTAGATACCAGTATATATATAAAACATATGTCGTAACAATTATTTTCCAATTTATTTATTAAACGATTTATTACATAATTCTGATGACGACAGTATATTATAAAACTGTCGAAACATTGGTGTAAATAAAAAACAATAAAATACATTCTTAAGAAAAAATATGAAATTTCATTATTTATATAAACCATACTAATACAGGGTAAGTCAAAAAGTAAAGGCAAATTTTATTTTCCCTGCTGCAATGGATGGCAGCACTGACTGAACAATGACATATCATAACCTCAAAGTTTTTTTGTTCTTTAGCTGTGTTGTTTCAGTTCTCAGCTCCATTCGTAGTGATTTCAGGGCATTTTATTATGAGTGCCCCGTTGTCCGTGTGCACCAAGGAAGAAATGAGGGGATTGGTACGTTTTCTGCACTCTGAAGGGACTAAACCTGCGGAGATTATTCGCAGAATGCAGCAGCAGTACGGTGAGAGCTGTCTTAGTGAATGCAAAATTTATGAGTGGATAAATCGCTTTAAAAATGGTCGTGTATCTATCTGCGATGAAGAGCGTTCAGGTAGGCCATCCACTTCGAAGACGGACAAGAACATCGAGACAGTTGAGCGAATGATTCATAATGATCGTCGTGTCAAAATTGATGATATTGCGCATGCGTTGAACATTAGCCACGGTTCAGCAGTTGCAATCATCCACGAATCACTAAATTATCGCAAAGTGTGTGCTCGTTGGGTAGGCCCTACCACATCGACTGACAGACCAGCACAAACAGAAACGTTTGGAAATTTCGAAATCACATTTAAGGCGCTTAGAAGAGGAAGGAGGAGCCTCCAGGTGGTCTAGTGGCTAACGCGGGCGATTGATGCGCTCGTGGTCCCGGGTTCAATTCCCGGCGGAGGTTCCGTACGACGTGCACTCAGCGTCGTGAGGCAAACTGAGTAGGCGCTGAGATAACAGCGCCGCCTCCTGGCTGTGAATACCGCAACTAGCGGCTGGTGGCGCCTAGTACTAGCCATACACCGTCACACTAACACAAAAGTCGTGCGGTACGCCTTGGTCCTTAACGGACTGTTGAGCGGAGGTTTAATTTAATTTTAGAAGAGGAAGGAGAAGAGTTTCTCAGTCGCATAGTAACCGTTGATGAGACGTGGGTCCATCACTTCGAACCACAGAGTAAGCGGCAGAGTATGGTGTGGAAACATCCATCCTCGCCTACAGCAAAAAAGTTCAAAAGACAAGTTTCTGCAGGAAAGTTGATGATGACAGTGTTTTGGGATATGAAAGGTCCACTTCTAATTCATTACACTCCTAAAGGTCAAACAGTGAATAGTGACAGCTACTGTGAGCTACTGCGAAAGCTGAAACCCAAAATCAAAACAGAGGCGAGGAAAACTTTCAAAAGGTGTGCTTTTGCTTCAGGACAATGCCCGTCCTCATACTGCGGGGAAAACGATCCAGTGCATTCAAGATCTTGGTTTTGAGCTGCTGGAGCATCCGCCGTACAGTCCTGACCTAGCTCCAAGTGATTTTCACCTTTTTGTTCCGATGAAGGAGCACCTGCGTGAATCCAAGTTTTCGACGAGGTTGTGGAGGCGGTGAGCGAGTGGCTGTGCACGATGCCACAAATCTTCTTCCAGGACGGAATTACGAAGCTTGTCAAGAGATGGACCAAGTGTATAGAAGTTGAGGGAGATTATGTAGAGAAATTATGTTACTTGTCATCTTGTTTTCACAATAAAAAGTTCCTTTTTAAAAATTTGCCTTTACTTTTTGACTTACCCTCGTACATGCTAAATGCTAATATACTGTATAATAATTAACAATAAATTCATATTCGATAGATACGAACAACCCTCTACATTCTGCATCCTAGTTATAACACACTATAGGCATTAGCAAGATTATTACCGATAACATTTTCAACGTTTAAAATAAAAAGCGATAACAGATGTAACACAACTGTAAAACCGCCGATATAATAACGTTTTGTCAATTGTGTAATTCACATTTACGTAGGTCTTGTTTTACAACAAATGTAACGTATGTCGTTAGCAAATGATAGGCCTGAGCTATTGTTATTGTTTATTTTGAAACGCACACAAATTAGTCGGCAGTAAAATAACAAACAAACAACAAACGCAGTGAATAAAACTAAACAAACAGATATGGTTATACTCTTTCATTGCCGACTGTTTGTTTGTACTTAATATGTACATACGTACTGTAACAGATGGTCGATTGTAACGATGCAATTATTGCACAACGTATCGATTGCTTGCTCAACGATACTGCTGCGCGTATTGGAAACGATGACTGGATACAGTGGGTGCCAAACACTACGCTACACAAAAATTCATCGTTTATTTTTCATCATCATCTTCTCCAAGGATTAGCCCTTAGACCTGTTTCGGAATCCATCTCCTCCTCCTCGGTCTACCAACATC
Organism: Magicicada septendecula; assembly: GCA_034769895.1. Lineage (NCBI taxonomy): Eukaryota > Metazoa > Arthropoda > Insecta > Hemiptera > Cicadidae > Magicicada > Magicicada septendecula. The sequence continues at coordinate 398,668,967 of CM068372.1, read as the reverse complement.
TCTCATCCCGGTAGGGTGATAACCCAAGGCTGCCACGGGTAGACGGATATCAGGCATGTGGTTCAAGTGTTCACACCATCTCCTTCTAGGGTCTTCAGTCTTCTGGTGCAATGATACAATGTTCAATACACGTCTAATATCCTCGTGCCTTTTCCGATCCACGAGAGAACAACCTTAGAAATTTCATTTGAGCTGCCTGAATCCTCTGTACGTCCACTTTACCAAGAGTCCATGTCTCACTAGCATACAGGAATGTGGGGACAGCCACGGTTTTGTAAAATTTCATTCAGGCGTCCTTCCGTGTTTTATTTTGCAGGTAGGCCTACCTACAAATGGATCCACAGATGCGTCTAAATTTCGTTTGCTTACTATCTCAATCAATATTGGTTTCACATGAGATCTCACAACCCAGGTAATTAAAATGACTAACCTGATCCAAAATCTGATTATTTACGACTATTTTAGTTCTTATAGGATACCTGCCCTGAAATGCCATCGTTTTTTATTCTGTTGCAGAGATCTGTAGCCCATAGTCTTCTATGATTCTACTGAACGTAAATATCGCTTTTGTAACTGGTCTTCTGTTTTTTGTATCATCACCTTGTCGGCTACATAAAGCAATTAATTTACATGAACATTTCGCTGAAGTGATATTCCGCGTCAACTGTAGCTGTCCATCGATTGTTTTTTTATCTTTTTAAATTTATACCAGTGACTTCCAACCCACGGACCGCGACCTACAGAGACCACCCTATACTGCAATAAGTAAATGAATAATAAAATATTATTTTAACTGTGAATAGTCTTGCAGCAGAAACGTATGAAAAATTGTTTCACTAATAAAGGTAGGCCTACAGTAGATTTCACTTTCAGCTGTCTGATGGAATGTGTATCTGCACTAGTTCTGTTTTGTTTTAGACAGCCAGACAGAAGCGTCTTTGCGCCCTGGTTTGTTTGCGTTGTCCAGGCCGGATCCAGTTTCTTATAGTGCAGTCGGTCGTTCGCTCAGCTCAAGATTTTATGGAGCGGTTCACGAACACACACGATGGGCGTGTATATCATGGGGCAGATGATTCAAGGTATTGATTCAGTCAGCCGCTAGGCCTAAGGCGCGCCTCCGTAAACCCCTTTAAGGCAACACAGGATTTTAAACGTGCGGTGGTGTGGCCGATAGGCTCGACTGCCCGGAGGCGACTCGCCCATAAAGATGGGTTGCCACTGCACGGCGAATGGCTCTCGCAATCAGCCACTTGCACACTTCGCGGTTTCCCATGCTCTGAGTTTCAAAGCCGAGGCGAGACGTCAAAGCAGGTGCTGACTGGTTGGAAAATAATGTGCTGTCTATCTTGTAATGGCAAATGCTGTTTCCAACCCCAGCGTCGGCAAGCTGCAGCTTTAAGGATGTGTCTGTCCATACAAGCAGGATGCAAAGAGCTCAGTACGGTGGGTGGGGGAGGGACAGCTTTTATCTTCATCAAATTACAAGAGCCAGTCGCCTAATGAAATGACCAACAACTCAGCACGATGTGGACATTTCTGTTCTAGTAGCTACACCAGATCGACCTCAGTTTTCACACTGAAGATTTCACTTGAAATCTTTGTTTCTTATATCTTCGTTATTATACTGACATAAAGAAAAAGATTATGTAGTAATATACGTTGAATGTATAGGTAATGTTATTTACAAATGAAAACTGTCGTTTTTATTTTTACGTCGATTGTCGACGCTGATCGCTTATGATGATGCCTGACGGCAGGTTCCTGAGTTTAACTGTGGACCTCACGCACGTTTAAGTTAGAATCCACTGGAGACAGGCGGTTCGGTTTATTTTAAATTTTGACGATACGTATGGCAAATAATCAAAAGAACAATATGTCGGGAAATATGTCATATTTCGCGTTGTCATCCGTTTTTAAACAACAGATGTAAGACATCGTGATACCAATATGCGGCCTGAAAATTCCTAGGCCTAACAATGAAATACAAAATTTATAATTTCACTTCTTTATTTCCAAATAAACTTGGCCTTCACATTCCAAGCTCTATAACTGCCACTGTCAGCAGTATCTGACAACCTCAACATTTACAATTGTGAGTTTAAAAACACTTGCACAAACTAAACTATTTACGAGTATCATAAACTGTATGCAATATTATATACTGCAATTCGTAGAGGTAATTTAGAAACAATTTAATCGTTTTCATTAATATCTACAATTAAAACACACAGGGTTAATCATTCATTCATTCATTCATTGAACAGGGGTAAGATGCTAACTGATTTCAGAAGGTCGGTCCAGTTATCAATGACGGTAAAGGGAGACGTGATAAATATCATCAGGAAACATTGCTTCCTATAAAAGTTTACAGAGTGAGTTAATAATAAAGCCATGCTTGAACAACTGAGTTTAAGTCGCCTTCGCGAGAGACTGTGGACAACTGACAACAGGGGTGCGTCAGTGCGCAGTGCGCCTGTGTAGCCACCATCAACACGCTTGTGCCGAGCGCCCAGGCTACCCTACAGTCCAATGAGGCCGAGACAAGGAAATCCAACGGTGATGACTTCACACCAGGGGTCTCGAAACTACGGCCCGCGGAGGGTCATTCTCCGGTTCGCAGCAACCCGGCCGATGCTACGTGCAGTTTTTAAATATATCGTCAAAATACTTCAAATAATATATTTTAGCCTACTAAATAACTAAACAAGATATAAGTATAAAATAAAATTAAAGGGCTAACTGGTCAGACGAACACTTGAAATCCATTCTAGTGATAGGAGCATCAAAATTTGACCCAAAATGGACGGACATTATATTATGTCAGTAGCAAGTCCACACATCCCATACGTAGGCCTCCGTAAAAAAGGCAAAAAATAATACATGTTGAAGGCGCGCGCGCGCGCGCGTGTGTGTGTGTGTGTTGCCCCGCCTGATTTCCAAGATATTTCAATTCGGCCCTCAAGCGAAACAGTTTGGAGACCCCTGGCTTACACTAAGCATTCGCTATTTAAGAACCACACAAAACTAACCTTATCACGCATCTTTCACTAATCAAAATGTGAAAGAAACGTTTACAATTGAGAGAGAACATTGATGTACTGACACAGTGAATGTACATTGATGTGACTGACAAATTCCATTTGCAAACGAATCAATATTCTCCAGTTTTTTACTTTGAAAAAGTAATTTTAGCGACTATTACGGAACGCTCGAGAAGAGTCGGCAGCGTCCTTCCACCCATTTCTCGGCTAGCCGGTCAGGTTCAGCTTCTCACTCAAGGCCGCACTCCAGAACGCTCTAGACTTTTTGAGTGTTTGTTAACAACACAAATTATGGCACGTTATTCTGGAACATCTGCAGCCTATATATATAATCAACACCGGCCGCGTTAGTTAGTCTGTTACCTTGAGCGATTTATTCAGTGCGGATCAAGTGGTTGTTGTGGAAGTGAGTATTGTGTTATAATTAGTGCGGAACTCTTCACAGTTGACATTATTATTGCGTGTGGACAAATTTAACTTGAATCACTGTATGAGAGTATCTTGTTGGTTTCAAATTGTTATTTGTGACTCATTAAAGCTGGTAATTAGTGATATCATAGGTGTAGGGTAACCTGGGGTAAAAGTACGCATGGGGCAAAGGTACGAATTAGGGATTTTTCATCTATTGCTTGCATGTTGGCAGCTCTGCTACTACAGCAGTAAGCTGCCATTGTGGTGTGTCCTTGTGCATAGTTACGTTACGCTTCGTCATTGCTTTGCTTCAAAATGAGGCAAAAATTACTTTTAATCTCTTCAACTCTAGATGTTAAGCGATAGTCTGATTAAAAAAACGTAGTGCTCTGAAACGTTCAAGATCCTTCAAATATGTTATGATAATACCCGTATTTTTGTGTGTAATTAGAACAGTTTATACTTCTAAGTTAACCTATAATAAGGAGTGGGCAGTATCGACAAACAAACGTGGCGTTCTGGGGCAAAGGTGCGCGTTCCTGTCAGGGCAAAGGTGCGCGTGTGTACTTTTGCCCCATGTTGGTACTTATCACTATAGCCTCGTCGTTTTTCTTTTCTGTTTTAGAACATACAAACGGAAAACAGACGCTACTCCTATCACCGAAGAATTATTAGAAAAAGCTAGGAATCTGATAAGTGAAAGCTTTTCACGTAGGCAGGCAGCTACTAAATTGCATTTAAAAGAATCCTCCCTTAGAAAACGATTAAAATTATTCTTATGAACAAGGAGATTTTAGCTGTGACTATTGTCTTTAGTATTAGCCTTAACTGTTTTGTTTAAGATTTGTAAAACGTTTTTAACGTCATTTTTTTATATTTACTATTTTTTAATGTTTTTTGTTCATAACATTTTTCAATTTTTATTACACGTTAATAAATATCCAATTTATGATAATCTCTTACTGTTATCGTATCATGATATCAATTTCTTACTGTTAATAAACATATATATGATTAAAATAATTGTTACAGATGTTCTATGTAAATCCTACAATACCAAATTAAAATCGCTCTCTTTACCTCAGAACGTTACAAGGTATGGGCATTTTTGCCCCAACCACGGGGCAAAAGTACGCATTTGCATTACGCTGAAATATTTTTTTCCATTAATTACTGTGTGCTTCTGGCCAGACTTTTTATACATCATAATGTAAAGCACAGACGTAAGTATAGCGTAGAATTTTTTTTATTAATAAGAATTTCAAATTGACTTGGAAAATATCTATAACGTAGAATTTGCGCACCTTTACCACAGGTTACCCTATGGATGTTGTCTTCCACTGTACAATACGATGGTCAGTGAGGCCGTCGCAACAATGCTGAGATCTATAAAACCACAATAAAATGTGTATACAGGTCACGGGACTGCACAAATATTCTAACATAAGGTTCAAATATAATTTAAAATGCTGAAAAATAATGTATCTCTATTTAATAATTGTCTTGGTACGGACACAGAAGAACAACCAATTGACATTCAACTAGAATTCTGTGATTCACAAGGTGATGCCCTTCCTGCAGACCAAGCAAGAACAGGGACCGGATTTCTATAAGCTGCTACTTCGTGAACGATTCCCGAATCGCATGCAGCTACGAGATTATTCTCGAGGCACGCCCCAGAAAGCTGTAGATTCTTCTCGAACGTCGGTGGGGTATACATGTAAACAGGCACCGGCCGGCCAAGTCCGTTTTGATCTGTGATATTCGAGTGCCTTGTCGTAGTGGTTATTGCGTAAAGTGATTATTATCTTCACTTATGTAAAGTGATTACTGTGAAATATTCAGTTCGATATTGTTAATGAGGTGACACTTATTCTCGTTACGTCAGTGTGCGTTGGACACTCTTCACCTCGAAGACTACACACGCACACGCACACACACACACACACGAGTTTTTCCTTATTTTTTAACTGTAATTAAATAATTAGCAAACAGAATTAACACTGGTGCATACCACTGTTGAAAAGTTATTCCGATTAGCGCTTTTAAGCTTCACAGCTCATCAGATATCCGATCTGATGATGAGCTGTGAAACTTGAAAGCGCTAATCGGAATAATTTTTTAATAGTGGTGTGCAACAGTGTTAACTCTGTTTGTGATTATAACCACTAACACAACGTTATTAATTAAATAATTAGCGTTAGAGATTTCATCAGACGCTAATTATTCTATTTTCCGTGATGAGACTGCCGTAACAATATAACGTTTGTCAAGGGACTACATCAGTAGTGAAGTGAAGGCTGGTTGTGTATGCAGAACAAAGGACAGAGTGCACAGGTCGGGGTCGCATAGGCCTACACTGCACTGCAGTGTAACGTAATGAATACGATTACATACGGGATTCACAACTAACAACCGGACGGCGCAGCGGTTGGCATTCCTGTGCATGGATTGAAACAGGTGTGTGCTTCCCTTTACTGACGCACACTGGGATCGGTCCCCCGAGTGGTAGTGGTGTCGGCTTTAACATTCCCCTCACCCGACTTCCGTATACTGTGACTACATGCATAACCATCGGGTATAGCTCAGTAAGACATATTGTTCACGCTGACAATCAAATAAGTCTGTTGTGTAACGAAATTGTCTATATACATCAGTTAACAACGCTCTTACTAGGTTCAGAGGTTCCAAACCTACGTACCTTCCCCCCTCTCTCTCTCCTTTCTCTCTCTAAAGCGGAATATTCGTCCCGTCTGATGAGGAAAGTTCAACTCCCCGCATATCACGTGCAGACGAACTGGCTGCCTTCGAACTGACGTTACAATATGTAGAACAGCAACCCGAAGCTCAAGCACTCGACTTATAATTTTATTAGAAAGAAGGAGAGACGTCGCAGAGACGTCCAGGAAAAGATGGAGAAACGTCGCTGTGAGGAAAAGATAGAGGGATACCGCCTTGAGGAAAAGTTGGAGAGACATCGCCTTAAGAAAAAGATGGAGAAAGATCTCGCTGTGGGGAAAACTTCGGAGAGACATCGCTATGAAGAAAAGACGGAGAAACGTTGCTATGACGAATAGATGGAGAGACATCGATGTGAGGAAAAGATGGAGAAACGTCGTTATGAGGAGAAAAGTGGATACTACTCAGAAGCAGACAACCAGCACAACCTCTTTTTGAAAAGACTACATTTGTTTTAAAAGATTTTCATACTGTATTCATAATGGCCTATACATAATTTACTCTTTTTCTTACGATCCCTTTTGCTCTTCTGCATTTATTTTAAGCTACACACCAACAGGTTTACGAAATTTCAAATTTACAGCGCATCTTAATGACCAATAAACGTTGTAAACAATTTGTTTTTTATTTACCTTGGTCGTAGTCTTTCTTATAGAGATAGTGATGATCTCAGCAGTAAACTCGATAGGTTGCAAACTATATGTGGAATACAGAGAAGGACATAGAAAAGGAAAGCTAGACAGGAGACGTGTATCAGATTCTATAAGACGATGGCAGTACCAGCACTGCTGTACGGATGCGAGACCTGGACTATAAGGAAGAAGGACGCGACTCGATCATATAAGGAACGAGTATATTAGACGAGAACTTGATATAGTTTCCCAAAATGAACTCACTCATAAGTATGTAAAGTGCTGAAAACAACTACAAAAAAGAATGGACAACATCCGCTTTCCGAAGTTATCTTATGAGTATGAGCATGTTTGAAGAAAATCTGTAGGCAGGCCAGTCACAAGATGGCGGGAGTCATGACCCCGGAAAGGAACAGGAGAAATCCTATCCATGAAGTGATGATGATGAACTAATTTTTAAAATGTTTTCTTCATTTTTCCCAAATATCCGAAATACTTGTGGTCCACATTAACCCAGACGATAGGGACTACCACTCGGGATTCACACAAATCTAATACATCCTCCCTAGATGGGAATGCTTGCTGCACACCTGTTTAGTCTTAATGCTGTCTTCTATTGTACAGGTAGAAAATATGGATTCTTCTACTATATGGGTTACTCAAATCATTTCCATAACGGTTTATTTGTTATTTTTCCTTCTTGATTTTTGCGCTGCTTCTGTCCAGTGATTCAACCCAACGGCTTTTAACATGTTTTTCTCTGTTCTTGATTTTATGTGCCACACTTCACTTCCAGTGGTTATAAATGAAATTCTAATGACTACATTCGAGCCTTACGCCTGACACACATGAACGCGCGCGCATGAGTCCAGGAAGTAAGCACCGTTAACTCGCGCGAACGTGACACTGTATGCATTCCTTTCCGTACAATGATGTCACCAAGCTTATGCAATTGTTTATGGTTCCTGTACCGATAAGTGTTTATCATACTAAATTAAAGAGCACCTTAGAGCCATCGCGACTACTCTTAGGGACCAATTTCCCACAACTGACTCGTTAGGCCGTGGATCACAAACATTTTTTTCTAACAAGGAGACTCGAAAAGGTGTCGCCTGACGCCAAGCCAAGAGGACAGAATTGCCATATGATTGTTCACTAAAGCCACTGTTTAATAACACTAATTTCGTACTATTTTGAACTGAAATGTGCAAAAAAAAAAATATTTGGCAATTATAAATCCCCTCCGACAGTTGACATTTTAATTATTTCTTTACATGGTTATCATGCGTTTTCGTAATTAATTTTCTTGAATATTAAACAAAGAATTAACCTGCGATAGATAATGAGTTAAAATTGAATCTTAGGTCTTTAAAATCAGACGCTTATCTAACTACTTCGATAGGTATCACTGACATTCGAGTTTGTGTTCACTGTAGGGTGTACCATAAGCCGCTTGACAAAAACGAATTTTTGATAACGTCTACTGACGAAATGTCTTGTGAAATTCTCTTCACTGACTCTACACAGTTTCAAAACATGTGACATTTCAACAAATTTTTGTCGTACTATTATGCACAGAATATTCTAATTTTATATCTTATTTACATAAGAATAATAATATGTCTAACAGTTATTACTAACTGACTGTAAAACACGCTCCACTCGATTCATGTATAGAAACAATTATTATTATTTCTCTTGTACAGGCTCTGATAATGACAAAAAAGATATTTCAAAAAATGGACACAAAAGTTTTCAATGTATAAAAGTCTTTCGACATTTATAAGTTAACGATCACTACTAAACTAAAGATAGGCTACATATATAATGTAAAAGAACACTGTGATACAGAGATACTGTGATATAGAGGCAGTAAAAAAGTTCATATATCTTGGCTCCCAGATAAACAGCACTAATGACACCAACACTGAAATAAGAAGAAGAATATATCTCGCAAATAAAACATAATATGGATTAAAAAAGCATCTGACATCTAGCTTCATCTCAAGACGAACGAAATGCAAGATCTACAAAACACTTATCAGTCCTGACACACGCTTCAGAAACCTGGACAATGACAACAAATAGCGAGAGACTTCTAGGTTGCTGTGAAAGACGGATTATAAGAACACTATTTAGAGGAGTACAAGAAAATGGAATGTGGCACAGGCGCTATACTTATGACCTATACCATCTGTACAAAGAGTCGGACATTGTCAGGATAATCAAAATGGCTAAGGTGGATTGGACACATAAAGAGAATGGAGGAAGGACAGCCCACGAAATATATTTTCTACCAGAAACCAATGGGTACAAGGGAAAGGCCCCGAAGTTGATTCAAAGACCAGATAGAGGAGGACCTCATAAAGATGAAGATAAGAAACTGGAAAGCCAGGGCACGCAATAGGTAAGAATGGAATCGACTCTTGGAGCAGGCCAAGACCCACCAAGGGTTGTAGAGCCACGGCTGATGATAACTAATCTAAAGACTTTTGGCCCAGCTGTCGATAACAACAGCTGTTGTTCATTATTGTTTCACATTGTTATTTGTCTATGACTTACATACATTAACAATTCATCTTTTTGAATTCTAACAGTAAGATTCATTTATTCTAAACCAATACAATATAAAATCACTCTACACCAAAATGGTTCGTATATAAGCATAACGTTTATACGGAATGTGAAGCAAATTTCAAAGCTATTGTTGGTCGTAGTCCTCTGTCATTGGTAACAACAGCTAACTTCAACAGTGCACTATATAACAAGAGAACGATAACTGGACGTGGTGTCGAACATGCGACGTCCATTCATTACGCCACCGGACAATTCATATCTCTGTGCACAAATGCTACCGTTATCATAATTCTAAACTAAATCACTTCCTTTAAAAAGAGAGAAATGAATTTTCTTACATTTGCCATGCAATTAGATTATTTCTTTTGTACGATAAAACGCATGCACATTTATAGAAAATGCAATTAAGTAATCCAGTTACTTTTATTTTATTTAATCTATTATTATTCGCTTTAATCTCGAGCTTTTCACGCCATGTCTCGTGAGTTATATTACCGTCGCTTTCCTGATACCAGACACGATACATATTTACATTTTATTTATTAATAACGAACGAAGTAGTCTACGTAATGTATTTCTGGGCTAAGCGAGCTGAGAAAATTAATAACCAAATAAAATAAAACAAAGACACAGCATTCTGAGAAATTTCCATATTCAGGGCAATATAATACAGCGCTGTTCCATTTAACTCTCTGCGCGGCGTTATTTGTCAACGTTAGGTTATGTCAAGGTTCTCTACACAACACGCTACCGGCCCATGTTTTCTACGTTCTTTTACAGATAATATTAATTACAAAACACAAAACGAGTTAAATCGTATACACCAGTCTCTTCACTGCCCCTCCCCCCGGTCCAGTGGCGTAACTAAGAGCTACTCCTGGGAGAGGGGGATGAGACTAGTTTGCCGGTAGGACTCTCCAGGTTTCCTCAGGACAAATGAGATATTCAATACTCTTCCCATCTAATTATTTATACGTTTCTGTATAAATCTTAATTTAAGGCACTTACTGGTTTAGAAATAGTACTGCGTTAAGTAAATTATGGAATTGTACTGAAATTTTTAATAATTCTGGGATGGGATTGATCCCCTGATCCCCCCCCCCACCGCCCAACGTAGTTAAACCACTGCCCCGATCGCATTCTTCATTCCGCCTTCCGAACAAAGTTTATGTTTTTCTTGTAGGCTGTCAATTATAACTTATAATTTTTTGGTAAGTCTTTCTTTTGCCAGATTCTTTTGACCCGCCAATACCAACCTTATCTAAAGACTCCTTTTAACCTTCTTTGACTATTTTAATTTTCTTACGCTTTCTGAACTTCTAACCTATCTCCGACTCCAGACAAGAAGTCAGGAATAGCGAGTTGGTCGTTCATGAAAAAGCCGAGACGGTTCATGTAACGCCGGTTCTTCAGACTGAACGAACCACAATTACGAATCCGATAACTGCACACTAATTCAAAATTTGGTTAAACCTTTCTTTAATTTGATGTTCTACACGGATTACTGCGATTTTTTTCGGATTCCTCATATTTTTAGGAAGATCAATCTCAAAAACGATACAGGTTTGTGGTGTACACAAGTGTGCTAAGCTTAATGTAAACCGGGTAACGCAAAAGTTATCGTGATAATTATTTATTATTCCGGCTGTAAAATGTTTACACATTTTCCGGAACCAAAGATTCCAGAATTGACTGAATGCTCATCTTCCACTACTGCTTGTCCTTCCAAAGATCTTCTTCAATTTCTTGTTCCCTCAATACAGTCTGAATTTCTTCTATCTAGGTGATAGATGGTCTTCCTCTTTTCCTTCTTTTTGGTGGGGTCCATTCCATAACTCTACATGGCAATCTTTCCTGTGCCATTCTTTTCGTAAACCCATACCATTGTAATGTTTTCTGTTTGGATAAAATCAACAATTGAATTTTTGACATTCATTCTGTCCTTAATGGCTTCATTTCTAATTTTCTCACGTCTGGATACTCTTGCCGAACGTCTCCAAAATTCCATTTCTGTTGTCATTAATTTTGTTCTTCTTTGCTTATTAGTATTCCAAACTTCTGATCCATAAGTCATGATACTTCTAACAATGGTTTTAAATATTTTGGTTTTATCAGTTATTTTCTCTATGTTAGCAGTCTTCATCACAACTTTGTCAAATTTTGTTGCTTCCCTGCTATATACACTTTTTCCTCGAACGAGGCCTTCCGGTTTCGCAACCATTATCAAGTTCTTCCTTAGATAATGGTTGCGAAACCGAAAGGCCTCGTTCGAGGAAAAAGTGTATATAGCAGGGAAGCAACAAAATTTGACAAAGTTATTTTGGTTTTAGTTTCTGCTGTAATTTGCTTATCCCACAGGATTCGATTTAATGTAGATATAGCCACCTTTCCCAAATTAATTCTGGATTGTATTTCTTTGTCTTGCTTCCCATTGGCCGTAATTTTCACCCCTAAATACCTGTACTCCTCTGTATACGAAATGTTCCCCAAGTCTTCCTCCAATTGCAAGTCTTGATGAAGGTTACCTACTGCCATGTATTTTGTTTTATTCATATTTACCTGAATCGTGATAATACAGACAGATAAAAGCTAAACGGTCGAGTTAAAATCTGAGAAATCGATATCGCTCGTGCAATTAGATTGTTCTCCTTTTATTATCGTGCCCGTAAAATCGGTAAGGGCGAAAAAATAACGTATACCACTGTCAAAGAGACATTCAAGGGATTTATAATAAAGACTCAGTGACTCGGTGTTGGAGATTATAAGTAAGAAGGTTATAAAACAAAATAAACGAACTTTAAAACGCACATCTACATTGTACTGTTTTTAGTAGGTCAATTTGTTCTCAAGTATTACATTTACATTGTCCAGACCGACGCATGTGAGCGCGCGCGCCTGTGAGACAAACGCATTAAACGGTATCGGCCAACAACATCTGCCCTTTCACTCCCACTGTGCATGTTAACGCGATCCGACAAATCTGTCACTTACAGGCCTGGAAAAAACACACATCTTAAAATATACAACGAATTATCAACCGAAACTGAGTTGTAAAACGCGAGATTTAATTTTGACGTTTTTTGTTAAATGTCATGTTGTTTCAGCATAGCCAAAAGCAATATTTCGTTTAACAGGCATAACGTTTGCAACGGTCGAAACGACAGAGGATAATATTGAATACTTTTTGTTAAATGTCATGTTGTTTCAGAATGACCACAAGCAATATGTAGTTTAGCAGGCACAAAGTTTGCATCGGTCGAAACAAGAGGATAATATTGAATACTTTTTTTAACGACACAGAACATTTTCATTTCTTATCTCCTTTTATTGAATACTTGAGTTTTGAAAACTACTACGGAGCGACGTCTGAAAGTGACAGATCTAAGTGTACATTAAAAAAAAACGAAAAATTAAGTGAATATAATTTTTGTTGTTGAATACAAATATTCAAAAATTCTGACAGTGAATAAATAATTTACTATTCCGCTTATAGTACTGTAAAAATGAATATGAAGTAACACGTAATGAGTAGTCTAATTCTTTACGTCAGTGGTGCCCAAAGTGGGGTAACTATTTATTTATTCTATTAAAAAAAATAATCGACCGTAATTTTCTCCGATTTTCTTGTAGTCTAAATTCTAATTTTTAGAATCTTAAAAACAATTAATAGGCGATTCCAGTACTTTTTTTGGTGCAAACTAATTGTAATTGTAAAAGTAATTTCAAACTAATGGCTTTAATAATGTCTTTAAATCATGTCGTGTAGCAGATCTGTTTGTCAGCCGAACTGACTAGAGCCCCGCATCAACGCAGAATTGATCGCGCTGTTTTAGTCCAAGTATAAGCACTGCATATAAGCATAACGTTTTTCCATGTAGCTGGTTTTACGCCTAAGTAGCTGGATTTCGACACGTGTGGCTGGATAGATAGAGCCGAGGTTGGCGAAGTTAAGAAATAAACTTGATGTCGAGAGTGCCTTAATATTGGAACTATCGGACATTAAACCTAATATTGTAGAGCTAATTGTTCAAAAGCAGCTTCATTGTTCATATCAAACTATATTTGATATCATTAATACTATAATTTTGCAAGTTAAAAGAATTTTTATATTAATACATTTTAATTAAAATATAAGACTTTGTGTCATATTTACTGTTTGTTTTATTTCATAACTCAGACGTGGTCCGTGAAATTTTTTATTTTTTGGAGGGGGTCCGCGGACTGAAAAGTCAGGGAACCACTGCTTTACATTAATACATACGGCTGTGATATGGTTGCAAGGCTTCGATTCCCGCCGCGGGATCTTTGAGGTTAAGATACCATACCATAGACACGTTTAGATTTCGAGTCTCGGTTTGAATCATATGTTTGCATTAAATATTACGCAATGGTAAATTATTTTAGTGTTGCACATTTTTGACAAGTTATATCTGAACGTTATTAACATTTTATTTTTGTTAATTATTTTGTAATTCTATTGTTATCAGCAGCATCACATATTCAAGTAATTTACATAAGTAAACTGCCAGTAATTTACGTATATTAATATACGTATAACTAGTAAAAAGAAAATGGGAGCAAAAACAATGATGAGTTCTTAATAAATAACGCGAACACATGATTTCGCTGTCGTGAGATCCAGACTCTACATCTAAACGTGCCTAGCAGAGGTGGGCCGATATACATATAACAGGTATTTTGGAACGATTATTTTTGTGGAACGGACATAACAGTCACTGAAAAGTTGAAATACCTGTTCCGATTCAACGATAACTGAAAAGTCCAAATACCCGTTCCGAATCGGAAATTCCTATTACTCGTGGGACCCCCCCCCCCAACCAACTAACGAATAAACGAGTACAAAGTCACAGTTAGGCTATTGGTGCTGAATACTTGATTCTGCGCATGAACCGATCGCATACAAGTACGAAACGAAGCAAAGCAGCGAGGTTCAAAACATCTCTATGCCAAAGAGACGAAACTGTTTTTAATAAATGAAAAAAATGCATACTGATGTTACATTTATTCTCATGTGTTATGTAGATATACAATACAGATTATAATAACAAATTATATATTATACTAGTCACCAACTTGGTAAATTTCGAAAAAGCGAATTATATTGTGTTATAATCAACAGAGTACAGAGTGGCTGATAGGCCATATAGTACTTTTTGTTAATGCGATTTCGGAGATGATTTTTGTTTGTAAAATTGTTTTTATTCTCGTTCACTCTTGTGGTTTACTATTACGTTTGTGTTATAATTATGTTTCCCATGTTTTATGACATTATTTGTTGTGCTACAACATGCACTCTAAATTTTATTGCCTGAGTTTCGCAACTGATTTATCTAACCAAAATGGAAACAATAATTTAAACATTATAGTATAATATTAAATTCTTAGTAATAATATTAAATTATACTTAACAATATTATAATTTATAGACCTAATATAAAGTCTATATCAGTTTGTTTACTCCTAGTGAAAACTTAAATTAGTATTCCCAAAGGGAGATAGGCCTATAAATGCTGCTGTTTCTTATTTTCTTTCAAACAGTAACAGCTTAATAAAGTCACAGTGTAAAGTAACACTGTTAATATTTTAGTTTCAATTTATTTCTTGTAAGAAATTATATAATACAGGTATATGTACAACAGGTATTTGTACGTGTTATTTTTTGGAACGGTTTCGTTTGTACCTGTTATTTTCAAATACTAGTTTAGCACACCTCTAGTTGCCTACGGTATCACCATAGACAGAGTATTTTTTAAATTAGACACCAGATGTTGAATAAGCAGCACTATCGCGGACAAAACACAGTCGGTGACTCTTCCTCGTAAGGTGGTGGGCAACCAGTGAACGATGTTCCCGCCTAATACTTCCACAAACACGCTATATTTAGCTGTTCATATTAAGTCTCAGATACCATACGAGAATTTGTACATACACAGTATGGGCGTCTGCGTGAGCGAAGAACTGACGTTTGTTCGGTTAGAGAGAACGCGACTCGGTGTGTCCCGTTTATTATCGAGAGAACTGTGGATCGTAAGCGATAACGCAGTAGTCCACGGTTGTGGATCATTGTGTTCAATGCGGCATATTAAAGATTACGAATGTAAGGACAGTTTGACATTAACTGGCAGTAATTACTGGCTGGAGAGTAATTGCTTGGCTATAAAACGGACGATAATGACGGCCAAGGATTACCTCTGCAATGATAACATAATTTACTCACGGGACGGTTTACACGTGTGTTTTGATAATACTGTTACGTAATACGGAACTTTCTACAAGTATCTCGGCTATCCCAGCAGAGGCCAGCTGTAATGTCTGTGTGCATATAGATTCCTGCTACTATGAGAAGAAAGACAATTACGTGACACTTGCCACGCGTCAACCGTCGAGTCTATTCCAGCCCGTATCGGTCAGCGCACTGTATTCCAAGACACTGTTTCTAGAAAATTCGAGAACGCCTGTTTGTTTAATAAGTCATCCAAAATGACAGTTTATTCTGGCATGTCAGCCGGGTACAAATACAGGCATTCAGCGACGGTCAGTTCAGTTTACTTCGGGCGATTACACAGTGCGTTTCAGTGCCGATTTATTCAAGAGAGGTTCAAAGTATTGTGGCGAAAGTGTTACTGTGTTATCATTGTGCGGGACTCTATTTGTTGACATTATTACTGCGTGTGGACAAATTTTATTTGAATTATTGTACGAGGATAATCTTGTTGAATAACTTGTTGATTACAAATTATTAATTGCGATAATGAAAGCTGGTGATCAGTGACTTCATTGGTGTCTTGTATTTTGTTTTTCACTGCACCATACGACGATCAGTGAGACCGTCGTGACAATACTTCTAATGCTGCTGCTACCGATAGTCACAGACTGCTTCACTGGTACGTGTGGTGTACCTCAAGGCACGGCGATGAACACTCAAGAGTTTGAGATGTGTCGTTCACGATTGAACGAATCATTTGGATCGAATCACTTAAGTGATCCAATGACCGAATCGATCTTTTAAATGATGAGACGGTCAGTAATACATTTACTGACCAACCATCTGAGGCAGTTCATACAATTTCCGCTGTGTGTCTCTGGACGGCTTTCTGATCGATCTCGGTCATCTCGGTCTCTGTGTCGGTCAGTTGATGATTCTTTCAGTTGCTATGTGTGCTAATCTCTGCTAATTACCGATTCGATTAGGCAACGAGTTACCGCAAGCAGACTCCGCTAGATATCTCTACTTTCAATTCAATCTCGGTCAGTAAAAGATTCGATCAGTGAACCAGTTACCGCAAAGAGTCTTCGCTAGACGCCTCTGGCAATCATTTCATTCAATTACGACTCGAGCAATCGCCGTCTTAGTCTTTCGTTTCAATCTCGGTCACTTACTGATTCCATCAGTGAATAGGCCTAACTCACAGCAATTAGGCTTCGTTAGATGTCTCTGCTTTCATTTCAATCTCGGTCAGTAAAAGATTCGATCAGTGAACGAATTACCGCAAACGGTCTCCTCTAGACGTCTCTGACATTCATTACAGTCCAGGTCATTTCAATTAATTACGTATCGAACAGTCGCCATTTTATTCGTAAACACAATATATAATGGAAGAGCAATATGTAATTTTTAAATAAAATAAATATTAATTATACATGATTCACGATCTTTTTATTCTTCTCAGTCTTAAACATTTGTTATTCTTTCTAAAATAACAAAGTAAAACGAACCAATCTCGCTCACGTTTGTTTACGATTTCAAAAATATTTGTTTCAGGGTGTCTAGTCATTCGTCTATCAGTAATTTATATAATAACTGAAATAATACAGTTCTGTCAATCTGATACAACTCAATTCTTATAAGAACTTTACTGGCGTAAAGAATACAAATAATAGAAGTTCAGTGAACCGGCTGATTAGTGATCGAAAGATAGAATCACTTTAATGGTCGAGATGCACGTACTGAGCCAGTGCACTGAAGTGACCGAATTCGCCCGTCTCTCTTCACAGGTATCGGGATTTTGATCCATTAGTGGCGGCTCGATGCGCGTACAGCGTTGGGGGGGGGGGAGATAAGGAACTGATATCTGTGTGTCAGTCGCCGTGTCTCACCAACTTTCCTATAGGGCTATGCGTTAGCCTAGGCGCACACTTGCGACTATCTGTCGCAACGACAAAAAAACCTGATCGCAAAAAATATTGAAGTTCACTCACTTGCGATAAATAAATCGCAATTTTACCATAATTTTTTGTTCTTATTTGTCATTATAGACTGGACGTCGTAGAAACAACTTGTCTTGTGGCTCTGATGTTGCGCTTAAAAGAAAAACAGAAGCGATACAAAAAAGAATACTGGGTATCTCACAGGACGCTGAATTATCAGTCAGAGGACGCTGAATGGACAGTTTCATAAAATTCATGCGGATTTACGATTACACTCCAAAGAATTTTTCAAATACTACAGAATGAGTATTAAAAGCTTTGACGAATTGCTTGAAAGTCGTTTTTCAACTTCAATGATAATTAGCTCTAGGTCAAGGACACAATTTACAGTATCATCAGATTCGGTGCCAGACATAGTGCTAGTCTACTCAGCAATACACTCCTCTCAAGACTCAATGTAACTACAGGAATGCAACTAGAATAATGCTCAAGGCTAACAGTCAAGCAATCGTGACTACAGAATCGCAACTGGGTGCAGGTCTGTACATGTCTGTGCGATTCATTCGAGCCAGCGACAATCGCGTCGCTGATAAAATAGAACATGTTGCTATTTTTAATCGCTGCGATTTCTCAGTCGCACATGAGTGCACTGGCATTTAAAACTAAAACTAAGTGTTCCAGTTTTGCGATTAATGTGTCGTGCCACAAACATCGCAAGTGTGCGCCTAGGCTTAGTGTAACTGCCGCAAATCAAGACAATTACATTCGGAGCCCTCGACGTAATAATGTGTTTTTAGACGATAAGATTACGTGAATGCGCCAATCACATCGTCCCGTTAGTGAAACGACATTATTGTGATTAGTCCACGCGGACTCGGCGCTGCCACAATGAAGCCGGCCCGTCGTGTCGTCGTCATTCTGATTTCGGGGGGGGGGGGGCTTTATTGGGCGATATGAAGAAAAGTGTAGACAACGCAACTGCAAAGATGGAGCTAAACTGTTGTAACTATAAGAAGAAGAAGAAGACATCTCTGAATGCCAATATCGAATAAGTGACCAACGTCCTTGTTGTTCCATCATACTTGTTATCGTCTGGTAGGAAATGATTTTCTGTCTTATCTCCTCATTCGTAGTACGGTCAGAAACAGTCGAGGCACTACATCGTACATAATCAAGTTCCGTCATCGTGGTGAGTTGACCAGCACACTACAATGTTTTCCATGCCTATAATGACGCAACGTTTTACGTATACTAGTCGTGTGTTCTTCCTCATTTCCCTGACATCTCCGCACTTTCTATTCTCGCGACTCCACATTCCGTACGTGTGCGTTCCTCATCCTACCCTCTCTTGGTACTGGTTAATCATTGTGTGGAATTTCATCACAGTTGTTCAAAGCCTTTGTACCTTTGATATGCTCTTTCACTTTGGTGAAAGGGAAACCACAGTATTACGAGATTAAGCTTGTATATAAGCAGATTTGTGTCTCAACACCACTTTTATTTCTCAACAAAATTTTTAGATGTATTATTTCCTCGGTCAGAGAGATACACAGTCGGAAGCTTTTAACGTAATAATATGTTCTTAATGCGAGATATTTCTCGACACTGCTCCTGTGCACCAATCAGACTGCACCGTCAGTAAGAGGTGATTACCGTTCTGAGTCCAAGTTGCCGCCGTTTAAGCAACCTCTGCTTATCGCTTTCGATGGAGCCAACCTATCGTGTCGTCGTCGTCGTCATTCTACTGTCGGAATGTACGTTAGTTAACGTCGTGCAGACAACGTTACTACAAAGATGCGAGGTAAAATAAATATTAATTACCACTGATAATAGTTACGTTTCTGCCGACTGTTATCCTTCTGCACATGGCAGCTACATATTGACTACGATCCATCAACTTCAACAAAGATTAACACAAAAATGGTTTATTCCGGTCCTAATCAGATAGACTAAAGCCGGTTACTCAAACGCTTCTTCGGAAGTCCCACACCTCTCCGTCACTTCGGCTTACAAATGAATGTGACAGAATTCTTATCATAAATTTAACAGCTGTAAGCCACGGTCAAGTTCCCCTTATTTATAATCGAATTCACTTCGGAAAACGGCAAGCTATCCTATAAATCAGAGGAGAATGATCTCCCAGTCACGAATTTTGACTCCCTTATGACGTCAACTTTCGACCTATACTTCAAAGCAGAACAGAATGACGACAACACTGTCGCGTACAAACCAAGATCGCAGCGTGGTTGTATCCAATTCATCGCACGGCAGCCTGCCCGGACTAAAAAGGAAACTGCAAACGAGGGATGAATGTGAAAAGTTTAATTTCGTCGCGAGTTGTTGGCAGCGAGGTATTACATCACAGACGACTTCTGGCGCCGGTCCAACCCGGCGCCGTGTCGTCCTCAAGTTGCCCCGGTATTTAAATGATTCATGTGGCGGTGACCGGCTGCCAGCGCCAAATGGCCACCGGCATTCTTTGGATACAGCTAAATACATTACTGTCATCCATATAGTTTGCACTTGTTTTGTTCTGTATTACTGGCCTGTTGCTCATAACCTGCTGACTCCACAGAGAACGTTAGAAAAAACTACTCTTCAGAGACACGAAGACAATTAAGTGGAAGAAAAGTGGCACGTCGAAGAAGAAAATTAAAATATACTTCGTAAGCTTACACGGCCGGAGTCAGTGTTGTTCAAAATCATTCCCATGGTCCATTGTTAAAAAAAAGTTTCGGCAATGTCATCGACTGCTATCATCAGTGTAAAATCGAGTTTCGCTAAGGTGGTAAACGTTAGTGACCACAGTACTACCACTTTCACTACCGTCTACCACCTTACGTTATCGAAACTCGATTTTACACTGATGACGGCAGTCGATTGCACTGCCGAAACGCCCGTTTTTGCTGAAAACAATGGACTACAAAATTAAAAGTTTTACAAAGTTATGGCGGTCTCTGTACTGTCCTATGGGTGTGAATTATGGACAACAACCAAGAAACAAGAAAGTAAAATACAGGTCTCGGAAATAGCGTTCCTTCAGAGGAGTTAAAAGCTGTTCTAAACTTGACCATATAAAGAATGAGATAAAGAACGAGGCCACAAGAGAAGCATTCCAAGTTTTTTAATTTGAATGAACAATTAAAAGATTACAAACAACGGTGGAAAGAACACTTAGAAAGAATATCAGATTCCAGACTGGCCAAACAGTGGGCAAATATAAGCCTATAGGACACAGGTGTGTCGGGAGAACCAGGAAAAGATGGCTGAAGGATATTTGAAGGCGGAACAGGCAGCGATGCCTTGCCCATGCCGTGATGTGAAGATGATGATGGCAGGGAAGAAACCAACGTAAATAGATGATTTCGTTTAATAGGGTGTCCCATAAACAACGGAAGATTTGAATAGCGTGGAACTGCCTCCCTTGATACCGCACTGCAAAATCCGCTTTTGTCGTTTACCTATCTTACGATTAATTGTCATGGAGCGTTACACGGGAGTACACCGTGTTTTATATAGTGGAAACGCACTGCAGGTAGGGAGAATGATGTTACCGCGAGACACTCTGCAAACTAAGTGGAACACAAAACGCGCATGATCAGGTCAACAGTCCACAGACTGAGTAACAAAATCCGCTTTTGTCGTTTACCTATCTTACGATTAATTGTCATGGAGCGTTACACGGGAGTACACCGTGTTTTATATAGTGGAAACGCACTGCAGGTAGGGAGAATGATGTTACCGCGAGACACTCTGCAAACTAAGTGGAACACAAAACGCGCATGATCAGGTCAACAGTCCACAGACTGAGTAACAAAATCCGCTTTTGTCGTTTACCTATCTTACGATTAATTGTCATGGAGCGTTACACGGGAGTACACCGTGTTTTATATAGTGGAAACGCACTGCAGGTAGGGAGAATGATGTTACCGCGAGACACTCTGCAAACTAAGTGGAACACAAAACGCGCATGATCAGGTCAACAGTCCACAGACTGAGTAACAAAATCCGCTTTTGTCGTTTACCTATCTTACGATTAATTGTCATGGAGCGTTACACGGGAGTACACCGTGTTTTATATAGTGGAAACGCACTGCAGGTAGGGAGAATGATGTTACCGCGAGACACTCTGCAAACTAAGTGGAACACAAAACGCGCATGATCAGGTCAACAGTCCACAGACTGAGTAACAAAATCTGCTTTTGTCGTTTACCTATCTTACGATTAATTGTCATGGAGCGTTACACGGGAGTACACCGTGTTTTATATAGTGGAAACGCACTGCAGGTAGGGAGAATGATGTTACCGCGAGACACTCTGCAAACTAAGTGGAACACAAAACGCGCATGATCAGGTCAACAGTCCACAGACTGAGTAACAAAATCCGCTTTTGTCGTTTACCTATCTTACGATTAATTGTCATGGAGCGTTACACGGGAGTACACCGTGTTTTATATAGTGGAAACGCACTGCAGGTAGGGAGAATGATGTTACCGCGAGACACTCTGCAAACTAAGTGGAACACAAAACGCGCATGATCAGGTCAACAGTCCACAGACTGAGTAACAAAATCCGCTTTTGTCGTTTACCTATCTTACGATTAATTGTCATGGAGCGTTACACGGGAGTACACCGTGTTTTATATAGTGGAAACGCACTGCAGGTAGGGAGAATGATGTTACCGCGAGACACTCTGCAAACTAAGTGGAACACAAAACGCGCATGATCAGGTCAACAGTCCACAGACTGAGTAACAAATTCCGCTTTTGTCGTTTACCTATCTTACGATTAATTGTCATGGAGCGTTACACGGGAGTACACCGTGTTTTATATAGTGGAAACGCACTGCAGGTAGGGAGAATGATGTTACCGCGAGACACTCTGCAAACTAAGTGGAACACAAAACGCGCATGATCAGGTCAACAGTCCACAGACTGAGTAACAAATTCCGCTTTTGTCGTTTACCTATCTTACGAATAATTGTCATGGAGCGTTACACGGGAGTACACCGTGTTTTATATAGTGGAAACGCACTGCAGGTAGGGAGAATGATGTTACCGCGAGACACTCTGCAAACTAAGTGGAACACAAAACGCGCATGATCAGGTCAACAGTCCACAGACTGAGTAACAAAATCCGCTTTTGTCGTTTACCTATCTTACGATTAATTGTCATGGAGCGTTACACGGGAGTACACCGTGTTTTATATAGTGGAAACGCACTGCAGGTAGGGAGAATGATGTTACCGCGAGACACTCTGCAAACTAAGTGGAACACAAAACGCGCATGATCAGGTCAACAGTCCACAGACTGAGTAACAAAATCCGCTTTTGTCGTTTACCTATCTTACGATTAATTGTCATGGAGCGTTACACGGGAGTACACCGTGTTTTATATAGTGGAAACGCACTGCAGGTAGGGAGAATGATGTTACCGCGAGACACTCTGCAAACTAAGTGGAACACAAAACGCGCATGATCAGGTCAACAGTCCACAGACTGAGTAACAAATTCCGCTTTTGTCGTTTACCTATCTTACGAATAATTGTCATGGAGCGTTACACGGGAGTACACCGTGTTTTATATAGTGGAAACGCACTGCAGGTAGGGAGAATGATGTTACCGCGAGACACTCTGCAAACTAAGTGGAACACAAAACGCGCATGATCAGGTCAACAGTCCACAGACTGAGTAACAAAATCCGCTTTTGTCGTTTACCTATCTTACGATTAATTGTCATGGAGCGTTACACGGGAGTACACCGTGTTTTATATAGTGGAAACGCACTGCAGGTAGGGAGAATGATGTTACCGCGAGACACTTTGCAAACTAAGTGGAACACAAAACGCGCATGATCAGGTCAACAGTCCACAGACTGAGTAACAAATTCCGCTTTTGTCGTTTACCTATCTTACGAATAATTGTCATGGAGCGTTACACGGGAGTACACCGTGTTTTATATAGTGGAAACGCACTGCAGGTAGGGAGAATGATGTTACCGCGAGACACTCTGCAAACTAAGTGGAACACAAAACGCGCATGATCAGGTCAACAGTCCACAGACTGAGTAACAAAATCCGCTTTTGTCGTTTACCTATCTTACGATTAATTGTCATGGAGCGTTACACGGGAGTACACCGTGTTTTATATAGTGGAAACGCACTGCAGGTAGGGAGAATGATGTTACCGCGAGACACTCTGCAAACTAAGTGGAACACAAAACGCGCATGATCAGGTCAACAGTCCACAGACTGAGTAACAAAATCCGCTTTTGTCGTTTACCTATCTTACGATTAATTGTCATGGAGCGTTACACGGGAGTACACCGTGTTTTATATAGTGGAAACGCACTGCAGGTAGGGAGAATGATGTTACCGCGAGACACTCTGCAAACTAAGTGGAACACAAAACGCGCATGATCAGGTCAACAGTCCAGAGACTGAGTAACAAATTCCGCTTTTGTCGTTTACCTATCTTACGATTAATTGTCATGGAGCGTTACACGGGAGTACACCGTGTTTTATATAGTGGAAACGCACTGCAGGTAGGGAGAATGATGTTACCGCGAGACACTCTGCAAACTAAGTGGAACACAAAACGCGCATGATCAGGTCAACAGTCCACAGACTGAGTAACAAATTCCGCTTTTGTCGTTTACCTATCTTACGATTAATTGTCATGGAGCGTTACACGGGAGTACACCGTGTTTTATATAGTGGAAACGCACTGCAGGTAGGGAGAATGATGTTACCGCGAGACACTCTGCAAACTAAGTGGAACACAAAACGCGCATGATCAGGTCAACAGTCCAGAGACTGAGTAACAAAATCCGCTTTTGTCGTTTACCTATCTTACGATTAATTGTCATGGAGCGTTACACGGGAGTACACAGTGTTTTATATAGTGGAAACGCACTGCAGGTAGGGAGAATGATGTTACCGCGAGACACTCTGCAAACTAAGTGGAACACAAAACGCGCATGATCAGGTCAACAGTCCACAGACTGAGTAACAAAATCCGCTTTTGTCGTTTACCTATCTTACGATTAATTGTCATGGAGCGTTACACGGGAGTACACCGTGTTTTATATAGTGGAAACGCACTGCAGGTAGGGAGAATGATGTTACCGCGAGACACTTTGCAAACTAAGTGGAACACAAAACGCGCATGATCAGGTCAACAGTCCACAGACTGAGTAACAAAATCCGCTTTTGTCGTTTACCTATCTTACGATTAATTGTCATGGAGCGTTACACGGGAGTACACCGTGTTTTATATAGTGGAAACGCACTGCAGGTAGGGAGAATGATGTTACCGCGAGACACTCTGCAAACTAAGTGGAACACAAAACGCGCATGATCAGGTCAACAGTCCAGAGACTGAGTAACAAATTCCGCTTTTGTCGTTTACCTATCTTACGATTAATTGTCATGGAGCGTTACACGGGAGTACACCGTGTTTTATATAGTGGAAACGCACTGCAGGTAGGGAGAATGATGTTACCGCGAGACACTCTGCAAACTAAGTGGAACACAAAACGCGCATGATCAGGTCAACAGTCCACAGACTGAGTAACAAAATCCGCTTTTGTCGTTTACCTATCTTACGATTAATTGTCATGGAGCGTTACACGGGAGTACACCGTGTTTTATATAGTGGAAACGCACTGCAGGTAGGGAGAATGATGTTACCGCGAGACACTCTGCAAACTAAGTGGAACACAAAACGCGCATGATCAGGTCAACAGTCCACAGACTGAGTAACAAATTCCGCTTTTGTCGTTTACCTATCTTACGAATAATTGTCATGGAGCGTTACACGGGAGTACACCGTGTTTTATATAGTGGAAACGCACTGCAGGTAGGGAGAATGATGTTACCGCGAGACACTCTGCAAACTAAGTGGAACACAAAACGCGCATGATCAGGTCAACAGTCCACAGACTGAGTAACAAATTCCGCTTTTGTCGTTTACCTATCTTACGAATAATTGTCATGGAGCGTTACACGGGAGTACACCGTGTTTTATATAGTGGAAACGCATTGCAGGTAGGGAGAATGATGTTACCGCGAGACACTCTGCAAACTAAGTGGAACACAAAACGCGCATGATCAGGTCAACAATCCACAGACTGAGTAACAAAATCCGCTTTTGTCGTTTACCTATCTTACGATTAATTGTCATGGAGCGTTACACGGGAGTACACCGTGTTTTATATAGTGGAAACGCACTGCAGGTAGGGAGAATGATGTTACCGCGAGACACTCTGCAAACTAAGTGGAACACAAAACGCGCATGATCAGGTCAACAGTCCACAGACTGAGTAACAAAATCCGCTTTTGTCGTTTACCTATCTTACGATTAATTGTCATGGAGCGTTACACGGGAGTACACCGTGTTTTATATAGTGGAAACGCACTGCAGGTAGGGAGAATGATGTTACCGCGAGACACTCTGCAAACTAAGTGGAACACAAAACGCGCATGATCAGGTCAACAGTCCACAGACTGAGTAACAAAATCCGTTTTTGTCGTTTACCTATCTTACGATTAATTGTCATGGAGCGTTACACGGGAGTACACCGTGTTTTATATAGTGGAAACGCACTGCAGGTAGGGAGAATGATGTTACCGCGAGACACTCTGCAAACTAAGTGGAACACAAAACGCGCATGATCAGGTCAACAGTCCACAGACTGAGTAACAAAATCCGCTTTTGTCGTTTACCTATCTTACGATTAATTGTCATGGAGCGTTACACGGGAGTACACCGTGTTTTATATAGTGGAAACGCACTGCAGGTAGGGAGAATGATGTTACCGCGAGACACTCTGCAAACTAAGTGGAACACAAAACGCGCATGATCAGGTCAACAGTCCACAGACTGAGTAACAAAATCCGCTTTTGTCGTTTACCTATCTTACGATTAATTGTCATGGAGCGTTACACGGGAGTACACCGTGTTTTATATAGTGGAAACGCACTGCAGGTAGGGAGAATGATGTTACCGCGAGACACTCTGCAAACTAAGTGGAACACAAAACGCGCATGATCAGGTCAACAGTCCACAGACTGAGTAACAAATTCCGCTTTTGTCGTTTACCTATCTTACGATTAATTGTCATGGAGCGTTACACGGGAGTACACCGTGTTTTATATAGTGGAAACGCATTGCAGGTAGGGAGAATGATGTTACCGCGAGACACTCTGCAAACTAAGTGGAACACAAAACGCGCATGATCAGGTCAACAGTCCACAGACTGAGTAACAAAATCCGCTTTTGTCGTTTACCTATCTTACGATTAATTGTCATGGAGCGTTACACGGGAGTACACCGTGTTTTATATAGTGGAAACGCACTGCAGGTAGGGAGAATGATGTTACCGCGAGACACTCTGCAAACTAAGTGGAACACAAAACGCGCATGATCAGGTCAACAGTCCACAGACTGAGTAACAAAATCTGCTTTTGTCGTTTACCTATCTTACGATTAATTGTCATGGAGCGTTACACGGGAGTACACCGTGTTTTATATAGTGGAAACGCACTGCAGGTAGGGAGAATGATGTTACCGCGAGACACTCTGCAAACTAAGTGGAACACAAAACGCGCATGATCAGGTCAACAGTCCACAGACTGAGTAACAAAATCCGCTTTTGTCGTTTACCTATCTTACGATTAATTGTCATGGAGCGTTACACGGGAGTACACCGTGTTTTATATAGTGGAAACGCACTGCAGGTAGGGAGAATGATGTTACCGCGAGACACTCTGCAAACTAAGTGGAACACAAAACGCGCATGATCAGGTCAACAGTCCACAGACTGAGTAACAAAATCGATGAACCATGTTGAACTTTGGATAATAAATCCCCACTGCTGTAAACTTATTACGTCTAATCTCCAAGGATATCGGATTACAGATCTCTACATTGAAGATAAAGGTGATGGCTTTTCATAAGCTGATCCCACACGAACAAAAAATTGTTGTACGTGGTAGGCTACTGTTCAGGAGCAGGTTAGCAATTTTGAATATCTGGACTATGCACTTTATATTACAATGGCGTGGTTAATAAACTACGAGTACATAAGTTCAACAGTATGTGCGGGACAATCAGAGGAACTTTAAAGTCAACGAGTAAAGAAACAGGCCTCTACTGTACAAGGAATGGTCCTCCCCACACTTCTCTGCGGCTCTGAGAATTGGACTTTAACGAAACTCCTGACCAGTCGTGTTGGAGCAGCTGAAATGAGATTTATCAACCACGTGGCATGATATATACTCTTCAAAACAGAACTGCAGATATACAGCAGCAACTGTATATTATGAGTATACGTGACAGATTGCACAATATCGGCTAAAAAGGTTGGAACGTCTTGACCGAATGGATGACTGTCGCATCCCCAAGCAACTATGAAATTATAAGCCGAAGGGACGGAGAGGTGTGGGACGTCCGAAGAAGCGTTGGAGCGAGCAGCTCTAGTCTTATCTGTTTGTGACTTATCCTTGTAGGAGAATGATGATAAATCTCCACGCGTTTCATGCTAGTCGTTCATTTGTAAACATCGCTACGGTAGAGAAATTATTGATACTGTTACGACATCACAGAACAATCTACGTGTTTGCCGAATGTGCCAGAAGAATCTTGCTCTAATGTGTGTGCCATACGTGACTCTAGACGCATTCGCGAGAATTTTCTCGAAGCCGCCAGCCGCGCGGAGTATGTCAAGGCCGCAATTAATTACGTAGTTCACACTGGCGTTAAGACGTAGTTTGGAACGTTCTGGTCTGTGAGCGGAGGTATAAATACATGGCAGCAGCGGCCTTAGTTTTCAGTATTAGTCGCGATATATTTACAGTGCGGTCCGAGTTTATTGTCGGGCGATTACAAGTCATTATCTGGCGATATTACTCTGTGCGTTCAAGTGGTTATCAGTTAAGTGTTGTTTTATAATCGGACGGTATATTGTAATACAATTGTGTTTTAATATTAGTTGGCATTTATTTGCGTGTGAACAATTTTTACTTGATTTGTTATAAGACACTGTGTTGTTAAGTACGAACGTTTAACTGTGAAAATTTAAGCTGGTGATTAGTGACTTAATTGGTGTCTTGTGATTTTGTTTCCACTGTACCTACGACGATCGACTAGACCGTCGCAACAATACAAATTCGGAGAAATCGAATCGCAGTCGTTATCAGAGGTAACTACTCGCCGGTGGACCGCGCAGCGAATTCTCAACAAATCTCCGCGTCCGAATTACTACAAAATTCAAATGATGCAATAACGCAGCCAACACACCGTTTAAAGTGCCGAAAATTTGTCAACTGTGTGTTGCAAAACCAAGAAGTGGGCGGTCTCTAAAGTCCCTGCCCACCTCGTATCACGGAACGGCTACCATAACTGGCCATCGAGGTCTTGTGATTTGACACCAATCGATTTCTTCCTTTCGGTGATTTGAAATCTCAGTTTCTGTCAACTAACCGCGTCTCACGGTAAAACGTCGATGTGTTAATGGTGACAGTGAGCGGCAATTATACAGGAAACTCATCGAATATTTCGTCGAAAAAAGCGGTGCTAATCACCGCCGTAGCTTCAAAGTTCGATTATCCTTTTTTTCAAGACACATGACAAATTCATGATCCTTCCCAAATCATCATCATCCTCATCCTCAAGGTTTAAACCAAAAATAGTTTGTTCCGGTCTCAAATAGGTAAATATTACAGCTGGTCATTCCAGCGCTTCCTCGGACGTCCCACACCTCTCCGTTCCCTCGGCTTATAGTTCCATCGTTGTTTGGGGAAGCGGCAGTCATCCATTCGGCAAAGATGTTCCCATCAATTCACCAGAGACAGGGCGATCCTGCTACGTGCCTGAGAAATCTCATTTCAGCCGCTTGGATGCGACTGGCTTGGTCTTTCGTTAAAGTCCAGTTCGCAGACCCATAAAGAAGTGTGGGAAGAGCCATCACCTTGTAGAATTTTAGGCGTGTTCCTTTACTTGCTGACTTAAGGGTTCGCCTGATGGTCCCGCACATAAGGTTGAACTTATGCACCACGTCGTTGCTTGCATTATAAGGCACACTGTAGCCCAGGTATTCAAAACTTCTACCTTGTTCCAGGACAGTACCATCTATAACAATTTTTGCCCGTACGGGATCAGTTCCACAAAAAGCCATCACCTTGGTTTTAACTGTGGATATCTACAATCCAGAATCTTTGCAGATTCCATTTAACAAATGTAAACCCATCTGCAATCTGTTTTCAGAGTCCGACAGAATAGCCTGATCGTTCGCAAACAACAAAGTGTCACTTGTATACATCTAAAATAATTTTATAAATATATTTTATAGAATCTACGAAAGGCTGAAATGCGAACGTCTTTTACCAAGTGTTAAGTGGTTTCATCATTAGAAAATCTCGAATGATTTCTAATTTCAGTATGTCAATATTTATTTTATTAATTTAGGCTACACATATTCTAATTCCTATTATTTCTATAATTGTATATAACCCCTATTGTATATAACTCCTATTTTAACACAAGCAACGTGTTTAGAAACAGATCTACGTTAAGTGATTATGGAATTTCGTTGAAAATTTGAATACCTCTGACGGCGGGGATTGATACCAAATCCCCCCCATACTACATTCGCTTTCGCGTGGCACCTAAGGGATTAGCAGACCCTTGCTCTCGCACACGCACTCACGAGCGCCCGGGCCACACACCCTTGCCCGAACGCGCAGGTACACAGCTTCATGAAACAATTACAAATTATGACACATTTAAATTGAATGATAATCCAAATTAAAATATGATTTTCGTAATCTTCGTTAAATTGCGAGAAAAATGAGTCCTCTCAACATATAGTTACTGTTAACCATGTAGCGTCAAGGAAGTATATTTGGATTTTAGAAAAAAACACATATTGCAGTATTAAAAAGACGAGTTTTATTTAAAATTGCGAATGACATTTTAATATTATATAAAATCGGTTACCAATGATAAAAACTTACTAATGATAACATTACAATTAATGTTAAATAAGTACAAGATGAAATATATTAGCTTTTTAGTTTAAATTCCACATTATTATGTTTTTAATTTTTATAAAATGGAAAAGCCTATTTGTAATACAGTACTAAAAATATTTTACTCCTGGATGTGATGGGCATTTTTCTCTTAAAATTTTACATTAACACACGAAAAACGACATGAATATAAACGCAATATTTTCTTTAACTTTGATCGTTTCGAAAATATATTAATATATAAACGAAAAACACCTTTATTAATAGACAAAAACAAACAAAAAATACATACTTAAGAAATGTATAACAAAAATACATACTTAAGAAATGCTTCTTTTAAATAACTTTAAACAAATACTATATACAATACAATGTTGTTTTTTCTTATGTACAAACTTATAAGTAAAATTTTTACAAAATTAAAAACCCCATCTTAACAAAAGTGGGTCATAAACGAAATATTTTTCGTGGTTTTATTTACAGATAGCCCATATTTATGGATAAACAAAAAAAAACCTTTAGTAATAGATAAAAAACAATTATAACAAAAATACATACTGAATAAAAACTTTTTTTAATAACTTCACACGAATACTGTATGCAATATAATGATTTTTTTATTTACAAACTTAAAAATACAATTTTTACAAAACTAAACAAAATTCTATCCTACAAAAATAAGAAACGTGGACTACATGTAAATCATAAGAGTAAACTTCTCCATATTGAATAATTAGTTGAAACCATAAAATTCTAATAACAAAGTTTTGGTCCACCGTATTAAAAAACTCTAATATATAATTATATTACATATAATTAAGAACACAATGTACTCTGAAATGCTCCCTTAGGCAAGGAGAAAAGATTTATAATTTGCCATGCTGGAGGCCAGAAAGGATGGATCGAAGCTCCACCACTCGTGTTTGAGTCAACACCAGGTTGTTCTGAAAACTGGTTGTTTAATACACTAATCCCCGCAATACCCCCTGCAAGTACGATAATCAAGAAGACGCCGACGATGGCCTTAGTGCCGAAATCGGTCAGTCATGAGTTAAAAATAAAATGACAAATTATCAATCTTTTCCCCTTGCCTAACTGTATCGTCGGTCCATCCTTTGTCATTATGTACATTTTCATTTAACCATGTTTCATCTAGGAACACAACATTTTCAATATTTACATTTCGGACTTTACGTAAAAACTGGCATCTTAGTAAAGCGATTGTAGGCTTTTCCATCAAAACCCTTCGGTTATTATACTTCTTGTAAACGAACCCCAAATCTTGTACAATACGATGCAATGGGTGGGTTGTGGGGGTGGGGTGGGTGGGTGGGTTCCCGCCGTCGAACAGACTCGCATTCTTCAACGAACTCACAAGTTTCTCGAGGGATGGTATCTCTCGCCGCTCGTAGTACTGCAGGATGTGCCGCCTTATGGCCGATTTCGCAAACTCGTCGAGGCCCGTCACTTTTCTATTTCGTTGTGGCCCTCCTGGTGTTTTCCTAGGCGTTGTTATTTTTATCTTCTTACAGGCTGAAACTTCATTAACTACGTTGTCTTCTCTGTCGCTCGCATCATCTTCCACGGTCTCAGTTTCCTCCCGTAGCGCTGATTTCAATTGAGCATTTATCCGGGCGACGGTTCGTTTGGGAACATTACACGCTGATGAAACTCTTTCCACAACTTTTCTTACATCCAATAGAGGCCCCATATTATTTTTTTCCACATAAAAATACTGTATCACCGAAGCAACTATCGTTCTTGCTTGCGAATGTAACACTTGCTTAGACTTAGAGGACATAACTGTAACACTTAAACCTCCACGCACAGGACAACACCGGCCACATTACTAAGGAAAGCCACCGACAATAATGATGCTTTCGACACCCCCGACAGTGGCGCTTACTTACTACACAGGAAGTGAGTCATATTCATTGTCGTCGAAAGCGGATGCCCTATACACAGGAAGTGAGTCATAGGGTTGTTTCGGCTAATGTCTTTCATAACGACGCTTAGTCAAAACTAAACTCCGGACAGACTTCAAAATGTCGCTGAACAGCGGTTCATTGTAGCTTCGAGGTAGTTGGTAGAATTAATAATAATTAAGATAAAAAATAATTCAACCAGTTACCCGCACTTACATGAAGAAACTGTGAGGTTAAAAAGTAAGCTTATTTTAATTCTGCACTTACAAGTTTACATTTTAATTGATACATGCTGTGTATAAACACACTAAAAATAAATGTAAAAATAAATCAACAATATATAACACACTTTGATGTCGAAATGTAACCAAAAAAAAATTAATGGTACCCGGTATATTAAATATAAAATACTACTATGCATGTTGAACATCATATATTATCATAATCATACCGTGTTTGGTGTCATTTTTCTTGGAATTGCACGAAGTTTACAAATAAACTGATGTCAGTAGTTAAATTTTATATTTTAAAGAAGTAACAATTACTCAATTAGGGCCCCAGTTATGAGTCATCTACCTGCCGGCCGGAGCGGACGCGAGCAGCTGTATTTGTGTGCGTGTGTGTGTAAGGGTCTCCTAATCCCTTAGGTGCCACGCGAAAGCGAATGGCATAGCCTATAGTTAGGCCAGTCAAGCCAATACAGCTGTGTGTGCATTTATCTTACACTCTCTTCTACATTTAACCGCAACACGTCGTGCCGTTAGTAATACAAACAAAATATCTGTAATTGTTTAATAAATATTGTGATATTATTGAATATAGTTTGTCTGCACGTAGTATATTGCGTTTTTGTCGTTTTCAATACTTGACGCACGTTTCACTAAAAAATCTCAGCAATATCAGAGGTTTGTAAGTACATACATTCTGCATTATGCGGTGAATACATTCTGCAATGATTTATACACATTGCAACTGATTATGAAGTTTGTTTAAAAAATAATAGGACTGAAATTTTCCCCCACGAAGCAGCACACTGTAAGATATAAAATTGTACAGTACAAAGCTCATGTTTGTTTACATTCATACAAATTGTCAGCTTCTTAACCTTCTGGAACTTAAGTGTAACATAGTTTTGTGTTTGATTTGTCTCATGTCGCAGAATGGGGCTACACAATAATACTGAGCTGCTTTACGCGATTAAAATTCGAACCAAACTTCAAGACAGATAAAACAGAAACACTCAACAGTTAAAACACGGTTAAAGAGACGCAGCCATGACCTTTGCCGAAAATCGTACTAAACAGAGATCGATTGTTTTGATTCTCACCCCTCGCATACAGCACAGTCTTTCGTTTTTATTTAATTTACCGACATGTTTTGTGTTTTACAAACTTGATGTGTGTGTGTGTGTGTGTGTCTGTGTGTGTGTGTGTTTTATTTAATTTACCGCCATGTTTTGTGTTTTACAAACTTGATGTGTGTGTGTGTGTGTGTGCGCGCGCGCGCGTGGACTGTCGGCAAGGAAGTTATTACTGTCGCTGTCAGTGACGTGTTGTCACACGGCCAAGAATGTGAAATATTCTGCTCGATCTGAATGAACGTGATGTGTAGTCCTTCCGCCAATAGCCCCCTCTGCCGTCTTTCTTAAACACTACAAAACGCTGTTCAATCAATTGACCAAAAGTAAACCGAATTTACGAGTTATTACAGGCGTGCGAGGATGTGTGTGTGTGTGTGTGTGTGTGTGTGTCTTTCATGCACATTCAACTACAAGGAAACTTGAAATGTCTACAGAAAGGGCAATTCAACTGTAGGTACACGGTAATTCAGTATTTTCTGTCTCTTTCCACGTATGTAACGACGGCAAGAAACTGTACAGAACAAAGAAGCAGTACTGACTGGCCGCCACATTCACCCGACCTTGCACCAATGTAGTTCCTTTTTTGTGGGACGTAGTGAAAAACAAAGTTTTATAAGAGAAACCGCCAAAACAATGGATGCAACGAAAGAGTTAATAACAGACGCGTTTATGGATATAGATTCAGACAACAATTTGTGTTGAACTGTGTCTTAAAGTGATTCCAATAAGTCGGATGCATGCTGTAGAGTTGATGAAGGACACTGCCACTTAAGAGTTTAGACAGTGGTAACAACTGAGTAGCCTACTGTCCCAGTGCCAACGGCTGGAGGTACTTTGCCACACCGTTTTAGTATGTAGAAAAACATACGCTTTGCCACACCGTAAAGCAGATAAGAAAAGTGTCAGATCGTAAAGTACGAACGTAAGTCAATTGCCGCACCACGACAGCGCAGGACTGCTGGTATGTGTTGAACATTAATAAAGAAACAACCTTTTTAGTAAGAGTTGTTTCATTTGATTTCGCCACTGTAGAATTTCTGAGGATACATGTTTGATAAGTAATGATGGACATTTCCTGTAATTTGGTAAAAAGAATATTGGTGCAGTAAAAATTTCATTTGTAACCATATCTGCAAAAGAAATGTTCAATGTAGAAAACGAATTAAATACTAAATTTTTGACGTGTTTTAGTTTTTGTTGAACGTTTTTAAAAATTTGAATAATTTATAAAATAATAATAAACTTTACAGACTTTTGGACACGAGAAATAACACCGTGTATGCGCGCGCGCGCGCGTGTGCGTGTGTGTGTGTGTGTAGAAATTATAATCGAATATTTATAAAATTATATGGTAAGAATCTTAGAGTCCTCTTTTTCCGTGAAGAAAATGAGGGGATCCAACCTTGAAGCTAGTCTTATCCTCCCCTCACTAGGAACAGTTACGCCACTGTGTTAATATCCATTACTTTTAATATTTTTAATAATGTTTGCAATTTAATTAAACACTCTTACAATCTTAAACGTACTGCAAAACTTACTATACAAGCAGCAATGACCTTTGCAAATATTTCGCAGATTAAAATGGTAATTGTTTTTAAGTTTTTTCGCCTAGAATACGATGGCACTGTAGCTCTTGATGAAAATGCATGTGAGGCATTAAACCGAGAGGAAATTCGTAGCAGAATAGAGTTCTTTTAACATCTAAAACTAAATCAGGTGACAACTCTTTTGTAACGGCACGTAACGATAGTATAACCCAAACAAAACATAGGCCTACCAGCAGTCCTGCGCGTCGTGGTGCGGCAATTTACTTAGACGTTTATCCTTTGCGAGCTTACGGTGTCCCGAATCGGATGTTTTCTACATACTAAAACGGTGTGGCAATGTCCTCCCACGCGTGCCAATATCTGGGAAGAACCACCAATGAAATGTGCATAAAGTCAATTTAAATGTTAGGAATAATAATAAAATAAACCATTATTTAATACTTTAATAGCATTATTTATTAGAATTATCCCATCGAAAATGTAATGTAACCTTCTTTCGCCCCACCTGTATAGATTTTAATTTACTTCACACTTGAAACAAATTATAAAACTTTGCGTGCAAGAAAATCTATCAAGTCTAAGGACACAATGCTTACTAGATCTGCATACAACTGGAGTTCGCCAGCACCACGTGTGGAATTGCTGAAAACAGCTGATTCGTGGGAACTAGATAGCCTATATATAACTCAAAGCGTCGTCGGGTGGTTTCATATTATTGTGCGTCAGTCGAGTCGATCAGGTAGGCTATTTCCTGTGATCTGATTTCCCGTAGCTTGCTTATTACACACAAAAATCATAATGCTTACTGATTAGCACGTACATTTCACGTTACTTTCTGATACAGTGAAATACGAGCTGAAATAACGTTCACATATTTCCAGTGTCGACAGGCGTTCTATCGGCACCGAAACACGATACACTCGGAGAAACAAAGTGTAGGAAAAATCATTCTAAACGCTTTGTTCGGATATTGGAACAGTTCTGAACTTTTTTTTTACCGAAAAGTTAGCCATGTGTAGTTACCCGTAAATACAGATCTGGTTGTATTAAATGAGTTAATCAAAATAAAAGTTAATCATAAAGGAAGAGCTAAACTTAAGGTCAAAGCAACAAACATTAATCTGTCAGATTTAAAAAAATAGAGTGGTATTTTTCTATCCCACAAATATATCCCATAAACTGAACTTTTCTTTTTTTATTTCATTTTAATTGTTCTGTTAGTTATGACTTTAATTTAATTTTCTTTTTTAATGGTTCCAAAAGTTAATTTAACTAAAAAATATGGTTCATATAACTTATTATGATAACAAATTTATTTTCAACATTTGATCCATCAACAGGGTTATTTACATTAAACTGATTGAGTTCAATAACTCTATTGTTATTTATCGCTCTAGGGTTTTGATTTATTCCTAATCGTTATACTATTATTTTAAATAATGTTTTAAAAACATTAAGTCTTGAATTAAATTTATTAATAAGTTCGAGATCTCTTGGTAGATTATTATTATTTTGTTCTTTATTTATTTTTATTTTATTGAATAATTTTCTTGGATTGTTTCCATATAGACTATTTTTACTAGATCAAGACATTTAGAATGTACTATAAGTTAAGCTGTCAACTCATTTAATACAACCAGATCTGTATTTACGGGTAACTACACATGGCTAACTTTTCGGTAAAAAAAAATAATTCAGAACTGTCCCAACATCCGCACAAGCACCAAATTGTCGACGTGTTGAATATGCGATTGTTATCGATACACTATAATGTGACGAAGAAGTGTAAAATTGTTCTATTTCTTAATCTTAAGCTAAAATACGTGATGTTTTCATTTGTGAGGTTAGATAATAATGGTTTTTCGTTTTTAGCTTACTGTTTAAAGAAATATAACCCATGGTTAGGAAATACATTACGTTTAATGTGTTCACACGTTTGAAAGAGACAAACATTAAAAATAAAGAACATAACGTACTTTTAACAAAAACAGCAACAGAAAATGTAAAATGGAAAATACAATTATTTCTTAATAGTAAGATTAAAACAAAACAAAAACAACGTATTAACAAATGAAAACAAGATTTGTTATTCGTTAGGTGGTCGATATTTTGTGTTATTCAGTAAAACCTCAGAAATTTCACTGGAAACAAATTTTGTGCGAAACACAGCCGAGTAGGCCTACTAGTAAAAAAAAAACGATTATTAGTGGAAAACGAGTTCTGCCACAAAAAAGGGAGACATGTATAATAATGGGCTCCCCTTACCTCGAGTTGTTTTTGTTTTTTGTTTTTTTTTTACGTGGATTTCACAAAAAGCTAGTATTATTTTATAGGTGTATTGGTTTCCATATGTAATTTTAGTTTGTATGCTAACCTAACAACGCCAACGTTTGGCGTCACAGGCACACATCGGAATTAATCTTGGGAACATTTTCGTTAAAAAAAAAACACAATGAAACACGACTGCAATCGTCAACAAACCATTTTATAACATACACAAATACATTTTCACGATTTCTATTTACTAACTAAAATTACATTATATGCGGTATTCTCTACATGTCGATGCCAATAATCGCATAATCGAAATATGGAAAATGAGTGCGGGTACGGTTATTGGAACAGTACCAGAAGTTAAGTCTACGTATAAAACACAAGACCAAAGTGACAATCCACCAGCTAGGCTACCCTGGGCGCCCCAAAGCGGAATCCACGAGTTGTGGACACCCTGAAATATAACATTATTACGTTATTAATACACCTAGTACAGAACACGTTTGCAGTTTTGAACAAAAATACATTAGTTATTTGATAAATTTGAATAATAACTAATTTTTTCAATTACCAAACAAAATTACGAAAACCCTTACTAAAATATTTTTCTTTTTTAAGTAAAAAAAAACATTATAAAGCAGACTATCGTACAGCAGAAACGGTGTCATATTTCAAGCATCTAGCGTGTAGGGCATCATTACGTGTCAAGACAATAAAGAGGCTGAAAGCGAAATTAGTCTCTTCCAGTCGCTTTGTGGATGCATCGTCACTCGTCGTACACTTAAAGACGAAAACAAGAAAAGAGACAAAACTGAACTAATGTAAAGTACTGGCCCTACCTGAACTACTGCATAGTAGTGAATCTTGACTGCTTATTATTATTATTATTATTATTACATTTAATAATATTAATTAAACAGGTCTACTAATAAAATAAGATGTTCTCTACTCACTACGTGTGTCGGCCACGTTTATGTAAGATGAACCTTAATGCTTAGCCCTACCTGTAAACAAACACAAACAACAACATTACACAAAGCAATTATACTGCCCAAAAGAATACGGGAACCACTCTACTGTATTACACATCAGTACCCGTTAACTCAAAAACGTTAGGTTCTTTATTTTAAGTGTTACTGTGTTATAAGCACTGTATATACACATTAACTTTATGTTTTCCTCAACCATGGCATTTATTTATTTCAGCAGTAAACTAAAAACGAAATAAATGGTGGGAGGGAGGGGGGAGAGAGAGAGAGAGAATACGTACAGCCTTCCTGAATTTTATTGTTTCCTTATGCGCCAATTACTTAAGCGACAAGTCAACACAAAACTAGTCGTATAGGCTACGCCCCATTCGTTAAAAAAGGAGCAGCAAGGGCATCGTGATATACATTTGGAAGATAATTTTTAATAAACAAATTCACGATCTTTTTCTGTAATTAGTTTACAAAACTAATTAACTAAGCAGAATTCTCTCTCTCTCTCTCTCTCTCTCTCTCTATCCTATAACCTTTCCTACAAGCTTGCTCACTTTCTCTTTGTGCTGTACCTTTCAACAATATTTTCGTAAGTTAAAAGAAAAGACCTTCACCAGCATCTTACCCCGTAGAAGGTAAGGAGTGTGTGTGCGCGCGCGTGTGTGTGATTATACGTAAATCCTGTTTAAAATTAAACTGCCAAAGCGGAGTACGAAGTCTTGGTTTGGTATAACGATGTGACGCTGGG
The DNA here is from genome assembly GCA_034769895.1 of Magicicada septendecula. NCBI lineage: Eukaryota > Metazoa > Arthropoda > Insecta > Hemiptera > Cicadidae > Magicicada > Magicicada septendecula. The sequence goes on along the minus strand of CM068372.1, from coordinate 398,629,534 downwards.
GAGCACACATCGAGTCTCGACCACTCGGGGGAATCGTTACTGTAGCAGCAACATTTGCATGGAAACGTACAGTGTTGCCACAACTCGGGCAGAATTATCGTACATCGAATATCGTACTACACACGCGTAAAGCCATTTTGTTGCTTTATATATTATTAACATTGTATTGTTTTAAGTTAGATCTCGTTATAAATATTTTAGCTTGCCCCCAAAAATGAATTGTTTTAGAAAACGATTAATAAACAGAGAAAACAACACTAAAAACAGAGATACCAGAAACGAAGTTATTATGAATAATGCGCGGAGATACCGAATGATATGGGAAAAGAATACCAACATCTGAGTAAGATGTACAGCAAACAATTTCTGGGTAAAGTACGGATACGAAAAAGGAATGAGTAGTACATTGCTAGAAAAAAAGGAGGGCTGATTAATGAAAATCTGCAGGAATAGAAGAATCTGAAGACCCAGAAAGTACGGAAAATGTTTATCTGTCATAATAGATACGCCATAAGCTTATATGAAGAGGTACAGCATGTTGAGCATGAAGGGTGGGTAAAGAGGATAATAAGATTAAGCAGGAGGTGGGGTGGCAGAAGAGAGGAGGTGGAGTAGAAGGGGAAGAGAATAGGGAGGCAAGAGGGAGATGAAGACAGAGAGAAGTTGAGTGGACTGAGAGAAGGAGAAGACGAAGAAAGAGGAGGAGAAGAAAAGAGGGCGATGGTAAAAATACGGGTGAATAAAAAGAATGCTTTAAAATTATGCCTAAAATTAAAATAAATACTTATCATCATCATCACTCTAAGGACTAGGCCTTAGACCTGTTCCGGAACCCATCCCCTCCTCGGTCTACCGACATTTCTCTTCCTAGTAAGGTGATAGGCAACCCAAGGCAGCCACAGGTAGATGAATATCAAGCATGCGATTCTAGTGTTCACACCATCTCCTTACAGATGTGAGACAAAAGTGCCCTATTTCACCGACGCTTTTTTAATATCTACACGGTCGACATAACTTCGGCAATGAACAGCTAAAGTTGACTCGGGAATATTCACTTCAACGAATTATTCATGTGAATGCATTGCTTTATGCAGATAACAAGGTGATGACACAGAAAACAGAAGACAAGTTACAGCGGCCGATATTTTCGTTCAATAGCATCATACAAGACTATGGGCTACAGATCTCTGCTACAAAATCTAAAACGATGGCATTTAAAAGCAGGTATCCTATAAGAACTAAGATAGTCGTGAATTATCAGTTTTTGGATCAGGTTAATCACTTTAATTATCTGGTTTGTAATATCTCATATGGAACTGATATTGATTGGTATAGTAAGCTAAGAAAATTTAGACGCATCTGTGGAACGATTCATAGGTATATGAAAACTAAAAAAACGGAAGGATACCCGAATTAAATTTTATAAAACTGTGGCTGTCCCCACATTCCTGTATGCTAGTGACTCTTGATAAAAGGGGCGTGCAGAGGATTCAGGCAGCCGAAATGAAATTTTTAAGACGGACGCAAGGTTGTTCTCGCTTGGATCGGAGAAGGAACGAGGATATTAGATGCGAAATAAATACTTTGTTTTTATTTCAATTCACAATATTACATTGTATTTTATTGTATATTTATTGTAATTTAAATATTACAATTTACTTTCATACGTGATATTTTCCGGAACGCAACTGGATAATGAAACTTCTGATAAGACAGCTGTTTCATATAAGATAAACCCGTTGACGTGAACATTAGAAAATATGAAATACGTTGTCTTTCATTTTAATGTCCACGTTCAATGGCGTAACTAGGAACTGCGTATGTAATTCGCCAAAAGTTGAATGATTGTCATTATTCAGAAAACTAAATTCATTTTGTTAAATATTGTAATTCCCTTTATTACTACAATTATTTATAAGCCACATTTTAACACACACACAGCCGGTTTCGAAATAAACTTACTTAACTGCTTATGGAATTTGCTGAAATTTTTAAAAGCTCTGGGGGGGGTTGCTCACCCTGACCCCCCCCACACTGTAGTTACGCCACTGTCGGTCCTCCACTAAATCTATGCCAGGTGACTATAACCAGACTGTTATATTCGCTTCTAATGATCCGTTTAAAATTAACGATCAACAAACAAATTCCGTCGATTTCTCTGGTATTTAATAATTTATTTCACTATAGTCACGTATCGCAATCTACATAACACTACGAACGCAAAACATGACGGCAGATGGAGCAAGCAACAGCAACACTGGAACCACCAGTAACTGAGCACAATGCAATGCGGTCGCGCGCACGTGCGTACGCCCGCGCTTGGATACAAACCCAAACAACAACAACAACAGTAAACTTTGCTGACCCACTTTTGAAGCAAAGCGTCCAAAACTTGTTGAAAAGTGAAAGTCAAGTTTGTGTGTACCTTTGGGACACAACACAGACTACAAACTTCATAAACATCATGCAAATGTTTTTTTCTATTACAGAACATTGACGGATTACAAACCCACTAGGAGTATAGTTTCAAGCTTACCAGCTTCAATACGGACGTCTTACGAATCGGAGACCACGTCATAACTGTTTTATTTACTTATCATCATCATCATCATCATCATCATCATCATATAAACGGTTTATAACAATCGTCACCGTTTCCAACTTCCAGATCTTCACCTTGGTTTCACTGCTGTCTGTTCCTAAACAGATCTTCTTGTTCTTAAATTTCTTTCAATCTCCTTGTCGTTCCCTCTCTCCAGCTCTTTTTCATCTTCTTTTTTTCTGCTGCTGCTGCTGCACTTCCTATCTCTTACGTAGACGACCACCATTCCCATATCCATTGTGCGCGTGTTCTCTGGCAGCAAGAGCCACTCTTAGCATTTAGCCATCCTACCGAAATATCTTCAACTGATAACTTTTAACTTCTCAGTTTTCCTCCAAGCAGATTTACTTCCTTAATACACTAGTATGATCCCTGAGCTGCTGAACTCGCTCAATAATTTTAACGAAGTATATTTATTCTTACACAAATTCCGATATCAGATAACTTTTCAATTATGGGAAAAATTACAAAAATCTCGATTACTCTACTATTTCTTTATTAATATAACAATTGTAGGCGACGACACAATCATATTTAATAAACACTAAATATTCTGAACATTCGAATTTGGGTTACAGTTCCTTTTAAACAGACAACTTGCTGGATTGTCATAATTTTTTATAATTTATGGTATCTTTTTCGGCCCTGTAGTCGCAAACATTTTTTAATTTTCAGAACTTAACATGTTAATGTCAATGACATGTTAATTCAGATGTCAATTAACATTTGGTACGACATAGGAATTTTTGTAATTTTATCATCACTTCACCCACTTTAGGACCTTAACATCAAATTCTTTTTAATATTCGAAAATGGACATCATATTCAGGTTGAGGTTAAAATTCCCTTTAATTTGATACGCCGCACGTACTTGATTTTTTCACCATTTTTCCCCCTCACATTTTTGCCTGCAAACCTGCCTGCTGGATGATAGCTTTCTTGTCTAACTCTGTATTCATCTCATTGGCTTTAAGGCCACAACCTTGGTAAACCCTGGAGGCGTGGATGCAAATAGACACCAGCCCTACCACTAAGATTGACCTTCCCAGCGCTTGTCACGTGACTATTCCTTAATTTTGTTCATTTATTGGCAGAAACCAGACTGGCATCAGAACTGTGATGCTCTTACGAAAATACAGAATAATACAGTTCTTTTTCTGACTTACGACAGTGGTATTTTTCTTTTTTATTTTTGTTAAATAAACAAATAAATGTTCAAATTGGACGAACCATCCGCAGGTGTAACCGTACGTAGTCGTGCAGCAGGCACGTAGTCAATTGAGAACGGGTCCGGTTAATTCGGCGCGGTCCTGACAAAAGACCGCAATTAACAGGAAATAACAGGATAATTGACGCAATAAACAACACGTTGTTGAGATTCCGGACAGAGAGACAGACAGACAAACGCATGGAGGTATGCAAACACTCGCTTTCACTCCCAGTGGCAGTTCACTAACCTCGGGTCAATTCACAGCACTCCCAACGGCTCTAGGGTACAAACTCCACAATCTCTTCTCCCCAAATTAGGGGTCGGTGGGCTTGCAATTTCTTCCCTTCACTTCCCTTTTCTTATCTTCCAACAAACCTTCTTCCTTCCATTACTTCATCCATTACCTGAAAAATAAAACACGGGAGGATACCCGAATGAAATTTTATAAAACTGTGGCTGTCCCCACATTCCTGTATGCTAGTGAGGCATGGACTCTTGGTAAAAGGGACGTGCAGCCGAAATGAAATTTCTAAGAGGTATGCAAGGTTGCTCTCTTTTGGATCTGAGAAGGAACGAGGATATTAGACGCGTTTAAACATTGTATAATTGCACCACAAGATAGAAGACCACAGAAGGAGATGGTGTGAACACTTGAATCGCACGTCTGATACCCGTCTACCTCTGGCTGCCTTGGGTTATCACCCTACTGGGAAGAGAGATGTCGGTAGACCGAGGAGGAGATGGGTTCCGGAACAGATCTAAGGCCTAGTCCTTGGAGTGGTGATGATGATGATAATGGTACTTCATCCATATACTTCTGTCTCGACTTTCCCCTCCCGCTACGTACCCCCATCATCCCTCGATCAGGGTGGTGAACCAGTTTAAAAGGAATGCCAACCATACTGCTTTTCCTTTGCGTAACGGTTTCAATTACAATCCTTCTTTCGTCCACCCTCTTCAAAACCTCATCATTAGACTCTCTTACTGTCCACCTATTCTAAAGTCCTTTCACTGAAGATGGCCTACAGAGGTGAGGCCGAAAAGTCTTATCACGCGAATAACATCTACAACCATAAACATTTTGGAAAACTACGGATAATAATTTAAATAATTATGTCGCCGGCTGTGAAAGCCTATGAAACAAGATTACTCTCACTGTCCTTCAGGTAGGTCTATTCTTATGGACCTCCTCCAGCATCTCTTCTTGAGAGCCTCAAGCTGTCAAGCTGTCTGCTCTCCAGTTTCCTTGCGGCCCACGTTTCTGAGCCAAATGAAACATTTTATGAATATCATCCCCGTTTCTCAGGGCACGTTTCTGGACGCCACAAGAGATATTTTCTTCAAACGTGCTCCTCTTGCTTGTGCACTCCTACTTTTCACATCACTGGTAATCTCTCATCACCGTGGGCCAGTCTCTAGTTACATATTCCAAACACACTCCAATCCCTACAGTCCATTAAATACGGTAAATGTCATAGTTTGCGCCAAACGATGAGTTATTACTCTTTGACTCAACAATAAATCTAAGAAAGGTCACAGTAATGTGTAGAAAAAAATTCGAACATAAAATTCAACATATTCTTAAATCAGAACAAAAATTCGAACTCTTAATCAGCAAGTAAAGGAGCACGCCTAAATTCTACAAGGTGATGATGGTTCTTCCCACACTTCTTTATGGGTCTGAGAATTAGACTTTAACGAAAGGCCAGACCAGTCGCATCCACGCGGCTGAAATGAGATTTCTCAGGCACGCGGCAGGGTGTATACTCCCCATGATCATAGAAGAAACACAGATATATATGGTAGGAACTGAATATATAATGTGTATACTCGACAGGATTGCCCAGTATCGGCTGGATTGGTGGGAACATCTGTGCCGAATGGATAATTACCGCATCACCTAACACCTATGGAACTATAAGCCGAGGGGACGGAGAGGCGTGGGACGTACGAGGAAGCGCTGGAGTGACTAGCTCTAATCTTTGCCTGTTTGAGACCGGAACAAACCATCCTTGGTTTAATCCATGAAGATGATGATGATGATGATGTTGATGATGAAAATCAAAAACTAGATGAGGTAGAGATCAATGTTTACTTGGAACACGCTAATACCCCCCCCCCCTGTCAGACTTCCTGCAGACATCCGTCTGCAGACCGTCTGTGCTTTCTAGTCGTTCACGCGTGCTGTCAGGTAAGTGCCATCCCGGAGTAACCTCTTACGGTTTGTCTCCAGTTGTAACTGTCGATACCTCATCAGGCACCTCCCTAGATGGTTAATGAATGGAACGCTCTCCTCCTAGCTCCTCACGGGTCGCATAGGATACCGGACACGTAAAACACGTCCGGGCGAATCAAAATCACATTCCTTTCCGCAGGATTTATAGATGAATACCACAACAGCGGTGGGTGCGGAAACAGTACGGTGGATCTGGCAGAATTAGCAGGCCTTCCATTTAGGGTTTGCGAAGGTCCGCACCTTTAGGGTGAAAGAGGAAGGAGCAAACTGAAGGAGAAAACTGAAGTTCAACTAGCTCTGGGTAATCATATAACTGGGGTTAAAGGTGACAACCGATCAACCCTTTCGAATGCGTTCCAAACGAAGAACCTAGGGGGGGGGATACAGGTTGGCCGATATACCTAACTTATAACAGGTATTTTGGAACGATTATTTTTTTCGAACGGATATTACAGTGATGAAAAGTTGAAATACCTGTTCCAATTCAATGATAACTTTTTTCCATTTTTATGACAGAAATGTATTTTATTCCATTATAACGAACCTGTCACTTTATTTAACAACGTGTTTCATATACTCCCCTCATCTTGTAGCTACCGTCTCTGATAAAGTCAGTGCCGAACTTAATAAGCTTATAGGCTACATTGGATGCAGCCTAGGGGCCCGCACCATAAAGGGAAAAAAACAGTCAACTTGCATAAAAATTATCTGATTCGTGATTCAGAGAACAGGTGGTATTATGAGCCATATATAGGGAGGTGGGTTAGGTTAAGTTACGTTAGGAACCTAACCTCTCTTCTCACCCGCGCGGAAAATAGTTATGAATCTTCGCTACGATTTTTCTTTGTCGCCTTTCTTCGTGTATCCCTCATGTGTTCTTGCGCTCCCGTTCTCAGCTGTTCCCGCATTTCGCCCTTTTTTGGGGAGGGGGGCTTACTAAACTGAAAAACAGTGTTGTCATTAAAAAATCACGAAAGTTTACGAGCAATGGAAGGATACCCGAATGAAATTTTACAAAACTGTGGCTGTCCCCACATTTCTGTATGCTAGTGAGGCATGGACTCTTGGTAAAAAGGACATACGAGGATTCAGACAGCTGAAATGAAATTTGCAAGAGGATCGCAAGGTTGTTCTATCCTGGATCGGAAAAGGAACGAGGATATTAGACGTGAATCGTTGCACCAGAAGATTGAAGACCACAGAAGGAGGTGGTGTGAACACTTGAACCCCATGCCTGATATCCGTCTACCCGTGGCTGCCGTGGTTACCACCCCACTGGAAAGAGAGATAACGGTAGATCGAGGAGGAGATGGATTCCGGAACAAGTCTAGGGCCTAATCCTAGGAGTGGTGGTGGTGGTGGTGGTGGTGGTGGTGGTGATGATGATGAGTTTACGAGACAGGTGACCGGACACATTTTTAAACTCTTTGTGTCCACATTTAGTCAGAACTCGTTGTCAAACTGCTGCTATTTGTTTGGTACTGGACAACGTATGTTTATTTCGATGTCTTCAAGTCCTATACAACGAGCAAGACCAACTCTGTCGTTGTTTAGAACTGGACAACGGTGGAGACAAGACGTCTCGTCCAGTGCAGGGCGATTAGCAACGAGTCATCACAAAGTTGAAATTACAGATATGAAAACCGCAAAAAAATATCGGTATGACTTCCATGTTCTAAGATTTATACTTAAAATCATTTATTTGAATTCGGTTCGATAAATTCTAACAAGATAGGCGTGTTCCTTGTAAATCGTGTTTTATATTTGACAAATATTTCCATAGAAACTACTTCTTTGTTGCCGATAACGTAGTACACATATAAAAAATGTTTCTCTCCCCCTTCAACTATCAATTTTATTTATAGAAAATTACCCCCTCCCCTTCAACTACCCTTTTCGTTTATATATATTTCATCTACCTTTCTACAGTGGATTATTATGACCTTCTTATCAGGATACTTTACTTATCAAAACTAAGTAGTTTACTCTTAGTAAAACGTTGCTGGTAAACTACCTCTTCCCCCTTACCCATCTTCACCAAAATCAATACGGCTTGAGTCCTCTGCAACTCGGGCAGATATACAAAAAATTATTTGATTCTGTTTTAACAAAAAAATTCTACACACAGACACTTTTCGGAAAATGACTTTTCTTCGTGTTTTGAGGGTAGCACAATCAGAATCAGACCTTATCTCGAATATGATTTTTTTTTCGCGATCACCATACTTCCATTTCCTTACGGAACATGGAAGTAATAAGGTGACTCAGAGTAAACTGAAAACGTTGGGGGGGGGGACGTTTTTAAAACGAATGTAAAGCATTTTTAAATTAGCACAGGACGAATCAAAAACGATGAAACTGCTCGTTTGACCGCATGCACAGGACATTTTTCCTGCAAACCCTCCGGAATAATTCGCCTGTCATTTGCAAAACCAGTCCAGTCTGTACTATTGATCACTGATACAACAGTCAATGCATCACTGACATATTTAATAACGTACAGAGGTAATAGTTTGTGCGGACAGATTGCTGATACTGACAAAGGGCGCAATGAAATGTGATTATGTACAATAATGTAGGTCACAACACGTGGCACTTAACAACGTTGATCGATTGACCGACCTCTATGCTGCACTAATCCCGTGCTTGACATGTGTCATACAATAATGGTTTGTTTTATAAACTGTTATCAGTTTTTGTCGTTTCCCGCATGCAAACAACAGAGTATCTACTATCCATGTTGTCTTTCGGTTGTTATCTGATCGTCGTTGCCTCGTTTCCCACTTATTAGGCTACCACGTTCATCGTAGTTTGCTCTTTCCCCAATATCTTCCTTGAGTATCCGTCATTAGTTCAACTTCACGTTTTACGCATTGTTGCCCGTTACATTTCCACATTTTTCTCAGTTGACCTACGTTTCTTCTTCCTTTTCCTTTATACACTTTTTTACTCTGTTATTTGAATTAGCAGTAGCTCCAACTTCGTCGAGCTTATTTGCTAAACTGCTAAATGAGTCGTTTAGTTTCAAAACCAGATACATCCAAAAAATGAAAACTTTCAGGAGAGCTACAATAGTTTATTGCAGGAGAGCTGGTTTTGCAACTAACAAGCAATTTCAACTCCAATTTTAATAACGATGTATCTGTTTTATAAACTTGTGAAGTAGGTAGGGACAGTAGAAGGTAATAAAGTATAGGAAAATGCAAAACAAAATGTGAATGTGAAAAAAGTGGATGTATTTGGTTTTGAAACTAAACGACTTAAATGTCATGTTCTGGACGAGGCCTTTCAGTGTTTCCACCATTTTCAAGTCCTAAATCACGACCTATGTACCAATGCTCAAGGTCGTGATTCAGGACTTGAAAATGGTGGACACACTGAAAGGCCTCGTCCAGAACATGACATTTAGCAGTTTAGCAAATAAGCACGAGAAATTAAGATTTTTTTTCGAACCGCTATAGTGCGGAAAAGTTGCCTCCTATAATAAGAAGAAAAACGACGTAAAAAATTTTTAAATCGGTTGACATCTTGCGGTCGCGCATAGTACCTACTTAAAGTTTATAGAAATTGACGAAAATGATCATTTTTCGTAAATTTTTTAATATTACTTAAAACTCTACGATCGACACACGCTATAGTTTGTGATGTTTATTTTATGGTTCAATAAAGTTAAATAAATTAAAACATCGTTAATATTTCAATGTTTACTGGTCGCGCAATGTGTTCGAAAAACGGGAATTTTCAAACTTTTTGCAAGTTTCATTGTTTTTGAAACGTTACAACGTTTTTGTACCATAAAAAAAGTATTGCCTATACAAGTAATTATAACTTCAGTCGTCTATAACGGTTAGTTAAATAGTATGTAGTTTAGAGTAGACACAATGTGCGTGGAATTGTAATATGAGACGACGTTTACCCCCTCCACCACTTCGCAACGCCACCCTACTCATCCCTCGCTCCCACCATTTTCAATTTCCATATACTTTTATAGAATTGCACTATGACTAATTCATTCCCTAGTTTAGAATATCTGAATTAATATTTAATTGGCTCAAAACACTAATCAACACAAAAGAACCCACGAACTGACGAAATAACATTATAAAAATAAAAATATTTTAAGAGCCGAATTAAGTAAAAGAGTCGATACGGCAATAATTTATTTCGACCTAAGGGTCGGCAAACTGAATGTGAATCAAATAAACGTTAATAAAACTAATCAAATGGTATTAAAAGAGTTTTTATTGATAAATTAAGCTAAGGTTAAAGGATTTTTTAGGTAATAAAGAAGAGTGAATACATATTGGCGATTTGAACTTCGTAGCAAACAAGGAAGAAGCAGAGACAAAAAACCTCCCTCGCTCCCACCATTTCCTGTCGTGACTCGTCAGTCAGCCACTGGCTTTGGTGATGTATTGTTTACTGTGCGTGCGTGCGTTTACTATTGTTGTATTAGTTTCTGTGTATTTTATAAATTTATTGCTGTTTTTCACTTTTGGTCACCACAGTTGTAACGATGGATGTGTCGAAGAACATAATTACTTGACAGGCGTTTGAATGCCCCATATTTGGTCACCCGAGAGATTTTCTTCAGAGCAAACTACCAACACATAAATGTATTCTCCGATGCTGTTTTGAAGAGAGATTCAAGTTATCTATTGAGACAAATAACAAGAGCGTCAGTTTTTCTAAAGTAGCCGGGACAGTAGCAGAAAAAATTAATGTTTGTACGACAAAGCATCTATCCCTATGGTGTCCGATTACAGAATAGTTCAGCTAATTAATGCTTACCATGATTCCTATTATAAGATCAGAAAGTCGTACAATCGTGATAAAGACAAAACTTCATTTAAGCAGAAGATTGACGAGTTTAAACTGAAAGCTTCTTCACTTTTTGATGTCGCTGCTTGTTGTAAATGTGCTATTGATGTAGACTGTACATGCAAAAAAACACCGGATGCGTGTGAATGTGCAATTTCAATCAACTGCAAATGAGAAAAAGCAAAAAAAGATTCCCGCCCTTGAGTTGAGATTTATTTTTCTTCAAAGGCAATACTGTTTGGGGAAAATTGGATCTTTGGACTTGAAAGTAACAAAAAAGTTAAACGAAAGTGTCAGGCGGAAGACCCGTGAGCTTCAGCGACCACAGAGTGAACCGAAATTTTCTAACATCGAAGCTGAAGCATATATAGAAGATAAAGAGCACTATTCTTCTGATGTTTCGGATGACGAGGATGAGGAATTTAAACCAAGTCCATCGTCAGCAAAACCCCATTGGCAGATGAGAGTTAAACTGAGCGCAACAGCGTTAAACAGTGATAGATTTGGATTGTCCGATCGCCCAACAGCTGCCATAGCTTCAAGTGTTCTGCAAGACATCGGAATGATAACCGACACAGATTCTTCCCATGTGGTTGACAAATGTAAAATCAGAAGAGAAAAGAGTCGTGTCAGGACTGATTTGAAGTGTACGCCTAATGAAGAAATTTGTGGCCTTTACTTTGACGGCAGAAAAGACGATACTTTGTTTGTCGAAAAAGTGAACGCCAAGCATTTTCGCAGGAACAGAAAAGAGGAACATTATTCTTTGATTCACGAACCAGGATCGACTTACATTGGTCATGTTTCTACTTCCTCGAGTTCGTCAACCGACATAACTCGAAGCATTATTTCTCACCTGTCTGAACTTGAAATATCGCTTGAAAAGCTTCAAGTGATCGGGTGTGACGGCACTGTTACTAACACCGGCTGAAAGAATGGTGTCATCCGTCAGCTAGAACGGATTTTGAAAATTCCCATTTTTGGAACACACTGCGCGACCGGTAAACATTGAAATATTAATGATGTTTTAATTTATTTAACTTTATTGAACCATAAATAAACATCACAAACTATAGCGTGTCGATCGTAGAATTTTAAGTAATATTAAAAAATTTACGAAAAATGTTCATTTTCGTCAATTTCTATAAACTTTAAGTACGATGCGCGACCGCAAGATGTCAAACGATTTTACATTTTTTACGTCGTTTTTCTTCTTATTATAGGAGGCAACTTTTCCGCACTATAACGGTTCGAAAAAAAAATCTTAATTTTTTTCGACCCACCCTAGTATACACTTTTTGCTTTTACAGGCATTCTATTTTGTTCTATCCATCCCAAATGTTCATTCGATTTACGTCTGTTATCTATCCTTTTTTCATTTAAATTAAATATTTGAAATTATTACTTATTTTCTTATTATATCTCTGCGGTCACATCCTTTAACTCCTCTGAGAAAAATTACTGGTTGAGCATAAAACGAGAATGACCGTCATTTTGCTCGTCAAGCGGTAAAAGAACTTGGAAAACGAAATGATCAAAACCGGAGGAATATTACTCACCATAAAGTACGAATTTTAGATACGCGGAGCTTCTGCCTATTACCAACCCCCAAGAATCATATCGCAAATGGATTTGTTACGCAAGGTGTAGGCTAAGTGAATTCGAAATCATCATCACCCGCAAGAATTAAACCAAGGATGATGTGTTCCGGTCTCAAACAGTCAAAGTGTCTAGAGGTGGTCATTCTAGCGCTTGCTCGGACGTCCCCACACCTCTCCGTCCCTTTGGCTTATAGTTCCATAGATGTTTGGGGATGCGGCAGGCATCCATTCGGCAAAGATGTCCCCACCAATTCAGCCGATACTGGACAATTCTGTCGAGTATACACTCCCACGTGCCTGAGAAATCTCATTTCAGCCGCTTGGAAACGACTGGCCTGGTCTTTCCTTAAAGTCCAATTCTCAAACCCAGAAGTGTGGGAAGAGCCACACAATCACCTTGTAGAATTTTAGGCGCGTTTCTTTACTTACTGACTTAAGAGTTCGCCTGGTGGTCCCGCACATAAGGTTAATACTATGCAACTTATTCACAATGTCGTTGCTTGTATTATAAGACACACTGTAGCCCAGGTATTCAAAATTGCTGACTTGTTCCAGGGTAGTACCATCTATAACAATTTTCGCCCGTACGGGATCAGTTCCACCAAAAGCCATTACCTCGGTCTTAAGTGTGGATATTTGTCATCCAGAGTCTTTGCAGATTCGATTTAACAAATGCATACTTAGGGCCTACCTGCAACCTGTTTTACGAGTCGCACAGAATAGCCTGATCGTCCGCAAACAACAAAGTATCAATTGCACAGTGGCCAATCATAAAATGCTCCGGAAGACACATCTGCCAGTTTCGTATGACATCGTCAATATGTAAATTAAAAAGAGAAGGTGATAATCGAAACCATTGTCGTGCTTCTCAATTGATTAGGCCAATTTTGGTGCTGTTCTCGGTTTTCCTGCTTCAATTAAGATTTTATTTTCCTCATAGAGACTCTGTATAGCTCTAATTAGATGTTGAGGGATCCCTTCCTTGCCATTATTGGCCATAGTGTGCTCCGATTCACCCCGTCAAACGCCTTCTCGAAATAATAAGTGAAATAAGTAATCCTACTGAATAATACACAAGCTTAGTTCAGGGGGCTCACTAATTAATTATGTATTGCTGTGTTGAAGAAACACAATATTACCGCTCAGCTGACTGCCTACTGGACACCGCGGCGGGCGAGGCTTTTCCAGACGTTTATAGATCATTCTACGCGGCAGAATTACGTAACGCCCCTTCCAGACGTTACTCGACTATCCTACCGTCATCAAGACCCGCCGCTAGCTCACTACACTGCAAGGCGGCGGAGGTGTAAACATGGATTTCAAGTCAGTTACACCTGGCGATTTTATCAGTGTGGATCGAAGTTGTTGCGGTTTAATGGGAAGTGATCATTGCCTTGATTAGCGCAAAACTGTAATAAAGTGACATTTATTGTTGGACAAATTTACCTTTAATTATTGTATAATAGTGCTTTGTTCATTTCTAACTGTTGTTTGTGAATAATTAAAGTTTCTAGTTAGTGACCTCATTGGTGTCAGTTACTCTACTTCCACTGAACAACACGACGATCGGTGAGACCGTCGTAACAGTACTAATTATTTATTAGTTAATAATACTAATAATAATGTCTTAATATTTATTTCTTACTTGTATGTATTATTATATATGTATTCAATATTAGTTCCAATAATAATAGTCTACTATAAGTCAAGACAAACCGAAGTAAGGCAATACACAGTGGAGCCTCACTAATTTGTCACCCACTCAAGCTTTTTTTTATTTTTCCTTATTAACAAGCGAGTACCATATACGCTCTAATTATAACCGGGGTAAGCCAAAAAACGTGCGGATTGTGGCCGGGGTTCCAGTAATAGCCAGGAGAACGGATTGCGGAAGGTACTGGTTTCGTGAATGGGTATTTCGTACTTGTGTACACGGCACAAATGTTGTGTTGTGGTTGTGTTGTTAAAGCGTAATACGTTTCCGAAAATTCAGTCTCGCTGAGGCCTTGTTCTGATTCCGAGAATGTTTTTGTGTATATTTCTGATCAGTTTTCAAGTAGAGCTGGTCGCGGTCAGTCGTGTCTACTAAACGTACTCATCATAAAAGTCTCGATTTACCACAAAGCGCCTTCGGATAGGTGCGACTAGACTGTCGGAAATTTATGGTGTTCCATGTAGGCCTACCACAATAAATGACGTCATGAAGAATGGTGATCGAACTGAAGAGTTTATGTGCAGAACCGAATCTGCAGAGGGGAATGTGTTGAAAAGAAAAATATTAATGACAGCATCAGCAGCCCTCCCAAGAAATTCCATTAAGTGGGCCAATTATCACTGAAAAAGCTGTCTAAATCAATCAAAAACAGATTTTTTTCACAATCATTAAACAATTTTCTTTTTTTGCATTTACAGTGCTTAACGTGTTTGAGTTTGAAAATTTCCAGCAATAAATATGTTCGAGCATAACATTAGTACTGTGCATTGGTTGTGTTGTAATAAAACATTTTATATTGTCCTTAATGCGTTTGTTTCTTACCCCTTTGGTCCCGTAGGTGACGAATTAGTGAGGTTCTACTGTAATTGAGAAAGTTTAAAATCAGTAACAGTGTAAGTTAGAAAAATTCTTGAAAATAAAAAACTGATGTTAAAATTTCTATGTACACCTGGACTGTTCAATCGATCAATGGAATTTAATGTTTCAAATTTTTTAGCATACAAGACTTTTTTTTACAAATCTCCAAATACCTCGAAGTGGATATTTACTGAGCAGTACTTTTAAGGGCGTGTACATGTACGTTAAGTGACGCGTTCATAATTGTCATGCGATATGCAGATAACGAAGCGGTACGAAATAGTACGTGGGAGAGTATCGAACGCGCGGCACGTCAACCAACGAACGTGTCCAATTCGGCAGGCAGTGGCGGGCGCCGCGCTTGTTAGTACACACACGTTTCTGCATTCTCCAACAACGTATAAAAATGAACGGTTTTCAATAACGATGGCGAAGGCGTACAAATAAACTGAACACATCCCACGCGACGTGCATCCACTCCCACGGAACACAAATATAATTGAATTAAACGTTTCGGACCTTTTTTTATACTACATAGCAACACAAATACGCATAATTAAATTAAACGTTTCAGATCCATTGTATGCGGACAACAGCACTGATTCCCACACAGAGAAATCGAAACTTATTAACTGTACATGTTTTTGTAAATTTTAATTATACACGGGACCGAGACCCACCAACAATTTTCAATTACCCACGAAACACATGTTTACATGTATACAACAATAATTGTTCAGGTTAACAAACATTGTTACATTACAATATAATTTTACTGTACTAATAGTTCCTTTTCGTATGAGCCACTGTGGACTACGTCTGGTTCAACTGGTTCCTCTCTTCTCCTCCTCCTCTCCAACATCTCCTTCATTCTTGATTGATATCTCTCCCTCCTTTCGTCAGTCCAGATGGCACCTATCCTCTTCTTAGGGTTTTCCTGGAAACCTTGGGCATTTTAAAATTTCTTTTTGGGTGGGAAGCATTCTTTAGTTGTCTTCTTGAGTAATCTGGAGTTCTCCTATGTCGTTTTCTGCTCCTCTTAACCACGTATTGGACATTTTGAGCTTTCTGAATTAGGTAAAAAGCTTCCCTGTTAGTCTGTCAGGACTCACTCTTTGAACATCTCCGTAGAAAGTAATTCTTCTTTTTACACGACTGCTAAAAAGGAGTGTTATGTTTTCAGTGGTAGGGTATGTATGTATGTATGTATGTTTGTTCCACTATAACTTTTTAACGGCTTTACCGATTTTGATGTTCGATGGCTCGATGGATTCCTTACTTCACCAGAAGTGTCATAGGCTATTGTAACGAGAAAACGGGGTCGTACCTGTTAAATGTATCACACTTGTTTATTTTGGTGTATTAGTGTGAATGTAGTGTGTTTACCTCACACTGGTCGTTATATAAATCGACGTCACTACTGGAGTCCGTAGCGTTGTCAATGTTACCAGTACAACCTACCTGTTAATTCATAGGGATTACGATTCCCGGGTGGCGCCAAATTGTTTCTGTTAAAACAATTAAAGTATTTAATTTCTAATATAATACGTGGTATTAGCATGGACAGCTGTGGCGTTCGAATTGTTCCCGCTGCTAAACATGTTGTCGACTCGTCCACTCGTGATGAGCGCTAGTTGGCTGTTGCTTAAAACTTCGCTAACACACATATATTCTACAAAATCCTCTGAAATAACAAGATAGTAATGTTCTGTACTGTGTTTTTTAATACAAATTTGGTCATCAATCAATATGACAAATAAATTATAAATAATTTTATAACATTAGGCTCCGGCTTAGAGCTTGAAACATAAAATATCTCAGAGTTGGCAAAAATGATTTCAAAACATTATCGTTGCTGAGACGGCATTAAGTTACTTTTAATAAATTACTATGTTTAAAATCTGGAGTTCTTTTGATCATGAAATAAGACATAAACGTTGGTTACATTAAAAAAGTACACTACCATACCTTATACGTACTTAGAAATTATAATGTGTTTTTACAATTTGTTCGGTAGTGTCGTATTTCTGTTACAAAAATTGTGCTCTCAAATAAGGTTATGTTTAGTTTAATAAAATGTTTTTTAAGTAAGTAAATTATGCCTTTACCTTTGAAAGAAAATACTACTTTTTAAATAGTGAGAAATTTTATCGTTTGACAAATAATTTAAGTAATTTAGGGTTTTGGGATTAAGGAATTTATTCGGTACTTATCAGTTCATCTCACGTTGAAATGTCGTCATCAGGATAGTCGTATATTCTTCGAATTTGGGCTGGTTTTAAACTTCCAAATTCTTCTTCAATCTGGTCTTGGGTTTTTCTTTAATTAATTTAGTTAATTTGGTTCCTGGACCTCGTGAATTCTTCGTAGATTGACATCTATTCGTCTTGGGTTATTTTGGTTCACTGATTCGACTTTTTATAACTGTTTAAATTAAAATTTCAATCGTTCCAATTTTGCGTGCCGCTTACCCACGCGTCGTTTTTCAGAGTCTATATAATTTAACGGAAAATAAGCCCTCAACGTCTCGTTGTCATAGTAACCATAATTCGATGATTGGTTAATTACTCCTTTAAGACATTGTTAAAATATTTGAATTTTTATTCAAATTTATGAAGTATTTTCCTAATGGTTTTATTCCTTTATAGTTCCTTTGGGGTAATAAATGACATCACTATTATCTTTCTTTCCTTTCAAAGTTTACAATGATACCTCATAAGGTCATATTCTGTTATACATTAACTATAGTCTAATTATTTGACATTTAATAAATAACATATTTTTCTTAAATTAAACTATTACCATGATATTTCTGTGTTAAAATAACTGATATATAATTACTGTCCATTCACTGGTCTTAGATTAGTAAGATTTCTTGTGAAATTGATACAATTTACATTTGAATGTCTTTGGCAGTTAAATGTTTTCATAGTCAAAATCAGCCATGATTGTTTTTTAGTGTATTTCTTTTTAAATTATTGTTGGGGGTCAGCCTGATGGGCTTCACTTATTTGTTTGTGTTTTAACTACTATTCAACATACATTTTCATTACTCTTCTTTTAAAATATAATAATTAGGTTTATGGACTGTAGGTTCCTTTCAGCCATATTCCTCCTTTAACATTGAACCAACTATTCTTTACTAGTCATGAGTTATTATTAGTACTAACATTGATTTCCTTCTTGTGTTACAAACTAAAGTGATAAACATTGTCACTTTTCATAAAATTATGAAGGTTAATTCCCCTTTCAACATGGGGTGTTGTATTCTTTGCAATCTTAATTTTAATAACAAAACTTTAATTCTATTCTATCATACCATGTTAACACAATTTATTTGTCTGGGCTTTCTCCCTGAATAATATCACAAGCTTCCTTTATATTAATTTGGAATACTATTTCTAGTTACTCCTAGACATATTACTATTTATAATATCACTCCAATCATTGGTTGTTCATCAATGTTTTACGGAGTGTCTCCTTACTTATCATTCTATTTTTAATGTTTCACATACACTTTCACTATTTTTAGGGTACTTACACTTCACTAAAGCACTTCACTTTGGTTCACTGTTTTGTATTTAGTGTTATTTAATGGGTAATCCCTATACTTTCCACTACCATTTCTCACTATTTTGTTTGAGTATGATATTTACTATTAACAATATTAGGTTAGTTGTGTTTTGTTAAATCTAACCTTTCTGACTGGGTTAGTGTACTTTTTCTATATTATTATATTTTACAATTGTATTGTCTTTAAAATGGGTACATAGGTTAAATTAATGATAATAATAATATTGGTTTCATTAATACATAATTATTCGAGGTTTATTGACCGTATTCTATCCTTAAGTATACTATCTTTCCCTTATATATGTGTGTTAGTTTCCCCTTGGGTTTAACCTGTCTCCTCTTCATTCTTCCTCTTCTTCATCTTCAATAGTCTTCATCTTCGTTCGGTTCTCCTCTTCTTCTCTTCTGGTTTAAATTCCGTTTAATTGTAGGGATCTGTTCTCTTCTTCTGGTTCTTCTTTAATTCTGTGTTCATTGTTGATTTGTCTATCATATTTTTCTTAAGTATGTTACGTGGTTCCCTTCTTTATGTTTAGGTTGTTGGCTCAATCACTTGGGTTGGGTAATATCGTCGTACGTCGTGTCAAAGAATTTACGTTTTAATCATTTTTTAAACATTTTATTTTATATGAAGTATTTTTATATCAAGAATTATCTTTTTTATCACTGGTACGGGATTTGGCTTAATTGTATCGTTACACTATATATCACCATGAGTTGACTTCCGGTTTTGACCGGAAGTGAATACAAGTGATAGGTTCTAAGGATTTTTTTTTGTTCGTTTATTGGTCCATCAGGTGGCGCTAGTGGAAGGTATTCTGTAAAGTTCACTCCAGATAGTGCTCGCGATTTAAGACCACGCTCACTAATACTATGGTAGCGCGCTATTGTGTGAAAGTATAGATGTGCAATCCGTGAGAAACAGAGAACAGCTGATCTGAAAGTGTATATATATATATATATATATATATATATATATATTGGTTTGCTATATATATTCCTCTCTGCAGAATATGGTGAACCTGAAATACATGAAATGACGGATCAACAATATGCCGCAGCAGTAAACTTAATGAATTTTCAGCAGCGCCAATTGTTCTAAATGATTTCAGACAGATTGCTTCCAAGTGAAAATAATACTGATCCATTACGTGTGTTCGTTACTGGAGGAGCAGGCACCGGCAAAACCTTTACTCTGAAAATTATTGTAGAACAGATTCGTCGTCTTTCTCATTTACATGCAAGCAGAGCTGTTACGGTAGCAGCACCCACAGGTGTCGCTGCAAGATTGATTGGAGGTAGCACTTTGCACTCTACTTTTGCCCTTCCTATCGAAAAAGGCAAGGTGACAGCTCTTCGCCCTCTTACTGATGAGCGTCTTCAAAGGGAACGGCTAAGGTGGAAGCATATTAATTGGCTAATCATTGACGAAATCTCAATGGTACCCTATACTACCCTAAGAAATATTCACTTAAGGTTGCAACAGCTTAAAATGAATGATGCTGTCTTCGGGGGTATCAATATTATTTTGTTTGGCGATCTAATGCAGTTGCCACCTGTATCAAAAGCAGTTGGTGGTACCTACTGCTTCAAGCAGCCTCATTACTTATCAGCTGAAATTAATTTGTGGACACTGTTTAGTTTCTGTGAATTACCTCAAAATATGCGGCAAGCTAACGACACTACTTTTATAGACATTCTAAATAATTTACGAGTCGGCCAACTCACCATGCAGCAGCTAGAAATTTTAGATCGTCGAAGAGTTCCTTTGACAGATGAATTTGCTGATGGCGAGTGTCTGCGTATTTTCCCAACCACTAAACAGGTAGAAGAATATAATGCTATGATGACTGAAAAGTTGAAAACATCATCTAAAGTTTACGATATTGCAGCGGTGGATGTGTCTGTCGAAGGTAAGAATTATGGACAAAAGTTAAAGAAAGACTTCATACCAACGGATCCAAACAAAACTGGAGTTACCCCGAACTCTTTAGTAATCGGAGTCGGATCTAGGGTAATGTTACGAAAAAACATTAATGTTAATCATGGTCTGGTCAACGGAGCAATCGGCATCATTAGAAAAATTGAGTGGCCTGCACTACGTCGAGATCAGCTTCAACCTGGTGAGCTTCCACAAGCCGTATTTGTAGAATTTGATGACAGATCAATTAGGGGAAATACTGCTGGCATTGGAGTAAAGATAGAGCCCACCACTGTTGAATATGATGCTTTGCGAGGCCAGGGCAAAGTAGAACGACGTATGCTGCCATTAATATTGTGTTGGGCTGTAACAGTACATAAACTCCAAGGCACTACTTTAGACAAAGCAGTCATTGATTTGAGTAGTAATATTTTTGCCAAGGGTCAGGCCTACGTCGCACTAAGTCGTGTGAAAACATTAGAGGGATTAGCAATAAGTTGTCTGGATCCACGAAAATTGTTGCATGAACCGCACGATAAAAACTCACTTGAGGAATTAAATCGACTCGGAAATCTGTAGACCAAAGCTTTTTCTTTATCATTTCTAATAAATGAAATTATTTAGTTAATTATATAATTTATAAAACAATTTATCGAAATGTTTGTATTATACTAGTTATATAATAGTATATAAAATAAAGTTATACTATATTTATAAGTTTATAAGTTCATACGCTAATTATACTATGTACATAATAAAGTTTCTAAATAAAACTATGTAAAAATTGAAATTTTTTTTTGCACTTCACACATACGCACGCACACACTGCACATTCCCATTATACTCTTTTTAAACACAAAAAGGAATAAAATTAAAAAAATAATTTAAAAAATTAAAAACACGACTGCCAAAAAAATAAATGAATAAATAAAAAATAAATTGATAAAAACACTAAATAAAAAAAAACTAAATAAAAATAATATTTAGTAAAAATCACAAAATCTAAATAAAGTCGATTTAAAAAGCCAAAAACAAGGTATTGAAATTCAGCTTTGATCAGATTTAACGAAAATGTTATGAATGATTAAACGCATAGTAATTTTATTAGATTTAAATTACTTTTCGATGTTGAATATATATCAATGCATCATATGAAGACTACAATTATAAAAAATATTGCTGATAAAATTTTGCTCTTCAATTTTAATTTTCAATGCAGTCGGGGGCTGTTTCTAAATAGATTTGTTCTTTTCATTAAACAGCACCCGACTGCATTGAAAATTAAAATTGAAGAGCAAAATTTTATCAGCAATATTTTTTATAATTGTAGTCTTCATATGATGCATTGATATATATTCAACATCGAAAAGTAATTTAAATCTAATAAAATTACTACGCGTTTAATCATTCATAATATTTTCGTTAAATCTGATCAGAGCTGAATTTCAATACCTTGTTTTTGGCTTTTTAAATCGACTTTATTTAGATTTTGTGATTTTTACTAAATATTATTTTTATTTAGTTTTTTTATTTAGTGTTTTTATCAATTTATTTTTTATTTATTCATTTATTTTTTTGGCAGTCGTGTTTTTTAATTTTTTAAATTATTTTTTTTTATTATAATTACGTCTGTGATTTTCTCCACACGTGTGTACCGTTCGTTATTGTGACGTCTTCTGTTCTGTTCTCCATGTTTTATTGATCCCAAGATTTTTCTTAATATTTTCCTTTCCGTGACTTCCAGTTCTTCCCTCATCATTTTCTTGTTCAGTCAGATACTCATGTGCATAAAGTGCTCCCGGGCGAATTACTGTTGAATAATGCCTAAGTTTGGCGTTAACGGATATTGATTTCTTGTTTGTGTTATTAGTTTATTATTTTTAATTTTATTTTGTAATTTTATAATTCTATTTTATAAAATTGTATGTTATTTTATATTTTAAGATGTGATTTTTTTTTATATACAGTTGTCCTCCGAAATTAAATATAAAACAATTTAAATCAAAATAAAATCCTACATTAACGGAAGTAACTAGAATCTGGAAGGGCACAGCGATATCTCACAAAACGCTGTCTACCAGCAACTCACCTGGTACGGGCATGTTCAAGAATAAAGACAAGTCGACTTTTCAAGATTCCATCCTGGCAGAGAAAGCGAGACAGTCTCAAATTATAGGTAGCACTGCAACGTGTAAAGCAATGTGTGAGATAGGCTACATGCAAGACAGTGGAAGGGCACAGGTAAACGTTAAACAGTTATATACTCAATAGTCACTTATGCCTGACACCTGGATCACGCACACCGCGAGAAAGAACTGATGCATCTGAAATGTGGGTGAACCAACTCATGGACTCAGCGTCGAACTACGAATCTATTTTACGTCAGCTGAAGATCGCTACACGTTTATCGAGTAAAATCAGTAACATTTGCACCTGATACATTATGGACACATACCCAGAAGAAAGTGCAGGTTGAAAAAATTAATTATGCAACAGAACAGTGATCCCAATTGGGGGGAATGCCGCTAAATATAGGGAATTTACAGATCGTATTAGCGACAATAAAAAATATATTTGGGATTAGTAACTTTTCTGGGGGATCACGTACTTCTTCTTCTTCTTCTTCACTTCATGTTTTAGGCATTCTGCCTGTTACGGTTCCCACCTTTTCCTTGGTCTACCAAAATTTCTTCTTCCTCTGGCTTTGTATTTTCTAGCTTTTACTGGAATCCTGTATTGTTGCATTCTTTCTAAATGTTCTTGCCACTTGTTTCTATTAAATTTTATCTTTTCATTTAAGTTGAATACCTGAAGTTCTTGTCTAATCGTTTCATTTCTTATTCTGTCTACAGCCCTTAACTCGTCTTAAGAATCTCATTTCCTGCGCCTGAATTCGATTTTCTTGTGCCTTTGCCGTTACCGTTACCCATGTTTCGCTGCCATACATAAGTGCGGGGACAGCCATTGTTGTATAACATTTCAACATTCTCTCTTTCTTGGCTTTATTTTTCAGGCAGCGACTGATAGTTCCCAAATACGGTTAAAAGTACTAATTTTTTGGTCAATATCTTTACTGTAATCGAAGGAAATATCACAACTTAGGTATTTAAAATGTTTTATTTGATCCAGTGTTTTATCGTTTAAGATGATTTTGGCTCTTACTGGCTCTTTTCCTGCGGATGCCATTATTTTTGTTTGAAGAATTCTAATTTTTAAATTGTATCCTTCGCTAATTTGCTGCAGTTTGTATAATCCCTTTTGCCCAAATTCTCTCAAATATAATTCTTCCTCTATTTCCCAATTATTGTGAGGTCGTCAGCATATAAAATTACATTTAATATTGTGCCTTTATCTCAATATATTCCCTCTTTATGTAATTCTTTCCAGTTTCGGATTATATATCATCTACATAAGTATTAAATAACGTGGGTGATAAACTGCATCCTTGTCTTACTCCTATATTAGTCATTACTGAATCACTTATCTTTCCGTCTACGCTTATAAACATTTTTGTTTTGTGAAATAGACTTTGAATTGTTCTGATGAGATGTGGTGGATATCCTCTTAAGAACATGATCTCCCATAATTTTTCTCTGTTGACACGTACTTTATGTAAAAATCTGGGAAATCTGTTTTTTTTTTTTTACACTACTCAATCGGTAGTCTTTTAAAACGAAACAGCATTTCTCTGTTGATTGTCAACCGCATGCTTGTGTCCAGACTATCATAAAGTAAACGGTTTCTCTTCCTTTATTTTGCTTTGGCCACAGTTCAAAATCCCACTTCGCACAGCCAGATAGTTTAAAATGCGGGAACAGTTTCTTTACCGTTATTTCGAATAGAAATGTATAACTTACAGTTCCCATACAATGAAAACTTTGTGCTGAAACTTTTGTTTATGAGTATCTCTCCCCCCCTCCTGCAAACCACAATTGGTGTCACGTGTCCCGGATTGCTACTGAGAAATATGGTCGCAGTACGTTACACCACACATAACCTTCACAGCACGTTACCAATACGACCGAGGAATTGTTTTAGAACAACACGCTACAGTAAACACTGTATTAACATTAAACAGACTTTGAAGACTAAAATAAAAACAATTAAGTTAATGAAAAAGTAAATAATTCAAACCGTCAAACCGATGTTTTATTTGACATTTTTTGGTCGCAGCGAATGTTTAGCGCGGCTGTCGTAAGGGGTGCATTGTCCTGTATACGAGCGCCGATTTTCTCCCCAACCATCGTAGCGATTTTCGTAGCGCGCCATTGATGTACGCATCCGTCCAAGTATACTATATGGATCGCGTGCTGCATTCACTGAATTCGGTCCGACCGCTGCATCAGTGGTTGGCAAGAACTATATACTGTACCTGTACAAAGTCTGACATTTCTGCTTTGTTATAGCTTTTGTTGCTTTAGCGGATTATATTTTGCGTTAAATGGTATAGCTGCGTCATTTTAACAATTAATGACTCCAAAGTGGGAGGTTTTTAATAAGTTCTTTTCCAAAATAAACTCATTTGTTTCATTGTAAGATTTCAGTATTCTAACACATTATTTAAGTTTATCCCTAAGTTCTGTTGCGTTCATAAACAGTTCTGCTGCGTTCTTATTTATGAACATTTATTATTGAAGCCAGACGAATAAAGATAAGAATAAGGGAAACAAAGAATAAAAGACGTGAGCCGTAAACTTTAAAATGTTTATTGCGTAAAAGAAGCTGGCGTATACGCTCGCCATGGTCGTTAAAGTGTCAATAAGCAATGCTAATTTACATTTTTTTTTAATTTTATTTAATTAGCTACGTATTAACTGTATAAAAATTGTTTACATTAAACATTACTAAATAATACAAATTTATTTAACTTTTGGCAGACACCAAGCTTAGAGAAGGTAGCTGTAGCGGTTCTTTCCTTAGCAGTATTATAGCACAAGATTTTATAAAATAATGTCACTATTAATTTGATAAGTTTCACTTCATGGCTGTCTTCAGAAAAATCATTGTTTGAAATATGTTTTCTAAACACTGTGCCGGCAAAGTTTTTGTGGTATTAAGTTTATTGTCAGATATAATCAATAAATTATACATATATTTTACAATCTTTAAAACGTCTAATGACGCTCTAATTAATTTTCTGCTTTATACAAAATCAGTAAAATGAGTGTAAACGCTTAAGTTATTGTCATCTGTTATCAGTTAGGCAAAAATAAAAACAAACTGTTATAATAATAAAAGTTTCACAAACACAAATTTTCAGTAGAACCATCACAAATGTAATAATTGTAAACTGTTAAAACAAGTGCATTATTGACTGAATGACACGTTTAATACACGTGTTAACTTAGCGCCAAACGCTTTATTGCCAACCATTGTGAGGAAAGCTATACGTGCTTCGGGCCGTTTTCTGCCGTTCACTTTGCCTGGCAGCACGCGATCCATATAGTATACATCGATGTACGCATCACACTGCACAAGGGCTCGGGTCGCTGCGACCGCGCCTCTTATCCCTTTTTCGTTTCGCATAGTTTATAGCGTTGTAAAACTCGAATGGCCTACAGTTTGCGTACGCTTACAACGGATGTTCGAATAGAGTGGCTCAACAATCCAGAATTTGAAAACGGTCTTCTCCGTTATCGGGAAAAATAGATTTCCCGTACGATATTGGTAACACTGAAAGTTTTTCTCAACCTGGCATGACTTTTTACTGCAATCGGTTGCATTAATTATACAGTGTTCTCAAAAGATGGTGCTTACCTTTCCAGAAATGATTTTCCTCGTTAAATTGAAGGAAACATGTCCAATAAATGTATGCCGGAAAATTCTTGTGTGTGTGTGTGTGTGTGTGTGTGTGTGTGTGTGTGTGTGTGTGTGTGTGTGTGTGTGTGTGTGTGTGTGTGTGTGTGTGTGTGTGTGTGTGTGTGTGTGTGTGTGTGTGTGTGTGTGTGTGTGTGTGTGTGTGTGTGTGTGGTTACTAGTGAATGAATCTATAATTGATATTACGCGTAGTCGTGCGCACGAGGGACCACAGTGACCTTGGTCCCCCCCGCCTTTAGTTTACCAAAAAAAAGTCAAATTCGGAAACATTAGAAGATGAGAAAAGACAGTGAACAAATGAAGTTATTAAAAAAAAATACACTAATATAAACGTACATGTAAGAGTCATTTCACCTTCACCCTAACCAGGGGATTAGTGATAACCCCCGCTACCATCTACTCTCTCACTTTCTTTTATAATATCATTTATAGAACAAAAACTTACATTAGATGTTAGTTCCGAATAAATTATTGATGAATTCAAAAAGACGGTACCTTTCAAGAGAAGGATGTCACTGTAAGCTTTGTATCACGATCTGGTTTTACTTAGATTTTAATTTTGCTATACCTACAAACTTTGATAAAAAATGTTCATTGAAATCATCAAACTACATACACATTTTTCAATAAATACTGTTTAAGGCTTTCGTTTATTCCATTCCTTCCTCTTATTGTTGTTGTATACGTCACAAAAATAAGATAATGATATGTTTTTAATTAAAGCAGTTTTGTATGTTAATTTTAAGACCGTTTTATTGAGGGTATTCCATATCCTCCAGTACAGAGGCCCCCCCCCCCATTGTAATCGCCCTACGCACGCCTATGTTATCAGGTGAAGGCTCTGTTAATCGTTCTTCGTCACACGTATTAGGCCTACGTATTCAGTAATGTTTTAACATAAAGCGCAGGCAAATTTTAAAAACTGTTTCTAATGCAGTCAGTAACAGATTTACTACTCCCGTAAATCCATTCCGCACATCCTCTGCCCTTTGCCCTGGACCCCCAGGGGTCGCGAAAACACTGCTCTAGTATTTACGCGGCTTCAACGCGACGTGTCTCGACCGAGTCGCCTCGGAATGCATTGCATTGACGTCTATAACGCCGTAATATTCAATTGGAATTATCTATTGCGGTCAGACCTCCATTCACAACAACAACATGACAGATGATTGATAAGGAAATGTCAGTCTTCTATATTCGGCGCTTACATCATGCGTGCAGTGTGATGTCATAGGTCGGCCGCAGTTGCAGTGATAACGGTTATCACTATTGAGTGTCGCTTTTTTTATTACTGCGATTGCAACCGTGGTTTTTTTTTTATAAATGAACCAGTTCAATGTCCGCCACTGTATGTAAGGGGATATTGTGTGTGTGTGTGTGTGTGTGTGTGTGTGTGTGTGTGTGTGTG
Organism: Magicicada septendecula; assembly: GCA_034769895.1. Lineage (NCBI taxonomy): Eukaryota > Metazoa > Arthropoda > Insecta > Hemiptera > Cicadidae > Magicicada > Magicicada septendecula. The sequence goes on along the minus strand of CM068372.1, from coordinate 398,601,773 downwards.
AGAGAGAGAGAGAGAGAGAGAGAGAGAGAGAGAGAGAGAGAGAGAGAGAGAGAGAGAGAGAGAGAGACTTTTTGGTGCACCTGAAGATATCGAATGGAAAGCGGATTTGGTAATTCATTTTCGACACACACACACACACACACACACACACACACACACACACACATCCGGTACTATAGTCCAGGATGGACCTTGGCCTGCCTAATGATCCGCCTCCAGATAGTCCGATCATGTGCCTTGGTCTTCCATGAGCCGACACCGATCCTAGTCAGGTCTTCTTCCACGTCGTCTTGCCATCGTTTTCTTGGCTTACCTCGTCTTCTGCGCCCACCTATATGCCCATTCATTATCATTTTGGGGAGCCTTCGGTTGTCCATTCTTTCTGCATGCCTAGCCAACTGATTCTTCTGGACTTTATACATCAGACGATATCACCCTCTTTTAGAATGGAGTCTATTTCTTGATTAGATCTGATTTTCTATTCTCCATTACAACATACCGGTCCAAAGATTTTTCTAATAATTTTCCGTTCAAAAGTCCTCAGAGCCTTCTCATCAACTGCTCTTATCCGAGGCTTCACAACACTGGGCATTTTGCAAGGAAGGGTTGTTAACCCCCCTACCAGGAGGACCGGGAATTTTGATTTTGGGGTGTTCTACTCCTAGACGATACAGATTATTTTCGTTCGACACGGATTATTTGTATATTCGAGTCAAGCTCATCAGTTAGTTCCCACTCGAAAACAAGCTCAAACGCTTGTGGGAAACGCTTTTTGCAGATCTTACGTTCCCAGTACTCCTACAGCCTACTATACACACTGTACTCGACTTACGAACAATTCGAGCTTCGAACACGCTTTCGGGAACGTATTATGTTAGACAGTCGAGGTCCTCCTGCTTTTGAATTCTTTGAACTGGATGTAGCAAAATTCTAACATTTGGAAAAAAGGTTTTTCGGAAATTTAGATTCGGAAAAATGATCAGCAGTCTCTTGTAACACACATACAAAATCTCTGATGGATGTGTAGTATACTTTATCTTAGCGGTGTTTTCAAACGTAATGTCTATAAAGAAAAATCCGGCGTTCGCTGTATTTGCCGTCATTGGTTCGGGTCACCGAATTCAATACATTTCTTAACTCGCAGTAGCAGTAGTGGCGGCGTAAAAAACTCAATTTCCTAATAGAAAGAGAGGAAATTTTATTTCTTTTTCACTCACTATTTCTCTTCTCTCGGACAGATGTTTCTTGATTTATTTAGAAGTGTCGTCTTGGCCACCTCATCTCTCCCCTCTATCCTGCCTGCCTTTAGAGACGCGGTTTTTTATTTCATCTCTCACTCTCCCTATCTCTCTGTCTGCTCGTGCGTTTATAACCAACTGACATCGTCAGTGATGTATAGCACATTGAGCGCATTAAGCCATGTGTCACGCCCTTGATTTCATTATGCACGTCTTCTGTGGTATTTATTGAATATGTAGTGCGGTATTCCGGGTCGCGACATTTTGTGTTACAAAAGCAACATTAAATCACCCAGTAACAGTTGCCGTCATCATGTGCTCTGGTTTCCTATACGGGTGTAATGTCTCTGCATCTCATAGTGCAACATTCCCGGTTTACCATATACCATCCCTCCGTGTACAGCGACGGCCGTCTTTCGCATCCTACACGCCGGTGGATTCTGTTGTTCCGGTGAGACCATTTTGGATCCTCTTGTCTCCATGTCATTATAAACGAGCCGCTGGTTCTACCGCGTTTCCGACGCATAGTTGCAACCCAGTTTAACAGACAATTCGTTCCATACCCATTTGTGGCCACACCATAAGAGGCGTTTCGTATTTTTTGTGTTTATCTTCTTCTTCTTCTACTGACATTACAACCCAGTATTGGTTTTAGCCTCTTCAACGATTTTTCTCCATTCTCCATTTCCGCCCTCTCATTACAAAGCCTTTTCCATCTTCATCATAATCACCTTCTTCTTAACGGTGTTAGGCTTTAGCGGCCTGTTCCTATGCCACAGTCCACCTTTTCTTAGGTCTACCAACGTTTCTTCTGCCTCTAGAATTGTAATCTTTCGCCACGTTCGGTATTCTACTTTCTTCCATTATACTGATGTGTCGAATCCATTTCCTTCTGTATTCTTTAATCCTTTTATTGACTGCAAAAATGTCTAAATCACTTCTTACTTCTTCATTTCTTATATGATCTCGTCTATTACATCTTTTCACTGATCTCAGAACTTTCATTTCTGCTGTTTGTATCTTCTGGTCATCTTTTTTTCTTCTAACCCAAGTTTCAGAACCATATAGTCTTTTTTGTCTTTATCGATTTCAACAAGGCTTTTGATAGAGACATCAGATCGAAGTTATGGGACATACTTGAAAATAAATGTATACCACAACACCTATAAAGCATTTATACACACCGCGATAATCATAGACGACGGAGAAGAATCTATCCCGATTGAAACAAACCAAGGCGTAAGACAAGGTTGTTGTCTGTCACCATTACTTTTTAACCTTTATCTTGATGATCTTCTCAGAAAATTGAAACAACAATCCCCTGACGGTATTAAAATCCACCGAGATAAAAGCTTGAAAAACCATTCTCTTCGCAGATGATCAAGCTACATTGGCCACTTCAGAAGATGATCTCCAGCTACCAATATACATCTTACATAAAATAGGAAAGAATACAACAGTAACATATTTGAATCAAAGACAAAAGTAATGGCTTTTATAGGAGATGAACCAATTCTTTTCCATCTTCTTATCGCCAACTTCCTTAGATCCCCCTCAGCATCCTGGACCCATTTCTTCCTTGGTCTTCCTTTTGATCTCCTACGTACTGGTCTCCACTCCAGAATTCTTTTGAGGATTCTATGTTGTTCCATCCTCATTGTGTGTACCAGTCAGGCCATCCGTCTACTCTTTATAAACCTTATTATATCAGTTCCGTGTATTAGATTATTTCTTTCATGATTCCTTCTTATTCCTGGATTTTGTTGTCCATGACGTGTCCGTTGATTAACTAATTATAAATACATACTACTGACTCGGAACACAATTTTTTATTGGTAAAAATATAAAACTTTTACCTTGTAGCCTGAACTAATTTTCGCTTATTACAAGCTTCGTCAGAGGCTGGCGCTAGGAACGCTGTCTGTTTTGTGGTGTGATGTGTTCGAATAATATGTGTGATTTGAATTGTGCCTGTTCTTTTAGGATGTTGTTTTTATGTGTTTTTGTGCGTTTGTATATTTCTAGTTGTTCAAGAGTGTCTAGCTTTCGGCCTTTTGTGTGTACGTGTAGAATTTCCATGTTGCTGTTTGTTTGAGTATGTGTGGTTTGGTTCAATGAGGTGGTCTGCAAAGGTGGATTCGGTGGTGGAGTGTGTTCAATATGTCTTTGAAGCTACGTCCTGTCTGGCCTATGTAGAATTTGTTACATCCTGAGCAGTTTAGTTTAGTGACGATGCTTGTAATAAGGGAAAACTAGTTCAGGCTACAATGTAAACGTTTTACCTTTTTACTAATAAAAAATTAGTGTTCTGAGTCAGTAGTAATATAGGCCTACATTTATAATTAGTCCTTATTCTCTATAAGCCGTCGTTATTTTGCGCTGGTCCAAAATTTGTCTCAGTATTTTTTTTCTATTATTAAAAACTGTACTTGGGTGGCTCCACGACTACTGCCATCTCCACCTGACACCTACCCTCTTCGTGGCGCGGGGGCTCTTCGGCTAGACCGGGCTGAAGTATGTCTGTTGCGAACGGGAGCTGGAGTTGGCACTAGCTGTGCTAGGTAAAACTACTCGTGTCCCGATGGAGCGCAGATGTGCTCACTTACTCCTCAACTATGAGGTGCATTCGGACTGTCATCCTTGCGTAACGTTTCATTTCTTCTCCTTTTTCTTCTATTGAAGATGTCCTACGAAGGTGTCGCCGAAACGCGGAGACAGGAGAACATAGGCAATCTACCACTGCCCAACAGCCCAGAAGAAAACAGATTTAACCATGTTAGCTCCGGCCGTGATAGCCTTCGAACCAATTATCTCGTTAGTTCATAAAATACGAAATTTTTTTAAAATTTAAATTGAAAAATTAAAAACAAAAACGAAAGAATTTGATATGCTTTTTTTCTAATTTGGTTTGTCAATTTACAATTCATAAATTCTAAGACAGGTTCGATTTAATTGTACAGTCAACAGCATGTCCAATCAATACATATTAATTTTAGATTTTAATTTTCATAACAAGACAAAAATTTAGGAATCATCGTGGAACGATTCATAATAATATTAGAAATAAAACAAGACATAGCACAAGAATTAAATATTATAAGACAATTGCACGCTTATGTTGAAATACCCATGTTGAAATACGCGAATGATGCGTGGGTCATGTAGACAAAGGAGTACGGCAAGATTCAGAGTACTGAAACGCATTTTCTTCGAAATGCTTTAAACTATACGTTGCAAGTTAGAAGAAGGAATGAGGATATCACAGCAGAACTCGAAGTGAACGATATAAATGCAATAATTTCAACATACACGGGACAATGGAGTGATCAACTGCAAAGTATGACGGAGGATCGATACCCAAAAGCGGCGCTGAAATGCTGAAATATAAAGCCACTGGTAGAAGAGACGTGGGTCTTCCGACGATAAGACTAGGTGGCCAGATGCGGAGTGAAGCGAAGCGGACCATAGTTGAGCGCAGTGGAGTTGAGCTGAGTCACTTAGGGGGCGGCAATAGAATGCGTAGTTGCTAACTGACTGAGTATGGTTGTCAGTGGGAAGGTGGTGTGGTGGGGGAAGCGGAGTCAGCTTCCAAACGGACCTTAGCCGAGGCAAAGCTTAGCGGAGTCGATCCGTGCGACGTCGCTTCACGCCACTCCACTCAGCTCCGCTTTCGGTGCCCGCCCTTTCATTGGACAACATTGTTTACATTTTACAACCTCAGTCCAAATGCTCAACTCCGCTCCGCTCAGCTTCTGGTGGCCGCCCGGCCTTAGTGAGGAAGTCGAATATAACTAGTCCTGAGGCCGATTACACACAGGGTGGATTTTCATCGCGCGGAAGATTTACCGCGCCGCTCAAAGAAATCGTCCTGTTTACACATTCGACGGTAAAATCGTAGTCGCTATCGTTAGCTGTCTGCAGTTGAATCTTAAATTCAAAATGGCGAATATTCCATCGACCCTTTAATGTCCAACCTGATTTTGCTATTGATATTGTTAAAGCTTGTAATATTCTTCATAATTTTGTTCGAGACAGAGATGGGTACATGATTGAGGATACAGCGTCAATGACAGGGCTGGAAGATATTTAAGGAGAGAGGTACTGCACGAGGAGGTCTAAGAGCAGACAATGTTAGGAACACTGTAAATATTTTGTATCAAGTGTTGAAAGCGTTTCCTTGTAAATGTCTAAGGCATAAGGACATGTTCTAGTAGCGTTCCTATCTTTGAAGATGTCCAGGGTTTTATCCCAAAGAACAGGCCTTTCTTGAACCAAGGAAATGAGCAATTCGTTGTCTGTATTTACGTCACTAATGTTTCACAAAAAAAAGTAAAATTATAACAACCACTAAAACATTCCACAAAAACCACTAAACAAAACTAAACCACTTTAAATAAAAAAGAAAAAGCGTAGCGTACATGAAGCAACACGGCTAGAACGATTCTGAACGGCTGAAAAGTCGCTGGGTGTGTAAGCGTGCATTTGGTCACGTACGCCACTGATAGGACGGCGACGGCACTGCTACCGCCAACGGCAAATCTACCGCGCGTTATTTTTCCGCTTAATGTGTCGGCTCCAATGTAGTTCTTCGCGCCACTGTTGGAATGGCGGCGACGGTAAATTCTCCGCAGCGGAAAAATCCGCCCTGTGTGTAACCGGCCTGACAGTGAGGAAGAATTTCCATATGTGGAAATAAATATTGAAACCCAAGTAGGTAACGGCAACGATTCAGCTACTCTAAAATATAACACTCTCGAGAAAGTACAAACACCAAAAATTCAATCACTGATTGCTATGAGACGCGTACAACGGTCCAACGTACACGGCTTCATTACGTATACATTCTCGTTTGATCGCTGTTCTTAAAAACGGTTCGGTTAATTACCCGGCCGGGAAGCTTATTTAAATCGCGGCATTGTTAACAGGTGTCGCCGTGGAACAGGTGTGGAGCTAATAAACCGAGTCACGCGGGTAAATACCAACAGGTGAGCTTGATGAGATTTTAATGAGAATCATAGTAGCTACACAACACAATGGGTACGCGGCTCAGTTAATGCCTCGCGAAATAAGGTTCTCTTATTTTGCTTGGTTATATAGTAATAATAACAGTAGTGATAAAGACTGCTTTAATACTGGCAAAATTAGTTGTCTTCAACGAAGCAGAACGGTAAACGGCAGAGTAGGCGATGAACGGCAACAAATACGTGCACCGATTTGTTTACCTACTCTTCTTCTCTTCTTTCTCTATCTTCTTCTTCGTCTACTACCAAAGAGCTACAGCCCAAACTGAGCATTGTCCTCCTTTAGTTTAGGTCTGCGTTCTGATTTGACGAACAAGTCTCAGAATTTAACTCGGCTGTAAGCTCTCACATAAAAACGAAGAAGATATTAATGGGAAAATTAATAAAATTAGATATGAAAAAAACAGTCAGATAAGAGAAGAACTGAAAGTTTAAGAAGTAAACGAAATCATCAACGAGTACAGAGAAAGCTGGAAACAACACATTAGCAGAATGGGCAGTGACAGATTCCCCAAGGTAGCCTTACTGCATCAGCCGAAGGGGAAAAGAAGCCTGGGAAGACCCATGAAAAGATGGTGCGACCAGTTTGCAGCCGGAACAGACTACACAGTCTAACCCGTGAAGAAGAAGATTCTCGTTTGACCGCTGTCCCTATCCTGCAACTTCGGATGCCCACAACGTTTCGTGTGCCGGTTACCCCGTCTTCCCAGCGTTTCCGCGGCTCTTCCGACTGGTCTTATGTACTCCTCAGGCGGGGGCCTGAACGAGACCTAGGGGGCGAGAGGTGAAAGGCTAAAACCGTCATCCACGGTAGCTCCTAACTTCTGCCATCCCTGCCTCTTCGTGGCGCGGGGGGTGAATCGATTGGATTGGGGCTGATGTAGAGCTGTGTATGTTGTACCGACGTGAGTCAAGCATGTCTTGTGCCTGGCAAGAAGATTCGCTAGGTAACCACTCCCATCTCGGCGGACCTCGTTAACAGGCAAGCAGTTAGAACAGGAAAGGAAAGAATAACGATTAACAGAATAAGAGATATTACGGAGGTAACACGCACAATGGTAGATGATATCGATGAAAAACAATAATATGGTCCACAGAATGGCAGAAGAAAGAAGACTACCGAAGCAGATATTGCAATGGAAGCCGAGAGGAAGGAGGTATCACGGACCTTCCAGAAAGAGTTGGCAGAGTGGCACACACGGAGTGGATTAGAAGTGGACGATAGTGATAGATGTCGATCGATTGGATATCGGAAGACATGCAACGTTATAAGTAGACATAAAGAGCGAGCTGATTAGTAAATAATAAAAGACAGACCTGTTGGGGGCGGGGTGTAAGAACAGATAAAAAAGGCTGGGTTGTCAATAAACCAGGACAAAACAGGGTACATGTGTGTTTCAAGATCAAGACATAGTGAAAGAGGCCTACACTTGACGTTGACATGGAGGCTACAGCTTTGAGCAAGTGGATAATTTTACCTACCCGGGATCACTGCTAAATAAGGACAATTTGAAGAGCAAAGAAATCAAATCAAGCATAGCAAAGGGAAACAGAGCGTATTTTGCAAACAAGAAACTATTGTGCTCTAGGATCCTAAGTCATAATTCTAAACTGAAAATTTATAAAAGCCTTACAAAGACCAGTAGTGACTTACGGCTGTGAGACACGGACCATGCAGAAGAAAGATGAAGATCTTAAAAGATTTGAGAGGAAAATTCTTATTTTTGGGCCAGTACTACATCATGATGGGACTTGGCGGATCCGCATGACTATTAAACTTGATACATTAATAAACAGCGAAAACACAATAGGCCTACAGTTTAAATTAAAACTAACTCCCGGGCTGTTTGGCCATGGTCCAAGGTTTTCGACAAAACCAGACGTTTCGGCAGCACCACTGGGTGCCATGAAGAAACGAGTCAACGCTAAAGTGGATGTAGTAATTTCGGACCACAGTACTGTGGTGGAGCCTTAACCACAGTACTGTGGTCCTAACGTGCTACATCCACGTTAGCGCTGACTCGTTTCTTCCACTGAAGATGGCAGCCAGTGGTGCTGCCGAAACGTCTGGTTTTGTCGGAAACCTTGGACCACGGCCAAACAGCCCGGGAGTTAGTTTTAATCTAAATGACACCGGCCGTGTAAGCCTTCCTACAGATAGAATAAAGTTTATTAAGTCGCATAGAACTAGATCACTAGGACATGTTTATAGAATCGAGAAGACCAGAAATACGAGAGCTATCACAGAATGGAAACCCTTGGAGTCCTAGAGGTGGAAACCCTCGGCCCAGAGAAAGACCGAGAAAGAGGTGGATGGAGTGTGTTGAGTAGGACTTGCAAACCATGGGGATCAGAGGATGGCAGACTGTTGCTGAGAACAGAAGGGAATGGTGTAGGATTGTCGAGGAAGCCAAATGTCACAGAGGAGTGATATAGAGCCCAGTGGCGGCTGGTGTTATGGTTGCAGCGTTGCACAACCACCAATGTAGGATAACTAAACTATAAAATAATGTACGAAATCATTAAGCAATTAAAAGTGTCATAAATTTCAACGGAAAACGTATTTGATTCTATGCGGTAATGTTCACGTACAATTCAAATGTGGCGTGCAGGCTGGTGGTTGCAGCCCGCTTGCAACTTGAAGAGAGTAAATGGCATAGCTTACTACACAAGCATATGGGAGAACGTGCGTTACTCTTCACAGTTGCCGTATGTTTCCTGTCAGCTACGCGGTTGCAAAGTTTCCGCAACGTTCCACTAACAGCGCTGTAGTGCATCTTTAATTTTGTAATGAAGTGTGCACAGCCTTCTTGATTTGTAAATGATATCCAGTTTAGTGTTTACGTTGGTTCAAAGTAAACGTGTACTCGTTGTTTTTGAGGTTTGATTGTGATAATTACGTGTCAATCAAAAATAAAAATTGAAAGATTTGTGAAATTTTTAACATTTTATACACGAATAACGAGCTCGCTTATAACGAGAACTCGGAAGTAACGAGCAAAAGTACGAGATTTGTTTTGTTTTGTATCTTAGTAATGATAATTAAACTCGCTTTTAACGAGTAGGAACGCATAAGAGACTTGGTTATAACGAGGATTTTATCGCAGGCTTGTTCATGGGTTAAGGTATATAAAAGCTCGTTAAAATACAGCTTTTGTACAGCATTCGTTTAAAATCATTAACGCAATTTAGTGAAACTATAATGTGAGTGATGAATTCTTGGAATATTTAAATACGTTACAAAACTGTTTTGATATCTACACATACAAAATTACTAAACAAACAAAAAATAGATGAATTTTTTAAGGTTAGTTCTGTATGCGAAATATAATTTTGACGATTCCATTTAGAACGAAGAACAGAAAGACATATAAATTAGAGTGAATTTTCTTGTAATTTAAAAATAAATATTGTACATGTGGCATGGAAAGTTTTGCGTTTTTTGCCAGACAGCCGGCTAATTTTGGTAAGTTTTTACTACACAGTTACTTTTACTATACTTCGCGAATGCACTATACGCCAATAATATTCAGCAAAGAATGTTAGCGTCTAAAAAATGTTAAAAGTCTAAATTTCACTTTTAAGCGTAGAATGTAAAACATGTGAAAATTTTATTGTGCAGAGCCTCTTTTATCGTAGATTTTTTGTTGTTGTTGTGTGTTCCATAATCACGGTATAAAAATTTAGGCTTGTGAGTCGACAACTCGGATGTAGCGAGCACCCGATTTTTACGAGCACATTTGTCCGGTCCGTTGAATCTCGTTATAAGGAAACTGTTCCACTGTACAGAAATCAACGCTTGCTTCCAGACAGTAAGGTACAAACCGTTGTAGAACTGTACGAGACGTGTCTCACCGCCGTTGTTGTGAACTGTGAACAAAAACGGTACACGGGTTTATTTACTTGAGCCCGCATCGCGCGCTAGGTCTGTGTACGTACGTACATAGCCTTATATATTACAGACTTCAAACGTGAAGCGACACAGGCAGCGTTCGTTGTGTATTTTACACGCTACGGAAGAAAACAACCGCACACACAGACGCGATTTAAAAACATCTTAATGGCCCCCTTTTACTGCACGCACACGCAAACTGTGAAACGTCTGAAAGTACCTCTTTGATGAGCGTGTGAGCGCATCAACACACAGTAAAGAGACACAGTATGGTCGGAAACGACGAACTCTTTAGCAAAGTACGCTATATACACTGGAAACGGAGATGTGGAAAAAATTATCGATGGTTGGGATTTATGATTAAGTCGGAAGGAGCATAAAATTTGCGGATATGCGTACACTAACCAACTGTATACCGTACAATTACTTTAATGATGCGCATCAAGTCAGTGTGTAGAATTTCGTTAAAAACTAAACTCGTTAAAAAGTCCCGGATTTAGACTTTAACATATTTTATCGTTTTAAAGCAAACATTGTGCTTAATCTAGGCTATGCAAACATAGCGGCCGTGGTGCATGGTCTGCTGAAGTTTACCCTTCGTGTGAAGTTCACACGGATAACATTTTATACGTGAAAGTATATACACCCGTAAGTTTCAGAATACCAAATCGGTCGGTAACAAATTTTTGTTAATAATTTTAGTTGGAAAATTGTGTTTTTACTTCCATGTTCCGTAAGGAAATGGAAGTATGGTGGTCGCGAAAAAATTGTGTTCGAGCTAAGGGCTGATTCTGATTGTACTACTCTCAAAACATGAAGAAAAATCATTTTCCGAAATGTGTGTGTGTGTGTGTGTGTGTGTGTGTGTGTGTGTGTGTGTGTGTGTGTGTGTGTGTGTGTGTGTGTGTGTGTGTGTGTGTGTGTGTGTGTGTGTGTGTGTGTGTGTGTGTGTGTGTGTGTGTGTGTGTGTGTGTGTGTGATTTTTTCTGTGGCGAACGATAACTGCCGCAAATTCAAACAGAATCAAATAATTTTTTGCACGTGTGCCCGAGTTGTACAGGACTCAAGGCCTATTGATTTTGGTGAAGCTCGGTTAAGGGGGAGGGGTAGTTTACTTGCAACGTTTTACGTTTTAACAAGAGTAAAGTATTTAATGTTGATAAATAAAGTATCCTGAAAACAAGGTCATGATAATCCACTGCAGAAAGGTAGATGAAATACCCTGAAATAAATGAATAGGGTAGTTGAAAGGGAAATGGGTAATTTTTTCACGTTTGGTATTGATTTAATGAGTTTGACGAAATTAAATAAAAATGCATTTAAACTTTTTCACACAATGGTAATTGTTAAAAATAAAATAATTTTCTTGCCAGGCAATAAAATTATAATTTTTTTATTTTAATCTATGCGTGAAGATCCTCAACCACGGCCCAGCAGGCCACAAAATAATTTGTAGCACCATAATTACATTACATAAATATATAAATATGTAATTAATACGTGATTATCTGTGTAGTTCAGTTTCTTTATAAGAATAAAGTACCTAATTTTTATAGATACAGTGACTCGATAATAACATTATATTAAACGACTATCCCATAATAACAGAAATATGAACAATTATTGAAAATAGTTTGAGGGTGGGGGATATTTTTTTAGAAATTATCGAACCGAATTCATCTAAATGATTTTAAATATAAATCTTAGAACATGAAAGTCATGTGTGGTTCTCCATACCGATATTTTTTAACTTAATCCGCTTACACTATTAAATTACCTTACACCTTATTAGATTACAAAAAAAATTATATTATGAAAATGCAGTAGTTAACTTTTTAATGCTTTAAAAAAATATTAGTCGGAGTTAGCACACAAATAATGAAATTTATCATAACCTAAATAATAATGTTCAGTTTTACGGAAAATAATTAAATTGTCATCAAGCGAACAAAACGAGGTTCAATACAAAAACAAAACTGTAAAAACATCTTTCTAAATGGCAGAGAAAATGTTGGTTAAGTTTAAAAATAGATTATTCCAAGTCGCTATACACCAAGTTGTATTACGTAGCCTATACATCGATTAACTATATGACTATGGGGTATTACAGTTAACATTTGGTGGGACGCATGACGACGACAAAACAAGACAGAGATGCGTGTAAATATCAAGCAGTTGCAGTTGCAGAAGGGACAGCGGTCAGTTGCGACCCAATCGTATAAAACCCGGTCGGTTGCGATCGAGGTGGAAATTTGAACCTGGTCAATTGCGACCCTTGGTCAAGTGACGTTGGACTATGTTGAACACGAACTTCAAAAAGAGAGCACATGACATAATAACTTCATAATAATACAGGCTTCCGGTTCCCGTTTCAGAATGGATGATCTACAGTTGGAATTAATCTTCTTCTTCTCCCTTCAAGCAATACGCGCCTGCGGCTTGTTTCACCCCCTGACCATGGCACAACTCAACGTGCGGTAGCGAGCAGCCGCAAAGTGGAGAAATAAGTGTGTGTGTGTATTTTCGTGCCTTTGTTACTTATCTAGCCCAGGTATGCCAGACAAGACCGTTGTATTACTATCCCAAGAGGTAAGGGTGGGCAGGCGGACCCAGTCGTGACCTTGATTCGATACGACGACCGCTGCATAGCCGTTGCCATCGTCAGTCTTGAACGTTACCATGACGCCGGCCCGCGCCATGTTAGATCAATTATTGTATTAATAAATTTCCACTGTCACTATTTGGATGTTCTGTCTTGATAATGTTACTGCCTAACTTATTTTGAAGACAGTCCTGAAATCACAGAAATGAAATTTGGAGAGCATCAATGTCGACGGGTAGAAGGAAAGCGCCAGGATATGATGATATCACAGTGGAGATTTGGATTATCGGTTGCCAGCGTCAGGGCAGGGTGAGGATGAGCCTTGGGGAGGGGGAGTGATCTAAACAAGTCAACATGGACAATAATTAAGCCAATCTAATTGGTGGGATGGGGGGAGGGCTTTGAGCCACCTGTGAGCTTAGTAGAGTCTGGGGATATATGAAGTTTGTTTCTGGGTTTCTGTTATAGACCTAGACTTGGATACAGAACTCAACCTGGGCACTTTGCGTGGGGACGTCAGAATAACGGGTGAGCTGCACGTCTCGCTTTACCAGGGGTACCGACCATTTCAACGTCGGGCGCTTAGTCAGCGTTTTAGGTATTAGACTCCGCGCCCATGGAGACCTTGGGTTGAAAACAGGACTTCGGTCCTGGGACTTACCTTGTAAAAGTTCATTCTTTTTTCCGCCTAACTTATTATCGACACAACGCGTCAGTCTTAACTCGATGCTCGCACAACTGTGTGTGTGTGTGTGTGTGTGTGTGTGTGTTTATAAGCGTGCTATCAACTAATATGAAACAAAGTACGTGTATTGGATTATTAAGTTATGAACTTGTTTATAATAATTATGGGAGGGGACGACTGTACACACACCAGTGAGCTCAGTGTCAACTAACGTTTCAGGCAACACGTTTGCTGATACGATTAATAAAACGTCTTAAAGCGACTTCTCACAGTAGACGTGTGTCATTGAGGGTTGTAATGAGAATTAACACCAACCACATGTTCACACCGCCTACTAGATCGCACGCTGACAGACGTCTGTATGACCGACTGGTGGGGGGGGGGGGGGGAGTGTTGTAGACCCCATGACACTTTGCACGCTACTTGACGTTGCACAGTATTGCATAGTTTACTATTCCCGCCAGCGAGTTTCTCACAGTCAGTCCACGCACACGTTGTTAATGACCTACACACACGCGCGCGCACACAACTCAGAGACGCAAATGTATTAAGCGTGTTTACATAGACGTGCGCAGGGCGATTACAATGGGAGACCACTATACCGGGGGATATACAATACACTCAGTAAAACTGCCTATTAAATTAACATTAAAAAAGAGACTGGTTTAATTAAAAATATATCGGTATCTGATTTTTGTGACCTAAACAACAACAATAAGAAGGAATGGTATAAACAAAAGCATTAAGTAGTATTTATTGACTATATTTATTGTAAAATATGTAGCCTACATAGTTTGATGATTTCAATAAACATTTATATCAAAGATTGTAGGGAATTAAAAAAAAAATCGTCATACAAAGCTTACAGTGATATCCTTCTCTTGATATTCATCTTTTTAAATTCGTCAACAATTTCTTCTGAACTAACATCAAATGTAAGTTTTTGTTTTATAAATGGTAACAATAAATTTTCCAGTCGTTCTTGCTTCATAGTCGATCTTAGTTTTGTTTTTAATGCTCACAAGAGTTGTAAAAGAATGAAAGTGCGAGAAAAGGGGGAGAATCCTCGCTCACAAGAGTTGTAAAAGAAAGAAAGAGAGAGAGAGAGAGAAAAGGGGGCAGCGGGAGTTATCACTACGCCCCTGTCTAGACTGAAATCACTCTTATATGTACATTTATATTAGTGTATTTTTTTTATAACTACGTCATTTTTTCATTGTTTTTACTCACCTTTTAATTTTTCCGAATTTTGCTTTTTCTGTAAACTAATGAGGGGACCAAAGTGCCTCTGGACCCTCTGGTCCCTCCCGTGCGCATGATTATGCGTTACTACAGGTTCATTCACTAGTAACCTCCATTCACACACACACGAAGCATTTTCCGGTATACATTTATTGGACATATTTCCTTCAATTTAACGAGGAAAATCATTTCTGAAAGGTAGGCACCATCTTTTGAAAACACTGTATAATTAATGCAACCGATTGCAGTGAAAAGTCGTGCCACGTTCAGAACAACGTTCAGTGTTACCAATATCGTACGTCTATTTTCCCTGCAATGGTGAAGACCGTTTTCAAAATCTGGATTGTTGTGCCGCTGTATTCGAGCAACCGTACGGAAACTGTAGGCCATTCGAGTTCTACAACGCTATAAACTGTGCGAAACGAAAACAGGATAAGCGGCGCGGCCGCAGCAACCCGAGCCCTCATCCAGTGTGGTGCGTACATGAAAGGCGCGCGTGACGTTGGGTGACGGTTTGAATATATTTACTTATTCATTAACTCAATTGTTTTTATTTTAGTCTTTAAAGTCTGTTTAATGTTAATACAGTGTTTGCTGTAGCGTGTTGTTCTAAAACAATTCCTCGTATTGGTCGTATTGGTAACGTGCTGTGAAGGTTATGTTACCATATTTCTCAGTTGCAATCCGGGACACGTGACACCAGTTGTGGTTAGCGGGGTGGGGGTGGGGGGTAGATTAGTTTAGGTTAAGAGGGAGGTATGACGAATTTCTCAAAACAATGTTGAAAATACAGTATATATTCATTTAGCGGAGATTATATTTGGCGTTAATTATTAACAAAGTGCCATGAAATTTGGTATAGAAGTTACGGTACATTAGTGCTGTAAATGTATAAAATTGCATTCACTTATATCCATTAACACCAAAATAACATTAATTTATTTAAACTGTTGCTAACTTTACAAGCGATTTACATAAAAATTATTTACGGCAAATAATTCTTATGAATTCAGTTTCTTTTGAAATTTTATCCTGAACAATTTTTAATTAAATCTTATTTTGATACGATTATTAGCAGCGGAGATATTTTGAGAAAAACAGAAAAAATATCGGCATGGAGAACCATACATGACTTCCATGTTCTAAGATTTATATTTAAAATCATTTTCGACTAACGTATACCACCTCACGTTAGCCCACTCGAGTTTCACTGATGTTTGCAGTCGATGACACTGCCACCGAAACGTTGGTTTTGCAGAAAACATTGGACCACGTCCAAACAGCCCGGGAAGGAATTTTAACAACAAACTACTTCTTTGTTGCCGATAACGTAGTACACATATTAAAAATTATCTCCTCCCCCTTCAACTATCATTTTCATTTATTAAAAATTACCCCCCCCCCTTCAACTACCTTTTTCATTTACTGATATTTCATCTAGCTTTCTACAGTGGATTATTATTATGACCTTCTTTTCAGGATACTTTATTTACCAAAATTAAGTACTTTACTCTTGTTAAAACATAAACCGTTGCAGGTAAACTACCCCTTCCCCTTAACCGATCTTCACAAAAAACAATACGCCTTGAGTCCTCGACAACTGAAGCACATATGCAAAAAATTATTTGATTCTGTTTGATATTTGCGGCAGTTACAGTTCGCCACAGAAAAAATTCCACACACACACACACACACACACACACACACACATTTCGGAAAATGACTTTTCTTCATGTTTTGAGGGTAGTACAACCAGAATCAGGCCTTATCTCGAACATGATTTTTTTTGCGATCGCCATACTTCCATTTCCTTACGAAACATGGAAGTAAAAACACAATTTTCCAACTAAAATTATTAACAAAAATATGTTGCCGACAGATTTGGTATTCTAAAACTTAAGGGTGTATATATACTTTCACGTATAAAATGTTTTCCATGTATTAACGTACGAGGAGTAAACTTCAGCATACCACGAACCACGGCTGCTATGTTTCCATAAATTAAGCACAATTTTTGCTTTAAAAAGAGACAAAATATTTTAAAGTCTAAATCCGGAACTTTTTGACGATTTTTCTGGACATCGGGACATAGGTCGGAAAAATCGGGACGTATGGTCACCGGAAGTGTAACATGCTGTAGTTAGTGTTTGCAGTATTGTAGATTACTCTTGCCGTATTATTCCTGCAACTAATTACGTTAGGACAAAACGAATTCTGTCAGAACATTCTGAAAACATGTCTTGATTTGTAAACCAAGTTAAAATTGAAAGAGCTAGGGCGATCAAGATTAGAGCTAAACATAATAACTTAAAAGCAGGAAGAACGTAAAAACAAAAGTAGATTTACTAGAAATCAGGATAGGGCGATGTATGATGCTGCTGACTGGTTATGCGGTTGAGAAGTTAAAAATGCTTTCTTGTCCTACATGTGTTTCATTCAACAGAAAAATGATACTGCACAGACCGGCTCACGCGTTAATGACTTTAACAATTTCTATGCTAAAGCGCAACACAAGTCCAATGAAATGTACATTACATAGGTATATGCGTACATAGGTATAACGTAGGCTATATAGGGTTCATCATCAGCCGGGGCTCTACAACCGTTGGTGGATCTCGGCCCGCTGCTCCAAGAGTCGATTCCATTCTTCCTTATTGCGTGTCCTGGCTTTCCAGCTTCTTGTGTTCAGCTTTCTGAGGTTCTCCTCTATCTAATCTTTGAATCTACTTCAGGGTCTTCCCGTTGCATAACTACCATTGGTTCCTGATAGAAGATATGTTTCGTAGGCTGTCCTTCTTCCGTTCTCTCTGTGTCCAACCCACCTGTTAATTTGATATGTTGACCATCCGCCTGTATATTTTGATTGTGCTAACAATGTCCGGCTCTTTATAAAGATGATATAGTTCATACTTATAGCCCCTGCGCCACATTTCATTTTCTTGTACTCCTCTAAATACTGTCCTTAGAATCCGTCTTTCAAAGCAACCTAGAAGTCTCTCACTATTTTTTGTCATCGTCCAGGTTTCTGAAGCATATCAGCAGTGGCCTGATAAGTGTTTTGTGAATTTTGCACTTCGTGCTTCTTGAGATAAAGCTACATGCCAGGTGTTTTTTTTAAATGCATAATATGTTTTATTTGGGAGATATATTCTTCTTATTATTTAAGTGTTGGTGTCGTTAGTGCTGTTTCCTGCGAGCCAAGATATATGAACTCTTTTATTGCCTCTATATTTTCTGTGCCTAATTCAAGGTTTTGAAGTGTTGGGTTTAGTGGTAGTTTGTTGGTAGCACACATATAGGACTAAATAGAGCTATAGACGTTTTCTACGTTCGGGGGAAAGTAGGTCTAAATAGGCCTACGTACCTGAAAACCTTGCATAGGTTTTAAACCACGTTCCGCTGTTGACTAACCCGTATTACTTATAATCAAACAGCACACCGCTACTGGGTAATGAACATAGCGTTAACTATTTGTAGCCCTATAAAGGAAGATACGTTCAGATATTAAAAACAGCAAGTCTGACGTAACTATCGACGTCTTGAATCGCTACTATTGGCCCCCCCCCCCACAATGTTGACGCGACGACGACCTCCGTCCGCCTAGACCAGTGGTTCCCAAACACTTCAGTCTACACGGACCCTGCCACCAAAATTAAAAATTTCATGGACCCCGTCTGAGTTATGAAATAAAACAAACAGTAAATATTATACAAACTCTTATATTTTAATGAAAATGTACTAAAATTAAAACTCTCTTAACTTACAAAATTATAATATTAATGATATCAAACGTAGTTTAATGTGAACAATGTAGCTGGTTTTGAGCAATAAGCTCTGCAGTATTAATTTTAATGTCTGATATCAAGTCACTCTCGACATCAAGTTTATTTCTTAACTTTGCCATCCTCGGCTCTCTTTTTCCAGCCACACGTGTCGAAATCCAGCTACTTAGGCGTAAAACCAGCTACACGGAAGAACGTTTTGCTTAGATACAGTACTTATACGCGACATACAGTGGTTATAAGCAAGATACAATGCTTACACGT
Source organism: Magicicada septendecula (assembly GCA_034769895.1). Classification (NCBI taxonomy): domain Eukaryota; kingdom Metazoa; phylum Arthropoda; class Insecta; order Hemiptera; family Cicadidae; genus Magicicada; species Magicicada septendecula. Next base: position 398,583,047 of record CM068372.1, on the reverse strand, counting down.
GGACTAAAATAGTGCGATCAGTTCTGCGTTGATGCGGCGGACAAACAGATCTGCTACACGACATGAGTTAAACACATTATTAAAGCCACTAGTTTGAAATTACTTTTACAATTACAATTAGTTTGGACAAAAAAAAAATACTGGAATCTGCTACTAATTGTTTTAAGATTATAAAATTTAGATTCTAGACTATAAAAAATCGGAGAAGATTAAGGTATATTCTATATTTTCTTAAAAGTGACCGCGGACCCCCTGGCCCCCACTTTGGGAACCACTGGCCTAGACGGCTCCCCTGAGAAAAGCAGTTTATTGTCTTATTTACAATCAAGTACCACTTATCTATTAGTACTCAGCAGCTAGTTCCACTACAGTACTACAGATCTTAAGGTGATTTTTGGATAAATGTTAGATTATAGTCATTACTAAATACATTACTCTGAAATGTTGTCATTGATACGGAAAAACGATTGACAGTGCCAGTTGACACAAATAAAGGAGATGTATCTGCCCGATACGTTTAATATCTATTGGACGATGCCACTAAAAGATGGAAGGAAATTTTAAATGTGGAATTAAGCTTTCACCGCAATGTACACTTGGTGTTATTTTATATGCAGACGGTGTCGTTATTATACAATAGACAGAAAATGACTTGCAGAGGCGGGGGGTATTCATCCTGAGGGCTTTAGCAGAGGAATATGACTTGGTACTATCTCCACATAAAACAAAACTAATGGCTTTTAGAGGGAAGTATCCAGTAAGGACAAAGATAGAGGTAAATGGAAACATCTTTGAGCAGGCATCCAGTCTTAATTATCTTGGATGCGAAATATCTCCCGCAGATGATTGTGATGTCGAAAATAAATTTAATAAATTTAAACATATGTGTAGGACAATCCATAGAATCTTAAAATACAAACCTAGGAAAGACACTAAGCTTACGTTTTATAAGACTATGACTGTACCGGTGGCGCTGTATCGGAGTGAGACATGGGTAGTTTCACAGAGAGACAGAATAAGTAATGCACAGATAAGGCGAGAATTACAAAAGTTTTAAATTATAGGATAGAATTGCGGAATACAAGGCCAACTGCTGTAAGCATTTGGGAAGAATGGAGCAAAATCGCCTTCCCGAACTTGCCTTGAATTATAAGCCCACAGGGTATCATAATGGGGCGTCCGAGGACGAGATGGTAACAGGCAGTACAGCCTAATCCGTTAAGTGGAGATGATGGATGATGATGATGAATAAATACAAGAATAAAAAAAAAACTGTTCTTTTCGGTTAAAATTAAGAAACACGAGTTTTCAAGTTCGAATCTGATATCCTCTATTTGAAAATAAAAAAGAGTAATGTAGTTTTTTTTTTGCTTGGGTCTATTGAAGGATCTGCGGTGGGGGGGGGGGGGTGCAATAAATATATACTTTAATCCTACTGTATAGACAAGCGGCTAACAAATGCAGGGATAAGATGATCCCACTTTACCAAGTGCCAACGGCCTACAAGGAGGGATAATGAGCAGATACATGCACAGGACACCCTCTTGGCCTTGGGATGGGAAAACAATTCTAAAGTCGGGTGAACTGTTAAGGGTTGAACAAACGCCATAGGTTGAACAAGGCAACGGCGAACCACTCCATTAAAGAACCAATAGGACATCCCTTGTTTAAGATGAGTAGCATCATTCGTTACCTGCTACGCCATTCACACCCTGACTGGGGGCGTAATGGAAGAGGAAGACCCAGTCAGGAGGATATGAACGAGACAAAAGTAGGAAGAAGGTACGTGATAATTAAGGGACTGTGTCTTTGTACGGGAAGAAAATGCAAGTCCACCAACCTCTGCGTTGAGAGGAAGAAGGCGTACGTTCCGAGCAAGTGTCACTCCGAGCAAGTGTTCCAACCGCGGTCAAAAGCCCCTTTGCTCGGATTAGAATTTTATATAGAGGCGCACCTGCGTCACACACACGTTCGGAGTATAAAAACCCAACTAACACAGACTGTTACAATAACAAACGGTCAATCGTAAAGGCATGTAAACTGGTCGAGGCACCACCACAATAAGGTCGAGGCGAGGTGTCAATCAACGTAATCACCAATCAGTCCATAATACCGCAACGCAACGCTCTAAAAGCAACCAATTTAACCAGAACAAACAAGCAATAACCATTTAATGGCGTTTTCCCAACCAATAACCACCGACAATTTACTTTATTCAGATTCTCTCTCTCTCTCTCTCTCTCTCTCACTCTCTCTCTCTCACCCCCTCGCTCGCTCATTCGCATTTTCAAGTCGTGTTAACCATACTGCATCGCGCTCTCTCGCTCTCTCTCTCTCTCTCTCTCTCTCTCTCACCTACCCCACTCTTACTCACCACAACAACAGATTCGAGCGCCAAGCGACAGTCAGTCCCAATCGATCACCGCCCACCAACGATAAGAGTCATTTTTTTAAGCAAACACATTCGTTGTACGTTTAATATTTTAGCGATTCGATTCGCAAAACCCGTACAAATCGTTTTAGATTATCTTTTACAGTCATTAACTACAGCTAAACGAAGAAAGCGATTTCTCAGTCTCAATTCAACCGTTTAGCATTTGTCTGTCAATGTGTACTATGTCTAACGATAACATTTGCATGCAACAACCGACTTCCGTAAAACCTGGCATGTGTGTTCACACTTTTACCCCAAAGAACCACACAGACCTACACCCACACAAAAAAATAATTTCATTTAAGTGTATGGCATCCGAGTACTGGTGAACTAAGTTCTTAAACTAACTAAAACTCCTGTTTTTCTCAGTATAGCAATTTTATTTATTTATTTTTTATAGTCATATTTGTAGTTGTAAATTTTTTTAAATAACCCAAAAGACGTAAAGCAATATTGTTTATGTAATGCATGACAGTATTTTATGATTATTTTAATGTTAATTTCTCGATTACAAAATGTTCAAGTTAGCTGGTATAGGCGAGCGGTTACTCCATAAGAACAACGTATTTCCCTATCTCGCCCATGTGACTGTTGGACAAGGTATAGGCTAGTTGTTTTTACGATCGACTTGTCGTTACGAACCACCTCACACAGAGGCCCGTACGAGACGCCTATATTACGTGAGACATAGCACAAGACTGTCTCTGCAGCCGCAACGAGCTGGCAGAAAGTGCTGGATGATCATAAAACGACGACTGAGGCAAACAAATATACCAAGCGACTTTGTAAAATGAGTTGATATAATTTCGAAGAATTATTATGGTTCAACTACCTACTATTCTGACAGTTGAGTCGATTTTTATTAGAGATAATTTCTTTCATTTAAAAGCGGCAATTAGTTCTCAACTCAGCTGAGACACAGGTGCCTCATAACCGATTGCAACGATACATAAATATTACATCAGGATGCAAACAAGTTCACATTAATCCCAACGCACGTGGTAGGCATAAAAACACATTGTACTTTTTTGCATAATCCGGTGTTAATTGAAATCTATTTAACTGCTGTGAAATCTACACAAAGTGGCAAAACAATGTGAAATGAAAACAGACGATTTTTGTTCTCTTTTAACTAGGAGCATAATAATGTAGCTAGGGACTGTAAGTTGTACTGAACAATATTAGGGGGCTTTGTAAGGTGTCAAGAATCTGTAAATGTGTTGTTGACGGTGACGTTTGAAACAGGTTCCATAATACTGACATTTACCAACTGTACAGAGATCCTAGCATAGTGGGATTCATTAAAATAAACGGACTCGGGTGGATTTGGTAAATAGAAAACGTGGACGTAACATTGTCACCGAAGCAAATATTTTACCAGACGGTCTGTACGGGTAGTAGGACGAGAGAAAAATGCAGACTCAGATGGATTTGGCACACAGACAAGACGGAGGAAACACTGTCGACGAAGCAAATATTTTAACAGACGATGTTTATGGTTACAAGGTCGAGAAGAAAATCCAGGACGAAGCCGAAAGACCAGGTAGAGCAGTAGGCCTACTTGAGAAGGGTTCGATTTAGAAACTGGGAGGCTGCAGCGAAAACATGGAGGGACGAATAAAGTCGACTCTTGGAATATCCTGGAACCTATCAACGGTCGTGGAGCCGATGAAGATGATGATGATGATGGTGGTGGTTTAGACGACGACGAAATTAAAGTTGTACTACATTTAAATCGTTAATTGCGGTAAATGAAGATCGACTTCTATCCAAATTACATAATATGCCTACATATATAATTTTTTATCAAATGGCCAAATTACAGTTGAATTGACATTTTATTTCTTTTATGAATTTGCTAACTGCTATAATTTTTTATTGTTCAACTAAGCTTTTCGTCATTACTGACATCTTCAGGTCTTAAACAACGGGTTGTTCAGGGTTGTTTAAGACCTGAAGATGTCAGTAATGACGAAAAGCTTAGTCGAACAATAAAAAATTATAGCAGTTAGCAAATTCATAAAAGAAATAGTAAGGATGGCTGCTAATTTAAACAATACGAAGAATTGACATTTTATATGGATAAAAATAATAAATACACTTGCAGAATAAATTTCTTATTTACTTATGTTGTAATTGACATTTTATATGGATAAAAAATAATAAATACACTTGCAGAATAAATTTCTTATTTACTTATATAATGCCCTATACAACATTCAGTTGCAGAAAGGAACTCAAAACTTTTAAACAGTCCCTTTCACGGAAAAGTTATTGTCGCTTCTCTAAAAGAAACGTTTTACAGTTGCACATATTGCAGAGTCTATTTGTCAGCGACACATTTGTCGTCGCAAACAAACGTCTCACGTCAATACAAAGACAGCACACACCAGTGTGGGCGTTCGTTGTGGGAGCAGTAAACACAGCGCGCCACATTACGGAGGTCAGGCACAATGCTCTCTAATCTAGTTAATTGACTACCACTGGTGCTGCTGCACTTATCTGTTGATAACCTTCTCCTCACAAGGTCGCGGCGAATTATATTATCGCTTCACTAAATTCGTTCGTACACTTGACGAAATAAGTGGCCATGGTGTAGAGTCACTGCGCGGGAATGTTACTTTAGAACAGTGGAGTAGATGCCCTCAATACGAATGATCTCTCGTCGGCATCCTTTCGTACGTTTAAACGTTAAAAACTATCTTTAAATCTTTTTCTTCAAAAAAAGGACACGTTAAAAATAAAGCAATACTTTTTCTTCCATGTTCCATAAGGAAATGGGAGTATGGTCATGGCGAAAAAAATCGTGTTCGAGATAACGGCAGATTCTGATTGTACTACCATCAAAACATGAAAAAGTCATTTTTCGAAAAAGTGTCTGTGTGTAGCATTTTTCTATGGCAAACAATGAGCCGCAAATTCAAACAGAATCAAATAATTTTTTGCATACAGCCCTGAATTGTAGAGGACTCGAGGCCTATTATTTTTGGTGAAGATCGGTTAAGGGAAAGGGGTAGTTTACCTGCAACGTTTTACGTTTTAACAAGAGTAAAGTGCTTAATTTTGATAAATAAAGTATCCTGAAAAGGTCATAATAATCCACTGTAGAAAGATAAAATATCTATAAATGAAAAGGGTAGTTGAGGGGGAGGGGGTAATTTTTTTTATAAATTAAAATGGTAGTTGATGATGGAGAAGGTAAATGTTTATAAGTTTTATATGTGTACTACCTTATTGACAACAAAGTAGTTTCTATGGAAACATTTCATTTCACTTTATCAAAATTCTATATTTTTCATTTTAATTTAAATCACGTATGAGTGAAAATATATCGTTCCTGGCAGGCAAGCATATCTCAATTACGTAATGTTTACTTTTCCGAAGTTTTATTATTGTGATTACCGCAATAAAAAGGCCGGCAGGACACACACACATACATACAAAATTCGCGTTTTTCTGGCCTCACTCATGTTTATTTTATTATGTTTGCACGCTTTTTAAATGGAAAGTGCCGAAACCCACACCAACACAACGCGTGCAAGCCGAAAAGGTGGACATCGATTTGCTTCCTGTGGATCGCTGGGCAGTGTTGCTGTATTAAAGCAATTAATACAATCTGTGTACTTAATTCTATTATGATATGAGAATTATAAACTAATATGTGCATGTGTGTATGTATGAAAAATATGTAAATATTTTTCTCCTTTGGAAAATTGTTTGCTTCTCCTTGAAAATATTTTGACCTCCCTCATGGCTAGTTATTTACTAGCCTGTGTGGAATATAGCGTTATAACATGGATCAGAATGGTGAGTGTTAAACAGGAGACACAAACGTATTAAGGAAGAAATGTTTTGCTGAGAAATTGATAATTATACGGGTGAACAGAATAGTCGTTCAGGAAATCAGAAGACAAATGGAAAGAAAGAAATCAAGACTCGATTTTAAAAAAGAAAAATGACTACTATAGTATTGACAGGAAAGACTTTGATAACACTATAGACATCCCTCGGACCCTCGCAGCGAGAGTCCAATTTCATTACAGGAATCAGATCGCAGCTACCTTTAGCTAGCTCTTCGTTCGACCTACAGACATTTTATCCAAAAGTACAGTCCTTCCTTACGACGGTTGAGGATAGTCTTAATCCACCTAACATGGTGTTACCATTTTAGCTGATACGTAATTTCTTCAGAACTCAAGCATCCACTTATTTAATTAATATTTAAATGATTTTAAATATAAATTTTAGGACATGGAAGTCATGTATGGTTCTCCATACCGATTATTTATTCTGTTATCTTGATTTATAATCAGAAAAATGAAATGGCCGAGCTACATGTAGAGTCGTCATTGTGCAGGAATGTTACTCCGGAACCGGCGGTTTGACGCACTCGATCGTTTATACAAATAATCCTGCTAATTCTCATTCACAGCTTTGAACATTCAATACCTCAAACGTCTTCCTAAAAAAAATATTGCCACGTTGGTTTGTGAACAGAATAAAGTGGTCGCGGTATGGAGTCACTGCGCAGGAATGCTACTCTACAACCGTAGGTTAGACGCTCTCAGCAGGTTATATGCACGACTAGCATGATTTCATCGTTTAAACAAAAAAACATTATTTAGTACAAACACAACAAACATTTTTTGCCAACATTATTGGATTAAAACCAGCACATGCAACAACAACAAAATCAAATAAAACAATACGTTTTATTCTTATAAAGGCCGTGATGTACAGACAATGAGCAGGAATGTTATTCTAGGACCATGGGCTTGATACTCTCTTTCGAGTCCTTTTTTGTTCTACAGTTGAAAAAATAACATTATTTAATAATTGTGCAAAAAGCAAGCGCACGTTACGGGGAGATTAAACCTCAATATTTTGAAAAACAATTTGTTTGCCTAATTAAAACTACGGATGTTTCTGAGCATTTGATACCTAATTCACTTCAAAATTCGATTATAATTATGTTTGAAGTTCTTTTAAAATTTAATCTGTCACAGTTAAATTACCCGCTCATTGTTGGTCTGTATTACTATACTACTGAAAAATGCGCATATTTTAAAAACTATTTGTCTAGAAACCGGAGGTTTGATTCAGATTGTGTATTTTACATTACATGTTGGCTGTTCTGAGAAGCAATGTGTTTTGTGATATCTGTTTATAGGTTGAGGAGTATAAACAAAATAAAAAGTTCTTAGCTTGTTTTGGTATCATTGTTCCTTTGTGCGTGTGCGTTCGTTTTCAAAAACTGTAAATTTTTTACACATTTGACCCGCTTATTCAGAATATAAAAAAGAAACAGTCATAAAATGTTAACAGCTTGTTGAGTATTAGCCTATGTTGTAAACATGCAGACTTAGAATAATTAAAATTGTTCAAGTAGTTGCAATTTTATTTAAACATTAACGTCAGAATTTTGACTGAAAATTAAGTGTTTTAGATAAAAAAGACCAAAACCATGGCGTTTCAAGGTAAATATACAATGAGGACTCGGATAATTATAAACATCAGTACTTTAGAACAAGTGAGCCGTTTCAAATATATCGGCTGTGCAGTAAGATATGAATCTGAATATGATATAAGAGAGAAGATAAACAAATTTAGGAATATTTGTGGTACGATTCATAGAAATCTTATAAACAAAACAAGACACAGCACAAGGATTAAATTTTATAAGACGATTGCAATACCCACGTTGATTTATGCGAGTGAGGCGTGGGTCATGACAAATAAGGAAAGCGGCAAGATACAGAGTGCTGAAATGCAGTTTCTTAGAAATACTTTAAATTATACATTGCAAGATAGAATAAGGAATGAAGACATCCGAGCAGAACTCGAAGTAAAGGACATAAATGAAATTATTTCACTTTACAGAAGACAATGGTGGGATCATCTGCAAAGGATGACAGAGGATACAGATTGCCGAAAGCGGCACTGAACTATAAAGCCATTGGTAGAAGAGACGTGGGTGGTCCGAGGGTGAGATGGGTGCTGAAATGGGCGTCCGCTGAAACAGGTTTACATAACCTAACCCTTGAAGAGAAGAAGAAAAACAAAATCTAAATAATTTAAATATACAGGTTCCTAAGATTGTAGATCAGTAAACTGAGTTAAAAGTGACTAAACACAACAACAAAAATTCAAGCATATTATCTTCTGCACGTCCCGAAATAATGAGACACAAAAGTCTGCGCTTTAACAGTGAAAGTATAGGGCATATTTATAATCTCCCCTCAAAAATCAATACACAATCATCTTATTCCACTCGTATCACAGATTTTGCTACGATGTTGCATTGCTGAACATTATGATCGGCGCAGAGAATCTAAAAGTCTGAACCAGTTGGTTCCCAGTTTATGCCACACCCTGTTACGAACGGAATGTTTGGCATCGCAACGCAATGTCGATATCAGTCGATAATATAGTACATTCGATTGCCTTTCTTCGCAGAGTTAAGTACGTATGCTCCCTTAATCCTCATTGCCATCTCTATGATTCCGTATGTTTCATGGAGATGAGCGTAAAGTTTGTTTTAATTTTCTTCCCACTTCCTTCCGTCCTGCGTTACTTCAGCTATTCCTACTATTTTTCTCCTCAAGTGCTTATCTTAAGTCATTTGCCTGAAGTTTCACCGGACCTGCGTCTGTTTCTCTTCTTTATTGCTGTCGCCTTGCACGCTCTTCGAGTTATCCCTTGCTCACCGATTTTCTTGTGAACTCCACAAAGAAAAAGGCAGTAAACGAGGACTGAAATAGTAATAATCATCATCATCATCACCAACACTCCAAGGACTAGGCCTTAGACCTGTTCCGGAACCCATCTCCTCTTCGGTCTACCGACATCTCTCTTCCCAGCAGGGTGATAACCCAAGGCAGCCACAGGTAGGCGGATACCAGGCATGCGATTCAAGTGTTCACACCGCCTCCTTCTGTGGTCTTCAATCTTCTGGTGCAATGATACAGTGTTTAGATCACGTCTAATATCCTCGTTCCTTGTCCGATCCAAGAGAGAACAACCTTGCGTTCCTCTTAGAAATTTAATTTCGGCTGCCTGAATCCTCTGCACGTCCCTTTTACCAAGATTCCATGTCTCACTAGCATACAGGAATATGGTAACAGCCACAGTTTTATAAAATTTCATTCGGATATAACATTTTCGTGTTTTATTTTTCAGGCAGCTATGAATCGTTCCACGGATGCGTCTAAATTTTGTTAGCTTACTATCCCAATCAATGTCAGTTCTATACGAGATACTACAACCCAGTGACTGAAATCCATATCAGATATTTAGAAACTGGGAAACTTTTGTCGATAATAAACTAAAATAAATAAATAAAAATAAAATAAAATAACTTGTACGACAGATCTGCTAAGACAATAGCGGCGGACCTGTTCACGCAGAAAGAAAATGGATTTAAACAAAAGAATTCGTTAAAAAAATAATCAACACAGACGACTCGACTTTTCCTTTCAAATTTGATAAAAGTAAGAGAAAATCACACGACAGCGTTCGCGCTAGAAAAAAGAACTACAAATGACACTTTGTAGTCAACTACTGTTTCGATATTTACATTTCAACTGTTTCTAACAAATCAGCGACACACTTCAATAGCTTCACTCGAACAGAAACACAACAATTTCTCACAAATTAGATCTTTCTTACATTTGTACTAGTAAACCGAAATGCGCCGTAGCGTTTATCACACTTGATAACTGAAATCGTTGTTAAATATTGTTACGACGGTCACTCCGATCGTCGTGTTGTTCAGTGGACACAGAATAAGTGACACTTTTATAGTCGAGACTTAATCTTTCATATTTACAGTGGGTCAGAAGTAGAGGTGGGCCGATATACCTATAACAGGTACTTTGGAACGATTATTTTTGTGGAACGGATTAAACAGTGACAGAAAAGTCGAAATACCTGTTCCGATTCAACGATAACTGAAAAGTCGAAATACCCGTTCCGATTATTCGCGGCCTCGCGGTTCCGAGTCGCGGGAGCCCCTACGCGACTAACGAATAAACGAGTACCTACTACGAGTACAAAGTTGCTTTTTGGTGCTGAATACTTCATTCTGCGCATGTGCCGATTGCCATACAAGCACGAAACGAAACAAAACAGCGAGGTTCAGAATATCTCTATGCCAAAGAGACGAAGCTGTTTCTAGTAAATGAAAAAAAAATTCATACTGATGTTACATTTATTCTCGTGTGTTATGCAGATATATAATACAGATTATAATAACAATTTATATATTATACTAGTCGCCAACTTGGTAAATTTTATAAAAGCGAATTATATTGTGTTATAACCTACAGAGATAGGCTATATAGTACTTTTTGTTAATATGATTTCCGAGATGATTTTAACTTCACTGCACATCTCACGTAAATTGTTTTGACATTCTTTGTTGTGCTGTTACGTGCACTCTAAATTTCACTGCCGAGTTTCGCAACTGATTTGTCTAACCAAAATGGAATCAATAATTTAATATTAAATCTATGTCAGTTTGTTTACTCCTGGTGAAAACTTAAATTAGTACTCCCAAATGGCCTATAAATTCTCTTGTTTCTTATTTTCTTGTAAACAGTAACAGCCTAATAAAGTCACAGTGTAAAGTAACACTGTTAATACTTTTAGTTTCAATTTACTTCTTATAACAAATTACATAATACAGGTATATGTATAATAGGTATATAATAACAGGTATTTGTACGTGTTATTTTTGGGGAACGGTTTCGTTACGTACCTGTTATTTTCAAATACTAGTTTAGCACACCTCCAGAAGTGCGACACAACTTGTAACAGTGGAAACATAAGACGCTTCCTAGAACAGTAATGTACGTCGTAACTAATCTATAAACATGGATACCAGTCTAACGATGGAAGCTCTCCTACTGCGAACACAGAAACGACAAAAACTAGAACGCCGACCGGAAAGAAAAGAGGCAGAACAACGGATAAAGTGGATATATTCATTTGGGACAGGAACAGGTGATGCGCCTAGTTACTGACAGAAGAAGATTTAATAAATAAAAACTTGATTTAGTTGTACAGATACTTTTATTTTCCTAAGAACTGTTTCAACAGTTATGGCAGCTTCAGAGATTAGAATTGAACTGCACTGTTCGACTGAGCTACACGTCATTGCCTCGGTTCAAATCTAATCTCTGAAGCTCCCGTAAATGGTGAAACAATTTTCAGGAAAATAAAAAGTATCTCTATAACTACAATCGCGTTACTTTACGGTGGCCGCTCCATAGCTGCGCGAAAAGTGAGGGTAGTGGGAAGACAAACTGCGCTCAGTTGTAACACTTCATTTCAAAAACGTCCGTCTTTTTACCGTTGCTACAGCCGGCTGTATGGGTGCCCTTAACTATTAGTTATTACAAATCAGGTTTTACACACTGTTGACATTTCCGGATTTCAATCAACTAACTAATATTTGTAATTTTACTCAGTATTACTCGAAATTGTATCAAATATGTAGGCCTACTTGTAGTACCTGAACAATATTATTTTTTACATAATGTAAATAATAAATAACTACTAGTATTGGCCGCTTTTCTGTCCTGAGAATTGTTTTATTTTCCTGAGATATTCAGTTCTTTTTGGCCTTATCTCTTGACGTTCATTTAATACACTTCTATTATTTCTAATCTTCTTCCATTTAAACCCTAAGTTTATAATAACTTTTCTTAAACATGATAAGCGACCTTGAAAGTTTACACTAGACTTAAGAAGCTGATGAAGTTTGCGTAACATAGGACATATTTTGTGTGTGAAAATAATAATTAAATGAAATACAGGCCTATACGGTAAATGTTTTTGAAAACGCATCAACATTTACGCACTCAGTGAGATGTGTCGTTACACTGACAAAAAACAGGGTTCTGCCCATATTACTATCACCAAGGTTGCCGGCCACCATAAAATACACAAGTAGTAAATCAAGTGTGTTTATTTATTAAGTTTAAATATTAAAAAAAATGTTCTACGAAGTCTCGAGCGACCATGCGATTATAGCAGACATTTTATTGTTTTAAGGAGTGAGAGTATTGTACAGATAATCGCTGTACGGAGATTTCCCTGCGCGCACGCAAACACACACACACACACACACACAGCACAATTAAACCAGGCACAATACAACTAACTCTACTTACATTGCATGTGGGTGGGGGGTGTTCCCGAGGGAGTCGCAAAACAGTAAGTGAATAAAAACAACGCCATTACACGCTGGACGCCATATTTCTGTCTCGCTCACCTGTAACAACAAAACATTACCATTTCAGATACCGTACACAGCAAAACCTGACATGAATACAGATAAGCTGGTTCATTAAGCTGTGTACCGGCCAGACAAAACACTTTCTCCCCGCACAAAAACACCCCACCGTCTGGATAAATCACGGTAACATATTACGATACTGTAGCCTACGGAACGGAAATTGCTGAGAATATACAATACTGAGCTTTGTTACTGGACACATTAATACAAGTAGGCTATCAGAGCTCCCGTCAATCCGGCATTAATGGGACCGAGCGTCTGCCGGATCAGCATCAAGTTAACACCCGTTTAAAATCGTGTAAAATTTAAAGCTAATCCTTGATTAATATATACACTGACGACATGTTGAGAGCATGGAAATCCACAGTGACTTCGGGAATACAGCTTAACAAATCAATTTGTATGGGTTCCCTGCTATATGTGGATGACATAATTCTTATTCAAGAAAATGAAGATGATTTGCAAAGAGCTATGATTCAATTACATGAACTGACAAGAGAGTACTCATTGACAATTAAATGGTAAATTAAAACACATCTGAGAAATTAAAGCCGAACATAGCTAATGCGCTTCTTAAAATCCGCGTCGCCGACCGTTTTATAAGGACTTTTTTTTTATTTAACTTCATTGCAACTAGTGACAAACTATCTAGCAATTTTATTCTAATACATTACGTTAACAGTGTGTAGGATAAGCTCCCACTGGAGCACTCCTCAGAACAGTTACACTTTGTTCATGTACTAAGAATTACTATATAGGCCTATATTTAGCTCACTAGTTCAAATGGTTTCTGTCTCTGCAATCGCCGAACGAGTCCAGCATTACCAAGCAGTTGTAGCACTTCAATGTTTACGGGTTCATGAAGTCTTCTTTCATATTCATCCGCAACCCGTTTAATCTCATCAGCAACCGTAGGCATTTTCAGGTCCCGATGAATGTCATCATTTCTAACGTACCATGGTGCATCAACAATACTGCGAAGAACCTTCTTTTGAAAAGTCTCAATTATTTTAATATTAGATTTCTCAAGTTGAAACACCTGTTCCGATTATTCGCGAGACCCCCCCTACCGAACTAACGAACAAACGAGTACAAAGTCGCAGTTATTGGTACTGAATACTTGCTTCTGCACATGTGCCGGTTGCCATACAAGTACGAAATGAAGCAAAACAAAGCGAGGGTCAGAATAGCTCTATGCCAATAAGACAAAGCTGTTTTTAATACATGAAAAAAATTCATACTGATGTTACATTTATTCTCGTGTGTTATGCAGATTAATAATACAGATTATAATAACAAATTATATATTATACTAGTCGCCAACTTGGTAAACTTTGAAACAGCTAATTACATTGTTATATACCTATACTGTGTTATTTGAGTAAAGCAAATTGTAATGTGAATAGGTGTGACAAAGATTAGTTCACGACTTGTATATTCTGTGTACATTGGTGAATGAATCTGAAGATTATCCAGGTATGTAATGCATTTAATCTACTTTTATTGTTGCTTATTAAGTTTTTATTTATTTATATTTACTTTATTACAGTTCTTTTTATTATTTTTATTGTTTTTTTGCAAAATTATTTATATTCTCATTCACTCTAGTGGCTTACTGATATGTTTTTATTATACGTTTCTGATGTTTTTTGACATTCTTTGTTGTGGTATTACGTGCACTCTAAATTTCATTGCCTGGGTTTCGCAACTGATTTGTCTAACCAAAATGGAATCAATAATTTAATATTAAATCTACGTCAGTTTTACTCCTAGGGAAAACTTAAATTAGTAGGCTATTCCCAAAGGGGAGATAGGCCCATAAATTCTCTTGTTTCTTATTTCCTTTAAACAGTAACAGCTTAATAAAGTCATAGTGGAAAGTAACACTATTAATACTTTTAGTTTCAATTTATTTCTTATAACAAATTCTATATCTTAAAATAAATACTAAATTCTACATCCTAAAATAAATAGACTGCATTAAATACACTTGTATCTTCAGAATAGCAACACCATGCAAACATTCATGTAAAAATCCACTAATGATTATATTACCACTATTCATTATATTGTCCACTACGAATAATATAAAATATATCAACTTTACTTATCACGAATAAATAACTCGTAAACTAAGCAAACTAGTTAACAGTTATCTTATAACACGGATAATATATTTTTTTTTTATAAAATAAAACCTAAAAATAAATTCAACATTCATAATAAAAATGGAGTTTACAAAATAGAATATCCAGACTGCAATAAATTTTCCGTAGGCCAGACGAAGAAAAACTGTCCTAGAGATATATTCCACATCCCAATACGTTTCTAAAACCTAATATTTACAAATCAAATTTAGCCACACACTGTTTAAACAATAAACATAAATTTCCAGACATTCAAAATGTCAAATTAATTAAAAACGTACAAAAAGGTAACAAAATACATATCTGGGAAAATCTTAATATTTACAAACACAATAATAATAATCTACTAATTAAGAACAAATTCAAATAAAAACAAGACGATTTATTTAAAATCATACATTTATTAGAATAATAAATCAAACATTAAATATTTAATAAATAACTGACTACATAAACATTACAACAATCGAAAATATAATCGAAATAAAATCATTATCCGTTAACTATACTGTACGCGAAACATTCAATTACAATTCAAACAAACCTCTGAAGACACAGAATAATAATTTCTGTAAATCGTGGGTCAGGTGAAAATAAACCCACTTGCAGTGTATTTATTTGATGATATTACATGGGAGACCTGCAGGAAAATCAACCAGTTACTTACAAAGGAATTATAACAAATTATATAAAACAGGTATATGTATAATAGGTATATAATAACAGGTATTTATACCTGTTATTTTTTGGAACGGTTTCATTTGTACCTGTGACTTTCAAATACTAGTTTATCACACCTCTATGAGTCAGACTATCTGAGCGCGTGTACCGGTGCACGCGCTCTCGTGTAAACACAGTCGGAATGTGAAACCTGGCTGCACTCTACGTGTATCCTAAAATTAGACCTCACTGTATGTGCTATATACCGCTATATACCATTGTAAAATATCGGTATGGAGAACCATACATGACTTCCATGTTCTAAGAATTATATTTAAAATTACTTACTTGAATTCGGTTTGATAATTTCTAACAAGTAAGGTGTGTTCCCTGTAAATCTAGTTTTATGTTTGACAAATTGAAATGAAATATTTCCACAGAAACTACTTATTTGTTGCCGATAACGTAGTACACATATAAAAAAATTATTCCCTCACCCTTCAACTATCATTTTAACATAATGTTTTTAGGCTGGGGGTCATTCCAGAAAATGCGTGATGCAAAATGTATAACGTCATCGAAAAATGTAACGCTTCCACAATTTCGATTCCCCACAGTCTAGAAATCTCTCGTCTCTAGTCTCTGTCGTTTTTAACATGATAATGTTTGTTATATAGTAAATATATTTGTTATATAGTAAATATCTGTTATACAGTTATATAGAAAACATGATAATGTTTTCCACAAAATGCGTTATGCAAAATGTGTAACGTCATCGAAAAATGTAACGCTCCAGGTGATGTTAGTAATAAATAAATTTGGTCACAGTGAAATAAGATGCATATCAATGTATGTACTGTGTTCGTACAAGCTGTGCTGCCGAGACGTCTGAAGAGAGGGGGGGGGTCTACTCCTTAGTACTTAATCATAACGCGTGCTTGTGTTAGTGCGGTATTACTGGTTCTGTAAACATTGTTCAGTACGTATTTGTTTTGTATGGAATACGCAAGACGTATTCAGTTGTTATTTCGTGTGCGTATTAGATTGAGTGTTCGTACATTATATGTCAGTGTAATCTATTGATATTTTGTTTGTGTTTTCTTAATCGGTACAAATTAACTATTAGCCTATCGTTTAATTATTTTATTGTTCGTTGTCAATTACTAAGCAGTGAATTTGACATTAATAATTATATTTTATGAGTAGTTCCGTTAAAAAATAATATTTAAATGACTTCGCAAAAAAGTAACAAAACAATTCATTCGGAAGGACGTGAAATTATATCGTCTGTTATTGAAAAGTGTGATGAAGAATCAAGGAAAGGGGCATATTCCTTCACAGTTAAAAACGATACAGCAAGAGCAGCGTATTACACTGGTGTTTCAGAATTTACAATTAAAAAAATCCGGAAAGAACACAATACGCGTCTAGAAAATTCCCCGGAGCGTTTAAGTACCCCAGGGAAACGGCGAAAAACTAGACCGAATCACACCGTGGTAAGCGTGGACGAGTTTGACAGGTGTGTAATCAGAAGAATTATTATTGATTTTTACACAGTGCAGAAAAAAGTGCCGACAGTGGCAAAACTTCTACCCGTGGTGAAAGAAAAAATATATTTTCCATGGGGTAACAGTTCTTTACTAAAAATAATTAAGGAAATAGGGTTTAAGTGGAAAAGATTTAGTAATAAAAGAAGTCTACTAATTGAAAGACCGCAAATCGTGATGTGGCGGCATCGTTATCTTACACAGCTTAAACTTTATCGAAAAGAGAATAGAGAGATAGTGTTCATAGACAGTAACTTAACGCATCAGAGAGGATGGCGAAGTGAGGAATGCAATATTCACATTAATCAGAGTGGCTCGAAGAGACTAATAATATTGCATGCAGGGAGCAGAAATGGATTTATACCTAACGCGAAACTTGTATTCAAGGCCGGTTTGTCTAGTGGAGATTATCACGGGCAAATGAATAGTGTTAATTTTGAAAAATTGATTAATGAAAAGCTTTTACCAAATTTACCAGCAAAATCAATAGTTATAATGGACAATGCTCCGTACCACTGTACCCAAACTGACAAGGTACCGTCAAAATACGCTCTAAAAGAAGAAATGAGAGAGTGGCTTTTTAGAAACGGCATCTACTATGATGAAAAAATGCGCAAACAAGAACTTTACTGTCTTATAGAAGCGCATAGACCAAAAGAAAAAACATTTAAGATAGACGCTATTTTGAAAGCTTTTGGTCACACACCTCTTCGATTACCACCGTATATGTGCGATCTGAACGCTATTGAATTAGCATGGGCAAAAATGAAGCGTATAATACAGGACAATAATACAACAGGAGATTTATCGTTAGATGCGCTTAAGAAAATTACTGAAATGGCAATTGAATCAGTTACACCTTGCGATTGGACAGGATATGAAAACCACGTTATACGAATGCAGGACTACTACTGGGATAAAGATGGCATTACGTCAGACATTATTGACAGTTTTGTAATTGAAACAGGAGGTATCAGTGATGACAGTGAAAGTGCCAGTGACAACAGTGATAGCGAGGACTCTGAAACAGATTCGGAATTGGCCCAACCACTTACACGAGGTAAGTCACAACTTACTCAACCATCTTACCTGTTAATTATAATTTCTGTTATTAGTTGACTATGCTTTATATTGCCATTAAATCCGTTTAGGTATCTATATAATTACACTTCCTAAAGTAACATTTTTATTGGTAGTTAATATTGATCTGAAAAGTGTAAGCAATAAATGAAACAGGCATAGATAAAACATAATGGCTATCCCTATATGCAGTTAAAAATACAGTGCGAGAGGCAGTGTTAAACGTATTTTAAATGTGTAGTAGTACTCTTGATACGTGCAGTGGAATAGCATACGTCACTGCATTCCTTCTTGAGTTGCAAAGCTTAACATACGACTATATATTGTTCAGTGTTAGTCGTGATGTCTTCCACTGAACGTGTGCGACGCCTGCGTCAACGACAACGCGAAGACAGGGATCGTGAAGAATTAAATGAATTCTTGATGAATACTCCGTTCTCATCAAATACAACTGAAGATGAGAAAATTCGCGCATTTCAAAACAAGAAGAAAATAAACGAAAGAATGCTGCGATAGCCAAGCAATATCGCAGAACAAGAGATTGAAAACTGAACAAACAGGCGATATGGAACAGAAGAAATTAAACGTAGAGCGAATTAAACGATATCGTCTTCGTAAAAAAAATGAGATGGGACTCGTGTCGAGAAAACTGAAATCGACGAGCTTGAAAAGAAGAAAGTAAATGCTGAACGAAATAAACAATATCGTCTTGTTTATTTCTTGCATACAATTATAAACGTATAAAATATACGTTCGGGTCTCTGTATATCTTGTTGGAAGGTAATGCTTCAGGCACCAGCACAGGATCTCCAACAACGTGTCCGGTCTGTAGTCGTGAATCGGTCAGAAATCCATACGAACATCGCTGAACAGGATAGTCTCAGTTTACGCACGTTATACGTTTCAACAGCCTAAAAACATTATCATGCTTCGATGTTTCGGTTTCGTCGAAATTCTTCTTTTTATTTATAGATTTTTCATGTACCTTTCTACAGTGGATTATTATGACCTCCTTTTCATGATACTTTATTTATCAAAATTAAGTACTTCACTCTTGTTAAAACGTAAACCGTTGCAGGTAAACTACCCCTTCCCCTTAACCGACCTTCACCAAAATCAACAGGTCTTGACTCCTCTACAACTCTGGCACATATGCAAAAAATTATTTGATTCTGTTTGAATTTGCGGCAGTTATCATCCGCCATAAAAAAAATTCTACACACAAGACACTTTTCGGAAAATGACTTTTCTTCATGTTTTGAGGGTAGTACAATCAGAATCAGTCCTTATTTCGAACACGTTTTTTTCGCCATCACCATACTTCCGTTTCCTTACGGAACATGGAGGTAAAAAAAAAAATGGTTGTAACGCCAATGTTTGTACCAACCGACCACAAAATCTCGAGTGCAAGTAATTAAAAAATATTAAAAGGACTTTTACTGGAAGCCACGTGTTCTTTACAATCGGTTTTTACTTATCTCATAACGCAGCAGCTGTCTCAATTTAAATATAATACGGTAGACTGGATAACGTTTTCTGACTTTTCTCTAAACGCTGACTAATTAAAAACACAAGCAACACAACCATCATGCAGAACACCAGCTTAATCCTTGAACACGTTAAATAAAAAAATTATACTCTTTAGCTAAAGCATCTGCATGTGTTTCGAATTAAACGTATTTAAAAAATAAATAAACAAATAAAAAGACTCCGTTGCGGACGGATTAGACATGCACAAAAAACGCGTGATACACAGCAATTGCCGCGTCGGCAGCACACCATGATCGATATCTCTCTCTCTCTCTCTCTCTCTCTCTGTGTGTGTGAGAGAGAGAGAGAGAGAGAGAGAGAGAGAGAGAGAGAGAGAGAGAGAGAGAGAGAGAGAGAGAGAGCAACAACTTTTTCCTGACCTAGTTATTTCTTCCCTCGGCAACGTCCCGCCCCGCCCACCATACGGAGCACGCCATTTATCATAAATTAGACGACATGCATATGGCAAAAGCCGCGCGGGTTGTTGCAGCGAAGAAAAGTTTTTCTACACAACGCTAAGTAACGCATCTATAACGCTCCGCTCATATCCTAAACACATAAATCATATCGCTCGTGTGTGAGTGTGTGTGTGTGTGTGTGTGTGTGCAGTCTATGACGTAGCGACGACGAGAGGTTACTGTGCCCTCTCTCACACACAAACCAGTTCATACCGGTCCGACGACGGAGTACACAACGCAACACACCTTGGGCTTGCCTTGCACCGTGCAGCGCGCAGTTTGTGTCTCTATAGTATCGCACGTTTCCGGAAAACAAACAAGGCTGTGTCTGCTTGCCAGTGGCCAGGTGTAGGTCTGAAGCTATGCGGAGCGCCGCCTGACATTCTTCTTCGTGTTCAAACAGTACTATTTATCTTATAGGCTCACAACCCAGTGCGTGACTTGGACAGGGGCGTATTTATTAAGGGGGCACGCACGGTACCGACCTCAGAGTGTCGAAAGTTGGCAAGAAAATTTTTTAATCTCTTACTATTTTAAGTTGTTTTATTAATTTCTCAGCTGTGTACGCTAATACAGTAGCAACCCTTTTTTAAATACGGGTCTCAAAACAAGTTTATTACATAGCATTTGCGTGTACGTTTGAAATATGAAATTTCAATTCTGTGATTAAGCAATATTTCAACAGCGCTTATTTTACTTCCATGTTCCTTAAGGAAATGGAAGTATGGTGATGGCAAAAAAAATCGTGTTCGAGATTATTGCAGATTCTGATTGTACTACACTCAAAACATGAAAAAGTCATTTTTTGAAGAGAGAGAGAGAGAGAGAGAGAGAGAGAGAGAGAGAGAGAGAGAGAGAGAGAGAGAGAGAGAGAGAGTGTGTGTGTATTTTTTTCTATGGCAAAGGATAACAGTCGCAAATTCAAACAGAATCAAAGAATCAAATAATTTTTTGCATACAGCCCTGACTTGTAGAGTACTCAGACCTATTGTTTTTGGTGACGATCGGTTAAGGGGAAGGGGTAGTTTACCAGCAACGGTTTTTTTTTAATCAAGGGTAATTTTTATCTATGGCAAACGATAACAGCCGCAAATTCAAACAGAATCAAATACTTGTTTGCATACAGCCCTTAACTGTAGAGTACTCAAGACTTGTTTATTGTGGTATTACTTTAATGGTATTGATTTCAGTATGTTATTGCACTTCTTCATCCACTTTAAGATTGTAATGTTGATTAGCCTTAACTTGTCTTTTTCTTTTGCAATATTGAGCAGACTCGACCGGACCTCTACCCCCCCCCCACAGACCACATTCTAGATTCGCTACCGGACTTAGCTGACCAATTATTTTCTGCCATTCCGTCCTCTCACCATACGGTACAACCTTCTCATCAGCCTCTCACACTCATACTTCTCAAATTACCCTCTACGTCATCTATCCGTCTGTTTGCTAGGCCTTCCGCTAGTTCTTCTGCATATTGGTTTCCGGTCCGCGATCCTTCTACTTGGTCTGCTATCAACCATTCACCTTACGCGACCAAACCGTCCGAATCTTCTACTCTTGGCGAATCGGACTGCGGCAGCACAGTTCATAATTCGTTCGTATCCTCCAGGACCCGTCTTCAGGTTGCCAAGGCTCGTTCGCGAGATATTACTCCTAAAATATTCTAATTCTAATTCTCCCGGCTATTTGGCCGTGGCACTATGCTGCCGCATAAAACAGACGTTCCCCACCACTGGAGGCCATCTTCAGTGTAATGACGTGAGCGACAACTGTAAGTTCTTCAACACTTTTTCACAGTACTTTGGCAAAAAATTAAGTCTGTGGCCCTGAGCAGGAACGTTTAAATAAATTTGTGGAATTGGCACACATGTAATATTAGATATTCTTCTTCTTCTTCTTCTTCTTCTTCTTCTTCTTCTTCTTCTTCTTTCTTCTTCTTCTTCTTCTTCTTCTTCTTTCAGGGACTAAACGAATCATCCATTACGGTCCCAAAGGAATATCCACTTTACTAACGCTGCATAGGTCTTCCTATACTTCGTTGTCCAATAGGATTGTGTTGACATATTTCCTTAGACAACCTGCCATCTGGCATCCTATTCAGATGAGCAGTCCACCTCTTTGTTCCCTGCCAATACGATCTTGGACATTAAAATCATTCAACTCTTTCCGCATTTCTTCATTACAGAGTCTGTCTCTTCGTGTGCAGCCTTTAACAGATTGGAAGAATCTCGTCTCCGATCTCTATGTCCTACTCAGATGTCTTTTGACGGAAGTCAAGTTCCACAACCATACAATCTTAACCAGTGAATCTTATACAATTTTAGCCGAGTCTCTTGTCTTGTTTTCCTCGACACCACTCGACGAATTGTACCACATATCGACTGAAATTAGATTTTGAAATTATATTTCTGGCAGATCGCACGAGCATTTACTGACAAAGAGAATACTGCAACCAGCCGGTAGACGTTTTAAGAAAGTGAATACACCAACTGGTATTGTACACGGCAACAGCCTGCTTCCATGTAATACCGACTCACAGCATTCCCAAACTCGTCCGCACAATTTACCGTGTAAGTTATGAAATACACTTTCCAAACAAAATTGAGAACACATCCTGTTTGAAACAAACGGTCGCAAAATTTCACCAGCAGGAGCGGCGGCCAGTACCATATGCCAAACCAGTTGCAAACTATTATAGCAACCGGTTTCCAGTCTCGCCTCTTCAACTCGGTTTCATCGTAATCAAACATAAACCCGCGTTAACGAAAGGTTCTAGAGTGGTTCTTGCTTCCCAATCAGTGATGCCAATGTTACCAAATCAAGGGGATCTGGATATCATATCGTAAAATAGCTACTTGTCTGGGACCAGTTCAGGGGGAAAATCTGCTGCGATTTTTTTTTTTGACATGGCAAATTAAAATGCTATTTCAGTTGATTATTTATGGCCTGCAGTTAATGTTTATATCGTGTACAATCATAATTTTACAATAATGATTAATAATCAATTGATTTATGCCGTAAACCATGGCGTAAGACAAGGTTGTTGTCTGCCACCATTACTTTTTAACCTTTATCTAGACAATCTCCTCAAAAAATGGAAAGAACAATCCGCTGACGGTATTAAAATCCATCGAAATAAAAGCTTGAACGTCATTCTCTTCGCGGATGATCAAGCTATATTCGCCACTTCAGAAGACGATCTCCAGCGAGCAATATACAGCTTACATAAAATAGGAAAAGAATATAACTGTAACATATCTGAATCAAAGACAAAAGTAATGGCCTTTATAGGAGATGAACCGAGATTCGGACCAAAATATGCATAGACAATACATGCATAGAACAAGTAAGCCACTTCAGCTATCGTGGACGTGACATTACTTATGATCGAGATAGAGATATTGAAAATAAAGTGACAAATTTCACAAGAATGTGTGGAACGATTTGGAGAACGTTGGGAAATAAATGTAGAAAAGAAACCTAAATAAAATTTTATAACACAATGGCAATACCACTGTACCATACTACTGTATGGTTCTGAAACTTGGGTCATAAAGAAAAAAATGAACAGAAGGTACAAACAGCAGAAACGAAATTTCTGAGATCAGTTAAAAGGTGTAATAGACGAGATCTATAAGAAATGAAGAGATAAGAAGTGATTTAGATATTTTTGCAGTTAATGAAAGGTTATAGAATACAGAAGAAAATGGATTCAACACGTCAATAGAATGGAAGAAAGTAGAATACCGAAGACAGCGAAAGATTACAGCCCTAGAGGCAGAAGAAAAATTGGTAGACCTAAGAAAAGGTGAACTGTGTAATACGAACAGGCCGCTAAAACCTAAAACCGTGAAGAAGAAGAAGAAGAAGAAGAAGAAGAAGAAGAAGAAGAAGAAGAAGAAGAAGAAGAAGAAGAAGAAGAAGAAGAAGAAGAAGAAGAAGAAGAAGAAGAAGAAGAAGAAGAAGAAGAAGAAGAAGAAGAAGAAGAAGAAGAAGAAGAAGAAGAAGAAGAAGAAGAAGAAGAAGAAGAAGAAGAAGAAGAAGAAGAAGAAGAAGAAGAAGATCAAACGTATCTGTATACTAATTTAGTAAGCCGTCGACGCTAATTTTTGAACACTTGAGTTGTGTCGAGACCTGCGTTGTGTTTCAGCAGACCCATCTTCGCCATCTTCAGGCAGATTGCTTGTCATTCCGTCCTGAGTACTTTGAATGGGCCGACTTGTAACGGGACTCGTCACGATCGACAACTTCTAAGGCACCGCAAAGCTTTCTGTAGCCAAACCGAGTGACGTGCCTCGAACATTAACCAAATGACTTGTGTGAGAACCCTTTGACACCTCTTCACACGCTGTTTGGATTCCGTCAAATATCTGAAGATTATGCAAGTTCTAAAGCTTACACGACCGGCTTCAACATTGTTGAAATTGCTATATCAGACGGGCTGCTAGACCGTGATCCACAGTCGCTGCTGTTGACAAACTTTTCGGAGGCCAACATCGGTGTCTAAGATTGGCGCGGTGTCCGCCAATTCACCTCAGAGATGAGGTAGACACTAACGTCCTCGTGCCAATCTTAGACACTGATGATGGCCTCCGATGGTGGGGCCGAAACGCGGCGTTCTACGTAGACGACAAAAGATCGCACCCAACTGCGATCGTGCGATTTTTTCGCAACGAAAGATTTCAAAGAAATGCAAACTCATGGATGTGTCCTACGTGGACAACGCAGCCATGTGCGGCGGTCGCAGTGTCGTGCGTGCGGGCGGCTAAACACAAACCTGCTTGTGAGTGCCCGCAGTGTAGTGCGTGGGACCTTCAGTCAAACCAGAGACATTAGTGTGAGTGCATCATCATGTCTGTGGAAATGTTAATATCAGAAGTGCAAAAGGATCCTAGCTTATGGAATTTACATCATTCACAGTACCAGAACTTAACCTATTTATAACAGTACGCAACTTTTAATTCTGCCTGTACCAGATAACTTTTAATAAATATTACAGACACCGTTTATTAAATTTCATTTAGTAAATATCAAGATTCAATAATAAATCTTTAATTAATTACCTGATAGTGACGATCAAACGTTCTTCAATAGAAACTGGTCGCTGAAAGTTGATAACTTGTAAAGAAAATCACTTTTTATTATATTCACAATGTAATGAAAAGTATCAACAGACATTCTTATATAATGCTGGAATAGTTCTGGATAAGCTCTTAGTTTTCCAGACAGATGATGAAACTCGCCAAACTCTTAATCTCTCCGTATGCCTTTGAACCCATTGATTGTCTTAAGCACGCATACGTAAGTACTGAACTGTCCAGCAACAACAGCTTACGTCGTTTCCCGGCGGAGAGCATGGTAGCAACAGAGCTAAAGTCGTTGCGAGGAGAGAGTGCCTACGCAGGACACAATTTTTCCACGCGGGAGACGCTGAGAAGAAATCGCACGATCGCAGTTGGGTGCGATTTTTTGTCGTCCACGTAGGACGCCGCCTTAAGACACTGATGGCCTCCGAAAAGTTTGTCAACACCAACAACTGTGGATCACGGTCTGATAATAGCAATTTCAACAAAACCAAGATTATTTTAAGGCTTTCAGAAAGTGTATGGTGAACTTGGGTATACTCGTGATACTTTTTGTGAAGTTTGTCACACGTTTTAACCAATGCTCCCACAAATTCCTAGTTTCTCCAGTTGAGCGCAGCGCATTCTAATGTTCAGTTTGAGATATTGTAGGCGCCAGTGCGACACGTGTTTATTGTTTTGCAACGTTTTGAAGTGAAAGGTAAGGAATATTTCTTATATGTCTGTATCTGTTAATACACGTGCATTTTGATTCTACCATAATTGTAATTCACTATATTAAGCATCAAATTTAGTCTTATATTATCGGTTAATACATACTGAATACGATGGTACATATTTTGGCGTATACGTTGTAGGACCTGATCTCCGGATCGTAATTTCTTAAATGTTTTGTGTTGTTTTCCAAGTAAAGACGCTTCCTAGTAATGTACAGATTTATTTAATTTTTGACATTTACTTCTGAAAAAGACTTCAATTAAATATAAATCTTCTAAATTGTTGTCTACTAAAATTTTCAATTTTTTTTATTTCCTGGATTGGATTTCTCCGTACGATTTTAACATTACTGACGTTTTTAATTTTCATGTTTTTTGACCGTATGATTTTAGCCTGATTTTATTTAAGATTTTAGATGTCACGAGTATGCCTGACGTATCACGAGATTGCCTCGATCCAGGTAAATTCGTGATATCACGAGTATAGGGGAGTGTTGTCACGACATTGTTTGGAAATTTAATTAAATAAATATAATATGTTGTTTCAGCCAAAAAAATGTTTAGTGCGATAAAGTCCTTAGAAACAATTCTTTCCAAAGATTAAAACAAGAAAAAAGAATTAAAAATTGTTGGTTGGCACAACTGGTATTTTATATACTTTATCACGAGTTTACCCAAGCTTACCATGTTTGTTAAATTTGCAGTTTCGTACAACAACATTAATCATACTACACTACAGATACTCGATAGAATACAATGGTGTAGAAAACTAATAAAGGAAGTCTTCCGTTACAGTCAGAATAACTTAGCGGTTTTGGTTTCTGCACGTGTCAGGATCTTGACCCCAAACACTTCCTGTCTCTTCTTACATACATACTGTATTGTAAGCCAACAAAAAACAACAAAAGGAAGTCGGTTGGACAGGCTAATCCCAAGGGAGATTGTTTTCGTTATTTGGCTTATCCACGCCCTGCAATCCGCAATCCCCACGACCCGTCATATCTCATATTTGAGGGTTGTGTGTGTGAGTGTGTTGTTTTAAGCGAGTCATGCGCTGAATTCTGTTGTCATTCCAAAAGCGGTTGCTGCAACGTTTAGCAGATATCTGTCTTCGCCATTCTCAGGCAGATAGCAACCACTTCTCCTCGTGTGGAATGTTGTTTCGTTGGAACCCTTCTGGAACACTGAGGACGTAAGTCAACCGCCCGATGATAGCAGAAACGGGTCGGCTCAAACTGTTGCATCAATCTGTTCAAGGAAACGCGCGGAATCCAAAATACGAAAAAAAAAAAAAATCACATAATATCAAAGTAAATTTGATTTGCCTAGAGCTGGTCACTGTAACACTTCTTTGGACGTCAGACACCTCTCCGTCCGGCGTATAATTCAGTAGTTCTTTGCGGCTGCAAAGTCTGGCCATTTTCTACGGATAGCTTCATACAAATGGCGTAAAATGTCCGAACAGAACTCTTTATTTACCACTGCACCTAGCGATGAAATTTTGTGGAACACAAAACCATAATCTTCATCTGACAACCACAATCTTCAATTCATTTATTGGCACTCTTTGAAGCTTGTAAACCGCTTGTTCACCCACAGCAATCTCGCCAGAAGCCTGCTCAACACATTTACCACGCCAGAGCAGATTATCTCACAGTTTACACAAAATATAATTCATGTTTTTTTAATCTTACATTGCAGAATGACAAAAAAGCGCCTAATGCATCAAAGGACGACTTACTCGATTAGCTGTGAAATCTAAACTATGCATCAAATAGGGCTAAACTTTTAGACGATTGTCACAAACATGTGTAATCACATAAGAACAGTTTTTTAATAGCACATTTGTAGCGGTGGAAACTGCAAAATTGCTCGAACGATTTGATCAAACCTCGTATGTCGAAGCACATAATCGATTTATTCCAGTTTCTGTAAGTTAAACTCGAACAAAATAAAAACTTTTAGAGTGTAATATATTTCTCATTTTCACATAAATCACAACAAAAATACAGAGATTACATTTATTCACTTCGTTCAAATTACCTGTCTACTGGTTTCGATCCTCTAATATCTTAGAGCGATATCGACCTCTTGCAAATCAGCTTTGAATGGCGAGAAAGAGAGTGGAGGGAGAGGTGACTGAAAGCTGTCCCTACTGTATCCTTTATTTACAATCTGAGAACGCGATGCTGTGCACGAAAGGTTGTTGTCTCTTTTGACATTTACAACAATAAAAAATCGTGCGATCTGTACGGGTCCGATGGCAAACTGAATCCGATCCGTCGATAACATTCTCGTAACGGAGGGTGGTTGTTGCCCCAACAGTAACGATGTCGCGGTTCCGCGGCAACCACTCTAGTTACAGCAGACGTGTGCAGATAGCAGCACCTAACAAAGCGGGTTTCTTTTAATCAATGACAATTTATACGCGACGACGACGCGGTACGCAAGCGGTCCGTAGGGACGACGCCTCAGCGGGGCTACAAATCCTCTCCGGTATGGCATTTCACAGGATTAAGATATTGTTTTAATAACGAGAAATTTTAAACTGTTTTTTATAAGGGTTTCGTATTAAATGGAACAGCCCTCCCTCACGAATATCTTTAAACAGTCACGTCATTACGAAAACAGAAAATACATTTATACGTTTGCCGAAAATGTCTATTAAAATGGAACGACAAGTTTTATAGGGAGTTGTGTAAAAACAAATTAAAAGGTTACGAGAAGCACAGCCCGTTTTACTTAAAAGTAAACATTTCTAGTCAAACAACAGGAGAAGTTAGTCAAACAATTATAATTAAAATTATTTTATTACGGTCGTGGTAAACGCGTCAAACTACGTAAAGTTCAGACAACGTGGGAATATCCACTGAGTATTTAAAAGGCGCCTAAGTAAAAGATGTAAAAGGAGTTAACTGCCCAGGAAGCAGAGTCACCAAAGATGGAAGAAGCATGAGGGAAATAAAATTCAGGATTGCTCAAGCGAAAATAGCATTCAAAAATAGGAACGTTTAATTACTACTAACAACATCAGCTGTTTAACAAGGAAGAGATTACTGCCGACATTTGTTTGGAGTGTCAACTTGTACGGGTGTGAAACCTGACGATAAAGAAAGAAGAGAAAAAACAGACTGATGTCATTTGAACAATGTTACTACAAAAGAGTAATGAGGACTAGCAGGTGTGGCAGAATGACAAACGTGAAGTCTTCCGAAAGCCAGGAAAAGAAAGCTTTGTGGAGGGCTATGAAATCGACGAGGAACAGAGTAATAGGACATATTCTAAGACACGGTAGTTTACTTTAAAATATACTGGAGGAAACTCTAGAAGGCAAGAGGAGCGGAGGAATACCCCATTTACACCATGACCAGCCAAATCATGGAAGATGTTGGTTGCGGGAATTATGTTGACACGAAGAGGAGAGCACAAGACTGAGCCGACTGGAGGACTGACCAATCTACGGATTGACCGCCTGACGAGAAGAAGAGAGTTCAACACTTTTACATCGCCATGGCCAAACCAGTTTTGCAACATGGGTGTGAGAGCCAAGACACGGAATACTGGAAGTATCAATGGGTTCAACAAATTCGGTTTCTTACTTCGGTGTTATAATTCCACGCGTATTTTTTTACTGTGAAATACCAAGAGTTTTTAACCTGAATTAAAGTCTAAAAGATTATACACAACGGTGGAAAGAACACTTAGAAAGAATATCAGATTCAAGCCAAACAAGTCTAGAAATACAAACACAGGAAGAGATGGCTGGAAGATCTTTGAAGGCGGAACAGGCAGCACCTTGCCTATGCCCGTGATGTGAAGATGATGATCAAGCATACAATCAATGATTGATCTTCTAAATCAGTGGTGCGCAACCCTTTCCGGACTCGCGTACCACTTTGGTCTTCCGCGTTCATTTCGAATATCAATGGAGCTTAAAGAACGGTAATTGAGGTTTTCTCATTAAAAAATTTTATACAATACGAATATTATTATTGATATAATATTATATGATACTTTGTAGTTATCATAATTATTAAATATTGCAACGATACAGCCATATGCTGTATTGAGCATTATTTTAAATAAATATAAAATTTGTAAAATTAATATAAGTTTGGGGTAAATGGACAGGTCTGGGATTGTAAAAATGTTTCATTGTTATACTAGGGGAGAAATTAACCTGTTTCAACAGACAAGGAACACCTGCTCGATTGTATGTGTTACGCGTGTATCTTGTGTGTGGTAGTGATGCATGTACAGACAGGAATCTCAGCTACCCTCCCCAAGTATTTAATACAATAATTATTTTAATTCACTGTGTGAAAACTAAATAGTGTATAAACAAACAAAAGGCACCAAAGTGTGTGTGTATTTTATAGTTATCCACAGTATGAAAATGACGTTAATAGGACACACTACGCGAAGACAGTGCGAAATAAACGTGCCAAAAATACGCAAATTACCCTAAGACGCTCAAATTAATACAGTGAGTGCTTAATCAAATTAGCTATGATTTGTGCTATCTCGATTCCGTGCAAAACATTGGCATTTGCAAAAAATTGCAAATATATGAAAAGGTTCGGGAGTGGGGGCTATCATGTGATCTGCAGGTCTCGACAGGACAATTTCGGACTAACAGGTGCGGAATCTCGAGAGGGTATAAATTAATGGTTCGACTGGAAGCCCTTCTCTTCTTTTCAAGACACAGTTGCAGTCGGACACGCTGTCCGTCGGCAGAACAGTTTTATTTTGTTATAAGTCTCATCTACGAACGAATAAAGACGTTTTCAGTAATTATGTTTACACTATTACGGGAAACGTAGAGTACCGGGACCGTTTAAGTCAGCAGAGTATCTACGGAGAAGCTACAAGAGCGACGCGGGATGCTGGACGTTCGGAGATGCTTTTGAAACGCCTAACCGACGACTGAGATCCACCTTGCAGCAGACAGTAATTCTCTGGGACGGACCACACACTGCTGGAGAACGACGCTGGACTCTGGACGTATCCAGGACCACGCCAAGCCAGGAGTAACGGAAACCCAACTCTGGACAACGCTGGACCCCGTCCATAAGTCGTAAGATCATCAAAACTCGAGGTGACATGCATAATGCATTTATAAATGATTTTTTAAAAGAGCCCATAAAGACTATATAAAAAGACAATAAATTTAAAAAAAAAGTTTATAATTAGAAATAATATATTAGAATCTTAGATAAATGTTTTAGTCGTAAGAATGAGCGATCGCATATAAAGAAATATAGAAATAAAAAATGTATAGTAAACACACTGAAATAATTCCTTTAGATTAGAATTTTATTCTAAAATTTAAATGTTGATAAAAATTTCCTCGTCCACCTTTCTTCGACCGTCTGGTGGGGTTCGTTCACGTTTAACACCACCTCTAAAAATACCCCTGGTCCCCTCCTCTCAAAAATATTACAATATACTAAGTTTTTCTTTTGATGTTGTTTTAATTATATCTTGACTTATGTCATAAGTAATTTTCTATTATAATCCGGATAGCTATAACTCCCGGATCAGTTCGTTTCAAAAGAGATTCTGCTGCATTTCACAAAACACTTGGCAATATAAAATGCTAACAGATTCCATGAAACGACGTTTGGTAATCGACTGACGTCACAATAACACGCTATAAATCGATATATAATATGAATTACAGGAAAAACAACTAATAGAATAAACTACTGTACGGATAAATATTACAAAGGGATTTAAGTGGCCGTGGCAGCGGCACGCGATATTATATCGATCCGTTAATTGTATTATTATTTTTATCTGTTACCAACGCATAGGGCACGACATTGTGAAATTTTCATAGAACAAAAGCCGGCGTCCGCGTCACCGCGAATTCATCAATAACTGACCGTGACCTGTGACCGTACCGGGTGTGCATCTGACGGCGATAAGCGGTACTGACTGACTGATAACGCGCCGCGCTATCACTGGAAATTTATTACCCATACAGTGCGCACAGTAAATTAATACTATTAACGATAACAATATATGAGATATCTAACGAATCTACTAAAATAATAATTTAATAATTTACATCATACATTACAAAACATAATCTTCATCATCATCACCTTCGTAATTTTTAAGGATGATGTGCCAACAATTTTACAGAAGGATACAAATCCATTTTTTATAATACAGTACAGAAAATCCTCAATAAATGTATTTAGTTGAAAGCGAGTGAGTTCTGTAGCTCAGACAGCTTACTAATTAGACATATAATATATTTGATAAAAATTTACAAATTTGTACTTACACAACACTTAATGTTACAATATATATTTAATATTGTTTATTATATTATTATTAATACATAATTTATTAAAAACTGGTAACATTTTATGTTATTAAAAATAACATATTGCATTATAATACTGTACTTATAAATTCCAATTTAATTAGTAATACATCATTATATTTTTATTGTTTAATAGTACATAATAATTATCTATATGCATAATAATTATCTATGTACGTAATAATTATCTGTATTATTATTATTATCATCTAGTGGTGTAACAGGACCTGCTTCTGCGGGGGGGGGGAGACCTAGCTTCTGGAGGCGGTAATACCTGGTTCGATGGGGGGGGGGGGTGAGACTGGCTTGTAGGCTGGACTCCCCATTTGTCTCAAGGCAAATGAGAAATTCATGATTATACCCCTATTAATTTTATAAATTCTTATATAAAATTAAATTCTTGTATAAAATTCTTTATCAAATTAAGTTCTTGTATAAAATTTTTTATCAAAGTTAAGTTTTTGAGTAAACCGACGTCAAGTACATTGTAAATAAGTACGTTACTTACCAAATGTTGTAACTTAAATCTAACTGAATTTTGTTTCTTTACAAATACTTTAATCCTTTTAATTCTACCATAGTGGCGTAACTCTGTTTTTTGCCCCCTCCGCATGAGTCGTTTGCGGTTACTCCTACTACCTTTATGTATCGCCAATCGTATCGAACCGCGTAGAATAGCCGAGAGCGTCCCCGACCCGTTCCCCGCCTAGTGTGGCACGTGTTGATTCAGTCAAGGCCGCGTTCAAGTTTGTTCTAGATTCTTCGAGTGGCCACTTGAGATACGCATTAGCGTCAGGATTAAGTGGCGTGCACATTGAGGATGGAAAATTTTTCTAGAAGGCGTGCGCTACCTATAAAAACCCATAGGAGGCGGCTTATGAGTTCAGCGGTGTTCAACGATTTCTTTAGCGTGGATTGAGTGTTTGTAGCGAAGTATTCTAATTGGTGCGGAATTCTTTGTAGTTGACATTATTACTGCGTGTGGATAATTTTTACTTGAACTGTTGTAAGAGACTATCTTGTTGATTACAAATTATTAATTGTGATAATTAAAGCTGGTGATTCCATTGGTGCCTTGTATTTTGTTTTTCACTGTAACATACGGCGATCAGTTAGACCTCGTAACACATATTTCATTCATGCCATTTTTCCCTCTTGAATACTAACCAATTCTTATAGCTGTGTCAGTAAAATTATATAACGTAAACAGAATAACATTCTCCCTTACGACTGTTTAAAATCTCTCCTTCTAAGCCTAAGCCAGTTTCATCGGTTATTTTCATAAATCCTAAAAAGATTTCATCAATTTTTTACTTCCATGATCCTTAAGGAAATGGAAGTATGGTGATGGCAAAAAAAAATCGTGTTTGAGATTATTGCAGATTCTGATTGTACTACACTCAAAACATGAAAAAAGTCATTTTTCGAAAAGTGTCTGTGTGTGTGTGTGTGTGTCTGTCTGTCTGTGTGTCTATAGATTTTTTTCTATGGCAAACGATAACAGCCGCAAATTCAAACAGAATCAAATAATTTTTTGCATACAGCCCTGATTTGTAGAGTACTCAAGACCTATTGTTTTTGGTGAAGATCGGTTAAGGGAAAGGGGTAGTTTACCTGCAACGGTTTTTTTTAATCAAGGGTAATTTTGTTCTATGCCAAACGATAACAGCCGCAAATTCAAACAGAATCAACTACTCTTTTGCACACAGCCCAGAATTGTAGAGTTCTCAAGACCTATTGTTTTTGGTGAAGATCGGTTAAGGGAAAGGGGTAGTTTACCTGCAACGGTTTCTTATCAAGGGTAATTTTTTTCTATGGCAAACGATAACAGCCGCCAATTCAAACAGAATCAAATGATGTTTTGCACATAGCCCTGTACTGTAGAGTTCTCAATACCTATTGGTGTTGGTGAAGATCGGTTAAGGGACTAGGGTAGTTTATCTGCAACATTTTATGTTTTAACAAGGGTAATTTTTTATATGACGAACGATAACTGCCGTACATTCAAACAGAATCAACTAGGTTTTTGCATACCTTTTTGAACAAAAGAGAACTCAAGGTCTGTTGATTTTGTTGAAGATCGGTTAAGGGAAGGGGTAGTTTATCAGCAACGTTTTATGTTTTAAAAAGGGTAATTTTTTTATGACGAACGATAACTGCCGAAAAGTCAATGAGAATCAAATAATTTTTTGCACCCTTTCCTGAGTTGCAGAGAGCTCAAGGTCTATTGATTTTTGTGAAGATCGGTTAAGGGAAAGGGGTAGTTTACCTGCAACATTTTATGTTGTAACAAGAGAAATGCCGCACGATGGCATGGTTATGTTGTAACATGACGAACGATAACTGCCGCACATTCAAACAGAATCAAATATTTTTTTGCATGCTTCCCTGAATTGTAGAGGACGGAAGGTCTATTGATTTTGGAGAAGATCGGTTAAGAGAAAGGGGTAGTTTACCTGAAACATTTTATGATTTAACAAGAGTAAAGTACTTAATTTTTATAAATAAAGTATCCTGATAAGAAGCTCATAGTAATCCACTGTAGAAACGTAGATGAAATATCTATAAATGAAGAGGTTAGGTGAACGGGGTGGGGGTAATTTTCTATTATTAAAAATTATAGTTGAAGGTGGAGGGGAGAATTTTTTATATGTGTACTACGTTATCGGCAACAAAGAAGTAGTTTTTTGTTAAAATTGCTTCCCGGGGTGTTTAGCCGTAGTCCAATGTTTTCTGTAAAACCAGACTTTTCGGCAGTGCCATCGACTGCCATCATCAGTGAAAATCGAGTGCGAAAACGTGAGGTGGTATACGTTAGTGACCACAGTACTGTGGTTAATGCTGAAGCAATAAGTAGAAAGACGTAGTTTCTATGGAAATATTTCATTTCGAATATGATTTTAAATATAAATCTTAGAACATGGAAGTCATGTATGGTTCACCATACCGATATTTAAGTTGGTTCCACAGATTTTAAGTTGGTTCCACATATTATCGCTTGCAACAATGCTTCGTATTTACTAAATAGATAGATAACTGTCAAAACGTTTCAGCTACTGGGCCGGCTTACCTTCCCTTTATGTCATATAAAGGCTAAATATGAAGCTGCCAATGCCAGGGTAACATTTACAACCGATCCAGTACTTTGGCCCATTTATTAGTTTCCTTTCGTAGCTCATAACGAATAACGATGCAGGCCTGACCGGTGGCCTCGATGCATTCTTCAACTGGAAGCACCGTTCTATTGTGCAGTTAACAAAACAATGTGTGCAGTTAACGAAATACGTGTGACCAACGGAACTTTGCTGAAACGTTTACTACCTCTAGGCGGGGGATGGGGGATTGGTACTCCTGTTCCGCCCCCGTAGTTACCCCACTGTGTGTGTATGTGTGCGCGCGCGCGTATGCAAGAATAGTCTCCAAAAACAACATACCACGCACAACTGTAAGAGTAAATTATACGTGTTTCATTTCAATTAATTAAGTGACATCACTTACATCGTGTGTGTACTCTCAAAGCACATTATTAGGTACTGCTAAAATAATAGTAAAATATATATTTATTTAATTGTTTTTAACGTTAAATAAATACGAGGACATTTGGTTTTACTTAAGTTGAATGGTTTATACTCCCTCTTAAAAAAATTAAGACAAATGTCTGTGCGGGTCCCTTAGTCCACAGTCCCCCCCCCCCCCCGAGCGCCAGGCTGTTACAGTCTACAATCATTTTTAGCTTTATTTTAACACACGCAACTGGCTCAGAAATACGTGTGACCAACGGAACTTTGCTGAAACGTTTACTACTTCTAGGCGGGGGATGGGGGATTGATACTCCTGTTTCGCCCACGTAGTTACCCCACTGTGCGCGCCCGCGTATGCAAGAATAGTCTCCAAAAAAAAAACATACCACGCACAACTGTAAGAGTAAATTATAAGTGTTTCATTTCAATTAATTGACATATCACTTACATCGTGTGTGCGTGTAAACTAATATCCCCGAGGGGAAACATGGAGCTGCAGTATTTCCTGGCCGCACTGCAAACTATTGCCAGGAGCACGCGCACGTGTGCTTGTGCGTGTGATGTGTCACTGGCAGGGTGCACCAGAGTTGCCAAAAGGAATACAATGGGACCTCACTAATTCCTCATCCACTATTTCGTATCCCTCTGTAAGTCGTCACCCACTCAAGCCTTCTTTTTCTTTATTCACAAGCCGCGGCTTTCTTTAATTATAGCCGGGGCGGTACAGAAAGTGCATTTTACAAAATCTGACACTTTGTGAAAACAATGTGGACATTAAACAATTTTAGAAGGCATACACTATACAGGATGCAATATATAATGCAGTTGATACCTAGCAACGTATTCCGGAAAACAGTCTAAATCTGTCTGGAATAAGTTACGGCCATTTGAATTACAACCAGCGTCTACAAAACCAGAACGTCTTAACTCTACATCGGAACTGCTAGATATTTGCCAATCTCTACCAGCATTTAACAGTTTGAATTAATCCGACGTCAAAAATTTGTGTGAAACAGACTTAACGGATGTAGGCTGTGAAATATTTAGTGATGATGAAATTGTTACAAACGTATCACAGAACTTACAGAAGCTAATGACCCGCCAAGATGACCCGAACACAAGATGACCCGCCAAGCTAGTGAAGAAGATGATCCGCCAAAAAAACCTGCAGTGTCTCATAAGGAGGCCAATCAATCACTGATTAAACAATCGAGTGGTACGAAGGCCAACGTGAAGCAGAACTGCCTAAAACAATTTCACTGCACCAAATACATAATTTGGCTCTTGAAAATTACGGTCGACAAAAAAAAAACAGAAGAAAATTACTGATTTTTTTCACAATCATTAAACAAATTGTTTTGGCAATTACATTGTTTAACTAGTTTGAGTTTGAAAATTTCCAGCAATAAATATGGTCGAACATAACATTAGCATTGTACACTGCTAATGGTGTAATAAAACATTTTATATTGTCGTTAATGGGTTTGTTTCTCACTCCCTCACTAATTCGTTACCCCTTCGGTTCCATAGGTGACGAATTAGTGAGGTTCTACTGTATATCATTTATTGTCTCTGCGTAGCGCACTACAAATCGCCATAGCTGCAGCGGTACTATATATGCAAGACAGCAATGCATCACTGCATAGCTGGGGCCTACTTTATTTATTACACAGGCCGTATTTATACACACAATCGGCACATGAAAATATTGCGTTCAAATGTGCACGAAAAGCATACAAATACGCAGCAGAATGATACAAACAAACAAAAATTAAATAAACTATTTTTTTAATGAAGACAAACTCTCATTTATTCAAGACTGTCAGTGTAGATACGGAAATTTGCCCAACACTTGTGAAAAGTTGACCTGAAACCTTTAATTCAATAAATGCTCAATGTTTAATATAGAATATTACATTTATTATAAGGACATGCTTGTAAACATGAATCTCCTTAAATAAAACTACAAACAAAATTTGTGCAAATAAATTATATATTGTTAAAGAATTAATATAGCTTTGAGTTAAAACGATTAAGATGTTTATGAGGACAAAGGCAAACTTCTGCAGTTACTTCAGAAACGATCGGCTGTTTTTTTCTACACAGATATACGGCAGGGACTGAATATTATGAGTATACTCGACAGGAATGCCCAGTATCGGCTGAATTGGTGGCAACATCTTTGCCGAATGGATGACTACCGCATCCCCAAACAACTATGGAACTATAAACTGATGGGACGGAGGGGTGTGGGACGTCCGAGGAAGCTCTGGAGTGACCAGCTTCCTGTTCTGTTCCTGTAATCTTTGCCTGTTTGAGACCGGAAAACCCATCATTGGTTTAATCCTTGAAGATGATGATGATGACGGTCAAAATAATGAGCATAGCAGCGCTATCTCTGTGTCAGGCCCGGAACTTTTCACCCTACTCTCGTAGAAGAAAGATATCCACTGATACTTTAACAATTATCGATCACAAAATTAATCTATTACATTCGTATGCAATCCTGGCCGTCAGATACCGTATGAAGACATAATCAGTCTCTTCGTACGACACAGCGCTACATTAAACATTACGCTACGCAACATTCGTTTAGAATATTACTGTACGTTAACTCCATAGCGACGCTTGCCTCAGCTCAACGTCAATTATCCTACGTCACTTTAATATACAAACTGTATAATGTTCTTACGCCTTTACTCTGGCGAGGCACGTCACGTGTTGCCAACCCAAATAAAGATGGTAATAGCAATTCTACGCTTTAGTGTAATCAATATACTGTAATACTTCTTCTTCTCCCAGACGTGACTAAAGACTTGGCCTGTCATATTAAACGACACATCAGAAAGCGAACAGCGCGCGCCGCTACTCATTTGGCCCGAATTTGTTGTAGAAACCTGACAGCGTTTCTTGAGCGGTGAGCTGCGTCGCTGACGCGTGAATACTAAATTACCTCCACTTTACAATATAGAATAACATGTCTTCTTCTTCTTCTTCTTCAGCACTACAGACCAAACGTGAGCCCTGGCTTCCAACACCAATCTTCACCAAAGTCTAGTGTCCATTGCAATCTCAGTGCAACAACTCACATCCATTCTTCTAATATCTTCTAGCACATCGTCCAACCGTCTTATCATAGGTCCGGTCCCTCTTTCTGCTTTTATAGACCTGCGCCCTCAGGATTTTCTTTGGCATACGAAGACCATCCATCTGGCCTGTGTGACCTAGCCGTTGTATTCGTTCAGCCTTTCTGAATCTTACAATGTCCTCATGATTCAATAGCTCATCTATCTCCTGGTTATTTCTTATTCTCCATTCGTCTCATCTTCTTTAACAGGGCCATAAACACGTCTTATGATCTTTCTTTCAACCCTTCTCAGTATTTCTTGTTCCTATTTTATCAGTGTCCGTTCCTATTTTATCAGTGTCCATGTCTTGCCTCCATAATAACTACCGGTCGGCAAAAATACTTATTATTTATTAATATTACGATTATATATTACGTCGTGTATGTTTTATTAGTGTCACATTGGGACCACACAAGGGACATAATGAACATTTGGGAAAATTTACAAATATACAAACATAAAACACAAAACAAACTAATACCTGAACAAATACAAATCAATACAAAACATGACACAATATTCAAAGCACTCAACATCGAAAATACACAAAATACTAATACATACACCACAATCACAGACAATAATACCACTTTAAAGTACCAGAGGCCAACAAGAAACCAAAATAGCGTCCAGCCAACACACAAATACTTCACCAGACGCAAGATCACGAAGACTGAGGATGAGAACACAGGAGTTCTCGAAACATGTTCCAAATAAGGGAAAAATAACATCTTCAGGTAAAATAAATATACATTTTAAATATTGTATATACATCAAGAAACGAACTGTAGCAGTAAGTGGTTGAAAAAATATATATATATATATATTATATATTAATCTGAGACGAAGTCGTAAACAGTCGGCTATGTAGCCGGTTTTATGGAATAAACAATATACTAAATGTGAGGCAGAGTAGGGCTACAGTTTCGTGTTTATAGTTGTAAACAGCTCTATTCAAAGAGCGCTCCAAACGTAAACAGACGGAGGCGGCGACGGCGGGGGCGGCCTAAAGTAAACACTACGTTAACGCCTCCGTGAAACGTTAAACAGATCACCAGAACACGAGCAACCGAACTTGTTTTGTAATCACATTAATAACTGGACACCAATACTGGTGAATATTGCGAGAATCTGTCGGTCGGTTTCAAACGTGTTCACCCACATCTGAAACCAAAACACACAAAGTGACTCTCGGCTTGTTTTGGCCATGTTCGCACCTTGAAAACATTTAAACGAAACTTTCGGGGGAGACACAAAAAGGAGGAAAATAAGAAGAGTATTTACTTTCGTTTTATACAATTCAGAATGAGCTCCTTAACTAGAATGGTGCTTACGCTGGCGATGTTGTGACGATACTCAGATCAAGACAACGGCTAGTTGAGATATACAAAGAGATGAATCAAAAATCCACTGGAATGGGACTCAATGTCAGTTAAATCTGTCAGTATGTTTACTCTTAGTGAAAACTTAAATTAGTATTCCCAAAGCGAAATATGCCCATAAATTCTCTTGTTTCTTATTTTCTTTTAAACATTAACAGCTTAATAAAGTCACAGTTTAAAGTAACACTGTTAATACTTTTAGTTTCAATGTACTTCTGATAACAAATTATATAATACAGGTATTTGTATAATACGTATATAATAACAGGTATTTTGTACGTGTTATTTTTTGCAACAGTTTCGTTCGTACCTGTTATTTTCAAATACTAGTTTAGCACACCTCTACTGTACCACAATATACACGGCAAGTAACGCGTGAAACAAAATAGGCCTAAACGCCAACAAATTGTGTACGTATGAGACAATCGTATATTATACGCTATCTGTGCTGTATAATGGGATTACGTATGTGACGGCTGGCAGTAAACGTGAGTGAATTATTTAACGTTGTATACTACTATACTCACCGGCGAGCTGTCTGGCTCTTATTCCTTAGTGTTTTATAATGCATTCCGCGCGCGCGTGTCCTGATTACATAAAGTAATTACTCATGTCTTCCCTTCCGCGATAAAACTGAAGGAACTGAGGAGTGAAATTGTAGCGAGCTGTTTGACATGGCTGACATCGTGTCTCGCATCCTACCCTTCTGTAGACCTGACGAAACATTTTGAACAGTCGCTTAGAGATGCGCAGTGGACAAACACCTCGTTGCGAGGCTAACAAAATTTTACAGTCATTTGGATGCATGCGCACAACAGTCTTATACAGTACTTCACTGTGTGAACATCGACTGCAATAAGGCTGACGAGAACATTACAACCGTGTGTGTGTGTGTGTGTGTGTGTGTGTGGCAGAAGTAGCTCGTGAGTGAGACTGAGAACAGTAGAGCGTAGTTTTTCGCCTATCCCGGTAGATAGCAGAATCTAACGAGCCTACAGAACTGAGTACCCCGTTTTGTCCACTACCCACTTTTTGCCCAACTCTCTCCTATTACATAGTATTGAGAATAGTCTGTATAAGGTTTCAGTGACTGCACAATAATTATGCGACAAAACTGTTGGCTATAAGAGCTAATCGGACCTATGAAAGATAGTTTTTATTGAATTAAGTATCCAACAAGGACATTAATATGTCTTAACTTGCCACTGCTCACAGAATTATGAACCTGCTACGCCATACCAACTGGTTTACCATCCTCAGACAAGGAATCATCCAGCGGTATAGTGGAAGGGGAAAGCCCATAGCCCATACTAGAGTACATTTATGAGATGAAAGGAGAAAGGAGGTCTGGAGTGATTAAGACACCAGAGAAGAAATTGCAATCCCACCAGCCTTTCTATTGTATTATTAGAAATGTATTTTGTGAATCGTCTATGTAATATCTAGCTACAGACAAATGTCAGAACTGAAGGACTTTTCAAATAAAAAAATGAAACGTTTTACACACTCGTGCATTTTATGGTGTGTTGTGAGGTGTCCACAACACATACCAGCAGTCCTGTGTGGTCGTGATGTGGCAGTTTACTTACGTTCATCCTTTACATTTTTCTTGTCTGCTTTACGGCGTGACAAGTCGGGTGTTCTTCTAGACACTAAAACGGCGTGGTAATTTACCTCCATGCGTTGTTGAATGAATGATTTCCAATATCCACATACTTACTTTTGTGACGCGTTCACTAATTCGTAAATACTGTACCGATGAATTTCTCTTTATTTTCTTAACAAACACCATTAATAATATGACTGAGTTATATACGAATTGTTGAATAATCAAAGAGCAACGTACGAGGTCGTATATTACAGACTCACTTCACCGCTTATG
The DNA here is from genome assembly GCA_034769895.1 of Magicicada septendecula. Classification (NCBI taxonomy): domain Eukaryota; kingdom Metazoa; phylum Arthropoda; class Insecta; order Hemiptera; family Cicadidae; genus Magicicada; species Magicicada septendecula. The sequence goes on along the minus strand of CM068372.1, from coordinate 398,540,838 downwards.
TGTTTCAATAATAATCTCTCCGCGCCCTTCACTAAATTCATAGCTGTTTGTACCCACCTCTTTCTTCATTCTCTCTCTCTCTCTCTCTCTCTCTCTCTCTCTCTCTCTCTCTCTCTCTCTCTCTCTCTCTCTCTCTCTCTCTCTCTCTCACACACTCTCTCTCTCTCTCTCTCTCTCTCTCTCTCTCTCTCTCTTTCATTTGTATATACACTACAAAATGTACACACACTGCATTTATGTTACAATTACTACTCAAGTGCAAGCGAATCACGAAACAATCGACAACGTATGGCGCAAGAGTCATAACAAGAAGTTATACCTCACAAGGAGATGACTTTGTGTGTTTGTAACGGGGCAACTTCCCACTCTATCACGATTCATCATCATGAAGGTTCTACGGTGTTCCGCAAAGACCGACTGAACACACCACTTCTAGATCCGGGACTATCTGTGCACCCGGCCCTTCAGGAGGTGTCTATCCTTCGTGACATGCCCAGAAGTGTCTCTGTCACCGGATCTCGTGTGCCTGTGCATCCTATAAGAACCACTTCACCACCAACAACCGCTGGGGAAGTCAGTAATTCGTTCATAGTACACAATCATAATCAACCGCGACGATATAAGAGACTCTGTGATCTGACATGTCGCCGTCAACTAGGCTGAATCACACTGTACTTGAAATTTTAGAAACCGACGGTAATCAATTATTTAATTTTTATATTAAAAAAAAAAAAAATTTCGGCTACACAAGAAATCGGCTGCCGTCTTCAGGCAAATAATGCTACCCCGCAATTATACAAATCAGATAAACAATGGTCAACGATTCCAGTGACGAAAGAGTCCTAAACAGTGTTTTGTGCGAGTTGATCATTTTGGGGGAGAGGAGTAGTAAAGAAGCCCCTCCCCCACAAAACGTCTCCGAGCACGCTTTGATGCTGTCCCCGCAACATACGACATCGGATACGACAGACAATAAGTCTTAACTACACTGGAGGATGACGGTCCGTGCGAGCGATCCGTCAAGGTTTTCTGGATTGACAGAATGGACTCAACACCCCTGTTGAAGGGTGACAAGAAAATCATTACACATGTTGCACACCCACCACAGTTGTGTAATTACGTAGGCTACCTATACGATGTCAGCGATACGTGAAGATACTCTGTCAGCGATTGCGCCGGAACAATGATTTAATTTTTACAAAAAAATAAAAGCAACAATATTGTTCTAAGGCTTTCACGGCCGGTGTCAGTTATATTAGAAATATGTACCGGGCTGTTTGGCCGTGGTCCAGGGTTTACAAACAAACCAAACGTTTCAGCACCACCACTGGCTGCCATCTTCAATGGAATTCGAGTCTACCTGAACGCGGGGTGTCGTCAAACCTCAGGTCCACAGTACTGTGGTGAAGGCTGAAGACGTCCCGCGATGCTACCTGTACTTGTAAATTCGCCAGGTCCCTCGTATAGGTAAAACCTACGTTAGCTACGTGGGTCTCAATTAGTACAGATAGCATCGCGGGACATCTTCAGTCTTCACCACAGTACCCGGGGAAAACATTTGTTGAGTACCTGATGGCAGAGCGTGATGGAAAGCTATCATACACCTCCTTTATTTTGATTGGCTCATGGTGCAGTCTTTACCTGTGCATTATTCTGATGGCTGATGGTGTAATTTTTACCTGTACGTGGGATCTGGTGAATTTATAAGTACAGGTAGCATCGCGGGACATCTTCAACCTTGTTGACGTTTGACACCCCGCGTTCAGGTAGACTCGAATTCCACTGCAGATGACAGCCAGTGGTGCTGCTGAAATGTTTGTACACCCTGGACCACGGCCGAACAGCTCGGTACATGTTTCTAATTATAGAAAATAAAAGAAAAGCAATGTTTCGGCTACACCAGAAATTGGCGGCCGTCTTCGGGCAAATAATGCTGCACCACAATTACACAAATCAGACAAACAATGGTCGACGATTCTACAGACAAAAGATTCTTGAGCACTGTTTTTGTACGTGTTGGTCAGTGTCGCTAATTATTACACGGCATCTCTCGTTCTTTGAGCGATATCGTGTAGTGGATTTCTATTAATGATTTCGTAAACGTTTTTGAGGTCTGTAAACGGATAACACTGAAGACACAATACGTACTTAATATACTAGACGGTTTGCCTTGCATAAACATTATCACTACGGTTACTGACGCCCGATACATCCAACCGCTAAGGCCCGTTAACGCTAGACACAGGAGGTATCTATGCTTCCTGTCATGTCCGGGAGTGTCTCTGTAACCGGATCTCGTGTGTGTTTCTGCATCCTATCAGAACCACTTCAACTACCAACCACCACTGGGAAGTCAGTAAATCATTCACAGTACAGAGTTAGTATTAAGCGGGGCGGTACCATCGTTTTATAAGAAACTTTGTAATCTGAGATGGCGTGAACTATATGCTGAAACTTGAAGTTTCAGAAAACCGACGACAGCCATCAATGATATAATTTTTATTTAAAAAAAAGCAATATTTCGTCTTCACCAGAATCCGGCGACCGTCTTCGCGCAAATAATGCTATCTTACATCACAATTACACAAATTAGATAAACAATGGTCAACGATTCCAATGACAAAAGGGTCTTGCTTTGTGCGTGTTGATCAGCCTCGCTGATTACAATCTCCTTATGTGAGATGTCGTGTAGTTGATTTCTATTAATGCTTTCGTAAACAGATTTGAAGTCTGCAAACAGATAACACTGAAGAGACAACACTTATTTTATATACTAGCCGGTTTGCCTTGCATAAACATTATGACTACGGTTACCGACAGAGGTATTCCTGGATTAGATTACCGTGAACGAGTACAAAGCACGTCGGTGATTAGATTACCATAAACATACACGCAGCAGGACGATGTCTTGCGACACACTTTCCTGCATCTCACGGCCACAGTAGTGAGACTTACAGCGACAATTTATGGCGTAGCTCGATCCAAACGAAAAACCACAGTAAGTCAACATTTTTGTGTTACTTGACAAAACGAAATTTGTCTTCTTCTTCTTTTGCACGGAGTAGGCACTTTGCCTGTTCCGTCTTCACAGAGTATCTCTCCATCTCACTCTCGGTCTTCCTACAGCTCTTGTACCAAAGGATCTATATCGAAACGCAACCTTAGGTAGTCGTCCATCCTCCATTCTGTCTGGAAGCTGTAACCATTCCCTGCGGTATGTCCGGATTTTATCGTTTGTCGAGAACACCTGTAACTCTTTTCCAATATCCTCATTGGGCAAACGATCCAGTCTCGTGCAACCCTTTGCTCATCTCAGACACGGCATTTCCCAAGTTCGAATCTGGTTTTTAATCTTCTTTGTAGGAACCCATGTTTTACATCCTTATAGTAAAACAGGCACTGGCACTGTTTTACAGAATTTAATCCTTGTCTTTTTCCTAAACGTTCTATGTGTGACGCCACAAATATTCTGAAACCTCGATATTTTACGACAATTTTTGTAAAATACCCAATCGTTATTTCCATCCTCACCGTAATCTTCAGCAAGTATTAAACCAAAAATGGTTTATTCCGGTCCCAAGCAGACAAACTAGAGCTGGTCACTCCGCCGCTTCTTCTTCGGGCGTCCCACACACCTCTCCGTCCTTTCGGCTTATAATTCAATAGTTTTTTGGGCGATTTGCCAGTTGTCCACTGGTTAAAATGATTCAACAATTTTAGCCGATATTGGTCAATCCTATCGAAAAATCTCATTTCAACCGCTTAAATACGACTTGTGTGGTATTTCGTTAAGTCCAGTTCTCATGCCCATAGAGAAGTGTGGGGAGGGCAATCACCTTGTAGAAATTTCACGCGTGTTTCTTTAATCGTTGGGTCCCACACACATGTATTATGTAGCTCCTTCACCGCACATCACTGTTTGTAGTTAAGACACTGTTTGTAGTCCAGATATTCAAAATCGCTGACCTGCTACGGAACAGGACCGTGTATAATTTTTTCGGTGGGATCAGCTCTACGAAAATCCATCACGTTGGTCTTCGATGCAGAGATTTGTAATACGAAATCCTTGCAGATTCGACTCGATGATTTTATTTGCATCATCAGTTCACGTACCAGTTACGGTTCAGGCTCGGAACCGGTTACGGTTCCCCCATAGGCCCATACATACCCGATATTCAAGTCGGTACGGTATAGTCGGCTTAATACTTGGTAAGCTTATCGCTGCTTACCGACACTAGCGCGAGACTCGGTACATTCGGTATGTCGGAAGCACAGCTGGACTTAACTCCTACGTGCTGTACTGAACACCGTATCACGTCCTGTAACCGTTACGAGTGCTGTAACCGTCCCAACCGAATTACGTACCGACTAAACGGGTACTCCGTAATTTCGGAAGATCTTCTGAATACTTTTAATATTCCAGAAAATACTAAATTTGGAATGAATCTTCCGAATTTTTTCCTACATCAGTTACAGTGACATGTCACATTCCTAGAACCTTTTTTTTTTTTGCGGACGAGATCAAATCTGGTGTTTGTTTGCAACGACGATTATCGCTGCTTTCAATAAACGTTTACAGGTTTTTTTTACTATAGACAGTACGAAAACTAGAATTACAAATGGGTTGAGCACCCAAACGATCTCCGGACTTCTGCACTCCAAAAGAAATATAAAATCTGCATCCTGCTACGATTTCAAAGTTGACGCGGAGTTTACAAGTTTGATGAACAACAGTATCTTACATTACTGGCGGAGAAGAAAAGACTTAGAATATAACATAACGTTGGTGAGTGAAAATTCTTTTTCCATAATAATTATACCGTATATTAACTTACTTATTCGTTTAAAGCTATTACAGTTTTTTGTGATTCATCAAAACAACTTCAGAAATTTCAGTGATCTTCCGAAACTTTTACGTTCAATCTTAAAAAAAAATTATATTTAGCCTATACCTAGCACCACTGTGTACCAACATGAGCCAAATGGAACTTATAATGACTTTGCAAAATTTTCATTTACTTAAAAGTGTTTCTTAAATAGTCTTCTCCTTCTGCACTTCACGGAGTAGACACTTTGCCTGTTCCATCTTCACAGAGTATCTCTCCATCTCGCTCTCGGTCTTTCTACGTCTCTTGTACGAAAGGGTCCATATCGAAACGCAACCTTACGTACGGGTAGTCATCCTACGGTTACAATCAATTTTATTAAATTGTAAAATTGCTTATAGAGAAGAAAAGATACACAAAATTAGTCCAAGTTATGTACTTACGCGGGTTCGTTTCTTTTTTTATCTGGAGTGACTGACAAAAGTACAACTTCGTTCTAAAAAGACGAATCCATGCCACTTACCGCACGGTATACCAACCGGTCTACCGACCTAGCGACATACCGAGTAAAAACAATATCGCCCTCCTCGTGTGTGGTGATCTTCATTTACCGCAACGTAATAGATATCGCCCCTACTTGCGTATCGCCTCTGTGTGGGGAGCCTTTGACTCCTTATAATGTCCCGGGGCTTCCAGACAACGTACGGCCGCCAGATGAACGAACTAATCTAGTCTAACGTTGTTTACCATTGTTCACGCTCACTTCAAGCTTGACTGGCGCGGACTGAGGCGGAATGCGTAATAGTGGGCTGCGGCAGAATCCACATAGCAATGTCAGATATTCTGTCAAAACCACTAGGATTGGTGTTGAGTACACATCGTGGTACCTACGCGTGGTAGGTACTGTACGCACACCAGTTTTTCTGCCGAGACGCCTGAAGAGCGGGGGAATAGTATGTGCTGGTGTTGGTGAGGTATTACCGGTTGTGAAAACACTGTTCACACGTTCAGAAAACTTACTTAGTTGTAATTTTGTGGGTATTGGATTGAACGTTCGTACATTATATGTAAATGTAATTTATTGAATATTTTGTTAGTGTTTTTTTTTATTCGCTACACGAAATACCATGTGAGAGACAGTCAAAAGTCATTCCGAAACTGTGTTAAACGTATTTTAAGTGTGTAGTATTACAGTGATGCGTGCGGTGGAATGGCATACGTCACCACATCCTTGTTCGGTAACAAAGGTGAACTGCTGACAGTATATACCTATAGCACACACGTATCAATATTTTCAACACCGGTTAAACAGCATTTCTCCTAAGACGAACAACCACACACGCTGTGTTTCACAGCACGTTAATTATTATTCACAGGTTTACCAACGTAACACGCTGTAATAACGTCAGACACAGTGTCACATGCGATTTCACTCGTCACAACTCACCGTCAGTTTACCGTGTTGTATATCCCGCGTTGTAGTTTTGCAACTAGGTCAGTTGCGCAACTCCTTCTAGACTTCTTTATGTCACTGGGCGTGCCTGTGCACCCGGCCCGTCAACACTAGACACAGGAGGTGTCTATCCTTCGTGACATGTCCGGGAGTGTCTCTGTAACCGGAACTCGTGTGTGTTTCTGCATCCTATCATAACCACTTCAACCACCGACAACCGCTGGGGAGGTCAGCAATTCATTCAGAGTACACAGTCAGAATTAAGGGCGATGATACCACCGTTTTACAAGAGACTTTGTAATCAGACATGTCGGCGTCAACTGTACTTGAAGTTTCAAAAACCGACGGCAGCCATCAATGATATAATTTTTATGAAACGGAATATTTCGTCTACACCAGAAATCGGCGGCCGTCTTCAGGCAAATAATGCTACCCCGCAATTATACAAATCAGATAAACAATGGTCAACGATTCCAGTGACAAACGAGTCCTAAACAGTGTTTTGTGCGTGTTGATCAGTCTTGGGGGAGGGGAGTAGTAAAGCAGCCCCCACAACGTGCAACTGTAACGTCGCCGATCGTGCTTTGACGCTGTCCAGGCAACATACGACAGACAAAAGGTCTCAGCTACACTGAGGGATGAGGGTGGGCGCCAGAGAAATCCATCTACGCATTTCAAAGTTTTCTGGATTGACAGAATGGACTCAACAATCCTAATGATTACAAGAAAATCATTACACACGTTGGACACCCGCATGTAATGATCTGCTTGTCACTCTGTAATCGGAGTGTTGAGTTGCTGGGCTCTTCAACAGTAATGTTGAACACCCAATCAACCGTAATTTTAGTAACAAGGAACGTCGAGATACAAAATTAAAGTTTTACAAAGTTATGACACTCCTTGTAGTGTCCTATGGGCGTGAATTACGAACAACAACCAAAAACGAGACAGTAAAATACAGACCTCGGAACTGGCGTTCTCCAGAAAGGAGTTAAAAGGTGTTCTAAACTTGACCATATAAGAAATGTTACCATAAGAGAAGAGTTACAAGCTTTTAACTTGAATAAAAAATTAAAAGATTACAAACGTCGGTGGAAAGAACACTTAGAAAGAATGTCAGATTCCAGACTGGCCAAACAAGTCTGGAAATACGAACCTATAGGACACAGGTATGTGGGTAGAGCCAGGAAGAGATGGCTGGAGGATTTTTGAAGGCGGAACAGGCAGCAGTACCTTGCCTATGCCATGTTGTGAAGACGATGATGATGATGATGATATTGGACAGCCGCCGCCATAGTTGTGTAACTATGTACCTATACGATGTCATTTCAGCGAAAACAGTCTGTCAGCGATTGCGCCAACAGGGGTAAGCCTAAATCTTTGACAACGTTCCACCATTTACAATATGATCAAAGATTCTTAAGCTTAAAAAATGTCTACATATTGTAATTCAAACGACAAGATCGTATAAATTATATCAATTAAGCTAAAAATTATGAATTAAAATTACTCACAACAAGGCTGTAGATCAGAAACAACCAATCCGGCACCACTTCGGAAAACTCACCTGAAACGACAAATTACACTAATTAATTTTGTACATTCATAATTAAGATTAACAACGTACATGCATAATTAATTAACAGACTGGATTTTAAACGCATAATTGAGTCTGCGTAAATATTTAATCACCGGTTTTAAAACACACACACACACACACACACAGAGATCAGGAAGGAGTAAAAGGTCAACTTCAAGAGCATTGCTTTCATTTAATTGGGACGGGTCAATGCGTTCGATTTCAAAGCGAAGCGTCGTCGGTTCGGATCCAACTCGGGGATGAATCGATTTTTCACGACTACAGAGTAATAATACTGAAGCCAACAAATTAGCGAATAAAATAATATAAACAATTTTATAATTTACAATGATTTCCAATCTGACCTATTTTTTGCAAACATACACTACGCTGTCGCTTTCGAGGCTAATAATTTCATAATACAATAATTTTCAATCCGGTGATGAGCTGAGAGGTTCGAAAGCGCCAAACAGGAATTTTTTTACAGCGGTGTGCAATAGTGTAATTTTTGTTTGCGATTATAGCCACTAACTCAACTTTTTTTTTTCGTATCTGCCATCTAAGGAGCACATGCCAATTTCAGTTCTTTACTCTTTGTTCTTTCCTTTTTTCCAATATTCTTTCATCTTCTCACTCTGTCTCTTCTTCCTGTCTTCAGTCCACTTTGAACTTGCGTTTTTCTCTCTCCTACCCTGGACTCCCTCCATGTTTAACACTTTTCCCCGAAAAACTTCTCCTTCAAGTGCTTCTTCTGCATGTATATTATTTTTTTCTAACCCTTTTGGACTTCTTTAATCCAGCTTGATGTTGACTTCTTCCCCCACAGATATTTGAAGATTTGCTTTGTCAACCTATTGTCGTCTATTCTATATAAATGTCCAAAAAATAATAGTCTTCTTTTTCTCATTGTTTCTGTTATATTTTCTATACTTTGATACATTTCATCATTACTTCTTAATTTCCAACCTTCTGAAGCTTTTCGTCGGCCTAATATTTTCCTAATAATTCGTCAACTTTCCTAATATTTTCCTAATAACTCAACTTTATTACTTAAATATTGACCTTTTTCATCCAACCAAATATTCCGTCAATGATGGAAATAATTTACTATATAGTACGATCACCGTACAGTGCAGTTACTTTAAAGGTTATTTCACACCGCACGTCCAATCGTCCAGTGGACGGATTGGACGTGGACGTACAGCCAATACCACTTTACACCGAGAATTTCCATCCGACGGATGCACGGATGTTTAGCAGTAATTAAAGTTTCTTAAAAATATACATTTGAAAGAAACCCTCCAGACCAACTGAACTGATTCAATGAGGTGAGGTGGAATTGAAACTGTGTACGGACCAAATCAGAAACAGGATGTCTAAGGGTAAGAGAGCTTATGAAAAGGTAAAAGCGTTGCTGACAGCAAGAACGATTCCGACACAGATGACAAAGAGATTTGGTAAATGTTTTATTTGGAGTGGCAGTGAAAAAGAAACAAGAAAGATACCTACAGAATTTCGAAATTCGGTTTTGGCGAAGAATGATTAAAGTGAAAAAGACTCTGATAAAGTGGGAAACGATGAAAAGTATTGACGAAAACAGGAGAGGAAAGATATTGCCGGAAGTAATACGAAAGAGAAAACATCTTGGTTGGAGCATACATTGTATGTTTGCAGCTGAGGATCGTAGAGGGAAAGGTGGAAAAAAAGAGAGGACGGGGAAGAAGAAACGTTGGAATGCCTGATGATGACATTCTGAACGGAAGGGAGCATGATATAAATAGATGATGATATAAATATAAAAAATAATATTGCTACGACGGTCTCTGATCGTCGTGTGGTACAGTGGAAAACAAAATACAAGACACCAATGAAGCAACTACAAACCACCTTTAATTATCACAATTAACGTTTGTACTCAAAAAGTTATTCAACAAGATTATACTCGTGCAATAATTCAAATTAAATTTCTCCACACACAATAATACTGTCAACTATTAGAGTCCCGCACAATAATCACTTTTCACTGATAGCCAATTGAAACGAACTGAGTAATCGCCCGAAGTAAACTAAACTGTTCGTCGCTGGTAGCTTATATTTACACCCCGCTGAAATGCCAGAACAATCGGTCGCTTTCTGGATGACGTGTCGAGCAAACTGCGTATTACAGGCGCTCTAGAATCCACTACAGCCCTTGAACACAGTGCGCCGACAGTTTGGTCCGGTACGGTCTGGAATACCCTCGATTGTTGACCCATGATAAGTGTCACATAATTGTCTTTCATTTCAAAGTAGCAGCAATATGCACGCACACACATTACATCTGGGCTCTGCTGGGATAGCCGAGATACTTGTAGAACGTTCCGTATTACGTAACAATATAATAATGACTCCCATGTATACCACCGAAGTAGCTTAGGAGTAGGCAGGGTAGGCTGCCTAATGTGAGCCGTACGGCATACCAGGAAGGGAGTGTGGCCAGCACTAAGCTTCAGCCGCCCATTATTGGCCCCAGTATGTTATCCCAGGTACACATTTTCAACAGGCTGAGTCGACCTGTGGGCTGAAAAACGCACCTTGATTTTATGGTGCGGACCCGGTAATCGAACCCGGTACCTCTAGATTAGTAGCCAGGTGCCATACCCACTGGTCTACTGAGCCGCCTTACACACACACACACACACACACACACACACACTATATCTGGGCTCTGCTGAGATAGCCGAGATACTTGTAGAACATTCCGTATTACGTAAAACAATATAAATATAAAAAGATGACCTCCTAATCTACATAGACAGATGTACAAAACCGAGAATGATGATGGTGAGCATCCAGTTGAAACCTGTCGTAGACAACACTACTATAGAAGAAGGATATCCATGAATACAGCGCTGATACATTACTAAGTATCCATCACAAAGTCAATCTATTATATCCGTATGCAACGCTGGCTATTATATGTACAGTACATACGTACATAGCCTGTCCGCTTTAAATTTACGTTGCACTCGTTTAGTGTATTACGTTGGCTCAGCTGTTATTTGGAGTGTGGTTCTGTGTGGCAGTGAAATATGGACCATCAAAAAGGAAGAAGAAAGGTACCTAGACACCTAGACACCCTCGAAACTGGTTGTGGCGAAGAATGATTACGGTGACACGGACTGACAGAGTGAGAAACGATGAAGGGTTGACGAGAACAGGAGGGGAAAGAAACTGCTGAAAGTAATAAGAAAGAGAAAAGTAACTTGGTTGGAGCGAGTATATATTGCGTAGAAACTGGCTGCAGCTAAGGATGATAGAGGTTGGAATGTTTGGTGATACTAGAAACGGGAGGAGTTACAGACAGAGCTACAGACACATGCGCAGCACCGGAAAAAGTGGACAACATCCAGTTAGAATCTGTAGTAAGACAGTTTTGCTAAAGAAAAATATTCACCAACTTCGCCATCTTCTTAACGGTTTTAGGTTTTAACGGCCTGATCCATGGCCGGCTCTAGTATAAGGCCGGAACATTAAACGTGACAACGTTGCGTCTGAGACCTATGCCTGTATAGTATAATAAAATAGCTAAAGTGAACATATTATATTTTGATTTAATTTCATAGCATTACTACAATCATGAGTAGGCCTAGTTATAGTTAAATCTACATTATAGGTCTGTGCGCACTTAGTATTATACGTTTAAGTTAAAGAAATTAGTGAATTAGTGTTAGGCCTAATGAATTAATTTTGTTCGAATTATAGAATTCATATCACATGAATGAGTTAATAATTATATTTCTTAAATAATAAAACAGTATTTTACATAATAAACTTTTAATTTGAAAAAAGGGAAGAATTGTAAAACTGCTGTTAACCGGCAATTAAAAATGACGCGATTTGTTTATTGAAATACATAAATTAAGAGATCGTCTAGTCGGCCTCAAAATATCAGCTGGGTCCAATGTTGCCACGTTTAATGTTCCTGCCTTCTACTACAGCCGGCCATGCCTGTTCCTATTCCATAGTCCACTTTTTCTTAGAACTACCAACTTTTCTTCTGCCTCTAGGGTTGTAATCTTTCGCCATCTTCGATTCTATCGATATGTTGAATCATTTTCTTCTGTATTCTTTAATCCTTTCATTATCTGCAAAAATATCTAAATCACTTCTTATCTCTTCATTTCTTATATGATCTCGTCCATTACACCTTTAACTGATCTCAGAAGTTACATTTCTGCTGTCTGTATCTTCTGTTCATCGTTTTTCTTTATGGCCCAAGTTTCAGAACCGTACAGTAGTGTAAGTATTGCCATTGTTTTATAAAATTTTATTTAGGTTTCTTTTATACATTTATTTCCCAACGTTCTCTAAATCGTTCCACACATTCTTGTGAAATTCGTTACTTTATTTTCTATAACTCTATCTTGATCATAGGTAAAGCCGCGTCTCCACCAACCGATCATGTTCGCCGAACGTTGTTGACGAATACAAAAATCGGACAAACATTCAACATTTAGTTCACCAAACATGTTCGTAGAACTTTTTCAATAGCTCGCGGTCAAACAAATCAATGTTCGGTGTTAGAGACATTGTGGTTTAGTTGAGTGAACTTGTACAGTGATGAGTGCATCTACGAGCGTCGTCGTCGTTGTTTAGCGTGCATAGCAGCTGCTTATGTGATCATGTCCTCTCGTCGACCTCCTCGATGGTGGCAGAGACAACTGTTTAGGGGAAGAGATGAGTGCAGTGACCAATTTCGTGCAGACCTGACAGCGAGTAGCTTGTTCACAAATTTTACAAGGGTGTGTAATGAAGATTTTGAATTACTTATATCGCTTATTGGACCAACTATTTCAAAACAAGATACCAATTATCGCAATGCTATAAGTGTAAATGATTGTTTGGCTGTGACTTTAAGATTTTTGGCAACGGGTGATTCCTATACATCTTTGATGTATCTTTTTAAGATTTCAAAACAAAGCATTTCTAAAATAGTACCGAAGGTGTGTGAAGCACTTGTCAATGCTTTAGCTGAATATGTGAAAACACCTAGCAATAGTCAAGAATGGGCGTTGGTTTCCACTGGTTTAAAAAAAAAATGGCAATTTGACCAGTGTCTTGGAGCCCTAGACGGCAAGCATGTAGTTGTACAATGCCCTGTTGATAGTGGAACTGAATATTTCAATTACAAAGGGCATTACAGTATCCTTTTGATGGCTCTAGTGGATTCAAACTATTCATTTTTGTACGTAAATGTTGGCTGTCAAGGCCGGATTTCAGACGGGGGTGTATTTAAAAACTGTGATTTGTGGAATACCACCTTGAAAACCAGCGGCAATTTACCTGCTGATAAACCATTACCTGGGCGGGTGTTTGCAGTACCACATGTCATTGTTGCAGACGATGCTTTTGCACTCCACAAACACATAATAAAACCTTACCCTGGACATCAACAAAAAGGTAGCAAGAAAAGAGTGTTTAACTACCGTGTTTCAAGAGCTAGGCGATGTTCGGAAAATGCTTTTGGAATTATGAGCTCTGTGTTTAGAGTATTAAGAAAGCCCATGCTTCTTGAACCTGAAAAAGCAAGGATTATTACCTGTGCATGTGTGTACTTACACAACTTTTTACGTGCTAACAAATCTGCTAACTACTACGCTCCTCCTGGGTCAGTGGACTATGTGTTGCCTGATGGAACTATTGTCCCAGGGGATTGGCGCAATGGAGAATCTGAAAGAGGCGAAACTTTCTATCCCTTACCTCGTATTGGTAGAAGAGCTAGTGAACACGCCAAAGCTATCAGGGATGAGTATGCTTCATATTTTATTTCGGATGAAGGAAGTGTACCATGGCAGCATGACTATGACTGAAAAACTTGTCTCAAAACAAAACCTTTTGATGTAACTGTTGTTTTACATTTCAGTTATTGGTTAACTGTCAATTTGTTAACTACGTAAGATTACTGTGTTTCAACATCAATAAAATTATTAGTAGATAAATATCAAAATGGATTTTATTTTTAATCCAACTTTTCTTGACTTTAAATTTATGTATCAATTAATAAGTGGTAACTACTATGTAGGGAAATAAAGTATTGCACAATAGTAGAAACATTACCTTTTATTCGTTAATCCATAAACAAAAAAATAGAAACAGCAAAACAAATTCATTTACTTGATTGATGGCCGAAACATTTTTAGATCAGACGTAGAAAAGTTAAAGGGTTCTCTTCCAAGTTACCTCCCACCTTCTCTTCCACGTTCCAAGAAGCACAACTTTCCTCTTCTCCAGACATGGGTTCCCCTGATGAAGAACGCACAGGAGTTGAATATCTAGTAGAACTGGTCCCTTTTTCTGGTATTCCTCCAGTTCAGCTTCAAAAATAGCGTTGTCAATTTTGTTTTTTAAAATGCAGATAGCAACAGGATTCGTTAGCTTTCTGATTCTGGCAGCAACAGCTTCCCCATATACGGAGAATTCGTCTCTATGGTTGTCAGGGCTGTTCATTCCCTCATAACATTCTTTCATTATTTTATAAGCTTCGTCTTGTTTATCTTTTCGACTTTTCTTGTTAGGGGGTAGCTTAAAGCTTTTGTTACAAGATGAAGACGGCCGATCATTGATTGGTGCGTCGTCTTCTCGAGCCTCGGTTGCTTGTGATACTTCTTCCTCCATGTTGTCTTCTTCAGTAACCTGGAAAGTGTCAGAGCTTGCGGTGGTGTGGTTTGGTGTATACTTATCATCCAAGAACCGAAGGTACTTGAGTCCCCACCACGGTTTTTTCTGTCACTTGTGGCCATTCCAGACTTAGTCACATTCTTCTTCTTCCTTCGATATTGGGCTAGAACACTCTCTAACTTTTTCTTAACATCAAGTACACTGCAACCCATATCTGAAGCAATTTCCATAATTGCATCATTGCGTTTGTATTTATTTTTATAAAGTTTTTCACTGGGATTCCACAGTAGAGGATGTAGTTCGTATGCTTGAATCAAACTAATTGTTTTTTCTACTGACCACAATTGTTTATTGATGCTCTCGCTCTCTGCTGAATCACTCATTGTACTGTCCATTCAACAAAACTGAAACCGAATCCTCACTTAATTAAAAAACTACACACACTCCGCTAGAAACGCCACACAAACAAAGAAAACTGCTACAAGTTGCACGGACAGAGACGTGAGTTCGACTGAAACGTTCGGTCTGTGAGCGAACTTTGACAGCCAACAACAGGGTCCCGCCATCATCCCCACCACAACGCTCAGAATGTTCGGAAGGCGTTCACACCAAACCAACACCAAACAATGTTCGGCGGACATCACGCATTTCCAGCGAACACTGTTCGCCGAACATGTTCGGTTGGTGGAGACGCGGCTTAATGTCACGTCCAAGATAGTTAAAATGTCTTACTTGTTTTATCCACGTGTTGTCAATGTATATTTTGGTCCGAACCGGTTCGTCTGCTATAAAGGCCATTACTTTTGTCTTTGATTCAGATATGTTACAGTTATATTCTTTTCCCATTTTATATAAGATGTATGTTACTAGCTGGAGATCCCAAGTGGGAAAACGACTTGTAATTAACAGACTACAAACGGTCGGCTCTGCGATCAAAGCGAAAGCAGAAACCGGCCGCCAACATTCGTCGCCTGCAAATATTTGCAACCACGTCAATACGCGTGATGTCTTCCGACAACAGATGAGAGAGTTCAAGGTGAACCTGTACACTCTGTCTGGTTATTTCCGTACGCCAGATAATCTTCTTTACTATAAAATTATTAAAAAAAAATCGTTTAAATTCCGTGAGCGTTTCAACCAATGACTTTCGTTATGGTGTTAGTTTAAAAACCACTACGTATCATTTCTCCACCAACATTTATCTGATTCTTCTTCTTCATTGGGTTGGGACCAACAAACGCATGTCGTAGCTGACCTTGCCCTGCTCAACCAATGTCGTCCGTCTAAGGGTCGATTTATGCATAAATAAAGTCCTTATGTACAGGGAACGAGCCGACGACGTGACGAGTACTTAACGAGCCGGACAGAAAATTCTTCAACGCCTTGTAGTGGGGCAATTTACATAGCCGACGTGACGAGTCCGAGCCTCGTACGACGCCCGGCCGAGACTCGTTGTCAACGATATTTTTCTGAAACTCTGGACCGCTCGGCTCGTTCATGGCACGTCCGCTTCCTGTACGAATCACTTCAACGAGCCGAGCACGTGGTTTTTAGAATGGGAAGGCTTCTCTTTCCTTTTGTGAGTTTGTTTTAGAACAAAGTAACTTCCATTTGCAACATGAATGACGAAACGTTTACAGAATCAGTAAGGCAACTGTACACAATCTGGCGGAACCAAAATTTTGAATTTGACTTCTTTCTCTTTAGTAAACCATGCAGGATGAACACTCCATCTTCTTATTTTCTGTTTTTTTTTTCATCTTCCAATGGACAGCTATTGCCGCTGACCCGTCAATTAAAAACGAAAAGAACACATTTTCACAAAATCCCTAACTATGCGTACTACAAACACAGAGAGAATAAACTCGGAACATGCTCGGACACATAAAAATGGACCTGTAGAAAAAATGGTCACGGGCTCGGCCCGTCCTCGTCAAGGACTCTAAATCGACCCTAATTCGGTCCCGAGGAAGAGAAACGTTTAATCTCGACTG
This sequence comes from Magicicada septendecula, assembly GCA_034769895.1. Lineage (NCBI taxonomy): Eukaryota > Metazoa > Arthropoda > Insecta > Hemiptera > Cicadidae > Magicicada > Magicicada septendecula. The sequence continues at coordinate 398,524,326 of CM068372.1, read as the reverse complement.
CTTGAGATCACTCACGACACTGTCTCACCATCGAGGAGAACTCTTGTGCATTTTTATTACTGCCCTGCTGACTTCCATTCTCAGGACATAACGTAGGACACAACCTTTATAAATATATCTCTACCGACTCGAAATACAAAGTTTTTTACTGGTAAAATATTCTGTAAAGTATCCTGGTATAAACTGTAATAATAGACTATCAGTCAACTATACTGAATTCCCAAACTTCTAGCGAACTGGAGCCTGAGTTAGGCATAAACAACAATTATAATAGACGATAAAACATGTAAAAAAGAAAGGTTGTGTGCTATAGAACTGTTACATTACTAAAGAAATTGTGGGGAAATCTGAATTTTTGTAATTTTTCCGTTTATTGACAAATTATCTAATATTGAAGTGTATTAATAATAAATGTACTTCTTCATTATTAGGCATTATTCAACAGCAATTCGCCCGGAAGCACTTTATGCAGCTGAGTGTCTGACTCTGAACAAGAAAACGATGATGGAAGAACTGGAAGTCACAGAAAGGAGAATATTAAGAAAAATCTTGGGATCAATAAAAGATGGATAACAGTAGCCTATAGAAGACGTGTTGAGCCAACAGCCTACAGTAGCCTATAATGAGCTGTACACACGTGTTGAGGAAATCACAGACTTAATTAGAAAAAGAAGAATTACATTCTACGGATATGTTCAAAGAACGAATCCTGACAGACTAACAGGGAAGCTTTCCAACTATTTCAGAAAGCTCAAAATCTCCCATACGTGGTTCAAACAAACAGAAAAAGTCATAGAAGAACTCCACACTACTGAAGAAGACATTGAAGAACGCTTGCCACTCAAAAAGAAATTAAAAAATGCCCAAGGTTTTCATGAAAACCCCACGAAGAGGACAGGTGCCGTCTGGACTGACGAAAGGAGGGAAAGACATCGATCAAGAATGAAGGAGATGTGGGAGAGGAGGAAGAGAGAGGAGAAGAAGGCAGGAATCAGTTGAACCAAACGTAGTCCACAGTGGCTCATACGCCACTTCTTCAAAATAGCGACCGAGTTCTGCAGCTTAAGGAGCGTAGTTATTTCAATCGCGCCAATCATGACTAATATTATTTCGCCCATTAATAAAGTAGGTTAAACCTCCTCTATTGGTCGCACAGAGAGAGTTAGAAAATTTAAGTATCTAGGGGAAATAATTCAAGAGAATGGTGTAGAAAAATCTGCTATAGAAGAAAGGCTTCATAAAATGGAAAGAATATACGGTATAACTAAAGATATTTATAATAAAAAGTGGATATCTAAAAATGCGAAAATAAGGCATTACAGTACAGTACACTAGAGTCTCGTTTAACCGAATGTGATGGGACCAAAGGTCCCATTCCCACCGAAGGGTGATTCGGTTAAACGAAAATTCGTTTAAATCGGAAACATAGTACTGCACTGTAATTTACACTTTTTTAGTGAGGAAAAACGCTAAAGAACAACAAGCGCCTTTAATCGTTTTTTAGGGAAACTAGCAGTACTCATGCGCCGTACTTCTATTAAAATGTAGATGTCTTTAAAATCAACGGGCTTTAAATACTGCAATTAAATCATACAGTACCGCATACAGTACAGTCCGTCACACGAGTTATAAACGCTGTAAAATTTAAAATACGCAAACTTCTTGAAAAATAAAATTACCGCGTCATCAGTCGATTAATCCGGAAATTCGGTTAATCGCGATTCGGTTAGTCGGGACTCTAGTGTAGTGAAGACAGAATGCCTATATGCAAGTCAATGTCTAGCATTGAATTATAATTTAGACAAACTAGAAATATTGGAAAGACAAATTATTAGGAAAATATTAGGCTCACGAAAAACTTCAGAAGGTTGGAAATTAAGAAGTAATTAATGATGAAATATATCAGAGTATAGAAAATATAACAGAAACGATGAGAAAAAGAAGACTATTATTTTTCGGACATTTATAACTTATACAATGGACGACAATAGGTTAACAAAGCAGATCTTCAAATATCTGTGGTGAAAGAAGTCAACATCAAGTTGGATTAAAGAAGTAGAAAAGGATTTAGAAAAAACTAATATAAACGCAGAAGAAGCAATTGAAAGAGAAGTTTTTCGGACAAAAGTGTTAAAAATTGAAAGAGTCGAGGGTAGGAGAGACAAAAACGCCGGTTCAAAGTGGACTGAAGACAGGAAGAAGAGACACAGTGAAAAGATGAAAGAATATTGGAGAAAAAGAAAAGAACAAAGAATAAAGAATTGAAATTGGCGTGTGGTCCTTAGATAGCCGATACAAAACATTAAAAATATCGACGAAACCGAAACATCGAAGCATGATAATGTTTTTAGGCTTTTGAAACGTATAATGTGCATATAACAAATATTTACTATATAACAAACATTATCATGTTAAAACGACAGAGACCGAAGATTTCTAGACTGTGGGGAATCGAAAGTGTGGAAGCGTTACATTTTTCGATGACGTTACATTTTTGTGGAATGACCCCCAGCCTAAAAACATTATCATGTTAAAAAAGTAGGTTAAACCGTAGAGTACTAAGCGAACCACCTTGCCATACCTTGCGCGCAGATTATTTCTGTAAATTTTGCACCAAATGTGGTAGATTAACCTTTACCCTTTCTAAGTACGGTCAGGAAAAGTGGTTCAGACATTACTGTACTGTACAGTCAGTAGTTTCTCGGAAACAATAAACGACAGGGAGAGTGGCGCCGATTGCTTAATTATATTGCACGTTGCTATAAATAGCCACTACTACTGCTGCTGCTGCAGTACGGTGTCTGACGGAGTAACTCATGATTACACCGCGCGTCACGCCTCCTGTTTTACCACACAGATCGATTTGCCATTTCCGGCTTCCGGTTTCGGGCGAGACCGTGCAACCTAATCCTGGATACACGCCACCGCCCAAAACAGAATGGCAATTCTCATCTTATACAGAACACATCAACCTCGTCTGCACTTCACGGATTGGGCTGCACTCCGGTTCCGGAAACCATCTCGTCCTCGGACGCCCCACACTACGATACCCTGTGGGTTTATAATTCAAGGCAAGTTTGGGACGGCGACCTGCTGCATTCACCCCAAATACTTACACCAGTTGGTGTTGTATTCCATAATTCTATCCCGTATCTTAAAAATTTGTAATGCTCCCCTTATCTGTGCATTATTTATTCTGTCTCGTAACGTGCACCCTTTGACCAACCTGAGAAATTTCATTTCTGCTGATGTAAACTTCCCTCGGTCTCTCTGTAAAAGTACCCATGTCTCACTTCCATACAGCGCCACCGGTACAGCCATAGTCTTATCAAAATTAAGCTTAGTGTTTTTCCTAGTTTCGTATTTTAAGGTTCTATGGATTGTCCCACATACATGTTTAAATTTATTAAGTTTATTTTCGCCATCACAATCGACTGCGGGAGACATTTCGCATCCAAGATAATTAAAACTGGATACCTGCTCCGAGATGTTTCCATTTATCTCTATCTTTGTAGCCTACTTACTGAGTACTTCCCTCTAAATGCCATTACTTTTGTTTTATGTGGAGATAACACCAAACCAAATAGTCCGCTATGAGGATAATGGTCTGCTAAATTCCTCAAAATGAACACTCTCATCTGCAAGTCATTTTCTGTCCATTGTATAATAACAACATCGTACTTCCAGATGCCCTCGTAAAAGCTCTCACTTCATTGGCTTTTGTGTTTCTCTGGGAAGGTGAGGTTTTCTGTCCCATATAGTAATGTGGGTAGAAAAACCGTATTGTATACATTAGTATACCATACCACCTCGACTTCTTCCGTCATTTCCTTACTACCCACAGTAACGTTACATATATGGTGATTTATTTTGATTTCCGTTTTGTACCCGATGGTGTATTCCCTAATCAGTGTTCCATCTGAGCACTGTCAACTGTACAGCTTAATTTGCACCCTTCTTCACGTAACGTTGGTGGATGACCGTACCACGATTAACAGCATCAAGCCGCGTTCCCATCATTCTTCCACAGCATCCTCTTCTTGTAGATTTCTGCCATCCACAGCTCTTCTCATTCCTTCTATTTAAGTCACGCACTCAGAGCACATGAATAGTTTCAATTTAATAACGGAGTTGAGCAAGGTGATGGGTTATCAGCCACCCTCTTTATTAAAGCGCTATACTACGCCATTAAAGACATAGATCACCGAGGAACGATACTAAATAAGACAAACCAACAGGCTATGTGCTTACGTTGATGGTGTCCTGATAATAGCTAAATCTACACAACCACTAATTGATGTTTATAAGGAGCTACATCAAAAATCCACTAGAACGTGATTGAATGTAAATATCCGTAAAACTAAGTAGCCTACATGCTAATTTCTTCATCCAAAAGGAAAAGAAATCTGTATAATTAACGTATGGAGATTAATTCACTTGATGCGGTAAATAAGTTAAATGGTGACAGTAGACTATTGAGAAGCAAGCTCATTACAAAAATGAAAACATAAAGACACTCATTAGAGCGGTTGTTCATTATGGGGATGAGACACGGCCATTAGCAAAAAAGTAACAAGAAACACTAAGAACGTTTGAAAGATAGCTTGTACGACGTAATTATGGTCCGGTGGAAAATGATGAATGGAAAGCAAGGAATAACCGGGACATAGATGAGCTGTTGAAGAATGACGACATCGTTAAGATTCGTAAAGGCTCAGCGAACACAATGGTTGGATCACCTAGAGCGGATGGATCATCAGTGTATGCCAAAGAAAGTCCTAAGGGCACAGGTGTATAAAAGCAGAAAGAGGGGTCGACCTAGGATAAGACGACTGTATGATGTACTGGAGAATGGATGTACTGAGGAGAATGGATGTGAGATGTTAACGGATAGGAGACACTGGAGAAGACTGGTGTTCTCTTTATACATAGCATGGAACAAACTACACCATGGAATTTCCTTCTAAGGATTCTGTTTGAGATGTTTTACGAATGAACGGCGACACACTGAAGTCCATCTCCACTGTCTGGAACCTTCAGGAAGTTTTTTTTTTACTTTTTATCCCAAATTTTGAGAGCCATCGGTGAAAATGACAGAGTAATCGTCTTCTTTGTTCTGTTGTGGCTTATTTTCCCATTCCAATGCACTGAATTAAGTTGCACTCGCACAAGGCGAGATACTAAAAAATAAAAACTGCTGAAAGAACAAGAAAAACAGTATAACATATTTAACTTTCGATGGTACGTGAACATAATCAGAAGGGTTAGATTGGACTATTATCATCGTTAGAATTTACCATACAACGTTTCGACCATAAAAAAACAATCAGGTTTAACTTACACCTGATGACGACAACACATTACTGGTCGAAACGTTGTGTGATAAATTCTAACTATGCTATAGTCCGACATTACCTTTGTCATAAGAAAAATAGTTTTTTTTTTAAATAAAAACGTGGGTTTCTGTCATGGGTCACGGTAGTAAAATTCAGGGACTTCAGAATATGGCCCCCTCAGTTCTGCTCGGAATATCTTCTTCCTCTTCTGCACCTCACGGAGTAGGCACTTTACCTGTTCCGTCGTCACAGAGTATCTCTCCATCGCACCTTCGGTCTTCCTACATTCCTACATCGAAACGCAACCTTAGGTAGTCGTCCATCCTCCATTCTGTCCAGATGCTGTGTAACCACTCCCTGGAATATGTCTGGATTTTTATCATTTAGCTCTTCTCTAAATTTCCTCGTTGTGCAAACGATTCTGTCTCGTGCACAGCCCTTTGCTCTTCTCAGAAACTTCATATCCCAAGTTTGAATAATCTGGTTTTTAGTCTTCTTTGTAGGCACCCGTGTTTCATATCCATATAGTAAAACAGGCACTACCATTGTTTTATAAAATTTAAATTTTTTTTTTAATTTATAAAATCTAAAATTTTGTCTCTTTCCTTGTATTTTTCCTCAACGTTCTACGTATGACGCCACACATCATCTGAAACTTCGATATTTTAAGAATATGTTATGAAAATAAATTGTTTTTCCCTGAAAGTTTTTTTTTTTAACGTACAGCCCACTAGTTTTATCGAGAAATCGAATCCATCAGTTCAGACTGACATTTCTAACAACAGGTAGCATAAGCAATGTGTGAGTTTTTTGACAAAACGCTGTATAACGGCAGTAGCGTCCTAAGCGTTCCATAAATCACCGTGACAGACGTCAAACGACCGGAAACGCCGCGCGCGCACACAAACGTTCAGTAAAAGCTTTCACAAAATTGGTTTATAAATAACACATCCGCTCGCAACTTCACGCGACTGACTAATTTCATTTAAACAGACAGACACACGCCTACTACAACAAACACGCCAAACTTTCCTCCACTGTTACAGGGAGCGACAGAGTCACCATCAATATTTTTTATCCTTCTTCCTCCGTCGAAATTCATTCATTAATTGGCGCTACGATCGATTACTTGTTTCCGCCGTTCGTCTCTTGATATCACTAGCCGCCTCCAGTTTCGGATCCCCAACTTACGCAGGTCGGCCGCGACATCGTCCACCCAACCTCCCTCTGGTTTTGTGATTATAATTTCGGGTCTTTTCCATTATGTGTTTACAAACAACTCTCGAGCCCGCCAAGCCCCCCCACCACCAACGTTCCCGCCGGTCCCGACTCCTACAGTAGCGGTGTGAAGGAGGGGTGATTAGCATACCACTACTACTAACACATTCATCGTTTCTGTTTGAAATCTACGAATCTACCTTTACGTTGTGCAGTTTAGCTACATTGTTTCATTTTTCAAAGTTACTCTTTCCTTAGTTATTTATTTCATGTTTATTATTAACGTTATTACTATATACTTTTATTCTTTGTATTACTTTATTCAAATTAAATTTGATAGAGTTTACTAACTGTCGTCAGAAATGAAAAAGATGCCGTTCGTTTTTTCAAAACAAAGGATTAATTCACAAACCTAGATTATGTAATTAAAGTAATGTAAGTTAAATAATGGTAAAAATAAAATAAAAACCCCTACTAATAAAAATTAAAAAAAAAGAAACAAAACAAAAAGAATTGAACTGAATCGTGTGTGCGTGTGGAATTGAAGGCGCGCGTGCGTGAGTGCGTCATATGTATGTGTGCAGTGGTATACTAATCAACCCTCCTTCACACCGCTCCTGTAGGAATAGGGACTGGCGGGAACGTTGGTGGGGGAGCTTGGCGGGCTCGAGAGTTGTTTGTAGACACATAATGGAAAAGACCCATAATTTCTTTTCGGCTCGCTGATTCCTCATCCTCATCATTCTACACATGTCCGAGTCATCTTAGTATGCGCACTTTAATGTCGGTGACGATTGACGGGACACTGTAAAGTAATTCGAACTCGGCAATGGTTCTTATCCCCCACGCGTTATTCTAACGTGACGATCTTCAGGAGAACCTTCCGGTTGTCGGTACTAGATGGGGCCGTAGCCGTCCGCCTACCTGCTTGTCCCCTTCACTTGAAGAAAGGTTATTTTTAAACGTCAAATACTAATAAGCTCCCTGACCTGCACAATTCGTTCGCTACTTTGAACGAATACTTTAATTATAACGTAAACGTCAATATAAGATAATTTTTCAGTTATCAGAAAACCCCGAATACCATTTTTTTAAGTAAAATAATTTCTAAAGCAGATAATCATATAATAAAAACTAAAAATTCCAAACTACTGTTTTTTTTTTTTACACCACTGTATGCCTCCATAAACATGACAAAATTATTTAGACATCGAACTAACATTTTCAATAAAATTCGTCACAATGTGATGCCCCATATAGATTTTACAATTTTATTTCAAAATTTTTTAGTTCAGTCTTTGGCTCCGAAAACTTAGAGAATTTTCAAAGTAAACAGTACGTTCGGATCTAGGTTCAAATTACATCTGGTATGACACTTAGTTGAATTTTTTTAATTTTCAGTCCTTTTATTATGGCCTAGTCTCTCAAAATTTTGATATTTTTTAAGTGGATACTACATTCAGATTTTAGTTCACATTCTCTATAATTTGATAGCCAATATCGATTTCTGCGATGTTTTTCAAAATGTTTACCTCTCTCATTTTCGCCCCTCGTCAATTGGGGTCAATCTGAAAAACAATAGAAGTCTGTGGGATGAAAACATATGGACATCGTTAAAATCTGGCCAGTATCACTAAAATCGGCTGTTCAGAAGTATCGTGAGGCAACTCCAAAAACAGAGAGAGAGAGAGAGAGAGAGAGAGAGAGAGAGAGAGAGAGAGAGAGAGAGAGAGAGAGAGAGAGAGAGAGAGAGGTCTAGTTTAAAAGTGAGAACTCGTTTGCGCGTTCTACTTATACTTTGTTAATTTTATTAACACTTTTCAAATACTATAAGCGCTCCAAGACAAGATAATTACGCTTACTGAGACAGGATGATACTAGCTGCAGATTACTTTGGCCAACATTAACAGGGGACCAACTTGCTTTGGTTTCACCACGCAGTCACTAATAAAGTGGATGTCGCTAGTTGTGTTGGGTGTTGAGAGATCAAAAGCTAGGGGAAGACAACAATAGCTGGCCATACACGAGCGGATTTTTGCGACGGGCCAGATCCGCGGATATTTTGACGGACCTGGCCTCCCGATCTCAGGCCTGTCGTTTCCCACTAACGTGAAGGTTCCGCCCGTCGGATCTAGTCCTTAAAATCTCTCGGGAGTCTCGATCCGTTCGTGTGTGGGGCAAATCTGCCGAATTTTCATAATTTATCCGCGGGCTCAGGACTGTCGTGCATGCTGGACAGGCCAGAGGCGACGGACCACGGACGAAGGAACGACCAGTGCTGTCTATTTCGAGTACATTTTCGGTTTCTGAAACGCGTTTTTGTCGTAGAGAAGTTAGTATGGACGACAGAAGGAAGAAGATCGTGGTAGCCGCCGGAGGTATTTACGCTATGAAGTTATATATTTCTCGAAAGAAAAAGCGCACAAATGGGTTAAAAAATGGATTAGTTAAAAAAGTTTAACTTCCACAAATACGGTCGTTGGCGGTACAACTCGATAACTTGTTCAATTTGGGCATTGGTCCACTCCTTGACCATAATTATTTAAATTTATTACAATTAAAACAGGAGACAAATTTAAATTTTTCAAGAGGAGAGAACCCGCAGGACAACTTTCGGACTTGGACTGGCCGTGTGTGTTAACAAGGGGGACTGGATCGCCGGTTACGAAATCTGCAGACAAGTGCCTCAAGGCCTCTCTCCCCACTAACGCACAGGCGGGTACTGCGGGTTTTCGTAAATTTCTTGGAAAAATCCGTGGCCCGTCGCAAAAATCCGCTCGTGTATGGCCAGCTAATGAATAAAACGTACCGAGAGTCGTGGCTCGTAAGGAGGCACCCGCTCCACATGGCTTGCCCATCTATAGAGAAATTAATTTAATGTACTCACAACTTTCAAAGAACACAGGCGGACGAAGATAAAGGTAAACGACTGCAACCCAAAAAGGACAGGCGGTTTGGAATAAATGAAAACTAAAAATTGGCGACACAGAATGTACGGAGTATTATATTTAAAAGAAGAAAAACTGCGCAGAGAATTAAAAGAAAGAAATATTAATATTGTCACAATTTCAGAAACTAAGAAGAAATCAGCAGGAACTAAAGACCTCGACGATCACAACGATCTGTAGTGGAGCCTCATCAGATTTGTGAACAATACAATTTGCAAATCTCCACTATAGAAACAAAGGTAATGGCATTTCAAGGCAAGGAACCGATAAGAACAAAAATAATGATTAATGATCGAATTCTGCAACAGGTGAGCTGTTTTAATTATTTGAGAAATGATATTGGCTATGATAGGAATTATGATATTGATGTTAAGTTAGGTAAGTTCCAAACGATCTGTGGGACAATAAATCGTATTTTCAGAAACAAGGTACGTCGGGGTACAAAATTAAAGTTCTACAAAGTTATGCTGGGTGTGAATTGTGGACAAAAACCAAGAAACAAAACAGTATAATACAGGCATTCTTACGAAAGTTAAAAGGTGTTCTAAACTCGACCGTATAAAGAATGAGGCCATAAGAGAAGAGTTGCAAGTTTTACTTTTAATAATGAAAAATTGAAAGATTACAAACAACGGTGGAAAGGACACTTAGTAAGAATGCCAGATTCCAGACTGGCCTAACAAGTCTGGAAGTACAAACCTGTGTGTGTGTGTGTGTGTGTGTGTGTGTGTGTGAGAGAGAGAGAGAGAGAGAGAGAGAGAGAGAGAGAGAGAGAGAGAGAGAGAGAGGACCCAGGAAGAGATGATTGGAGGATGTCTGAAGGCGGAACAGGCAGCACCTTGCCTATGCCACCTTGTAAAGACGATGAAGATGATGATGTCACTCGTAAAGTTTCGTAACTGCATATACTACAACACCGCTACCGCTATTATACCCACTTTTATTTCCAAAACAGCATCGCAATTTGTAATTGTCGAATGAATTTATGCCTACAATTAGCGACCCGCACGCCCTCACTTAATGCGTGCCCCGAAACATAACGCTTATTAACTGCGCCATCCTGCATAATAAAATATGTACAAATTTACGCCCGTATTTGAGAGAATCTACGAGGTAAACATTGTGGGGGGGGGGGTTACGTCGTTACGGTAGAGAGCCTATTCTTATAGAGTAACGCATATTTATGGAGAGCAATTTAGGCCTCCAGTGGCCACAGCGAACGGATCATAACACTTTATCACAATAGATAAGATGTAGGCCTGCCTCACACACCGCACGCGCGCACAGACACGCTTTCTCTACATTATACACCACATTAGAATGTATCACGTAACAATTTACTATAAAAGTAAATTTCCCTATACAAAATGTAGATGATAGCTGTTTACACAGAGTAAATTCACAACCATTACAAATAAATAATGAAATATTTCAAGTATAAAGTTCATCTTCTTCTTCTTCTTCACTTCACGGATTAGGTTATATAAACCTATTCCGGCACCCATCTCATCATCGGACGACCCACACGTCTCTTCTACCAACGGGTTTATAGTTCAGTTCTACTTTCGGCTATCGATTCTCTGTCACCCTTTCCAAATAATCCCACCACCTTCTGTAAGCTGCGTCCATTGTGTCCACTTTTCACAGCAATGAACTTGATTATATGTATTTCGTATAATACTCATAAGGAAAACCATAGTAAACGTAAGACAGCTAGACAATTCAGAACAAGGAAACTGTCACATGGGCTAGTTACATGTTAACTTGATCGCCTATACTCCGGAAATGAAATAGCGATAGAAAAAATAAACTAACCCGAATCTTTCACCCAGTGACTTGAGAATAGTATGAGTCGTTCCGGTGGGAGCCAACGAGCCAGCAATTTTGGTTTTACAGGTATGAAAATCCTGGACGCAAAACACCTGTCCTTCTTACCTTCCTAACAACCGATCAACAACTAGAAGACGATGTACATATATTAAGTCGGGGTCAAAACGTCCTGCGACGCTGTCCGATGCCTAAACTCCATTGTCTGCCGCTATCGCTCATTGATCTTCTTGTGCCCTTTATCCAATGTTTTCTTGGGTCTTTCTTTCTTTCTGTGCTCTCTAGGTATCCATCTCCTTGTTTTCTTTGGTATCCATCGCCTCGTCGTCTCTTTGTACCATTCTTTGTACGTGTCCGTACCAGATTAGTTGTTTTTCTTCAATGCAGTCGATGACTGTATTTTGATTATCATTTCTTCTTTGATCGTTTCATTCCGTATTCGCTCTAGCCTTGAAGTCTAGCAGCTCGTCTCAAAGCGTCCATTTCTGTAGCTTCTAACTTTCTTTTCACCTGTTCTTTTATTCTCCATGTTTCGGATACGTACATCAACGTGCTTTTAATCATACTATCGTATATTCTTTTCTACCTTCGTTTTCCAATTTCCAATGTCAAATAGAATCCTAGTCAATGATATAGGCCTAATTATTTGTTTTGCTTTGTTTATTCTTGATTTTATTTCAACATCATCTGTTCCTTCTTCATTAAAGTTTATTCCTAAGTATTTGTAGCTGTTGCATTTTTTTTATACGTTCGTTGGTTTCTAAGATTAAATCTGTTGTTTCTTCTCCGACACAGATACTAAAAAAATGCAAAAAAGCCTAATACTAGAAGACGAATGGAGTGAAAAGCCAAAAGTTGTAGGAAAGGAGTTAATAAATATGAGTTACAGAAGAACTGAGAGAAGTGTTTCTGAAGAGTGTTCAAAGATGAAGGAAGAGAAGAAGCTGGGCGGTAAGTTTAGGAGTGACAACTTCATGGGCTCCGCCGAAAATTGTAAGAAACGCTATTTGAACTACTTAAAACTTTCGCAAACAGTCATTATCTTGAACAACAGACACTGCAAGAAACATATAAGTAATAGAAGTAAAATATATAAAATATTAATTACGTGAATATGAAACCGCCGAGGGATATTACAACCATTGACGCGAAGCAATGCATTGTGGTAGCCTACGCTTCACCGCAAAGTGCGTGGCGCGGAACCGCAGACACAAAACACACACTTTATTACTGAATATTAGGATACCTGATGTGAGTAATATCTCTCCTTCTCCTTCTCCTCCTCCTCCTCCTCCTCCTTCTTCTTCTTCTTCCTCTTTGCAAGTATAAGGCTCAGAGCCTATGACGTCGTCCGTCGTTACAACCGATTTCTCCGTCTTTTCATCGGCCGTCCCGAATTCTACATTTAGGCATACATTTTGCACTCACGAGTGGTATTCTTAATTGGTCCATACGTTCTACGCGATCAAACCATTTCTGTCTATAAAATATTAGGTGGACTTGCACGGCCGGAGTCAATGTTATTAAAATTAATTACCGGGCTTTTTAGCCGTGGTCCATTGTTTCTAACTAAAACAGACGTTTCGACAGTACCACCGACTGCCATCATCAGTGTAAAAATTCCAGCTTACAGCTTAACCACAGTACTGTGGTCTCTAACGTCTACCACCCGACGTTAATACAGCTCGAATTTTTACACTTATGATGTCAGTAGATGGTACTGTCGAAACGTCTGTTTTAGTTAGAAACAATGGACCACGGCCAAACAGCCCGGTAATTAATTTTAATAACATTTCTGTATATATTCCCTCACCATGTCTTTCACTGGTGATCAGACAGCTAACTAATGACGGACGTCCTCATTCTAACCTGACGGGTGTCTATCTAACCTGCTATAACCGGCTACTGACCTAAGGAACTTCGTCTCTGCACTTTGCAGCCGACTTTCAGTAGGCCTATATAATTCTGAACTCTGCCAGCGGTGTTGTTCAACACCCGCCCGGGGCCTCGTCTTGCAAATGATGACGAAAGAGGTGCAGGAGGAGTATCGACCTCGTTGGGTCCGTCTGACTCCGGATGGTAGCGCCCAGTTATGGGGCCCCGGCCTAGGGTAACAGGTGACAAACGGTCAACGGTGTCGAAGGCGGAGAAGGAAAACCATAACGGCGGAGAGAGCGTAAGAGGTGGGTCTCCTAATGAAACCCAGGGCAGGTCTGAAGGGTCAATCGTGGCATCCCCACCGCCGGACTTTCCTACAATCGGGTCGGTAGTTCATTCAGAGAGGCTTAAGAATCGTCAATCGTCTATAAGGAAAAGCCGGGCTGGAGTCGTAACTAATTTTTAATTAACTAATTAATTAATTAATAAGAACAGTTAAATTCACTAGATAAGAATCGCCGTTTTCGTGCTAACGGCGCAGGTTATGTAATGCGCATGCGTCAACTGAAAAAGCTCAGTTTCTCCGAGACGCTGTGGACATTATTGTGTGCGTACTTTTCAAAAACTATCAGTATTCATCAAAAGTGAGGCGTTTAGTTTCATTTCGTTTGAGTAACAGCATAATAATAATAGACAATGCCCTCTACCACAATGTACAAATAAATCCACCTCCAACATCATTAATAAAAAAGGCAGACATGATTAACTAGTTAGAGAACCATGACATTCCTTGTAGTCCATCTATGTTAAAACCTGAGCTCTATGCACTAATTAAACAAAATAAATCAATATACAAAACTTTTATAAAATACTCGCTATTTTGGCAAACCATGGGTATTCCGTTTTACGACTTCCACCCCTATAACCCGGATCTTAATCCTATCGAACTGATTTGGGAAACCGTGAAGGAGCGTGTTAAAAGAAAAAAACGTGCTTTTTTCCGTAAACAGTGTCACACACTTGGCTAAATCCTCTTTCGCGCACGGTATCTACCGGTATCACCCCAAATAAAATGCGAGAAGTAGACAAGATTTTAACACTCGCACTCTGTTGTTAGCAACACGTTAATAAGATTTAGTGGAAAATATAATAATGAGAAAATTTCCAGTAAAACGCCGCCGGTATACTGTCGAAAGTTTTATTCAAATACTTTGAATTTTCAAAATTAATTTCAGCGTTCACAGAAAACACAGACAGGGAAAATTCCACGGCGGGCAAATGACGCCACAGCTACACTCCCACGTTTGCTATTGACTCGCAAACAAGCGCGTACAGCACGTAAACAAACTTATATGCTGTCAGTAATTAGCTAAGTTTAGAAAGTATTTAACACCTCAACACTTCTGTTTACCTTTTGACTTAATGTTTCCCAGAACTGTTGCAACGCTGTGGTTTTCCCGTTATCTGATGAACGGAAATTATAGTGAGACATACACGCCGCAGGAACAACAACTCTAATATCGGCTAAAACGTTATGATAAATCTGCAAACAGTAACCAACCACTTGATCTGTCCGGGTTGAACTCGTCGAATGGAGTGGTAGCTTATCGCCTACAGCCTACACCAGTCATAGTCAAACTTTGAATTTATGGGGGCGCATATATACAGTGTTCACATATGGTAGTCCAATATTTTGGTAACGTGTTCCTTACATGATTACAAGAAAAAAAAGTTCCTGTAAACATAGGTCCAAAAATGTTGTTTTCCATCTGTCCGCCATTTTGTATTTGTTAAGGAAAATTTTATTTTTCAAGAATGGAGTGAGATATTCTAATGAAACCTGGTACGTGTTATTTTCTGACATTTTCTATCATAATTCGGTTGTTTGAGATCGCATTGTAACAAGTAAGGCATCATATTATTCACGAAACAATGCTTAAGATTTTATCTAATGGAGCATTATTCCATAAAACTAATAGCTTGTGAGATATGAATGATTTAAAAATTAAAACAGCCGCCATTTTGAAATTTGTGAATGTAAAATTTTCAAAAAATTTCATTTTGTAGATTACGTTACTGGGGTAACATGTACCAGATTTCATTAGAATATCTCACTCCATTCTCGAGAAATAAAAGTTTCCTTAAAAAAATACAAAATGGCGGACAGATGGAAAACTATACGTTTTTGGACCTATGTTTACAGGAACTTTTTTTCTTGTAATTATGCAAGGAACACGTTACCGAAATATTGGACGACCATTTGTGAACAGCCTGTACAACTGGGGACCAGTTCGATGGGCCCACTCCATCAATGGAAAATTGAAACGTGCGGAGCTGCTGGACGATGGACATCAATGGTCAATAGCTGAACGTTACAAACATTAACTGTCGTGGAAAATTACAAAAATTAGCGACGTGGAACACCGAATCAAAAAAAGCTTTGCAGTATTTTTCATATAAATTTGTGAAAATTTTTCACGTTAGGAGTAGGTCATTAACAATCTGTCATCGTGCACACGCACGTTAAACCTAACAAAACTTTAAACGAAAAAATGATTAAACAGGGACACATTTTAATAAAAATAAATTAAAGAACTTACCACAATAAACACTATTTATTTTTATAAAGTGCACAGAAATGTAAAACTTGAGAAAAAATCAGATTTAAAACATAAATAAACGTTTCAGTTCCTTTTCTTGGAAAACACAACTTACAGTAATTATTGTATTAGAAAAAAGTAAAATTTGAAACGGCTTGTACTATTTTATAATAAAGTACTGTACCTCGAAGCAGGTACAATCCGGGTGCGTTCGTTCGTTCAAAAGAAAAGAAAATTACAAATTGGATTGCGGGCGCGTCTAACCTTATCAACGGGCGCAGGGATGCCGACTACTGGTCTACACTATTTAATATCTATAATGACGTTGTTATTACCCAATGGAATAAACAATAATCCAGAAATAGTTACAAGACAATGGGTAAGGTTAGCTGAACAAGCGAAGTTTTAATTGGACCGTGTTTAATCTGGACAAGTAAGCCTATTCATGCCCGGGGTAAATGATTCCATGGTCCCTATTTTCATCTAAGGCACACCCATCTGTGACCACACTGATGTTCAGCTTAAATCTGTAAAGTTTTTCGAACAATTTATCACATACATTATGTTTAGTGAACGAGCGAAGTAGGTCCTCAGTTTTAACGCGACGGTTTGACATTTTCCTGTCTATTCGGAATATACATATTTCACGGTAACTTTTGAACGCATCAACCGGTTTTCGTAAAAATGTCCACACTTTTACCCTACAGAACCCTATCGTTTCTGAGACTGGTCGGGGATATTTTTTTTTTAATACTAAAAGTACGTGTGGCGTATAATACTAAAGACAATTTTAACCAAAAAATTAATTTAGAGAATTTTTTAAAATTTCACAATTTTGGAACACCGGGGGACAATAAGTGGGTAAACATTTTGAGAAAATACCAGAAGTACAAGTGGGGTATCAAATTAATGGGAAGTTTACATAAAATCCGAATGTACTGTCAAGTTTCGGAAATTCCAAAATTTTGGGATGCCAGGATCCAAAAAAAAGTGGGGCAGAGTGTTTTACCCAAAATCTGAATATAGTGTACAGTTTTGGAAATTTCAAAATTTTACGACTCCAAGAACCAAAAAGGCAATAACAAAAATTGAAAAAACAGTAAAAAACCACCATCGACACAGTAAACAGAAATTTTAAGCCAAATCTGAATCTAACGTTTAGTAAGAAAGTTTTATTTTAAATTTAGGGACGCTAAGAGCGAAAATGGAACACAAAATTTTAAGAAAATTATAAAAGTCTACGGGAGAGCGAGTTATTAGCTATGATGGACTCGCGCAATCTATCAAAAATTATCATAAATGAGAAACCAATACGGGAAAACGAGAGGTTGGGTCGACGGAGGAGGAAAAGCGCCGATTTCTCTTAAGTAAAACAAAATTTCCTTAACAGCCATAATCCGTAGAGCGTGCGGCCTTGGCGTTTCACAGCATACACACCGTCCGCAGCAGTCACGTGACATGCCCTGTGTACATAACCCCGCGGCGTCTCTGACAACGTTCTCCAGCACACCTCATGGACCATCAAGCCGGCTTCGCGATACCCTGGATGTCGTCTCGCTTGGCTCCTCCTGTCCAAAACCCTTTCCGCGTCACGTCATGTTTCCGCTCCGTGCGTCGACCAAAAACTGATCGTGGTCCGCCGACCTGGAGAGAAAAGAATCGTCACCATGTCCTAAACCCTGTTATCATACAACAGTGAGATGTAAAATTTGACTAATTTCAATTCTGCAAACATTTCTTGCACTCAAAAAAAAAAAATTTGTATTCTCCTGTCGGTCCCCTTAATGGTAACCCACATTACTTTTTCTTTGCACTGTACGGTACACGAGTGTTTTGTTTGGGTACGGTTACACGAGCGTTTTTTCCCGGCCGTTTGCCTGCGGTTGGGAAACGCATTGAATTTAATACACAGGCGGCAATGAAACTGGTCACACGGACGTGGAAAAGACGCACGGGTCGTCAACGCTGCTCCGTTTTCAAGGTCTCCCGCATCGAAACGCAACCTGCTGCGTTTCAGTTGCGTTTTTAAGACGCACGAGGGTGGTCACACGGACGTTTCTGTGCAGTTGCGTTTTACCTTTCAGCGCATTCTACCTTCATTAGTTTTCTTCAAAAGAAGTTGCTTTGTCATCACGTAAAGGTTGCCAAAGAGTCAATAGACATTCTGAAGTACTCGAAAAACTTTTCTGGATACACCTTCAATTGTTAATGCAGAAGCTGAAATTTTCCTTTGTGTGCTCTTTCACTTAGTAGAGGGTGGATCCAGAATCTCTTAACCCTCTTACGCCTTCGACGTCTAACCAGAAGAACGGCTATGCAAACTTTATCTACAAAAAACATGACCTACTACGTGTCGCATATCGACTGTGAATAAACAACAACGCTGCCGTCCGCCTGTGTGACTACACTTCCGTCCGTGCACGTACGTGCGACCACTGCGCGTTTTTCCAACTCCACGGGCGTGCACGGCCGGAAGAAGACGCTCATGTAACAGTACACTTACCACTGTCTTATTACACGTTTGTCCAACTATCTTCCATCTTGCTTTACATTTCTCAATTCTAGATTCCCAGATTACTTTCACTGGCGTTGTCCGTTCCATATATACACCGTAGTAGACCCCACTATTAAGCTATCTTGTTTCTGTAAAGTCAAGCGTGGAATGCAACTCGAAATCTCTCATAATTTCAGCATTTTAATTAATGATCAAATTTTTAAACAGGCGAGCCATTTTAACAATCTGGAAAATGATATTGGGTATGAAAAGAATTATGATACTGATGTTAAGTTAGGTAAGTTCCAGACGATATGTAGAACAATTAGTCGTATATTTAGTAACAAGCTACGTCGAGATACAAAATTAAAGTTTTGCAAAGTTATAGCGATACCTGCGCGACAATACTGTCCTACGGGTGTGAATTACGGACGACAACCGAGAAACAAGAACGTAAAATACAGGCCTCGGAAATGGCATTCTTAAAAGGAGTTAAAAATTGTTCTAAACTTGATCGAATAAAGAACGAGGCCATACGAGGAGAATTACAAGTTTTTAACTTCACTGAAAGAGTGAAAGATTATAAACAACGGTGTAAAGAACAATTAGAAAACATTGCCAAACGATTCAGATTCAAGACTGACCAAACACGTCTGGCAGGACAAACCTGTAGGACACAGGTGTGTGGGGAGACTCAGGAAGAGATGGCTGGAGGATCTCTGAAGGCGGAACAGGCAGCACCATGTCTATGCCGTGTTGTGAAGATGATGATGATGATGAATTTCAGCATTTCTCATTCTGTCCCTCCTTGTAGCTCATACGATTCTTTCCACGAATAGTCATCTACGACATCTGAACAATCAGCCTTTATATTATTTTTGTTCACTTGATACACACGAGATTCGCATCTAAACTTCAAACAACTCATACTGCGTATGTGTAAATTAATGCAAACAGGGACGCGTCTCACATTCTTGTTTGGCACGTAAAGTGTTCAAACAATACGCCATGGGCACACGCCTCTGCGCGGTAGGTGTCGTCCAATCAGATCTTCTGTTTACGTGTGTGCACCCTCGCTTTACTACCGACCAAAATAAAACACACGCCGCACGTTCGATACCCCAGGACACCAGCTGCTGCAGTTCTCTCACGGTTGTCTACTCCCCTGTATACTGTGCACTGTGACCCACCACACACGCGCGAGCGAGCGCACACCCACACGGATTACTTAGTAATTGCTAGGTACGCGTGTTGTCTACACATTCAATCAAAATGTTTTACACTGTTTTGTTGTTACGCGGTAAGAGGATTAGATTTCAATTAAACGAGTTGCTTCGTGCTGTCAGAAATAGCATTATCAAGTCCGTTTTCCCTCAACAAAGAATAAACTTTCATATGGGATTCTTTCACTGTTACATCGTTTAAAAGTGTTACATTTTCCGTGTCTGTATTTCATTTTTGCATTGTCCGCAAATGTGGATGTTTCCGTGAATACTGTGCTCTTGGCAGATGATATAGTTATTCTGCAAGAAACAGAAGATACCTACCAGTACCTAGGTATCTAGGTAGGTAAACAGTACCTACAACGTGCTGTGTGCCAACTGCACCAAATGAGCCAGCAGTATAACACGAGATTTCCCTGCCGAAAACCAAAGTGGCTGTCATAGAGTGCGGACAAAAGTCGTGGTATCCTGTTTGGAGCAGATACGGAATTTCCAGTGTTTGGAATGTAATATTCCGTGGTGTCTTGACGGGAATGTGGAGAACACGTTGAGTAAATTTATGTCCATTTGCGGCACGATTCAAAGAATAAAGTGAGAGCAGAAACCAAAATTAAATGTTATACGGTTATGGCTACTGGTACCTACGCTGTTGTATGGTGGAGAACCGCGACTCTGCGCAAGGCGGGATTTAGGTACTACTTGTGTACTTTATGGTGGCCGCCAACCTTGGTGAAAGCAGTGTGCGCAGAACCCTGTTTTTTGTCAGTGTAACGGCACGTCTCACTGAGCGCGTAAGTGTTGATGCGTTTTCAAAAACATTTACCGTCTAGGCCTGTATATCATTTGATTATTTAGTTTCTATTGTCACTACTGTTTAGTTTGGGACTGTGACGTGTGTTAAATAATCTAATTACGTTTTAAATTCCATTTAACATTGTCTGTGGTTGTGTTTCAGATATCACGTTTTGTTAAAACTAAATTTTATTTTGCTTAAAGTATTGTTACTTTTAAAGTACATTTTATTTCATTACATAATCAGAAGAAATGCTATTAAATCCAAGTTAGGTAAAAAGATTGTGCATAGCCAAAAGCTCGGGAAGTTATTTCTAATGTGTGTAAATTTATGGAAAGTGAAAAAAATGGAATTAATATTCCACTAAAAAAGGTTCAAAAACGAATAGCGTCAGCAACAGGAGTTTCTGAAAGAACGATCCGCCGTATTAAAAGTGACGGGATAACAATAGAAAATGGACAGTCACCACACTTTACAACACCTCGTAAAGAAAGAGGACGTCAACAAAATCTAATATTGATGATTTTGATAAATGTTCAATAAGAAGAACAATTTACAATTTTACGACAACACAAAAAACATATCCTACGCTACGAACTCTTCATGAACTTCTTAAGTGTAGTGTCAACTTTCAAGGTAGCTTATCATGTTTAAGGAAAGTTATTATAAATTAGGGTTTAAGTGGAAGAAGATTAGAAATAATAGGAGTGTATTAAATGAACGTCAAGAGATAAGGGCAAAAAGAATTGAATACCTTAGGAAAATAAAACAATTCAGGACAGAAAACCTGCCAATCGTTTACACAGATGAGACGTATATACACACGTCTCATGCAGTATAGAACTCGTGGTACGACGAAAGTGGTGAAGGAGCGAGTGTACCGTTAAATAAAGGAGACAGATTCATAATAGTTCACGCGGGTACAGATCAAGCGTTCATCGATGGTGCCTTATTGGTTTTTAAATCGGGACACAAAACAGGAGATTATCATGGGGATATGAATAGTACAAATTTCGAAAAATGGGTAGTTGAAAAGTTAATTCCGGGATTACCAAAAAACTCAGTGTTAGTATTAGATAATGCACTATACCACAATTATCAATCTAAAAAATGCCCCACATCAAATTCTTCAAAAAGTGAGTTAATACAGTGGTTATCTAATAAAAAAATTCCTTTTACGCCTAATATGTTTCAACCAGACACATATAAGTTAGTAAAAATTAATAAACCGTTAGAAAACCCCTATAAAATAGATAGTATTTTAGGAAATCACGGCCACACTGTTATTCGTCTACCTCCGTATCATCCGGACCTAAACCCCATAGAACTTATTTGGGCTCAACTTAAACACTCTGTTGCAAAAAAACAACACCACTTTTGATAATAAAAACATAATAGATTTAACTGGGCAAGCATGCCAATCAACAGAAAAACAACAATGGACATCAGTGTGTGAACATGTAATTAAAATTGAAGACGAATACTGTATTTGGAAAGATAAGAATTAATAGATGAAATGCAAGATAGGCGTGTAATTAACTTAGGCGAAGATGATGATAACGATGACCTATCAAGTGCTGAATCTCCTTCAGATGATGGCAGCTGTATCTCCGGGGTTGAAGCCATTTTGGACAGAGAAGAAACATCGCCGGACTTGGAGAACGACACTGAATTCCCAGTTCATTCTGACTTTGTAAATACTTCTTTATAAGTCGGTAAGTTACTTACATATTAATTTTAAAATGTGTATTAATAATGGTATTAAATCCAAGAAAAATTAATGGGCTCGATTTTGTGATATCTTATATAAAGAATGCATATTTTTATGCATGGTTACGTATATTTTACCCACTTTTTTCGTTTAGATAATATTTTAGCAACACTTGCATAAGCATATTTCTGGTCATTTCAGATTTATATTTCTCTACTTCTTTTATTAGTATTCCACTTACTTGCTTTACACTAGTAATTATTTATTACTTACATTATGTAATAAATAACAATGTTGTGGTATTACAAATACATATTTGATACAATTACGAATAATACTGAGTAAAATTATAAATAGTAGTTAGTTGAATGAAATCCGGAAATGTCAACAATGTGTAAAACCCGAGTTGTAATAATTAAATAGTTGAGGGCACCCGCTGTTAGAACAGTAAGACGGACGTTTTTGAAATGAAGTGTTACAACTGAGCACACTGAGTCTCCTCACTACCCCCACTTTTCGCGCAGCTATGGAGCGGCCACCGTAAAGTAACACAGTGGCAGAAATTAGGTTTTTAAGAGCGGTCAGAAGATGCTCACGATTAGCTCGCAATGCGGATATACGGACTGAGCTTAAGTGTCCCCACTGTTTGAAAAAGTCGATGAATATAAATAGGATGGAGGGAACATGGATGGAAATGGACTCTATACCAAGGTGCCGCATACTGTTATGCTGTACAGCGTAGTCGTAATGTACGAAGGCCCAGAAAACGATGGTATGATTTTTAAATAAATTAAAATGTATGTAAATTTAATTTAAAATCTTTGTACATTATAATTTATATTCTGCAACGATACAAATTAAACTGCAAAGATATGTTACACTGAAATTATTACAAACAGAGTCTATATCTGGAGGTAGGAAAAGTTTTATTCATTAACACATTAAAATTTAGTATTGTCTTATGGCTTTATAATATAAAATTGTTTATTAATTAATTGTCTTTCAATAAATGAGTCTATTGGTCTGTTTTACAAATATGTTACTTGTGCGTTGAACTCCAACTGTTTGCGTACACTCCCGACGCTCCGCACGGTGCTCGTACTCTGCGCGTTGCTCGATGACTACTACGCTGAAATATCTACGTCGCGGCTTACACAGGCACTGCGATATGAAACTGTTACTGTTTATAACTTGAATTCACTTAATCTCAGGGATCAAAACTGGGTAAAAATAGATCGTGTGTTAAGTTTACACAAATTCCGGCTTCTTGAGGTGTTCTCGCGTAAACTCTCAGACTATCTCGGTAGATAATCTGCCCTAGTCCGGACAATCTTCCACTTTACGCGAAAAAGCACTGGAGTAACGATCTATTTAAAATTATCTGAGTTTTATACAGTGGCAATGGTTACGAAGAACTCGAACCGTGAACCAACTCCTAAGTCTTAACGAAATCGACTTGTCTTGTCACGAAAATCTCGTGACAGCGGGTACGTCGTTCTATGACGAGACTTCAGAAGAAACTGCGCGATGTGCTCTCGGCAAAGCACCGACTCAAATAATTTTTAGATCTTCTGATTGGTGGAAATTCTATCAACGTCACAGAGGTTCTTAGTGATAGCCAGAAATCAGGAGAAACTCTGTCCGATTCTGTAAAGGCCTGTCTAGATTTAATCTACAAATTTAATTACTTTCTTGGAGATAACGAAAATAAAAGAAGACTGATTTCATTTAAAAAAAACATAAAAGTTATAGTTGTGGAGAACCGAGTATATGGAAAATGTAGCTTATAGCCATGAGAATGCCCTGTCCAAGTTACAGAACGAAATATTAATTTTCAACGAAGTTATTAAATAAAATGTAAATCACACGCGCACCCGCGCACTTACCAAATATTTCACATGACATACAAGAGAATAAAATTGTGAACATTTTGACATAACATGCTTTTTTAAACATAGCTTGGTTCAAAACTTATGACTACTTTACAAAGAAAGAACAAAATCAATTTAAAAAATGTCTATGGCCGTTAGAAAATGTGTTATAGCCTTAGTATTCCACTTATATGAACGCAGAGAACAGGTGTCTACACCTACTCCAGGATGAAAGAAGAAGAAAAATATACCGGTATCCCTATAATTACTAAAACTACTTTTACTACTAAAGCTCAGTACTGAGGCCTTTGCGCCACAGCATTGTGGTGTACTGACGGACACACTGCCAATGCGTTAAGTCCTTTGACACTGAAGATGGTCTCCAGAGGTGAAGCCGAAACGTCTGTACGAGTCAACATCTTTCGTAACGAAGAAGAAAATGGAAGACCACGGCCTTACAGCCCGGACGGTGCAATCTCTGATTGGTGACGATGTCGCGGGAAATGCTGCAGTTTTAAGAACGCAATATTACATCTAAGGATTCCGACTGTCGTCGTTTGACCCGAGGCCGTATTAACTTTACCGGTGGAGATACAAAATTAATTACGACTGGTAACAGTTGTTTTGCCTGCCCACGTAAACCGTTTAAACGCGCCAGCCATAAACTTACGTTTTTTCCAATATTAATAAAAAGTTTGTAATTTTTCGTAATTTCAGTACTTATTTAAAAACCAGTTTCATATGGCGTAATTCGTCGCATTATTTGCACCTCACTGTCGGCAGAAAATGCGACATCCGGCGGCAGAGGGCGTTGCTTATTATTATCTCTGCAACAGTTCACACGCCCGTCAGATATTACCACCATTAGCACAGGCAATTGGCTCAACGTCTAAACACAATAGGCCAATACCAATACTGTCTCATGTCTATTGACACAAAAATTAGCCGTACTTGGTTCTGCTTTAATCGCTTATAACACTTTTTTTTAATTAAACTTTCCAATTTCGGTGATAAGCACTGTGAATAACAGAATATACCGTAAACACACTGTCTAGTACGGCATACGTCCAGTAAATCAGACATTTTTATCAGCTTAACACTGTAGTATTAGGTTTACGCTCCATTAACCTACATCGGAAGCTCTCAAAACCTTTAGCTAACGCGCTGTCTCGTTTTCGACTGCGGAAGTGTTACCGCCGCCATAATTTTTTCTTTTCTTTATGTACATCATAGTAAACCTAATAACACATCTCCCCCCTCCTCATCAATTGCCTCTTGAAGAAGGCTAATCATTTTTAATTTGAAAGACATGTTTGAATTGGTATCCAAGTCACTTATTGACAAAATCTATATAATATTTATTTACCTTATTTCTTCCGTCGTGTGACTTCGTGTTGCGTTTTGATTTGACTTTTACGCGTTTCGAGTCATATGTCTCGTCATCAGAAATAAATAAAATAAAAATTCACTCTTAGCGAGGTCGTTACATATTAAAATACAAATATTGAAAAACGATTACACACATATCACTTTTAATTGTTTCATTTTTTCTCATTTTTAATATTCAAGACCGTATTGCAAGGACAAAGAGTGGAGGAATTGCTTCCTTCTGGCATCGTATTGCTCATCTGAATAGGATGCCAGAAGGAAGATTGCCTCAGGAAGTTTGTCGATACCAGCCTATTGGGCAACGAAGTATACGAAGACCTATACAAGTGGATATACGAAGCATTGGTGAAGTGGATATATATTCCTTTGGGACCGGAACAGCTGATTAGACTAGTCCCTGATAGAAGAAGAAGAAGAAGAAGAAGCAGGAGGAGGAGGAGGAGGAGATCCGTGAATGGGATGAAGAGGATGAGCCAGAACAACACTCCAAAGGGATTACAGATTAAATCAACAAAGACTGAGCTTAAATTGGAATGCATTGTCTTCGAAGACGATGCGGTGTTCTTCGCGAAGAATTTATTGATCAGCATTAAATACCGAGAAATCTTGAAAGAAACAGCAGCAAAGACAGGTTGTCAAATACCTTTTGAAGAGACAGTACACGAACCTGGTCATCAAAGTCGAACGTGGACAATGCGTACCGGTGACATCGAAACAGCCAAAAGTTCAAGTGCTTCGATGAGATTCTACGAGCCTCGGTGAGAAAGTATGGATTGAAGAAAGGACAAGAAAGATTGACACAGCGTTCAGACTATACAAGAAGACTTACAAATCCTAATCACTATCTTTACAGGCCAAATTCAGATTATACAGGCCACACTCGGATTATACAGTTGGTTAAGGTGAAAAGATTACAGTTTTAAGTCCACGTGTACGGTTGATGAATACTAATCGCCTTCAATGAAGCCGAACCGTCGTGTCGTCGTCATTCTTCTGTCGGTATATTATTTGTTTAATGAT
This sequence comes from Magicicada septendecula, assembly GCA_034769895.1. Classification (NCBI taxonomy): domain Eukaryota; kingdom Metazoa; phylum Arthropoda; class Insecta; order Hemiptera; family Cicadidae; genus Magicicada; species Magicicada septendecula. Next base: position 398,498,018 of record CM068372.1, on the reverse strand, counting down.
ATACATAAACGCGTCCACAACGTAACTACACTGATGCGAGATAACAAAAATTAATAACGACAGACAAAAGTTGCTTTGATGCCGACCGTCACCGTTTTGGCCTAGGCAGTGTAACACGCACACAATGCGGCCGCTTCAAACGGTACTCGCTGCCCACACGACACAACAAAATTGGCCGGCAACAGTTACAATTAACGCACTCGACGGGGCGGCGGCATTGTTCACCTGACCTACGCCTGTTCTGTGTGGGATTGTGAACTGTAACGACAAACAAAAGTTACCGCTTTTTAAGTCATTTACCCGGTGAGCTCGTACACTTGGTAGCTACTTTTCGCCTTTCGTATCGGTCCTGAGCAATGAAGACGTTTATATCAGCTGCTTGAGATCATTCAGGACATTGTCTCTCCACCGACTCGTAGGAGAACCCCTGTCCAGCTTTTTGACCGTCCATTCTCCGGACATGACCAGAGATCGCAAACAGGCCAGCGTAAATGTGTCGGATATTAGTCTACCTGATTTTCTCTATGGGTGTGTAACGTGAACTTTAACGTAAGGACTACCACAGATATAGGAAATGAAATATCTGTGAGCTATGGCTGGATATAAGCTTGTCGACCAAAAGAAGAGCGTAGACAAGGCTGAACTGAATACATATAACTTAGTAAAATAAAAGATTTTTCTTCTTCTCCTGCTCATTCTTCTTCTTCTTCTCCTCCTCCTTCTCCTCCTCCATCTTCTTCTTCTTCTTCTCCCTTCAAGCATTAGGCCTGCGGCCTGTTGCCCCCCCACCCCGGCCACGACACAACTCAAGTTCCACCATCCTTAAAGAGAAATCAGCCATATAGTAACAACGAGCCGCACGGCGGAAAAGGAGCTCTGTGTTGGGGGGTGGGGTGGGGGCTCGATAGCGATATAACAAAGTACACTAGAACTGCATAGTAAATAAGATGAGAAAAATGGAGAGATTTATTATGGTATTTTGAGGGACACTTCAGACCGGAAGGCCGGCAACACTGTAGCAAGGTGTTAAATGTTGCTAAAGTTTCGGTTTGGTTAGGTTTCCCCATCGCATCCTACGTACAGAAAAGGGGAAGGTACCATGACAAACAGTTGTTAATATTACACAACAAAACGTAGGCCTAATAATTGAATAATTTTCCGTGGTTACTCTAACTGTAAGAGTGTAGTAAATGTGATTAAACCTTCAAGTCCGTACATCCAGCTCGTCGCCAGTCCTCAAATTTGGTACAACCACATTCCCTTGACGCCACTCTGACGATCACCTCCAACTTTGGCGTCTTGCGATGCACCACTACCGTTTGGCATTAATGAATTAATAAACATCCCTGATCAGAAGACCAGTTATAGCGGGCGATATTTACGTTCAATAGCATCATACAACACTGTGGGCTACAGATCTCTGCTACAAAATCTATAACGATGGCATTTCAGGGCAATTATCCTATAACAACTACGATAGTCGTGAATAATCAGGTTAGCCATTTTAATTACCTGGGTTGTAATATATCATATTGATTGGGATAGTAAGCTAACACACTTTAGACGCAACTGTGGAACAATTCGTAGGTGCCTGAAAAATAAAACACAGAAGGATACCCGAATGAAGTTTTATAAAACTGTGGCTGTCCCCCACATTCCTGTCTGCTAGTGAGACATGGACTCCTTGGTAAAAGGAACGTGCAGCGGATTCAGGCAGCCGAAATTAAATTTCTAAGAGGGACGCAGGTTTGTTCTCTCTTGGATCGGAGAAGGAACGAGGTTATTAGACGCGATTTAAACACTGTATCATTGCACCAGAAGACTGAAGACCACAGAATGAGATGGTGTGAACACTTGAACCGCATGCCTGATATCCGTTTACTACCTTGGGTTATCACCGGAAGAGAGGTGTCGGTAGACCGAGTAGGAGATGGGTTCCGGAACAGGTCTAAGGCCTAGTCCTTGGAGTGATGATGATGAACATCCCTATCCAATGGGCAGTCCTTCCACACATACACAATCACTACCACTCTTCTGCTCTGTGCCTCCACCTACTCAGCGGCCGGCCTGCACTGGCGCTCGTTGTCTCCACACCGGCTGAAGAGGGCTAGTCCTCAGAACAGCTCGAGACTTCTGCAACCGAATAAGCCTCAAATAGCACTAATAAAAAAGTCCAACAGATTCTTAATACGACGCCGACGGTACCTACAATGTCGGTGTTTTCCCACAAGGTGCTGACTCCCCTGAATTCTGTGATCGGTTCCAGCTGAGTTTCATGCCTCTTCATGGCACTGCTAGCAAACTCGGTTTATCATAGTGACGAGGAAACTGTGGAAATATTGTTTCCGAAACGAGAACGCAGACCGCATTTTATACAGTTTTCCGTGTAACCCAGCATGCAGGTACAACACTGAATTAGCTATCTCATACACACAGCAAGGAGAACACATCTGTTAATGCGTATACAAGGAAATGCACTTTACTACTGTTGAAAAATCTGTTATCGCAGGCGGAACAAACACTGCATTCTACTTATTATACTTAACAAATAATTCTACTTATAGAATTAACAAATCTATACAATGACTCACGGCTTGGTGAGAAGTATTAAATGCAAAAGGATTATCTGATATGGCCATGCTGAAAGGATGGAGGACGGAAGAGTTTCGAAAAAGGTGTTTGCTGAGCAACCTGGTGGTGGAAAGCCACAAATAAGATGGTTGGATAAGGTGATGGGGAGCGATCTCAGGCAACTGAGAGTCACAAGGTGAGTACGCGGATACAAGACAGGTAAGAATGAAAAGCCGTAATTGCTGAGGTTGAGGGCGCCATGGAATGAAGACGTGAATAAATGACTGGAAGAACCCGTTGTGGAGACAGCAGAGAGAAGAGCGCTGCAATGGTTTGATCATGTAATGAAGATGGGTGAAGGGAACGGCGCCCACGGAGAGGAAGAGAAAGACCAAGATATTGGAACCGGGGGTCGACTATGATGAGAAATTGGCTACCACAAAAGGGGGACAACGATCATGTTAGAAGCAAAATGTCTCGGCCACGACAGAAGCGAGATGTCGGAACCTCGACCCTTGACAGCAGTATGGGATAGAAAGTAAAAAGACGTAACCTCTTTGGCAAATATTGAACACAAGGAGTATTCCCCAACATGTTATGCACATAAAATAGGTGCCTACCAGACTAACACTAAAGAATTCACAGAACTAAAATCACAGACTCCATGAACTGCAAGTTGGAGATCTTCTGATGAAGTCACAAAAATCTACTTAAAACTCGGGTGAAAAAGAAGTCAATGTTATAAAATAAAAAGGAAAGGGAGGCAACGATTATGCACAAGAAAAAGTATAAATAAAAAGAAGGACGATAAGCCGATTATATTAAAGACAAAATGCTAATTATATTGACGTTAAGAGCAAAAAAAATGTAAAGAGTTTTACAAATGATACAAATAATGTCCATACTGACGAAAAACAAGAAATCTATGTAAAAAGATGACACAGCCAGTGGAAATAATAATAAATAAAACGTTGAAAAAAATATTAAAATAAAATTACTTCGTTTTAGATCAGGAATTTGTGTATTTTAACGTTTAACATCGACCTGACGATTAGGAAATTCCGCATGCATAAAAGGCGTACAATACACAACATTCGAGGGTACTCGTTAATGCGTGTATACAAGGAAATGCACTTTTCAACTGATGAAAAAGTTTTATCGTTGGCGGAACGAACGAACAGTGAATTTTACTTAAACAACATAACATTATTCCACTCATCGTGAAGCATCAGTAAAAAAAGAAAAGTATTCTTATGAAGTACTTTACAGCGATTTCCAACACACAAAGATAAGTAGTCTTTAATGCAAATATGAAGACAGAGACGCATCGAGACAACTTTATAATGGACCTGTTTTATTTATTTTTGTTTTCTATTGCGGCCACTTCGGATCGCGATGCACATTTTGTTACCTTCTCTTTTTCCAGCAGGCTTTCATCCTTTCACTACAGATCTTTCTCTCTTCTTCTGTGATTTCACCTCGCCTCCCTTCTCTGTTTATCTTTTCTTCCAATTCGAATTCCTCTATTATTTGTCTTTCCATGTTTGTATTACAAGGAAATACACCAGGATTAAGTTCTATAAAGTAATGGCAACACCAGTTTTAACTTATTGACGTGAAACTTAGACGATGACGAGAAATGATGAACGAAGAATATAAACAATGAAGTTCTTGAGAAAAACCAGAAATGAAGTTCTTAGAGATCAAATACGAAATGAAGATATAAGAACCGAGTTAAATATATATTCTATGGCCAGCAGAATAAGGGAAGGAAAAATAAAGTGGGGGCAGCATATCGAGAGAATAGAAGATACGAGGCTACCTACACAATTAATACGGTACAGACTTCAGGGAAGACGTGTATAGGTGGACCAAGAAAGAGATGGCTTCAGTGAAGACGGAACAGGCTGTAAGCATATACCTTGACATGACGAAGAAGAAGATTTGTCCGTTCTTGGTCCAGTCGTTAACTGTTTTTTCGTCTATATTCGGGATCTGTTCTAAAATCTTTCTGTATTTCTCTGTGCCACCCAAATTTTGTTTTCATGTTTCTTAGATATTCGAATATCTTTCGTTAATCTTTTATTTCCCATTCTTAATAAATGTTCATAAAATCTTAATCTTCTCTTCCGCATTTGCAAGGAAAGTTTAGACAATTCTTCATAAATTGGTTTTTCATTTAATCTTAACCTAATTTTAAAATCATTCATTTGTTTTGGGCCATACAGTTTTTGTAATATTGTTCCTTCTACGTTTGATGTTTTTTTTCTGCGGAAAAGACTCGCAAGCATTCACACTCACACCCAAACAAGGCTTCAGAACGTTTTACTGTTTTGTAATGTCTTAATTTCGCTTTTCCGCTTATGAATTGTTTGTTACAAATGTTTGCTATTAGATGGTACGCGATTTACATCTTGTGTGCTCTTATTTTCATACCTGTTGTTGTTGGTCTTATAATCTCCACTGGATATTTAAATTTTTGAATTGTGTTTATTCTACTGTTTTCGAAATCAATCTGATCTTTTCCGTTTCCAATGTTAAGAGATATATTCTATTAATTTTATTAAACAAGCTACAGAGCTCTATCGCAGAAGTATGTGCATGGATCAAGCGGTGGAGAATCACACTTAATGAATCCAAATCAGTTCATATCAACCTGACCAACAGAAAAGTAGATCCAATAAGGGTTTATATTAATGGGCTGCAAGTGCCGTATGCTAACACCGCAAAGTATCTAGGTATGATGCTGGATACAAACCTTAAATGGAAAGAGCATGTAAAAAAAAGGAGGACCTCAACATAAAATACAGAAAAATGTACTGGCTGTTAGGGAGAAACTCGCAACTAACAGTTGAAAACAAACTGCTGTTGTACAAACAAATTCTGAAGCCTGTGTAAACTTACGGAATTCACCTGTGGGGTTGTACAAAGAAAACAAACTTAGAAAAGATACAAACCTTCCAGAAATAAGTACTCAGAAGCATAGCGAATGCCCGTTGGTATATAAGGAACGACAACCTACACAGAGACTTCAATGTAGAATAGCCTATGTCAGGGAAATAATAACGAAATATGCAAACATGATCAGAGGATTCATGTCCACGATAACCCAGTAATGCGACACGTGGTGGAAGAAGCTCCACCCGTCATGAGGCGACTCAAAAGACCGAAGCCACATGATCTGGTACCGGAATAGAAAGCAATTAATATGTATAGAACCATAAAACTCTACGTGAGAGAAAGACAGAATAATCTTGGGATTACCCACTGGGCTTCACCCCATCACCCGTGAAAGAAACATGAAGGAGAAGCTGTTGGATGAGCTTGCTCAGTTGTAGCATTAAGGGAGGTGTTTTTAGTGGGTTAGAGTCCCACACTTCTAGACACTACGCGGTTCCTAGTGTATATAGATTTTCAGCAACCCACGAAAAAAAATTATTAAAAACAAACAATTTAAAAGCCCATTTCCAAGAATAATTCTAAAAAAAATCTTTGGACCAGTGAAGGAAGCTGAAGAATGGCGCATACGGAATAATAAAGAATTTGAGGAACTGATAGATGGCAAGGATATACTGATGTCAACAAGTCTATGAGGATAAGCTGGCTGGGACATGCGAGCTGCATGGAGGACGGCGGAATGACCAAAGCACTTCTTAGAGGGACAATAGATGGGCAAAGAAGAAAATGAAGACCTAGAAGAAAGTGGTTACAGGACGTAGAAGATGCCTCAAGAGGATGCGTATGGGGGGCGGAGGTGTTCGGAGGCGGCTGGTCGGGGAGGCCAAGACTCATCGTGGGCTGTAGCGCCAGAGAAATGAATGAATGAAGCCCATTTCCAAAGCACATTTTTCCGATCAATCCACTTTAATCTTCCCTTCTTCTAGATTTTCTGCTAAAAAAGCCTTATTTTATTTTTTATTATTTATTTTTTTGTATTAACAACACAAATACGCGTTGATCAAATTGGTATGCCAAGATGCCGATCATTATCAGTTCTTGTGACTCTTGAGGAAGATTGTTAATACTTCCGCTCAATACGTGCAACTAAAGATAAATTGTTTAAAAGATACAGAGCAGTCATTCTGACAACATAACAAAGATGTAATGCAACTTAGCAAACTTTTGTTTCAATTTACAGTAGAGTATCGATTATCCGAACCTCTCGGGACGAGGGCCCGTTCGGATAATCGATATTTCGGATAATATATCGTAAATTGAAAACATTATTTCTGTTTACAAAAACAAAGGTTTTTATTACAAAATAATTTTTAACATAAGTTCTTATTGTCACATAAATTGCAGCAACCTGTATACTGTACTGTAGTGTATTACTAAGGCTAAAAATCAACGAGTTAAAATTGAATGTAATTAATAAAAACCAAAAGTTAATGTAAACAAAATTAGAGTTTAATCACTATAAACACTGTACTATAAAATTAATTAAAAATTGAGAAACAAAACAAAACATACAGTACCAAGGTTTACAATTTTTGAAGAATTGTTCTATCACTGTCTGCTTCAAACCGATACCCCGTTTTCTCGCTACTAAAGACTGAAGTCGTGCAAGATTCATAAGCGTTTATTTATTACTGTACAGTTCTGTAATAATTTATAGTATACAATTTTTATGTTCTATAAATATCCAATACGCCTACACGTGTCCAATACATTACTGTATAGTACAGTACATAATTGTACTTTTTATTGATCTCGGATAATAGATCTTTCGGTTAATGGATGTTCGAATAATCGATGCTCTACTATAATTCATGATTTTTCTGTCATTTAGAAAGCTATCTGCATTTAATGAAAATTTTTCTTTTGCGTTAAATGATTGTTTTTATATTAACTCCATTTAATTTTTGGAAAGCACTAAAAAGTTAACTACTAGGATAACATAAATTTTTGGGGGTCTCCTGGTATCTCGCGTTATATAAAAGATAACTTATTAGTGTAAGCGGACCAAATGTAGGCTATATGAGTGCAAATTTTATTTTCGTTTTTGATTTATGTTAACATGATGAGTGGTTTTCAAGACACAAATACATCTGGGCTTAATTGCTACTTAACAGCACGCTATCGTCAAAACCGTAAGCGGTTTGTAGGTATACCTAAGTGGAGGTGGGCCGATATACCTATAACAGGTTTTTTGGAACGTTTATTTTTGTGGAACGGATATAACTGTGACTGAAAAGTTGAAATACCTGTACAGATTCAACGATAACTGAAAAGTCGAAATACGCGTCCCAATCGGAACTTCCGATTCCCCTACCGAACTTACGAATAAACGAGTACAAAGTCACAGATATTGGTGCTGAATACTTGATTCTGCGCATGTGCCGATTGCCATACAAGTACGAAACGAAGCAAAACAGCGAGGTTTAGAATATCGCTATGCCAAAGAGACGAAGCTGTTTATAATAAATGAAAAATCATACTGATGTTACATTTATTCTCGTGTGTTACGCAGATATATAAATACAGATTGTAATAACAAATTATATATTATACTAGTCACCAACTTGGTAAATTTTGAAAAAGCGAATTATATTGTGTTATAACCTACAGAGTGGCTAATAGGCCACATAGTACTTCTTGTTAATGTGATTTCGGAGATGATATTTGTTTGTAAAATTGTTTTTATTCTCATTCACTGTTATCTTTTTATTATATGTTTCTGATGTTTTTTTTTTACATTATTTGTTGCGCTACTACGTGCACTCTAATTTTCTTTGCCCGAGTTTCGCAACTGATTTGTCTAACCAAAATGGAATCAATAATTTAAAAATTATAGTACAATATTAAATTCTTAGTAATAATAATAAATTATCTTTAATAATAATATTATAATTTATAGGCGTAATATAAAATCTATGTCAGTCTGTTTACTGCTAGTGAAAACTTAAATTAGTATTCCCAAAGGGCGATAGGCCTATAAATCCCTTTGTTTCTTATTTTCTTTTAAACAGTAACAGCTTAATAAAGTCACAGTGTAAAGTAACATTGTTAATACTTTTAGTTTCAATTTATTTCTTGTAACAAACTATATAATACAGGTATATGTATAATAGGTATATAATAACAGATATTTGTACGTGTTATTTTTTGGAATGATTTCGTTTGTACCTGTTATTTTCAAATAATAGTTTAGCACACCTCCAGTACGTGGCATAATTTGCCCCGTCATCCGAAACAGGAACGGGCGACGCAGATTCACGTGGCTGATTACGAGTCGATTCCCTCTAGATCTCATTAACAATCGAGCCGATACATCGCTAATCGTACGCAACTTGTAACGAAAATTCGTCACACGTGACCCACATACTCCGACGGCGACACTACTGTCTTGGGTCTGACGCCGTCACCTGGCCTCACAGTCAAGGTCTGTCTGGGCTCGACAAAGAGATCAAACGCCTCAGTGCTATTCCTAGCAACGTTCACTCAATAATTACGTACACTGGAAAAATTCACAAACACTTACTTAAAATTACAAATAACTGGTACGCAATGGCTTTAACGGTGTTCTCAACGAATTGAAATGCATTTCCTTTCACATTTTATTGAGGTCAATTAAAGGCTCGTTCAGCGTTGAAATAAATATACTACAATAAGACTGCAACAATTTGGGTCAACGAAATGTACATTAGAAATTAAAACAAAATAAATACTTGCCGCTAAACTTCATACTACGATAAAATAAAAATACACATATGTTTAAAAAAAAGTCAAATAATTGTTTGTTACTACTTAACTTTACACGAATTACAATACCACTTTTTTTAGCTTTGACATTAAGTCTTGATGTTTTGAGTTTCTTCAATACTACGTACTAAATAGCCAGTAATACATTCTTTCTCCCCAAGTACATTTTATATCATTATGTACACATCTTATGTCGCTACACAGGCATAATCTGCACCTTCAGAGGTCTGAAAATAAACTAACGAATAATTGGTTCATACTTCCATTTGTAAATTTATGACTGTCTAAAAAAATAAAACAAATTTCTAGACAATAATCTTTTTTTTTATCCTTATTAAAAGCGATTTCCTGTTCTGTCCTGTTAATTTACACCAACTTTGTCGCGCTTACTTGTTGAACTACTACCTGTCATGCTCCGGACGAGGCTTTTCAGTGTCTCCGCCACTATCAAGTCCTAAACCACGATGGTATCGTGATGGTTTAGGACCACTTGATAATGTTGGAGACACTGAAAGGCCTCGTCCGGAGCATGACACGTAGCAGTTCAACAAGTAAGCCCGACAAAGTTTGAATTACAGAGACTGCTAATTCAAATAACAAGATGACGAATGTTCATTTATATTTAAATATCTGAAGATGCACATCATCATCATTATCATAATATGCGAGTTTTTATTGCGGCTGTCGACACCTCCAGCTTCTGACGTCCATTCGCCATACTACTAAAGCGATCTTCAGTTCCATATTCCAACTCTTCGTTTGTCTCCCTTCTGTGTAGGGGAGTCTATTCGATTATTCGTTTAGATCACCTCAATCTCTTGCACGTGTTGGTTTCAAGTATATCAATATTGATTCTCATATGCCTTTTTACTTCTGAATTCCTTATTCTGTCAGTTCTCATCAACTGGTAGATTTATATTAAATATCATTTTAGTAATAACACACTAACAGACGTAGGCCTGCCTATATGGAGGCACACGCCACGGTGGTTCGACCACCTTGCCAAAACGAATGAAAGCGCGTTGTAAGACAATCTAAAAATTGGTTTACGAAAACATGAAGTATTTCGCAAGATGCAGGCTGTCTTTGCAAAAAGGACGTAAGATGCAGCTTGAAACGTAATATATGTAAAATATACGAGCTTGTAGAACAACTTTATTATTTGCTAACAGAGTACAGCCTCATATTTTCTAACTGTACGTCAATTGCAACAACATGTCTTCTTAAATTATAATAACAGAAATGCAAACTACTCACAATTAACAACACCTCACGTAGCAGATCTCACCTGAAACAAACAAAGACATTTTTTTACTATTTGTTACGACTCGCTGTGAGTGATCATTTGAATCTAAATGATGGACTTTTGCATGGCCGGCTCTAGTAGGAGGCCGGAATACTAAAAGGCCGGAATACTAAACGTGGCTACACTGGAACCAGCTGATATTTGAGGCCGACTTTTTAATTTATGTATTTCAATAATCAAATCGCGTCCATTTTTAATTGCCGGTTAACAGCAGCTTTATAATTCTTCATTTTTTGCAAATTAAAAGTTTATTATGTAAAACACTGTTATATTATTTAAGAAATATAATAATTAACTCATTCATATGATACGAATTCAATAATTAGAACAAAATTAATTCAATAGGCCTAACACTAATTCACTAATCTCTTCAACTTAAACGTATAGTACTAAGTGCGCACAGACCTATTATTTAGATTTAGCTATAAATAGGCCTACTCATGATTGTAGTAATGGTATGAAATTAAGTCAAAATATAACACGTCCGCTTTAGCTATTTTATTACACTGTGCTTATAGGCTTCAGACGCAACGTTGCCACGTTTAATGTTCCGGCCTTCTACTAGAGCCGGCCATGCAAAAGTACATAATTGGCAAAATATACAAGTGCGACGTTTCGCCCACCTAAATAATGGCAGCCGTCGTCAGGCTTACTATAAACTAACACATGAATGTAAGTACAAAAAAAAGTCAAAAATTCCAAGAAAACTAAGATTAACAACGCTTGACAATGTGAGCGAAGTAAAAGACTACTTGAACTATGATCAGCAATCGAAAAATGATAAGAGACGGTTCTATTACGGTCCAGTTGCGTACGAGTTTTACTTTGACTGTACAAACGTCAAGAAACGTAGGGGAACGTACTGTATCCCCACGCAACTCGCAGTGCCAGTGCTGCTACGCTTCCCCTCTCCTCCGAAAATCCAATGTTAACGTACCATTTTTTTTGACTGCTATTAGTTTTGTCGCCGTGTTTTGTTGACCTTCATAGTGCCCGAGTGTTGACCGAAAGCCGTCTCCAATAATGTTTTTCCTAGCAGAGTCGTCTTCGTGCATTCTCATTGCATGGCCAACCATCTGAGTCTACTTACTTTACTTGTCGCCACAATATCTGGGCCTTGGAACAATACAACCGTTCCAAGTTGTCTCCGAGACCCCTTTCCATAAAAAGGCCAATACATTTTCCTGTAAACTTTCTCTTCAAAATATCCTAACACTGACTGACTGGTTCATGAACATCCATACCCCACAACCATGTGTCAATACTGTGCATTTCCTATCATATTGTAACGTAATGCGGGACGTTCCGTGCGTTCGATGACGTTCTACAAGCTTCTCGACTAGCCCTGCCGGCGTGTGTTTCTGCCAAGGCCGCGCTGAAGAGCATCTAGAATTTTCGAGTGCTTGTTAAGGACGCATATATGGAACCCTGCAGATTGTAAATAGCCCACACCTGCCGCTTAGTTTTCAGTTTACTTCGGGCGATTACTCAGTGCGTTTCAAGTGGCTATTAGTGAAAAGTGATTATTGTGCGAAACTCTATTAGTTGACATTATTGCTGTGTGTGAACAAATTTTATCTGAATTATTGTACGAGTATAATCTTGTTGAATAACTTGTTGAATACAAACTGTTAATTGTGATAATTAAAGCTGGTTTTTAGTAGGCCTACCTTCATTGGTGTCTTGTATTTTGTTTTCCACTGTACTGTAAAAATATCAGTGAGACCGTCGTAACAATATTTTTACCATCAATTTAGTCTCGCACAAAACAAACAACAATTTTATCTGCAAGCCGAAACTGACAACACTATTAATTAAATCGAAAAGAAACTCAGGACAATGTAGGACTCCAGTCGATCAATACACAGAAAATAAATACACCAAACAGCAACAGACGGTGTATATCAATCACAATAGTAGAATGTGTTTTGTGAAACATACTCCAAACACACGGTAATACAAACAAAACTCACGGCTAGTTTGGTCACGGCGTGTATATGTCACAAAATACACAGGTTAATTTGCTTAATCGCTAATGAACGATGACTACGATACGGTAAGCCGGTTAGGGCGAGGGGAAACGAACGTAAACCCAATCAATTAATGGCTCTAGCACTGAGTTTTCAATTTGAACACCGCGACATCGACAACGACAACAGATGAAGCGTAAATGTCAATTAATTAAGGGGGCACTGGCCAGCTGACATCAATTATATAGTAAAGCCACATTTCGTTATCGGCTTGTGCACGGTACACGGTTCTCGACCAGACGCGTGTTCGATTCCCGCCCGATGCTTCCTTTTACACCATCTTTCAACGTAAACGGTAACAGAATATTCCCCTTCAAGTGTGAAATACGGATTTATCTGTAATCCGATTATATTTTTAAACCAACGTCTTGGCAACGCAAAACAGTTATCTTCAGGATAGAATTTTATTTGTACAACGCAGCAAATTTATATATCACTTACTAAGCTCCGTGAGCTACACAACTTGTAGGCCTACAAACCGTTTTGAACGAATACATTTATTATCAAGATAAATTTGTTCATTAAAACTTATCAAGATAAGTTTGATCATTTCTCAATTATCAGGAAAATGAAGAAACACTGATTATTTTCTGATTGGCGTGGTTTTCTCAGTAAAGTAACAATTGCAAAGCACAAAATCATAAAATAAAAGCTAAAAAGTTTGATCTCTTGCACTGGTTTTCAATTAAAATTTATAAACGTAATGTATAATACAACGACACATCTTGTGTATACAAATTTAAATTAATTTAATTTGTGTAGCCCCACGCTTTTGGGAGACAAAATTATACAACAATTTAACGTATTAATTAAATGTAATCTAATTTGTGTAGTGGTATAACTCATACAACATTTTTTTTATAACGTGTTAATTATAAATAGAGTTTGGGTTGTAATCATAATAAGAGTAGTCCTTTTATAAATCGTAACATGTTTTAATTACTTTATTCAAACGAAATTATAAGTGAAAAAAATAATAATAATATTTACTTCGCCATAAAATATTCATTATCAATTGTTTCAATGTTTCTTTGTTGCCGTACATTCATCATAAAATAAATCTTATATCTTATATTAGCAAAACTCTATGTTAAACAAACATGTTAAAACTCTTTGTTACACTATAAATTCTCGACTGCTCAGTCTGACTGTGTGCTTTATAAGTTTGTTCTTATTTACATTATTATTCTATGCTTGGCATACATTTTAATGCATTATAAAATTTTAAATGTACTAATCGAATCGTGTGTTCTTCTATATTTCCAATTACTTTACTTTATACATTTCGTGTGATATTACACGCTGATTACTTTTCACACTTTAAATGAACATTTAAAATTATTAAATCAATTGTTCATCATCAAAGCAATGATTGAAGTTATCTTTAAATTAATTTGTCATCATTAAAGAAAATTCTTACTAAAGTTAAATTACATTCTCTTATCTCTATCCACATATAACATAAATTTTCTTTTATTTTTCAAGTTTTAAAAATGTCTTTTCAATGTCTTTATTTTTTCATAATTATAAATTGGTTATTTGTCACCTCAATTCTGGAGATTGTACCCATGTCCTCCGGTGATCTGTCGGTCCTCTCCTACTGGATTTCCTCTTGCGTTTTCCGGTTCCCCTGGTCGTCCTCCAGTCACTCGTCCTTCATGGTTCCATCTGCTGGCTGTAGAATGAAATGAGATGTTGCTCTGCATCAGCTGCTGTTGTTCTAGTAACCGTCTCTATTGCTCTCCATATCGTTCCTCTGCTCGATGTGCTCTCGCCATTTGTCTAGAGTGTTGACGTTTGTGGTTGTAGACTGGTTGTATACGTCCGATAATTGTAGTTAAAAATAACCAAACTAATAGTTACTGTTTTTGATTACTTGAATTAACGTATTGGACTGCACATGTGTCTGATTTTTATGCATATTTAGGCTAGGTACACACAGGCGTAGCGTCGACGCGGCGTTACCGCCCGGCGGTTCAACAGTACATAGAATAAGATTAGCCAGTACACACGGTCGGGCGTTAACGCGGCGTTGGCTCTGCGTTGGTTTTTGTCACCGCTGGGGACTGCTGCAACGCGGCGTTGACGCGCCGTTGAGAGCGGTGTGCTAGTACAAATCTCCCCATTTCACTTATAAAGTAGTCAGCCCAAGTATTTCTCATTACATTCAAGGTGTTTCCTCCTTGTGTAATTTCTGACCTTTCCCTGCTGTTTTGCAATCCCTCAATACTGTAGTTAAAGTATCTTCAAATTTATAACCGTCCCTATTTAGCGTAAAATTATGTAGGCTGCAGCAAGCTTTGACTATACTTAAAGCTAAATCAAGGTTTCCGTTGAGGGGTCTGTGCAATATTCTCCACTTGTTGCTTAAAATTTCGTAAGAACATTCGACATACCTTCTAGCTCGGGATAATCGGAAGTTTAATATTCTTTTCTTATGAGCCAGATATTTGCCACTATACGGGCGTAATACATGCTGCGACAAGGAAAATGCCTCGTCACCAACAAAAACATAAGGCATGACTGGGTGATGTGTTCCGGGAAGTGTATTACCGTTCGGTATATTTACCGTCTCGGCAACGTATCACATATCCGATTTTGCTGGAGAGTTCATCAAATGATCTTCTACTCATTCGAAAGTAGTTGAAAAATGTGTCTTCATCGTTGCACAAATCAGTGAATAGGGACGTGAATGCACCTTTCAAAAGCCTAGCACTAACCAATGGATGTACCCAAAACCGCCTACTTTTTTTCATTAAGTATCTATTAATAACATATGCAAATGCCACCTTCTTCTTTTGATACAATTCTAACTCCATTGCACTTGAAGAATGGTGACTGACGGGAGCTGACTTGATGCTGTGGAGGGGATAGCAACGCCGCGTTGACGGTGCTCTACCACCGCTCGTGTGAACTACCGCTCAACGTTGGCCGAGCGGTAACGCCGCGTCGACGCTACGCCCGTGTGTACCTAGCCTTAGAAGTCTTTACAATCTTTCTAACATTTACGGTTTGCTTATAATTAAATAAAACTATAATTTAGTATCTATTTGGGGTGAGATTGCACACTTGCAGGCTTGAACAGGCTTCACACATACACACTATTTACTGCTGTACACTCTCTCAGCAATAATCGCATGATCATGCATGTTCATTCCTGCGTCTAACTCAGCTTTCAACTTCACACCTGCTTGTCTATTACATATTACTAAAATTAATCTAAAAATTTATTTTATCTAATACATGCACATTTCAGCATATGCTTGTATTGTCGCAATAAATCACAATTTAGTACTAGCTTTAAAGATTATGTATGTTTCTATATATACATCTACAGGGCTATCTGTAGATACCTCAACAAATATGTGTCAATAAAGGTGTTGGACAAGGGTGCAGTAAATCTCTTACTTTTTAACATTTATTTTGACGATCTGGTAAGGAAATGGAAAAATCTAGTGAACCCTGGTATTATGTTATCACGACACAGATATTTGTATGTGCTGTTGTTTGCTGACGACTTGGTTGTACTTCAAAACACAGAATCCGATTTGCAAAAACCTGTTGTTAAGCTTCATCGGATTTGTAAACAAAACAATATGAATATCCCCACCACAAAAACAAAGGTAATGGCATTTCGAGGAAAGGAGCCAATAAAAACAAAAATAATGATTAGCGGTCGATTTCTAGAACAGGTGAACCACTTTAATTATTTTAGAAATGATACTGGCTATGATAGGAATTATGATATTGATGTTAAGTTAGGTAAGTTCCAGACGATCTGTGGGACAATCGACCATATTTTTAGAAACAAGGTACGTCGAGATACAAACATAAAGTTTTACAAAGTTATGGCAGTCAGTGTACGGTCCTATGGGTGCGAATTATGGACAATAACCAAAAAACAAGACAGTAAAATACAGACCTCGGAAATGGCATTCTTAAGAGGAGTTAAAAGGTGTTCTAAACTTGACCGTATAAGAAATGATGCCATAAGAGAAGAGTTCTCTCTCTCTCTCTCTCTCTCTCTCTCTCTCTCTCTCTCTCTCTCAAATGGCGCTACAGCTCTTGGAGAGCCTTGCGCCATCTCGAACAATCCGCCTTCAGTCACCTTGATCCTCTGCTCTCAATTTCCATCTTCTTATACCGAGCCTGCGTACGTCGTTCTCAAGATCATTAAACAATCGTTTCTGGGCCGACTCCTTCTTCTTCTTCCACCAGGTCTCGCCGTAAAAATTTTCTTTAATATGGATGTCTCTGACAGTCTCTGGACATGCACTGCCCATCGGATTAAGAGAAGAGAAGAGGTCCGAAGAAGCGCTGGAATGACCAGGTCTAGTCTATCTGCTTGGGACCGGAACAAACCGTTTTGGTTTAATCCTTGTCGAACATTCAGGAGAACGTGAGCGCGTAAGACCGAAACAGATTTGAAAATTCTGTGTAAAACAGATAATCAGTAGTAGTAGACACGTGTGTCAGAATCGAGTTTACAATACGATGACATGGCGACTACATATTGGGAGATGTGGCAAGACAAGATGAACCGAGCGCGTGTGTGTGTGTACAACAAGAACTTTCGGACTAGCACTGTGACCAGCAAAAACACCAATTATTCAGTTTTGGTTTACTAGAAGAGGGGGTAGCCTGGAGGTAAAGATATAATTTAGAGCTCTACAATTTGTATCATGGACCTGATGTGGTCGCCTATATTAAATTAAAAAGATTAGAATGGGCTGGACACATTATACGTGCTTGCGAAAGCAGATATTTAATGCAAATAAAAAGATATTTAATCCAAAGCCAGAAGATACAATGAAAGTTGGAAGGCAATAACTGAGAGAGAGGGACGGGGTAAGTCTGGACATCAGCACTATTGGAATTAGAAACTGGAAGAATGTGGCTATGAATAGAGACAAATGGCGAAATCTTCTGAAGAAGGCCAGGGTCCACAAAGGGCTGTCGAGCCAATGATAATGATGATGATGATGTTGAAGACGAACGTACAGGAGAACGTAATACCGAAACAGATTTGGAAATTCTGTGTAAAACAATAATCAGTGGTAGTCGAAACGTGTGAGAGAATCAAGTTCACAATAAGACGAAAAGGGCGACTACTTACTGGAGTGTGGACTGGCAAGACACGATGAACCGAGCGCACGCGTGTGTGTGTGTGTTTAAATACAAGCACTGTGACCAGCAAGAACGCCAATTATTACCAATTTGCACCAATCACACTCGCCGCATGAAACCAACCAATGCAGCCAAACAAAACGAACAACACAAACAACACTCGGATGTTCCTTTCCTTCGGTTTTTCCTAAACGTCAGCAGCAGACCAAGGACAAAACGTTTGGACGAACGTGAGACACGCTTCAATGAATTTCTTCTCGAAATTATTTGTTTTTGTTTTTTTTTGCGTTAAAGAAGCTGTTTTGATGTGCACGCCAGTCGCACGTGCGCTTTCTTATCACGCGATTTCACACATACGCGGATTGGGCTACGAAAATGCAAACACGTACAATGCGTCATGCACAAAGCTGGGAGGGGAGGTATTCGTTGCAACCACAGTCTATGTAACGTATACCAAGCGAGGGAATTTTTCCCCCACAATACGGCAGATGAAGAAATGGAACATAAGAAGCAAAAAACCAGGGTTTACAAAAACATAATACGTCCGGTGTAATATCCTATGCATCAGAGACCAAGCCAGGTACAGCAACAAGTAAAAGAAAACGACAAACTATAGAAATTACTATATTACGGAGGGTACTAGGAAAGACAACAAAATACGACAGATTGCCAAATTACTCTAGTGAGTCAACCATCGTGTTAGAATTTCAACGATGCTGTTGTCACAGTCGTGTGAACTCCTTACATGTCGTAATAAATATTTTTCTAAAATTCGGACACTACACTTACACCTACAAACACATTTTCTACCAGAAACCAATGGGTAGTAGAAAAAAGGGAAGATCCTTAAGTAGATTCAAAGACCAGGTAGAGGAAGACCTCATCAGAAAGGTGAACATAAGAAACTGGAAAGCCAGGGCATGCAATACGGAAGAACGGAATCGATTCTTGGAACAGGCCAAGGTCCACCAAGAGTTGTAGAGTCACGGCTGATGATGACAATCACACCTAGACCATGCATATTTACTAGTACTATCTGAGACAGAGTTTCCCAAAGCCAGAGACAGTAAAGAAGATATGGAAGGGGGGACAAAACAGATATACCGAGGGAAAAATACTGTACGCAATTGCCGGAATGAGGGACGCGCGTGTGTACCACAAAACAAAATTGTGTGTCGGCGCAGCAATTGAATTTGCCGGCAGTGGAGCACGCAAGCAGGCAATTTTTTGCTGTACTGGTTGTGACGGAAATTCCGTTGCCTTGCAGTCGCGGCAGGCAGCATAATAAACTGGCTCTATTTGTACAGTATGCAAATGTCGCGACCCCAGTACTGGCGAAGGCGTGGTGACGATTGCGGAATCGCTCACCAATGAAAACGTTATTTAATTACACAGCTGCAACAACAACAAATGTATTTTTCAACTCGTGCTTGTTTTGTTATTCAATTGTCGAACTGATGCAAACATCTTTTTTTTTGACAGATCGATGACTATTTACAATGTGCTCACAGGACAATAAGTAAATCACAATATATAACACTATTCAACATGTCAAAAGAATTGCATATATATACGGCAGTAATTGAATATTATGCGTATACTCGACAGGATCGGCTAAAATGGTTGGAACATCTTAACCAAATGGATGACTGCAGCATCCCCAAACAACTACTGGATTATAGACCGAAAAGACGGAGAGGTGTGGGACGTCCGAAGAAGCATTGGATTGACCATCTCTAGGCTGTCTGCCTGCGACCAGAACAAACCATTTTGGGTTTAACCCTTGCTGAAGATCACAATGAAGACTAATGTATAACCATCCGACACTGGCAGTAGACGTTCACAACTTCGTTTCTGTGACAACTTACATATTAGTTTCTATTTAATCTATTAAATTGTTCGTTTTAACACCTAATATGAACATCCAAACGGTAAGTCACTATTTTATTGCCTTTTCAGTCTACGATTATATTCTCTGTTATCCAAGAAACTTAACGCTCGGGCGTTAGAGCAAAATCGTATCTATTGACATAACTTTCACTTTTTGTTTTTTCAATGCGCTTACTTCGAAAAAGTGGTGTCGGTCAGTTGCGACGAAGCGACGTTTCTACCTGTTCTTATCTGGTCAACTGCGCCCCGCTGGTCGCATCTGTGCCAACTATACTAGTACAAACGTTCCTATTCCAAACTTCCGTGAGGTTTCAGTTCTGTAACTTTTCCATTTGTGCGGGTAACCTGTTCCAATATTTTTGTTACGCTGGGTTAGGTTAGGTTACGTTAGTCTAGGAATCAATAGAATTATAATGGTAATGGAGCTTATAGGACGATATTTTCGATCTCGATTGGCCGGGTCGCAACTGACTGGGTTCAATTTCCACCTCGGCCGCAACCGACCGGGTTTTATACAATATTATGAAAATAAACACTTCTACAAACATTCAATTATTGCGGCTGACGCACACGAACCCGACCCCTCGGCCAAAAGGATGACATTCGGCATCTAAGCAACTGTTATTCAAAGCCGTCATTAATTTTTTATCTGACATCAGTGTAGTTATGGCATTGAAATGTTCCCGCACATCATTACACAGCCGCTACACCGACAGCAGAATGACGACGATACGACGAGCCGCTACCCTGAAAAACAATAAGCTGCGGTTGATGAATACTAACTGTGGCAACGCAGCGGCGGCAAAGCGGACTAAAAACCGTAATCTGATTGGCGCACAGAGACACTGTGCCGGAAAGTGCCGCACAATTAAGAACACATTATTACTTAGAAGGCTTCCAACCGTTAGCCGAGAAACAGACCGAGTACGATGCCGTGCGTCGTGATAACGGATGGAAATATGCGATCGCGCGCGATCCCATGACGTACGTGATCGCAACGGAAGGGCCTGCATACAGACTACTACTAAGTGGGGTTCCGTCACGTTTGATTAGTGTAGTTTCTGTTTTCTGTAAGTAATGTCATCTAGGAAACAGAAAAAGGCATTAGCTGCCTATCTACTTTTAGAAAGAGTGCAAAAGTTAAGAAGTCATAGATGGCGGGTGGGTTCATCCTATAAATCGAAGGCGTGAGGTGTAGGCCACATTCATGGCATCGGCAACATCTTTCCATGAATTTTCCCTTTTATTATTCTTTGTATAATCATTTAATCATTTGTCTAAAGTATAGGTCTTAACTGAACCTAAAAAACGAAATTTAACCACTTTACACAGTTGTCTAACATTTGTCAAATTATGTATAGTATTTAAACGTTATACCATATGTATCACATTTTATATTTAACACAAATCATATATTTAATTAATAATGTACCGGTAGTACATAAATTGTTAATTAAATAAGACAATAATATTTTAAAGGAAAAATCCACTCCCATAAATTTACCTCAATTATTAATTTTTCTTCGTTTGAATCCACGATGATTCTTGAACGAGCGGACACCAACTGAGACTCGAGCTATTCGTTCGTCATCGCACTGCATGCTGACGAGCGTTAGTCATCGCAACGTACTAGGTGAGGAACATAACGCAACTTGGCCATCAGTTTTCATGCGATGACGTACGTCGTCGCATCGCATGGCATCGTACCCGGTCTGTTTCTCGGCTTATCCTTTTCACCGAGGCAGTAGGCTATTACCAGAAAGTGCGCACGCGCGCATAATAAGACAAATTAGCCGAGTCTGACATCGACACGGCAGCAGAAGCACCCCGTGGGGTCGCGAGCGGCGGTCCGTTTGAAGTAACGACCTGCTGTACGTCATGATGGAATTATTCATGAAAGAAATATGCGAGCGGGAAACTATTTGCCAGCGTACAAATGTACAGCCAAAGCGGAAGGCAAGAGTTATGCGGCGATAAAACCGAGAGAGACAGAGAGAGAGAGAGAGAAAATTAATTACACAATTGTGGGTAAGTTATTGCGGCAGAGACAGAGAGTGCGAGAGCCTACGCTGGGGCAAACAAATTGGAGCGCATTAATTTCATGTTACCTTATCTCGCTCGATTCCTTGACCTTAACACTCGCACTGGAACTGTTACTGGACAACGGTGAAAGCAAACTTCAGTGCCGATAAAATGTTTTGAATACTATAGTACGTAGCAAAAACTGAACAAAAACTAGAATGAGTAGGTTACATCTATTCGAAATTGTCAAGTCAGGGATTAGACATTTGAAGGGGTAGCATGTTTTAAATCTGAATAATACAAACCAGATTTAAGAAGAAATATACAAAATGGTTTTTGCTGGAAACCGCGCACACCATGCGAATAAGAACCTCTTCAGTTCCCAAAAATAATCTCCCAGTCTACTACAATGAACCTCTGTAGAACTGTGATCAGGTCAGCGGTAACATGTGGATTAGAAGCTTGACTCTTACTACAGACATTTGCACTTTGAGAGTGATTAACCAGAAAACAACAAAGAAAATTTGTGGCTTTGTAAAAGAACGATATCCAAGGCAATGGGATATGGAGAATGCGTCACAATGAGGAACTATACAAGCTGTATAAAGACAATGATCTGGCCACCACCATCCGACTGCATAGATTGCAATGGGCAGGACTCATCATTAGGATGGAAGGCAACCGAATATCTATGAAGGTACTGTTTAGTAAAATCGAGGGTAGAAGGCCTGTCGGAAGGCCCAAACATCGCTGGATTGACGTAGTGGCGAGGGATGCTGATTCTTTACTTAAAATAAAACGATGGACATCGATCGCTGAGGACACATCGATCGCCGAGGACAGGGAAAAATGGAGGCGGAAGAAGAAGAAGAAGAAGAAGAAGAAGAAGAAGAAGAAGAAGAAGAAGAAGAAGAAGAAGAAGAAGAAGAAGAAGAAGAAGAAGAAGAAGAAGAAGAAGAAGAAGAAGAAGAAGATGAAAAAATCTGAACGACGAGGAACAAGTTTGAGACAGATACTATACTCGAAGGAGGAGGTATAGTACGATTTTATATACCGTTTATAAGGTCCAGAAGAATTGGACGGTTAGGACATGTGGAAAGAATGGTTCGAGATAGGCGACCAAAGAGAATCCTGTATGGTGGAGTGGGAGGATTGAGGCGAGTAGAAAGTACAAGAAAGCGATGGCCGCTGTAGGTGGAAGCGGATTTGGGAGGATGGGAATCAGACGCCTGGGAGGAGGAACCCAAGGTCCACGCTTTGGAAGAAGAAGAAAATGTAGCAACTTTTAACAAATTACAATACTAGAACATAATGTGATTTAATTACGACCGAGGGTGGTGCGGATTACCAAACACGTGGGCTCCTGACTGCAGGATAATCTATTTAAACAAAATACAAATACCACTGACTGACTGCTCACAAAATACCCCAAACTACAAGCCCTAAAAGTACGACATTTCGTACACAAATTTCTCTCCGGTCACAGGTACGTTGTAAGAAATGTTTTCGAAAAATTTCACTTCTAAGGGGGGTTCTCCCCAGAATAGAAAAAACTTGCTGATGAATTTTTCAACCAATTCCTAAGAAATTTTGCCGTTTGGTAATGTACATTAATTTCACGATATAAAAAAGAATTTGGCGGCCATGGAGGGGAAACTGACAAACTTACAATGTTTCCTCGCACCTCTCCCTCTTGTCTTTCCAGTGGTGTTCACCTGAATATACGCTTCAACCGTCGTTCATCACTCATTCTCACTACGTGACCAAACCTTGTCAGCCGAGTCACAAGGCGTAAAATTGCTGGCTAAGGTGTAACAAGGGTGTTTACCTGGTATGTTTGTTTATGTCAAGTTGACGCTTCCGGGTTCTTGATATATAAAGGGGTGAAAGTATCTGGTAGGTTCTTGTGTTTCATCTGCAGATGAGCCGAGACGCTTGAAAGCGTTTATGGAAAGTATAGGCCTAATTGCGTTAGTGGATACAATACAAGCTTAGTAAAAATTAGATTTAACCACTAAATTGTGTTTTATCTTTTCTTTCTATAAGACATCAGGTTGAAAGAAAGCAGTAAAAATAAGTGCGGACGTATAAGGAAGGCAAAGAGGCGAGCAATCGGCTGGATGTAGCAAAGCGGTAACATGAAACCTTTACTGTTGAGCGTAAAATGTTATTGCATTATCCTGCAGTGCTGCCGCTTTGTTTCCCAGGCGAAAATTCCCTCTCCCCTCGCCACGTATGAAGCGAAACGTGTAAGTTAATTAACTTTGTCGGACGACTGACCCTTTTGGCGCGCGCGTCTGCACGCTTACGCTCTCACACCGTCTTTTAGCGAGTGTTATGTATAAATAAACATACTGCCGTCGTATAAACTAACGAAGGGAATAAAAATTATTGTACTTAAGAGTATTATTAGACCTACTGTTTCGCTTAGTACGCGGCATCAAAGCAACTGATATGAGTGATAATTAATTTTCTATTTCGCATCAGTGCATCGCTCGTATCTTTCCTTCTACTGCCATAAAACTGAAGGAACTGAGGACTGAAATTATATTACTGTAGCGAGTTGTTTTATGGGTGACATCATCGTGTCGCGCGTCCTACCTTCTATAGACCTGACGACAGAAACACTGACTCCGAGATGCGCAGCGGACAAACACTTCGCTGCTAGGCTAACAAAATTTTAAATCATTTCCCCCATGCGCCCAGCAGTCTTGTACAGTGTTTCATAGCGCGAACATGGGTTACAACAAGAACATTAATTTGAGAAATTTACCTTACATGTCATCAATCATAACCACGATTATTCCAGTTCTCAAAACAGTTTCAAACCACTGCATTTATGCAAAAATAGCAAACTCATGGACGCACTGGAAGAGTTTGAAATTTACAGAGCCTACAAAACTCAGGGTGATCAGCTTCTGAATGAAAAACTTTCTTTCAAATCAACGAGCTATATGATACACATGTACGCGTGCTAGATCAATATGATACATAAGTGCGGGCACAGTATGATGTGGAATCGTTAGGCCCCTTTTATGCACTCGCGCGACAAGGTTTTCTGCCGCGCAGCAAGGAGTGCTGCCAACCTCTGTATACGTTCTCTCACATTCACTTGGCATTGCTCTTGGAAGACGGATACGGTCGTGTTGTATTACGCGAATCGACAACGACGGAAAGGACGATGGGCTGTTCATCATCCCATCGATCGTAGTCGTTTCGTTGACGGGGCATTCCATAACCTCTACGGAAAATTACGGGAAGACGGAGAAACGTTTTTTAATTTTTTTTTCGAATGTCTGTGGCATCATTTGATGAGTTGGTCAGTAAATGCCAGAAATGATTCAAACGAGACAGGTTTTAGTGCAGGGGTTGGTACTGCACAGGAAATGTTGGCAATAACTATCAGATGCGTCACGTACATAAAATTAAATTTCGTCTATGAAAAAACACTAAGTAAAATTTAATCTAAGAATACAAGTGTAGCCGACTCTTTTTAATTATCAGGTGTAGTATGGCAGTGTACAAAAATAAGTACATGTACTATTCGGTTAATTGCTTAGTATTATCTGGAATTATTTTTACTACTGACGTTTTAGTTAATTTAGTAATTTTCACTCTAATAAACAGAGTGAAAACTGAAACACCATATTAAATCTTAAAACGGAAATTTTAAAAATAATTTTCACGTGCAAACAACATTGAACAAAACACTACACTGCTATAGTTAAACACAGTGAGAGCTAACAGAAATGTACCTCTACATATATAAGGCTACAAAAACACAAGTAGGCTACTGTTTTAAACAATTTAAGTATATATTGTTTGGCGTCACATTTAAAGAATAAAGAAATTTGTTTTATGAACATTTATTAAGTCATACAATTAATTCAAAATTGTTTGGCAACAGTTTAATAATATGAATCAAATAATTTGAACAGAAATAAAAAAATAGTATTCTATATTTTCATCATAACATATTACATTGTACAAAAAATAATAATTATTTTTTGCGTCATTAAACATCACTATTGTAGTTATTGATGAATTATTAGAAAGAAAAAAATAATGTGTGTTGTAGGCGAAGTTGGCTGTACTGAGGCCGTGGGAACGCACGTGTGCCGCGCGTTTGCATAAAAGCACCAATTTACACACATGTAGGCCTACTTACAACACCCGCGGCAAGACTTTCTGTCGTGTGTACTTTAGAGTAAAGGCAGCATGTATTTCAGAACGCGCCGCAAAGAAACGCGCGGCAGAAAACCTTGTCGCGTGAGTGCATAAAAGGGGGCCTCAGTCACTCGCGAGATCCGTAGCGATGCGCATCGTGATATAACGCGGGAACGGGATGTGTGTGACTTTTGAGTCACTCAAACAACTGACGTACTCCATTTGAGTGAACATATTTTATCACCTGATGATAGGACTGTAAGTCTCGAAACGAGTTGTACATAAAACATTAAAAAGAAGTTCCAAGGAATGGAACCTGTATACACAAGGTAAATTTAACAATTTAATTGTATTAAAAAACAACAGCTACAGGTTTACAATGTGCTAAAACACTGCTCTCTCTCTCTCTCTCTCTCTCTGCATTAGCACGTAAACTTCACACACACATATGTAGCATGTACACGTGACCCGTACTTCACTCTCTACAAACCAATATAACTCTTTATTTTTGCACGTTACCAAACGGTAAAAAAAGAATAAGTAAGACGCCAATAAAAGAAAGGAGTGCACGCCATAGGGTCAGACACAGCACTGGCAATGAGTTCATAAGCGAAAACAGCAGCGGCGCGACCTTCACGAAAGGTCAAAGACTAAATCATTTGCGTGGAGCCATAAACATTTGCTAGTGTTAATTATAATATCAGTCACGACACTCTGACGTCTATCTGCTAAAGCTGCGATTTCTGTTCGTACAGACATTTTATTGACGTTTACAACATCAATATACTTCAGTACTTCGCGAAAAATTGTAAACATTACGTAAAAGTTACAGTTTTTAAAGTACTGTGCAGATTTCGAGAAAACGGTAACCATGGATCGCTACATGTTCGGTCTCAAACCTGCGTCACACCTGGTTCGTTACGCCTGCCTCCTAGATCGCGTTAACTTTTTTCCTCTCTTCCTTATCTTATGTTTGTCGGTACAAGATATTCGTAGAGGTTTTTTACTTTCTGCTTTTTTTTTTTTTTTTTTTTTTTTTTTTTTTTTTTTTTTTTTTTTTTTTTTTTTTAGAATGTGTATTCTATGAAATAGGCCTATTTATAATAGCACGTGTTGTATAATTTCAAATTAATCACCGACATCAATTAACAAAGCGCCTTATCTTAATTTCAAGACAAACACATATTTTATTATTTACATAATTGTTGTGTTGTGTGATATGAATAAATTAACATCCAAAAACATAATTTCTTAAAGACAAAATAATATATTGCGAATAAGTTAGCAACTGAAATTCTTTTAGAACTTACAACTTATGAGAAATTGACTGCGTTTCGCTATCAATTCGTCTACCACTCACGAGTGGAGGAAGACGTGAGAAATTTAATTTGGAAGATATCCAAGATAAGAAATGAATGTCAGAAGTACCTCCAACCGGGCATTTGTCGTTAGAAGCAACTAGGTATAAGCCCCCCAAACATTCAGCAATTGCATACGTGGTTAATACTCCTGTCTCAACCGTAGATTATATGCTGTGAACGGACGCTCTGTTCAAACTGTATTCCTCTCTCGTTACACTAACGAGGTCTTGTTTCTAAACAACAAGTCACAAGATCATGATGACAGTGATGATGAACATTATTATATATAATCATTACTTGACTTCTTGCAAATACACGCGCAACTTGTTTAGGCTGTCATGAAAAAATTAAGAATGAACAACTGAAAAATGAACATGATCAATGAAAAAGTAAAGTAGTCATATAAGATTAGAAATGAAAACGTGGAAATAAGAATGGACGAGAAGACATAATCCTGATTGCAGTCTGTCGTTAAGATAGCAATTTGGATAGGACACATACTGAAATTGCCTGCTGCATGATGTCATCGAGGAAACTTGCAAAGGAGTTCAATGAGTGGAGGAAGAAGAGATGATTTAAAGGGCAAAAGAAAATACTAGGAACTGAATGAGGACGCCAACAAACGACGGGGCAAGATGGAAGGCGAAATTCTTCGCAGATCAAGTCAGGAGATCTGTCTCGACTCAGAACATGCGGTTCCTGAAGAGTGAATGAACTCACTATGGCCGTTGCCTTCCTTGACGACTGTAGCCTATCTTCCACGGAATTGGGAACTAACGACAATTTTTATTTCGTGTAATTAACAGAAGGAGAAAGATAAAGAAAATGAGGATGATTTACAAAGAGCTATGTTTCAATTACAAGAAGTAGCAAGACAGTACTGAATGGCAATTTCAGTGAAAAAGACTAAAACAATGGCCTTTAAAGGTAAATATCCAGTGAAGACTAAGATATTTATAAACAACAGGACTTTAGAACAAGTAAACCGGTTTAAATATCTCCGATGTACAGTACGCTGTGAGTCTGAATATGATATAAAAGAGAAGACAAATAAATTTATGAATATTTGTGGTACGATTCATAGAAATCTTAGAAATAAAACAAGAAGACACAGCACAAGGATTAAATTTTATAAGACAATTGAAATACCCACATTGACATATATATACGAGTGAGGCGTGGGTCATGACAAAAAAAAAATGCGGCAAGATTCAGAGTGCTGAAATGCATTTTTTTTTTCGAAGTACTTTAAAGTATACATTGCAAGACAGAATAAGGAATGGGGATATCAGAGCAGAACTCGCAGGACATAAATGAAATTATTTCAGCTTACAGAAGACAATGGTGGCATCATCTGCAAAAAATGACGGAGGATCGATTGCTGAAAGCGGCAATGAACTATAAAGCCATTGGTAGAAGAGAGTGGGTCGTCCGAAGATGAGATGGGTGCCGGAACAAGTTTATATAACCTAATACTTGAAGTGAAGAAGAAGAGAATGATAAAGAACGAATATAATGACAAAAGTATAGAGAAATGTGAAACATTTGAAAGTAAATTTAAAAAATTTTAAACATTTTGTTTAAAATGATATGAGTTAATTTTGTCGGAGCGCCACTTGTTAATAATGTAGCGGAGTTACTGGGAGCTGCTCCTTTGGGGGGGGGGGGACTAGCTTCTGGAGAGATGAGACTAGCTTGAACCCTGGACCCTTTCCTCAGGACCAGTGAGCACTTGAGGATTCTTCCCATAGGCCTATAGATACATTTTATAAATTCTTTGCGTCTCAAATTTTCCGAATAAACCATCGTGAAGTACTGGGGTTGAAATAATATAGAAATGCGCTAATTTCACAATATTTTGTCTTGGTTAATTGTTATTCAAATAAAAAGAAATAAATTTCATGTCATTAGAAATCAGTTTTGTGTTCTTTACGAGTCTTGTAAAAACGAGTCTTTCTGAAGATACTTTGAAAAACACGGTTTTATTACCCCTTCGCAAGTTTTCCCAAGAATGTTTTTTAAGCAACGTCAAAGTACATTATTTTTTATGTAAAATCCAGCAACAAAATCTTTCTCATTTTTCCGAATTAAAGTCAAGAAACTGCTAGTTTACCTGTACAGAGACGACGGTTCAAACCACAGAGATATTAGACTAGAGGAATCATGACATAGACAACACAATAATGTGTTTGGGCG
This sequence comes from Magicicada septendecula, assembly GCA_034769895.1. Classification (NCBI taxonomy): domain Eukaryota; kingdom Metazoa; phylum Arthropoda; class Insecta; order Hemiptera; family Cicadidae; genus Magicicada; species Magicicada septendecula. The sequence continues at coordinate 398,468,646 of CM068372.1, read as the reverse complement.
AAAAAATGTAGGTAGAGATTAACATTTTGCCTTCTTCGCTTTCTGGCGCGTGGATAATTTGTTTTCTACGGTACAAACACGTGCATTATTTACCAAATATTGAGTCACTCTTATTACCAAAAACTCCAATTTATTAATTTACAAATTCTGTGAGTACTTTTTTTTCTACGGTTATTTATAATCCACATTTTGACACACGCGACTGGCTTAGAAATAGCCTACGTTAAGTGATTATGCAGTTTCGCTGAAACTTTCAGTACTTCTGGGAGCGGGGATTGGTCCTCTGATCCTCCCGTAGTTACGCCATTGATCAAATATAAAATAGTACTTACATAAATATACAGTATACACATGAAAGGTACACTAGAACATAAATAAATAGACGAACATACTCAAAGACAAAGACGAAACATTGTATACGAGAATATATATTTTCAAAAATTAAATATGGGTATGGAGAACCATACATGACTTCCATGTTCTAAGATTTATATTCAAAATCATTTTCGAAATGAAATATTTCCATAGACACTACTTCTTTCTACTTCTTGCCTCAGCCTTAACCACAGTACTGTGGTTACTGACGTATGGCACCTCACGTTAGCGCACTCGATATTCACTGATGATGGTAGTCAATGGAACTGCCGAAACGTCTGGTTTTGCTGAAAACATTTGACCACGGCCAAACAGCCCGGGAAGGAATTTTAACAACAAACTACTTCTTTGTTGCCGATAACGTAGTACACATACAAAAAATTATCCCCTCAGCCTTGAAGTATCAATTTAATTTATAGAAAATTACCCCCTCCTCCTTCAACTACCCTTTTAATTTATAGATATTTCATCTACCTTTCTACAGAGGATTATTATGACCTTCTTTTCAGGATACTTTATTTATCAAAATTAAGTACTTTACTCTTGTTAAGACATAAAACGCTGCAGGTAAACTACCCTTCCCCTTAACCGATCTTCACCAGAATCAATATGCACCGAGTCCTCTACAATTCAGGCAGGTAAGTAAAAAAATAATTTGATTCTGTTTGAATTTGCGGCAGTTATCGTTTTCCATAGAAAAATCTACACACAGACACTTTCTGAAAAATGACTTTTCTTAATGTTTTGAGGGTAGTAAAATCAGACTCAGCCCTTATCTCGAACGCGATTTTTTTTTGTCATCACCATACTTCCATTTCCTAATGGAACATGCAAGTAAAATCCTAACCTTCCATTATCACAAGCACCCACTGCAACTCGCTGGGGGACTTAGCTTTATGCTACGTTGTGCAGACAATTTGGATAGTATTAAATCAGTTGTTGACGAATTGGACAAAGATATTGGTAATAGAGATCTTTATCAATAGAGACTCTTCAGAATCTGTTAAAAGACAGAAGTGTAGTAAGAAACGAGTTGGATACATGTCTGCTAATGAGTTTCTTGTGCGATTCGGTAAAAAAAAAAAAAACACGAAAAAACAACAGACCTCTTAACAGAAACGACTTCGTCTGCTATATGTTCATGCCATAATAACGTGGATCCTTTGCTCAACGTCGTCAAACAAGTTTAACAATCAGAAGTACAACAATACAGCAATTGGGCGAGCTAATTCATTCTTTCCATGGGATTGTGTTGTTTGAATCAGTCCGAACGGTTTCGCTTTTCCATCCCAAGCCGTCGGGTCGTGACATTTGCATGCCCCTGCTGCAGTCAAACAACGCACGCCACTATTCACGAAATGATCTCTGCGCGCGCGGGCGCGCCAGTTTGTGTGCGTACGCGGCAACGACACTCCACTGAAACACAAAAGCCACTTTTTACGAGAAAAGCAATTTCCGTCAAAAGCACTGCGACGACGGCAAAAAAATTCTCAGTCGGAGCGAGTGTGTGTGTGTGTGTGTGTGTGCACTTCTCGACCGGGAGGCATACGTATTCAGAGTTGCTGTGATTTCGCGCGGCGCGTAGTGCCCGCGCACACTCGCGCGCTACAATTTTGTTTTCAACTTGCGGTGTAAGACCAGACGTGTGTCAAACAAACCCCACTCACTCTCTCTCTCTCTCTCTCTCTCTCTCTCTCTCACACACACACGCGCGCGGTTATTCAACATCAATTCTCAAAACTCATTTCTCTGTTCTTTACACGTACCTTTGTTAAGCGTATTTCGAATTTCATTTTGTACCGTTTGGTTTTTACGGAAAGACTGACGATAATAAACTTTTAAACGCAAAAAAAAAAAAAAAATACATCGGATCAGCCCAGTGTTGCCAGCTTTCCAATATTGCTCTCTCGGTCGTATGAGGATCACTACAAGGAATTTCTTGAAAGTAACTCGTCAGAAGTTAAAGAACTGATTATAATACGTAAGGATAAAAATCGGCCAGAGTCAGGGGTGTATTTGGACCGGACCCCCCCCCCCCAGCGGGTCGAAAAAAGTTGACGATTTTTGTTAATCTCTTAATTTTTAGGCTATTTTTTTTTTTTTTTTTCAGTTGTGTACGCTAATATAATAGTAACTCTTTTAAATATACAAACACGTTTATTACACAGCATTAGCGTACACGTTTGAAATATGAAATATAGGAAAATCATTAAGTATCAGGTAAACAATGTTTCAATAACGCGCAATTTTATTGTTTTACTATCGTTTACTTTAATGAGTAAAGTAAACGATATGTTATCACATATTTTTCAACGACTCAAAAGATTAGTAATATTGATTAGTCTTAACTGTTTTGTTTTGTATGAAGTCGACTCGACCGGACCACTCTCCCCCAAGCTCAAATTCTAGAGACGTCAACGATCTCCAGGTATTCCGTCAGGCGCCACACTTCAGCCGTTAATGAACATGACCACAGATGGAATCCCTTATACTGAGTGAACAGTTTTCTTGTTAAAATTATAAATTTTGTTACTACTATTTCTTCACGATCTTCTTCGCAACACGGCATAGGTGCTGTCTGTATCACATTGAAAGATCCATCTCTTCTTGGATCTGCCCACACACCTCTGCCCTATAGGTTTATATTTCCAGCTTGTTTGGCCAGTCATGAATCTGACATTCTTTCTAAGTGTTCTTTCCTCCGTTGTTTAAAATCTTTTAATCTTTCATTCAAGTTATACTCTTTTAATTATTCTCTTATAACCTCAGCCTTTATACGGTCACGTTTAGTGCTCTTAAGAACGCCATTTCCGAGCCCTGTATTTTACCGTCTTATTTCTTGGTCGTTGTCCATAACTCACACCCAAGGACAGTACAGGGACTGCCACATAAATTCTTGTAGAACTTTAATTTTGTATCTCGACGTAGGTATCTTTTTTCTAAAAATACGATTGATCGTCCCACAGATCATCCGGAACTTGCCTAACTTTCATCACTACCATAATTCGTATCATATTACTATTATCTTATCAATATATTTGTTATTTTGTGATGATATCTGTAAGTATTCCGTAGGGCGCCATATTGCAGCCTTTACTGTTTCAAGACCACAGGTGGAAGCCTACATATTCAGTTTAACGGTCTTCTTGGTAAATTATCAATTTTCTTACTGTTATTTAATAATATATTTGTTATAGGGTGGCGATATATGTTTTGTTATTGATATATATTGTATCAAATCCACTGTCCAACGAACACGACCTTTGACTTTTACGTGTCGGAACGTTGTGTTTAAATCTGTTTTATTCGATGTCCATAATTTTTTATACTTAGTCATTTAATCTTCATATCGCATAGAAACGATATGGTATACCTGTAATCTGATATTGTTACTTACGCTGAAGATATGCTATGTGCTATGCAATGCTTCCTCCTCCTCCTCTTCTTCTTCTTCATTTACGAGATTCTACTCTTTTTAACCAACTACACTGCGCAATACAATCGCCCCATCGCATTCCAGGTCGTCCAGCTCTCGTCTTTTGCCTTTTGGACGACTATGCCGAGTCCTCTTGACTAACCTGTCGACATGGTCATTCCAGATTGTTGCCTTTCCTGTACCCAGTCCATTACGTTTGTCACACGGCGAGTTTCACGAATACTGACTTTTGTTATTCTATCTCGCCGTGTTCAGCCTACCGTTCTTCTTAACGATGACGTCATCCATCAACTCGTGTTTTCTGGTCTTACCTGTGCTCCATAAGTCAGGAAAGACCTCACTGTATCACTTTACTTTTATATATCCTTGCTTTCATTTCCAAACTGAAAATTTATTGTTTCAGATAACACCACTCATACATCCTCATTCCGTCTGCCAGCTTATTGAACCACGGCATGTTATAGTTAACCCCTGAAATACGTAGTTGGCTTCCATTATCTGCTCCACAATTTCGTTGTGTACTAGTGACTTGCCCATCATAACCTGATCAAGTGCGCCTGCACGGAATACATACTTAAACCTGAAAATAAGTACAAAAGAGGTGACTATCAATAAAACCGAAATGACACGTCGGACAAAGTCTACCCGACCTAAGCAAAATTTGATTATCGAAGAAGACTGTACGGAAGTAGTCAGAAGTTTCACATACCTAGGAGCGACGATATCTGAAGACGGGAATGAGGAGGCAGAGATAAAAAGAAGGATAACTCTAGCCAACAAGGCCTACTTCGCTCTCATCACCCACCTTTAAGTCAAGAGTTATTCATAGGCAGACAAAAATGCGCATATACAAAACTATCGTACGACCGATCCTATGATATGTCAGTGAAACCTGGATATTAACGCAAACAATAATTAAAAGCCTGAAGATATTTTAAACGAAGCTCCTGAGACGGATCCTGGGCCCCATATATAAAAATGAGGAATGGAGGATACGGCACAATGATGAGATATACTGTCACTTCAACTATCCAACGGTAGAAGTGTGCGTAAAACTGAGGAGGCTGCAATGGGCTGGCCATGTCGTAAGAATGGATGACAAACGAACGCCTAAAAGAGTCCTAATGGGAAGTACGGATGGCAAAAGACCAAAAGGCCAAGGAAAAGATGGGAAGATGCTGTCGCTGTGTCGATGTTGGGAGTGCGAGGATGGAAGTCCTTTGCTCAGGGATCTAGTGTAATAAGAAGAGGAGGAGGAGGAGGACTACTATCTTGCACCTCACTGGCGTTCCAGTCACTGCTTTAGTCCTCACTGTAGAGATCACCAGTCTTGCTCGTAAATGTTCGTGGTTTTTGTTAAAAATAACAACACTGTTTTACGATCAACACATATCTCTTTATTACTTCTAATACCAAACGTTTCGCCCACGATGCCTCATCGTAGATCATCATCGAGGCACTGAGGCCGCCTCATCATAATATGGACGAAACATTTGGTGTCAAAAGTAATAAAAAGGCGTGTGCTGAACCGAAAAACAGTGTTGTTATTCATTATTAACGAAAACCACGAAAGTTTACCAGCAAGATAATATAACAATCTGCGTAATACCTTTTTGTTGTTATCATATTATGTTATTTACAGGCGTTGTTAAATTTTGTACAGAAGCAAACGTGTACAACTCAGACGTGTCTCAAGGCGGACATACACGTTGCGGTACACTTGTCAGGTTTACCTGTACCGGTGACCTGTACAGGTAAACCGGAGCGTGTATGCTATTACAACTGCACAGGCAACCTGACCTGTACGGGTGACCTCCGAAGTATCAAACTTTTGATTCTTTTTACCTGCGCCAGAGTGCAGACCGGAGCGTGTGTTCCACTCGCCTGCGCAGGTCTCATCTGGAGGTAAGAAAAGTGTGCAAGTTTTTTTCCATTTTTTCCCGCTATTTCAGTTAGTTAATGTAGTTTAATTAGGTTTTTTTTTTTAGTTATTACGGCTAGTCGTAAAATTATGGAAGTCACCGGGTTCAATTCTCAGTTCGTTTAACACGTTTACGTGACTGTATTGCTTTCTTTTCAAAAGCCACTCCTTACATCATTTTCCGCGTTTTTTTTTTATTTTCTGATTACGGCACTGTATTGCGAGCAAATAACAGCTATCACCGCCAGCCGATCGTCCTGTGTCGATACCATGGTCAACTGAAACCCTCGACGCCACGGATTACCACAGCGTGTGTGTGCAACACACATGAGCATGTAAAACTGTGCAGGTAAACCTGACAGATATACCGCAACGTAATTCCTCAGTAAGATAATTTCTACCACTAACGTTTAGTTAATACAATGGAGAATTTCAGCCGTTCTGTTTCCTTTAGATACGTGTTCGCAAATCGTATCCCTTCCACCTCCAACGGGTCGTCTTTAATGAAGCTGTTGTAACGTATTGTTTTCAATGTGACTGTTAACTACCAACCAGTGGCGGCTGGTATTATGGTTGCAGCGTTGCACACCACCAATATAGAATAACTAAACTATAAAATAATTTACGAAATCATTAAGCAGTTAAAAGTGTCATAAATTTTAACGGAAAACGTATTAGATTCTATGCGGCAATGTTCACGTACAATTCAAATGTGGCGCGCAGGCTGGTGGTTGTACGTTATTCGGTGGTTATAGCCCGCTTGCAACTTGAAGAGTAAATGGCAGAGCTTACTACACAAGCATATGGGAGAACGTGCGTTACTCTCCACAGTTGCCGTATGTTTCCTATGTTAGGTAGACGGTTGAAAAGTTTCCGCAACGTTCCACTAACAGCGCTGTAGTGCATCTTTAATTTTGTCATGAAGTTTGCACAGCCTTCTTGATTTGTAAATTGTATCAGGTTTAGTGTTTACGTTGGTTCAAAGTAAACGTGTACTCGTTGTTTTTGAGGTTATAAATTTATCGTTATAATTTTGTATAACTGTGATTGTGATAATTACGCGTCAATCAAAAATAAAAATTGAAAGATTTGTGAAATTTTTAATATTTTATACTGATATATTTTTTCTTGTAGTTCGTAAATGAAAGCAGGCAGTGTTCCACTCACTTCTCTTTTAGAGTAGACTTTTCAAGTAATATTTTATGTAGTTGAATTTATGTGCCTTGCAGTTTATATACAGGGAAAATCTGTTCTTATAGCTCAAATGAGTCATTTAAAAATAACTAGCCTGTATTATAAATTTGCTGTTCTTATTTTTTATTTCTCGTAAACACAAGGACCGCTTTCAAAGCAGTGTATTATTTTATAGGTATAAAAAACATGATTCTGTTTATCTTTTTCTTTTCTCTGCATATTTAGTATTTGATTACTGCAAAGTTAGTGATGCCTGTAGCAATCATTCACGAGTACTGTGACGATTTAAATTAACAGTAATCGTAAATTAAAAAAAATTAAGTTTGCGAACGATTAAGTAATTTTAAATCTCACTATAATACCTAAAACCCCTGTATGTACTCAGTATGAGAATGAGAAGTAATTAAGAAGTCCAAAGAAACACTAATAAAAAGGGCGAATTGTAAAAAAGTTATTATTATCATAATTAACCCTTTGCTTGTCATCATGCGGTGACCTGTTAATCCGGACTCGACGTGTCTACCGAGTCGTCTGTAATGTAGGAAGAAATAAAAATCATAATGTTTATAATTAGAAATCTGAAGACACTAATAGTCGTTAAAATAACTCACTTAAATTATATATGTATAATTAAGGTATAGTTTTTGGTAATAAGAATGTTAACTTAAATAAAGATAGGGACTATATTGTCGCGGAGTAGTTGCCCTCTCCTTTTGTTAAGCACCAGTTGAAGCGAGCAAAAAGTCTCTCTCTCGCTATGTTGACTTCACGGAGTACAGACGTACGAGCGAAAGCTCTGCCAAAATGTTGTTAATTTATTTGTTTTAATTTAAATGTAGTATATTAACTACCACTGCTAAAAGCGTGTGTCATGTACAAATAACTATAAATATGTGGTAACAAGAAGATATAATATGTAACACAAAAACAGAATTAGTGTTAAACAAGATGACGACTCCCTTCAAGAAGTAACTCCATTTACAACATCATTCCTGAAGATGTGATCTGCAGGAACTTCATAAAGACACGTATACCCTGCATAAGACGCTGCTTAGGACATCCGAGAATCTACATATACGTACACCAAAGAAGCTTCAATCTCCTCTGTGAACATCCGACCTATTCTTGACGAAGACGCGATCCAGATGATGACGCCGACTACAAGGATTCCCAAGACGGACGCCCCAGGACGAGGTTTCTACGTTCGATTGTAAAGGTGACTCGATAGCTTGGCTATCGAGAGTTAATAATATTTGTTACACTAATCACTTCTAAAAGAGACTTTTCAAAGACGATTAATTTTATGTAAACATTGTAATCAGAAAATCTAAGAGTTTACTGTAAAATTTCAATTATCATACGTTGTAACGCTTTAAATGTTAATGTAACTTATTATCGTTCCAAGTAATAGTACCATTCTTCAAATGGTTAAAGAAGCCCTGCAAGCTTCTAAAATGAACTGAAAATAATTAGAAGTCTTTACTAGAAATATACAGAAAGTAAACTCGGATCCGAGGTATAAAAATATAGAATCAATTTGATCCCAAAGTTTTATGAGAAGCATTTATATATTTTAGTTTAATTAATGATGTCATGGGATCTGTCAGTAACTGTTTTTAAATAAAGAGAAGTCGTCTTGTTACACGTGAAAATGAGTGCATAAATCAGTAAAATACCTTCCCTTGTTTCCTTACACAGATAGTAAGTAATTTGTTCAGTTAATTTGATTTGAATACAGTTCGTTACAACGTAGGCAGCCCATGTAATTGGCAGGGGTCAGTTAAGATGGGTTCCCTGGATTTGTAACGCGGCAATACGTTACAGTACGTGGGAACATGGAATCTGGCATGGGTAGACATACTGGTAGAATCATTCCATTATCATTAGCAGCTCTCTTTTGGGGGAAAACAGTAACTTTCTATTTTTTTTCATACGACAGCACTATGTATGCACTATGCAGATATGTTGGTCTGCGCCCTGTTTAATGTGCTCTTTTACCCCCTCCCCCACAACTCAACAACTACTGCAACCACAAAAATTTGGAACCAGCAGCCGCCACTGTTACCACCACAAACAATTCGCTGTTATTTGTCCGGTCTTCAAATACCGTTCCACCTACATCCAAAGATCTACACGTAAGTCACAAACTGTCAGCTGCCCAAACGGTACAGTTCCGGAAAATCGATAAACCGCTCTGTGTGTGTGACGTCATCGTGTAGGCTTTATTACGCTTTTCCTACGCCCAACTGTTTTACGTTTGTTACTTTCCTCGTACGCCCACTAGAAACAACAAGTGACACACAACATCGAACCTATGACTGTATTATTACGCATATCAAGATTTCCTCTTTGTAGAATAAATTCCTCTTTGTAACAGTACGCTCAGCTTGAAAGCGTCAGAGAAATTACGAAATACCAAAAGTGTGTCTAATAAAAAAGTGTCTCACTGTATGTCGTCAAAGAGACGGCAAATGATCGAGTTGAAACTGAGAACTCGCTTCGGACGTTCAACGAATTAGTTGAGTGATCACTAGATCGCTATCAAATAAAAAAACCTGGTCGTTTCTGTACTTACCACTTCGAATGTACTACTGTATTTAGTGTTTATATCTGTGCGGAGTCCCCACTCCCGGACAACTGTTGAATTATAAACGGGGTGTGGGACGCCCGAAGAAGCATTGGCGTGACCAGGTCTAGTTATCTGCTTGCAACCAGAACAAACAGTATTTGGTTTTACGCTTCTTGAAAGACCTGATGATGACAATCGGTATCATTTCTTTTTACCGGTCTCGGTCAGTGGCGACGAAACGACCTTTTTACCTTTTCTTACCCGGTTAATTGCGCCCCTTACTTTCACTTGCTCGCAACTGGCCGAACCTGTGGCAACTAGTAGAAGTGTTCCTGTTCCAAACTTCGATGAGGTTTTAATTCTGTAACTCTTTTTTTCATTACTTTTGTTATGTTTAGTTAGGTTAGCTGGGATTACGTTAGGTTAGGTTAAGACTAATTTAGATTAGGTTAGGTTAGGTTGGGTTAATTTAGATTAGGTTAAGCCAGGTTAGGTTGTGTTAGGTTAGGTTAGGCTGGGAATGAATACAATTATAATGGTAATTTCTGTATTATTATAATAATAAAATGAAAATGTTAGTAACAATTGACACTATTTTACGACAGCTGAAAGTTCACCCTACGATACCACAGAAATTTTGGTTAGTCGTTAACAGTACATAAAACATTGGTAACTATCGTAGCTTACTACCATTCCAAACGTGCGTCTTCACCTCTTCACAAGCCTTTCATAGATGCAGTCTGTATCTGTAGCTTGTACGGACCGAAGATCGGAACAACATTGAAGAAGAAGAAGGAGGAGAAGGGGGCTTGATGATGGCAATCAATGACATTTCTTTTTAGACACACTATACAGAACTGAAAATCGGAACAACACTGAAGAAGGAGGAGGAGAAAACACTGACTTGTAAAAAAAATGGAGAAAATGGAGTTTATTTAGTACACTGTGCAGAATGCGATGCTATTTATATCGGACAATGTGGCCGTGCTTTGAAACATCGCATTTCTGAACATAAGAAGGCGATTTTAACCAATATAGGCAATACAGGTTTTGCACAAAATTGCTTACAACACAATCACTTCATAGATACTAAAAACATAACACTACTCCACAACATACAAAAAGGTAAAAAAATGGATTTGTGAGAAATTCCAGAAATTAAAAAAAAACAATAAAAAATAACAAAAAATTTAACAAATAAACAAACTGAATTCTTGTGTATCCCCTTTATTAAAAGCTGTTGTTTAGTTTAGTTAATTTTATATTTTGCATTCCGATCATATTTAGTTTTTACAGACACTTCACTTTCCCTTAGCTCCTACACCCCCCCCATCTTCACACCTCACACATGTTCCAATACACGCCCTAAACAGATGTCCACCACCACCCTTACATCCTCTTCATTTAGGTGTTCATTCATCGCTTTGACAATGGCTTAAGAAGTCGAAACAGCTGTCAGAGCTAAATAAAATCTGTGAAACGTACCAAGTGTTATTATATTTTTAAAAACCTTTGTACTGACTTGTAATGTTAAATTGTTTTAAACGCAATAATGGGAATCGTAATTACAGTGCAGACGGACAGACACAGGCAAAGAAAGGCAAGACAAACAGCTCTCTTGTGTTGCGTTTCGTCTCAGCGACGCGACGGAGTCGTCAAAGCTTACCGTTTTTGCTCCGTCCCAGTAACGTAATGTAAATCCACATACTCGTCTACAGTAAACTCGTAATTATCTTTTTGTTAACAAAACGCAAACCTAAAGTAAACCAAAACGCAGAACGAAGTCACACGACGGAATAAGGTAAATATTATACAGATTTTGTCAATAAGTGACTTGGATACCATTTCAAACATGTCTTTTTTGTTAACGTTCGGTACACGGGACAGGACAGCGTCGCAAGGATTTAACCCGTCAGTTAAGGCTGAAGGTTTCTGTCAGGTAAAATGTCTGCAAGTTTTGCCGTCATTGTCACTTACATTCCCACATTCCCTGCCAGCCACCGGCTTCCTGAAGCTATTATACGAGGGGCGGCTGATAAGCAATGCACAGTCGCATGTAACTCCCAAATGAAAATGGGTAGTCAAATGAAACAAATACGGAATAAAAGTACATTTTATTTGCTACAAAAACTTACATTTATTTTTCCACGTAGTCACCATTTACAGCTACACATTTCTCCCAACGGTGAACCAGTTATCCCATCCCGTCAATGAAGAATGCCGGTGGTCTTTCCTTGATCCACGACCTCACTGCGTCTTTCAGTTCATCATCTGTGGTGAAATAAATACCCTTAAAAGTCATCTCCTTCGTCATGATAACGTTTCAGAAGCTGTTCACAGCAGTCCTTTCGTTGTTACCTGTTGCGTGGCACCGTATCTGGGTGGCGATGCGTTGTTGTGTGATGCGACGGTCATTTTGAATCAATTCATTCACCTCCACTTGGTGCTTCTCATCAGTCACAGAAACTGGTCGACCACTGCGAGGTTCATAATCAATATTCGTTTTTCCAGCTTCCGATGCACGAAATTTTATTGCCCACCTACTTACAGTCCTTCGATCAACAGTTTCATCACAACAAACGGCTTTTAGACGACGATGAATGTCACTAGCGTTCATTTTCTCGGCTGTTAAAAATTAAGTCACTGCACGTTGTTTTAGACCCGTTGACATAGCTGGCGTACTCGACTCCATAACAATGGCGACTGACAGAAAACGAGAAGGAGTTGGTCAACGAGATTTGGGATGTCTGCAATATCAGAATGTCGCTACAAGACGGCAGCACGCGCCGTGCTGTACGTTGTTTTGTTTCCCCGCTGTATGCGACTGTGCATTTACTTATCAGCCGCCCCTCGTAACCGACATCTCATACGATTTCGTTGTAGACAATGTTAATATTTTTCTTTCACTACCGTCTCACTGCTCGGCTCCCTTTTGTCGTAATCAACATTTCATATGCCTAAACCTTCTTCCTATTCCTCTCCCTTTCCCATACTTCTTCGTCTTCTTATTTGCCTTCCTCATCCTCTTCTCCTTCTTCGTCCTCTTTCTCTATTTCTTCCTCATCCTAGGCCCACCAAGCCTGTTCGGGTTCCCACTATTCTCTCGACCTACCTACGTCTCTTCTTCCCTCATGTCTATATCCCGATGCTGCTATTGTGAGCCTATTTCGTGTCATTCTTCACAGACGGCTACATCAGATCCGTCACTCAGAGATGGTACTTTTATTGTTTTTCCAAACGCCAAAGTTTTTTTTTCCTTTTTAAGTGTGCACAGCCTAAGACATAACACCAACGGACAACTTTTAAAGAGACGGCGTGACACTGCAGCGCGCAAAAGCTGTGTAGAAACTGTTCAGAAACAAAATTATGGACTGTTTTATGTAAAACTGTGAACGTAGATTACAATGTATTGCACGTTTATAATTTGCACTTTTATAATTAGATACGTTTCTACTGATAATTTTGTGATCTTTTCGCCTTAATAAACGGAAATAGACTCCATGGATTATCCGAAACAATGGGTTATCCGAAATGGCTCCGCCCCCTTCAGCTCGGTTAAAAATGTTCTAATGTGGTTCCACTTTGTCCCTTCTTCTAGCTACACGTCCAGTAATTACTTACGCAACGCCAATAATTTTATTGATACAACAGTTGCCGTGTTTTCTGATAAAACAGTATATTAGTGTGATGTCCGGAAGTCCGTTAGCGTAGCAGATCTGACGTGAAGCGTTCCATAAATCATAGCGACAGACGTCAGACGACGCCGTTTACCGGAAACGCCGCGCACGCACACACACAAACGTTCAGCAAAAGCTTTCACAAAATTGGTTTATAAATAACACATCGGCTGCTAAGTTCACGCAACGACTGACTGACTAATTCCGTTTAAACGGACACACGCCTACAACCAACACGCCAAACTTTCCTCTGCGTTTCCAAAACGGGGGGGGGGGTCAAGGACGGCCGCTCAGTAGGGTGGGCCATAATTCACTTAATGCGTACTTGAAAGCTACCGCCAGCGAGAAGTGCCTATGAATCAATATACGAATAAACAAACAACACTGTATGAGTTACAGAGAGACGACGAACAACAAACGATCAACTGTATATGTCTTGTTTTCAAAACAGGGGTTAAATTGGCTACCCAAAGGAAATCGGCCAGCAGATCAAGGAAGAACTGGAAAGAAGACATTGGCAAAGGAGGACATGAGAACCTTGATGACAACTTATAAAAAGACTGTGAAAGATGGAGACTGAAAACAGGGAAATTGTTGTAAATCAATGGTGATGATGATGATGGTGGATGGAGGTGGTAGTGGTGGTGATGGGTGATTTTGGTTGTGTTGTAATTTGTTGTTTTCTTTTCGAATTTGTCAGGGTTTGAACCACATTAAGAATGTTAAATCTTGTTTCAAATGTAAAAGCCTGATGTAGCCACAAAGCCTTTCCTTTTATTAGTTTAAGTTTACAGTTTACGAGCAACGTTTACTTTATACAATTTCAACACTAAATAAGAACAAGGAAACTTAGCTTGTTTATTCAATCACGCTGTAAAAAATAAAATATCAAACGCGTCTTCCACCTTTGACATACAGTACATGTTTATCACCAACCGCTTCTCGCTTTTTATTAACATGATAATAAAAAACATTATAGAGAGAGTGGAGGCAGCCCAAGAGCAACATAGCGCGATGTACTGTGAAGACGGAACAGGCAATGTGCCTACTTAACATAATAAAAATCTTCTGCGCATTTGAATACAAAATAAACATTTCTCAGCCTTTTAAATCTGGAAATAAAAGAATTTGTAAAATAATTAAAATCTGTTTAATATCTGTATCCAATACCCTTTATGGACCCTTACCATTACATATGCAATAGTACATAAAGCAGAACAATGACGACGACGACGAGAGACGGGGAGTCGGCTCCAAATGCGGTTGATGAATACTCATTGTGGCAAACGCTGAATCCATATGGACCCAACACGATGACGTCATTTATAATTGGACAATCTTGACTGGCGCTCAGAGACAGTCTCGGGACAGTTTCGCAACTTTTAAGAACACATTGTTACGTCACAGGTTTCCGATTTTTACGTCAGTGTTTTGCAGCCTTCTGCACTGTAGGTGGCCGTCGAAGGCACGGCCGAAATGTTTGCACCAAACAACCTTGGACCACGGCCTTACAGCCCGCCAAGCCGAAGTTCTCATAACAATAACGTTTGTGTCCTTCTCTTCGGCAATATCTTGCATCGTTCGCGATATAAGACGCTTTCGGTAATTAATTAGCCTTCAAAGATCATATTTCTACATGAGGACAAATAAATGTTGTCCCCAAGTTTTAAATAAGTTCGCTTCTAACTAACCTAGGCTGCGCCATAAGTTATCTTTTGAGTAAACCGATTACCGTATCGTGTACAGTTACGTAAACCCTTGGACAGCTTATGTACACGCATTTTAGTGCTAAACGTGTTAAAACAGTTTCACTGGAACACTGACAACAGCTGTTTTAGATTTTTCTCCTTTTGCTTACTCTTCATAGTGTAAACTGGTAAGTACTGACCTATGACCTACGTTCTTACAGTATGGCGATATAGATTCTCAGCGATATATTAATTTATTTATTAAACACATATTTATTTACATTTTATCCAGCCGGTTTTTTCATTCTCTGTTGAAGTATTCGAGTAAACTGAATTTTACATGGAAGGGTTACCAGCCCCTCACACAACCTCCGACCTGGAGGACCAGCTACATTGATTTCGGGGTACACAACGCCCTAGACTGGCCACCTTCTCTACGACTGATGAGCCCCGGACTGCCCATTCTAAATTAAGAAATTCTATTTATACCTTGTATACAATCTGCCAGAAATACAACTTTAAGATCTCAAATACTAAGACAAAGTGATGACCTTCCTAGCGAAGAACCCTGTAAGAGCAAAAATTGAAATTGATAATAGTGTTTTGGAGCAGGTATCACATTTTAATTATTTGGGATGTGATAACTCATATATGAAGGGCAACGATATCGAGAGAAAGTTAAATAAAAGTTATAACTGTGGAACTATAAGACGACTATTGAAGAATAAAACGCAGAGGGAGACACAGCTAAAGTTCTATAAGATCGTGACTGTGCCGACTTTCATGTATGGATGTGAAACATGGACTCTCCTCAAAAATACAGGCCTCGGAAATGAAATTTTTATGAGCAGTTAAGGGATGTAGTCTGAGAGAGCGTCTACGAAACGACGATATAAGGAAAGACCTGAAGCTACAGTCGGTCCTGGAGAGAATAAAGGAATACAGGCAGAATTGGAAGTCCCATGTAGAACGCTTGGTAGACACGCGTATTCCTAAACAAGCGTTTGAATATAGGCCAGTGGGGACGAGAGATCGTGGAAGACCCTGGAAAAAATGGTCAGACTCTGTGAAGTCGGAACGGGCTATAGCCCAAGCCATGTAGTGAAGAAGAAGAAGAAGAAGAAGAAGAAGAAGAAGAAGAAGAAGAAGAAGAAGAAGAAGAAGAAGAAGGAGGAGGAGGAGGAGGAGGAGGAGGAGGAGGAGGAGGAGGAGGAGGAGGAGGAGGAAGAAGAAGAAGATTTATATTTTATAATTGTATATTACGTATATTATTTATATTTATATATTATCTGTATATTTATACGTTGCAAGACAGGAATTGTACTTGTAGTTCTATTAAAGTTGGCATGAAGTTTATACTCGTCAACCAACCGACTTTTATATGTGCTGAACAATTATCGATCAACAGAACTTTTAAACTGGATAATTCATTATCACAGTTAACGGGATTATCTTATTGTTCACAAAAAGTCTGGTCACCGTAATCTATGTATTATTATTAGCTGTATTATTTTATATTATAAAGTAAAGCCGGCGCCAAACTATAAAAACACTTGTTTGTTCATTTTTTCAATTACAACTCCCCTTAATACGAACGAAAAACACGATAACCTTGAGGTCACTCTCGCACATACACGACGGTAATTACGCTGAGATATGCTCCAAATACTACGCTAGCGGCTCCACACATAGTTAACAATGGTTTTTATGCGCTAAAACTGTCGAAAAACGTATTAATTCATGTGATACAAACTCGACAAAAAATGTGTATGGAGGACCATATTTACATGACTTCCTTGTTCTAATTAATTATAAAATTATTTTTAATATGTAAGCCTACACTCAGAACGAAACCAAATATATCAGCACGCTTTTGGTAAAAACGCTGACAAAGATAATCAAAATACGAATTGTACTAGACGTTAATATTTTAAAAATAAAGAATTAATTTGATTAAATTATTTTTTATTTAAACAACGAGAAAGAAAGCGAATAGCACCCAACGTTTGTTATATGTAAATTTATGGAAACGAAAAATTATTTTGTTTAATCCTTTTTGTTTAATCCTTGGTGAGATAGCATGGAACGATATCAATTGTTAATATTTGATTGCATTTTTTTTAAGTTTTAGGTCGAAGAAATTTATAACATTAATACAAAAAAGTACACCCTCCCCTCTTCAACTACCCTTTTCATTTATAGATATTTCATCTACCTTTCTACACTGGATTATGACCTTCTTTCCAGGATACTTTATTTATCAAAATTAAGTACTTTAATCTTGTTAAAACGTAAAACGTCGCAGGTAAACCCCCCCCCCTTAACCGATCTTCACCAAAATCAATACGACTGAGTCCTCTACAACTCGGGTGCATATGCAAAAAATTATTCGATTCTGTTTGAATTTGCGGCAGTTATCGTTCGCCATAGAAAAAATTCTACACACAGACACTTTTCGGAAAATGACTTTTCTTCATGTTTTGAGGGTAGTACAATCACAATCAGCCCTTATCTCGAACACGATTATTTTCGCGATTACCACACTTCCATTTCCTTACGGAACATGGAAGTAAAAAACTTATTAATTCATGTAATATAAATTCGACAAAAAAACGAGCCGGAAAGTTGAAAAGACGCGCTAAGAATTTTCAAATAGAATCGGAAAAGCAGGCTGTGTCAAATGCTTCTACTAAATATCGCCTCGTCACCAGACGCACCACCTGTTCGTGCATTTCACTCCAAGCCGTATTTTAGTTTTTAATATCCAAGGTCGTATTGCAGAAAACAAAGAGATGGATTTCTCATCCGAATAGGATGGTAGATGGCAGCAGTAGCGGACTAAAGGGGGGCGTGAGGGGCGGCCCGGCCCGGGCCTCACTTAGTAGGGGGCCTCCAGATTTGGAAAATTAAGCTTAAGAGACCAACAATTTATTTAAAACCTCTCATCGGAATTTTTCCCAAACAGTGGATAATTCAGAGTGCGGAAATCAGGTCAGTTACTCGAATGAACGAATTCACAAAATAGTGTATCACATATTGCGTGCGTGAGTGAACAAAACCGTGAGTGACATCGAAGACAACTGCACGTGCAACTGTACAGAAACAGCGTGTGTTATGCACTAAACTGCTAACTGACTTGGAAGGACAAAATACGGATATGCTACGGTAGCTTATATAGTCATTGACTATGTAGTAAAAAAGAAGAAACGTCGGGAATGACGATGGTGGTATACGCAGTTGTATAATAGAAGAACGAACAGTGGTAATCAGTTACTTTCAGGCTTGAAATTTTAGTTAGTTAGTGGGCTCTACAAAAATATTGTATCCCACAATATTACTTTACTGCGATACACTTCAATAAATTGTAGGCCTACCGTAAGTTGTTCAGTCCACTCCATGTTGCGTACTGATTAGAGGTGGGGCGATATACCTGTAACAGGTATTTTGGAACGATATTTTTGTGGAACGGATGTAACAGTGACTGAAAAGTTGAAATACCTGTTATTCGCGGCCTCGCTGTTCCGAGTCGAGGCACGCCCCCTACGCAACTACACACACACACACACACACACAGAGTACACAAGTAACAATTAAACGAATACGCCAAGGCCAAATACTAGGCGTACAAAAATATCACTGGTACGCAAGGAACAAGTACACGAGTATTTCAAATACTAGGGGTATCACCGATACACAAATACTAAGCGTATCAGAGGAACAGTAGTATTTAAGGAACACCTAGTATTTTAGGAACAACTAGTATCAAGCGTATTTCGAGTACGAATCCACTTTTCGGTCCTGAATATACTTCATTCTGCGCACAGAGACGAAGCTGTTTTTAATAAATGAAAAAATTCATCCTGATGTTACATTTATTCTCCTGTGATATGCAGATATATAATACAGATTATATGCTAATAAATTAAATATTATACTAGTCACCATTTTGGTAAATTTTGAAATAACGAATTATATTGTGTTATAACCCATAGAGTGGTTGATGTTGATAGGCTATATTATACTTTTTATTAATGTGATTTTAACTTCACTACACATCTCACGTAAATGATGAGATTGTTGTAATGGACATTTATGCACTTTATCTAGTCCTGTTCCTTAAATATATGAACGAAGAACACGATTAACATCAAGGAAAGTGCAACAGAATACTATAAAACAGGATATTACACACACAGGATAACACACACACACACACACACACACACACACACACACACACACACACACACACACACACAAAACACAACAAGATAACCGCACACACACACAGGATATTCAGGAGGATAACAGGAGGTTACACAGGAGGTTTAACAGGATATTCGCAGGATATTTTTTAATGCGAATTTAAAACAGTGTTTGAATAACTGAAATCCCAGTATTTTAAAAACAATTCAATTGTTTAATTTTATTTATAATGTGTTAAGTGAAGTAGATTGTAATGTAAAAGGCGTGACATTTCGTGACTTGTATATTCTGTGTACATTAGTGAATGAATCTGAAGATTATCCAGGTATGTAATGCATTTAATTTACTTTTGTTGTTGCTTATTATTTATAAGTTTTTATTTATTTATTTATATTTATTTTATTAGTTTTTTTTATTTTTTTTTATTTGTAAAATTTTGTTTATTCTCATTCACTCTTGTGGCTTACTGTTATGTTTTTATTATTTGTTTCTGATGTTTTTTTCACATTATTTATTGTGGTATTACGTGTACTCTACTATTTCATTGCCCCGAGTTTCGCAACTGATTTGTCAAACCAATGTTAGTTTGTTTACTCCTAGTGAAAACTTAAATTAGTATTCCCAAAGGGAGATGGGCCTATAAATTCTCTTGTTTCTTATTTTCTTTTAAACAGTAATAGTTTAATAAAGTCACAGTGTAAAGTAACACTGTTAATACTTTTAGTTTCAATTTATTTCTTATAACAAATTACAGTATATAGTATAGGTTATATAATATCTTCAAATAAATACACTGCAAGTAGGTTTGTTAATATATTAATAGGTTTATCTAGGTGAAAATAAACCTACTTGCAGTGTATTTATTTGAAGATATTACATAGGAGACCTCCAGGAAACTCAAAACGAATTACTTACAAAAGATAATATAGGTTATGTATAAGTATGTAATAACAGGTATTTGTACCTGTTATTTTTTTGGAACGGTATTTTCATACCTATTATTTTAAAATAACAGTTTAGCCCACCTCTTGTACTGATAAAGCACTGGTTACGCAGTCCCGTCCAGACATACAAAGAGCATGCGTAACGCCAGTGCGTAACATTCCTTTGACGTGACGCTGGAAAACCGGCAAGCGACGGAACGCCCCGATGTCACGCTCCGACGGTACGATGTTGCAGTTGCGTTGCGGTGTGCCGTCTGAATATGACGCGCGACGGTGTTGCGTTACGACACGTTGTTGTATGTCTGGACGCACCTTTATGTATCCGCTGAGATTCTCTTCTACTAAGCCTGACGTCACTTCCGGTATAACGAATGCGTTTATGATTAAATACTTCGTTCACAAGTCGCGAGACACGATGCGGAACTCGCACTGCAAATCAGTTCGAGTGATTTGCCACATCGTTTGTCAAAATAAGTCCGGCCCATCAGAATAACGTACGACGAACCAAAGAACATACTACCTAAACCCAAAACTGTCCTTTTTGCAAGTCGCTTAATTAAATAGAATTATCTTACAGAACACATAATCACTTTAACGGCGCTACAGTACATACAAGTTATAAAGTAAATTATAACAACTAAAAATATGCGCTAATTATTAAAAAGTATCCTAATACAAATGAATACAATTAGGAATACTACACCAAACTCCGGCAGCGCTCGCGTTACGTAAAACACCACTAGCGAGGTACTTAATGCTCAAAGTAAACATTTATATATCGAAAACCTGATAATCTAGAGATTTTCAAATTGAATAAAAATTAAATTCAATCGATTCTCTTAATTGCATTCGCTTATACTAGACGTTTATGGGTAAAAGCAAACAAACTTCTCACAAGCCAGTTTTTCATGTCGTAATTCGAAATATATCGTAACAAAACATTACACATAGGCCTAATTGTTTGGCAAATGTAAACAGTACACGAAAATGTTTAATATTCTGTCGCTTTATTTACATTTCAAGCTAAAAATTCAAGTAAAAACGAACAATTTACGTCGACTAACAACGGAAATTCGACGATTTATCTTAAAAAATTTAAAGTTCAATAAATCATAGAAATGTTCAAAGTATTGTTTTATATTTTTTTAGATCTGTTTATAGTTAAAATAATATAAAATTTGTAGAATGATGTAATGGACAATAACGTTTCTGAGAGAATAACGGTTAAAAAATTACAATGCCGTTCTTCTGTCTTTACCTGATTACCCGTTGGCTAATGTCCACCGTGTCTATCGTGGAGGGGGGGGGGGGTCACCAGCTTTCAGTCTCATGGGTTCTCTGCAACCAATGTTTTCGTAAGAGCACAACAGAACGGAAGTAAGACAGGAGTCTAAACTACATAATTTTTATGCACTCATATTAAATCATAGATTTTCCTGCAAACGCTCCAAAATTCCCAGTACGCTCCAAAATAGGCCTAGTAATAGATAATAAAATTATTGGACAAATATCCCACTACAGCTATCTAGGGTGCGACGTAATCTATGAATATGAAGCCGACGATATCGACAATAAAATAAACAGATACCAGAGCATGTGTGGCAACATTCATAAGACTCTGGGAAAGAAAGTACTAAAAGAAACAGAATTGAAATTTTATAATGGCGGCACCAGTATTGGATGTACGGGAGTGAATCGTGGACACCCACCCAAAATCAGAGGAAACGAATTGAAACCGCTTAAAAAAAATTCTTTAGGAGTGTCAAAGGATACACCCTAAGAGATAGCATAAGAAAAGTAGACATAAGGCAAGAGCTGAATATATACTAGATAAACGATACAATTAAACAAAATAAAGAAAACTGGATACAACACGTAAATAGAATGGGTGATTCGAGAATACAAAAAAAAAAGATAATCCAGCATAAGACTCTTACAGAACGAGATAGAGGCAGACCAAGAAAACGGTGGCGAAGAAGAAGAAGAAGAAGAAGAAGAAGAAGAAGAAGAAGAAGAAGAAGAAGAAGAAGAAGAATTTCCTCTACGGCCTTGTTAAAGTGTTTTTTTTTAACCTTGCTTGTTTATTCCGGTCCAATAATTAGGTCCAGGCTCGGTGGATGGATGTTACGAACAACGGGAAGTTTTAAAAGAGTAGTAACAAGTGAACAAATTCTGGTGGGAAAAAAGAGACTACACATATAAAGGTTTAAAAATTAAAATGCTGTCCTTCAGCCGAGGCAGTATTATCCGTTGGCTAATGTTCACCGCGTCAATCGGGAGGGGGGGGGAGGATAGTTACCAGCTTTCAGTCTCATGGGTTCTTTCCAACCAGTTTTCGTAAGAGTCCAACAGAACGGAGGTGAGACAGGAGTCAAACACTTATATTAAATTATAGATTTAACTGCAAATGTGAGCACAACTTTGCAGAACTACAACGATACTTTTAAAATACTTCGATTTTTTTGTTTTGAAAATGTCACTTATGTAGTAACGTAAAAATATGAATTTTTATGTGGAAATATAAATATTCATAAAAATGCTAGCCGTGATAGTGATACATTGAAAGAGTTAGGTATATGTTTTATCTTACAATGAACAACAATGAACACGTAGACTTATATTTTATCTGATGACGAGTGATCATGTTTTCTCAGCCGAAAAAAAAATGGTAGGAAATGTCCGTCAACAATAAAAGTAAATGCTACCACATCTACTAAAGGCGGCAACACATACTGAGGATGGTACACACATTCCACAGAGGCCACATTAAACACACTGCAGTGATAACAAGTCCCACAGTGAGCGAAAAATTGCACAAAACGCGCGGAATTTAATTTAGAAACGCGCGGGGCGGCAGCTTTCGGGGAAAGCTTTTGATAGAATAAAACGAACCAAGTGCGTTTGAGAAATAACCTATCAAAACGGGTAGCCTTTCAATCTCTTTAGAACAAACAAAAGCCTTTACAACAAAGCGCCCAAATAATAAAATAAAACACAATATTTATTCTAAACTGATTCAAACCAAGCCAGTGAATCAACTGAGTCCGTGGTAGCTTACCATCTATTTTGCATGGCAACGAGAGAGAGTGAAAACACAACACACAAGCCTGGCCTGTAAATTACACTCCCCTTTGTAGGTGACCTGACGACCACGTAAAGCGAAGGAATTTCTGTTATTATTGAACATAAAAAATTTACAACCTAATCTTATAGAATATTAAGTAAATCAGATGAAGGATACAACTTGAGGCGACTACGACACAATGATGCAACTTGTATTTATTAATTGCGAATCTTAACCTATTTCTTTCACAAGTTTAATTAAGAGAGTTGTGTTAGTGGTTACAATCACAAACAGAATCATCACTGTTGCACACCACTATAGAAAAATTATAGTCTCAGGATGAGCTGAGAAGCTTGAAACCGCTAATCGGAATAATTTTTCTACAGTGGTGTTCCCCCACAGTGATAATTCTGTGTACTTCTTTCACGCCGAGGTTTTCACGGTCAGCGCAATAATTGTTGAAATCAACATCCGGCCTGTTGGTCCGTGGTCTCCTACAGTTATTCTGAAAAATGGTCTTCTCAGGCGTTTCGGCCTCATCTCTGGAAGCCACTTCAGTGAAAATCGGTTTCGTCTTCAGTGAATAACTAACACGGGGTTCGTCAGTACCCACAGTACTGTGGCAAAGAATATGACAAGGAATAACAGACGCTTTGCCACAGTACTGTGGCAAAAAACAGTTTGTCACTGAAGATGAAACGTTTTCCACAGGTGAGGCCGGAACGCCTGAGAACACCAGGTAAAAGGAAAGTTGGAAGGCAAAAACTGGGATCGAGGTACGGGGTGAGTCAGGACATCAGCACATACTCTTGGAATCGGAAACTGGAAAAATATGACTATGAACAGAGAAGACTGGCGAAATCTTCTGAACAAGGCCAGGGCCACAAAGTGCTCTCGAGCCAATGATTATGATGATGGTGGTGGTGGTGGTGGTGGTGGTGGTGACGACGACGACGACGGTGATGATGATTATTATTATTAGTATTATTACTATTACACTTTAACGAAATGCCACGCCAGTCGTATTCAAGCGGCCGAAATGAGAGACTCTCAGGGCCGTGGCAGGATACACGTACTCTTCAGGATCGCATAAGAAATGTAGGTACACGACAGGTACTGAATATTATGAGTATACTCGACTGGATTGCCTAATATCGGCTAAAATAGTTGGAACATCTTTTATATTTGTTTTTTTTTTTTTTGTACGTGACTAGCGCATCCCCAAACAACGGTTGAACTGCAACATGTCTCCGAAAGGACGGAGACGTGTGGGACGTCCCAAGAAGCGCTGGAGTGACCAGCCAGGGGCGAACCTAGGATTTCATTTCGGGGGGGGGGATTTTTCCAACCACATATCGTTTTCTTAGAGTATTTTTTTCTCATATTATAATGAAAATCGTACCAACAAATTAAAACTAATGGGTAAATAATGGCTGTAAAATTCACTAATTTCATAAAAATCAATTAATAACATACAGTTTGACTTGGAAACCTAATAATACCTTTCTGGGGAATATAAACACTTTAAAGAGAACGTTAAAATTAAGAAAGTAAATTTTGTATGTGTATGTATGTGTTTTTGTTGTAGAGTTAACACATACAAGAACACGAAAAATTTTAAATGAACGTATGTTTAATTTTACAATATTTTGTTTCTTAGAGTCTATTACAACAACCCACGTCCATTATGAAAAATAAGGTTAAGAAATTAAAACTCATTCACATTATGTGCTTTGTGATTGAAGTTATCAACATGTAACGTTAAGTTAAAATATAAAAAGATATGTCCCTATTTATCGTAACCAGCGGAAAAACATACCGTATCCTACTCTCTTTCAAGCCGACTTCTTTTCATTTTTCACCATTTCTTTCAACATCTGTTATATTTATTATTGAGTATAAGGCCTATTATTGTAGATTTGTTAAACTTGTCGTTGACCCAAACAGTAATTTTTTTAAACTGACAAAATTTTTAAGTCAATTAATTACAGTTCATAAAACATAACCAGTTTTAAGTTTTTTGCTCCAAACTTTTTTTAATTTTTTTCGGATTTCGGGGTGGGTTCGCCCCCTAATCCTAACTAATCGTCCTCCTATGGGGGGTTCCCCCCTAGGTTCGCCCCCTATGACCAGATCTAGTCTACCTGCTTGGGACCGGAACAAACCATTTTTGGTTTAATCCTTGCTGAAAACGATGTCTGAGTAGCAAGTGGCTGGAGATGTGGCCGTCGCGTCGGCGTCGTCCATACTGAGGTTACTGACAGAATATGCTATCAGCAAACATAAATCTGTAGGATTACACAGTGCTGTTGCTAATGCCATTGAAATGCAGACGTTGCGATGTGTTGGATAAAAATAAACCCACGCCACGTCACGCGACGGGAGCGCTACATTACATAAGACGGACGTGTTTACATATGTAATTCCAAGCACACATACAATACACAGCCAATGGCAGTGTCATACATATTTTATCAGGAGGAAACCATAATAGTTGCTTGCAGTACACGATCTTGGAATGTTCTGCTGCGGATGTGCCTTCCAGCTTTGAATCCTGATGGAATACTGTTACAAGATTTCCAATATTTCATAGATGTGTCGAAAGCTTTTGATAATGTGAAACGTTCGCTACTCTGGAGTATAATGGAACGAAGAGGATTCCCTTCGCAGTTAATTAAAGTTCTTATATTACAAGACAGCAGTTGTGGATTTGAATGGTAAATTATCAGAAGATAATTCTACAAATATAGGTGTGAGACAAGGGTGCCCTATTTCACCGACACTTTTTAATATCTACACGGACGACATATTTCGGCGACGGACAGCTAAAGTTGACTCGAGAATATCACTTCAGCGAAATATTCATGTGAATGCATTGCTTTATGTAGATGACAAGGTAACGGTAACGATACAGAAAACAGAAGACCAGTTGCAGCGGGTGATATTTACGTTCAATAGCATGGGCTACAAGACTATGTTTACGTTTACGTACAAGACTATGGGCTACAGATCTCTGCTAAAAAATCTAAAAGATAACATTTCAGGGCAGGTATCCTATAATAACTACGATAGTCGTGAATAATCAGATTTTGGATCAGGTTAGTCACTTTAACTACCTGGGTTGTAATATCTCATATGGAACTGCTATTGACTGAGATAGTAAGCTAACAAAATTTAGACGCATGTCTGGATCGATTAGGTACCTGAAAAATAAAACACGGAAGGATACCCGAATGAAATTTTATAAAACTGTGGCTGTTCCCACATTTCTGTACGCTAGTGAGACATGGACTCTTGGTAAAAGGGACGTGCAGAGGATTCAGGCAGCCGAAATGAAATTTCTAAGAGGGACGCAAGGTTGTTCTCTCCTGGATCGGAGAAGGAACGAGGATATTAGACGCGATTTAAACAGTGTATCACTGCACCAGAAGATTGAAGACCACAAAAGGAGATGGAGTGAACACTTTAATCACATACCTGATATGGTATGTGAAACACCTGATATCCGTCCACCTGTGGTTGCCTTAGGTTATCACCCTACTTGGAAGAGAGATGTCGGTAGACCGAGGAGGAGATGGGTTCCGGAACAGGTCTAAGGCCTAGTCCTTGGTGTGGTCATGATGACGACGACGACGACGACGACGACGACGATGACGATGACGATGACGATGATGATGATTTCAATATACAATTCGCAACGACACTTGGCACTTGATACGTTTAAGGAACATATTAAGAATACTGGACGATATTAAATGATGACTCGTTGGGCACTTGGCGAAACATATTAATACAAAGGTTTTTAAAAATATGTAAACACTTGGTACGTTTCACAGTTTAACTCTGACAGCTGTTTCAGCTTCTCAAGCTATTAATGGATCTCAAACAATAGCTTGAGAAGCTGAAACACCAAGAAAGAGAAACTGTGAAACGTACTTAAGTGTTTTATATATTTTTAAAAACCTTTGATATTAAGGACGACAAACGAAGAAATATATAAAATTAACTCTCGTTAATTCGCGTCCGGTCAACTTACACGTTTGCGGCTGAAAATTATACAAATTACGCCAGTTGAAATTTGTACAATAAATTGTATTGTAAAGTTTTACTTAATTGTAGATAAAGACAACTGAGACAATTTTCTAAAGAACTATATTAAAGGTACTTCTGCCTCTTTTTCTACCGGAGCTCTACAGGGCGGGATGACCCTTGGCTTCTGCCACCACTTGCCTACAGATCTCTCTCTCACTCTCTCTCTCTTTGTTTCAACGTTCCTCCAGTTTTTTATGCCCATTCTTTTTAAGTCTTCCTCCACCTCATCGCCTTCTAGGTCTGCCTGCCCCTTCTTGTTCCTTCCATGTTTCCATTTAGCACTTGCTTGGGCAGTCTCTCCTGTGGCATTCTCTCCACATGACCCAGACAGCTTATCCGCCTCTTGCCTTCATGAAGCGCACTATATCTTCCCGCTGTAATTTTTCATCAATTTCAGCATTTCGAAGGCATCTCCACTCTCCTGCTTCCACAATTCTCACTATTTTCCTTTCAAATAGTCTAAAATGCTAACTATTATAGGTACTACAATGTCTTGGAAAATGAGCTGCACGTCTAGAGCAAGTGGACAGTGATACTAGAATACAAAAAAATAATCAACTAACACATAATGGTCACAGACGACCCAACTGTTCCTTCTGTCGCAACACAATGCATATAACTGTTCCTTCTGTTGCAATCCACCCAAAATAAGTAAATTCCACCGCTATAAATTTTAATGTACCTTGGACTTAAGGTTCATGTTAACTAACGTCCTAGTCACAAGAATTTTATCCGCCCTGTGACTTCGTCTTGTATTAATCACGACGCGTCCCGAAGCATATGCTCATCAGCATGTGTTATCGCTCCTTAGAGGTCGTCAAAACATTAAGATAGACAACAATGAAGCAGACACACATATAACCACATATAACGCACAATACAAACACACACACGCGGTATGCGTGTAGAATTGGCAGTGTGCATCATACGAACGTTACTACATTTATCTTTTTATTGTACGTGCACTGTGGATATTATTTTGAATGTTTAAGGCTGTATCGTACAGAGCAGTGGTTCTCAACCTTTTTAAGACTGGGACCCCTCACTTATTTCATGGGACCTATAAGCACGGGCGCCGGCAGAATTATTTGTACGGCGTGTACACCCAGTTTATAATCATATTTTTGCTAACATCGAGTACTTCAAGCTCTCATTTACGCTTGAACATAGTATTCATACTTAATTCTAGTTAATACCAAATATAATAGGTTTTCAAGCCTCGGAAATACATTTTCGAGCCGAACTTCCCGAACTCGAGACCCAGCAGTGAGTTACGTCCCATAGGTTGAGAATCGCTGGTACAGAGGGTTGTATGAAAGTTCAGTTGAGCATTCAGTATAAACGCTGCTGTATTTTTACTAATGTCTTTAATTTTAGTTTTTAAATTATTGAAATTTTTAAAGGCCTTACATATTTCAAACTCTTCTGCAGCATTCATGTATCTGTCTTTTTTTACAAATATGCAAGGGTTTAAAGTTAAATTCAAAATCAGTGCTAATTATTATTACCGTTCATTTTATTTAGATTTTACTTTTTCAGTGTATTTTTTCGTAGATATTTTCCTTCTTCTTCTTCATCTTCTCTTCAAGGATCAGGTTATATAAACCTGTTCCGGCACCCATCTCATCCTCGGACGACCCACGTCTCTTCTACCAATGGCTTTATAGTTCAGTGCAGCTTTCGGCAATCGATCCTCTGGCATCCTTTGCAGATGATCCCACCACTGCCTTCTGTAAATTGAAATAATTTCATTTATGTCATTTACTTCGAGTTCTGCTCTGATATCCTCATTCCTTATTCTATCTTGCAATGTACAATTTAAAATACTTCGAAGAAACTGCATTTCAACACGCTGAATCCTGCCGCAGTCCTTTTTTGTCATGACCCACGCCTCACTCGCATCTCAATGTGGGTATTGCAATTGTCTTATAAAATTTAATCCTTGTGCTGTGTCTTATTTTTTACCAAGATTGCTATGAATTGTACCACAAATATTCCTAAATTTATTCATCCTCTCTTAGTTGTTCTTCAAAACGTTTAATAAAGCTCTACCACCTTCCCCTGCATACAACGGTTGTCATTGCACGTGATTTTATGTTTTATTTTCTAACGGTTTCGAAGGTTTTGATCGTAGTATCTTACCGATGTTGTTGTGAAAAAAGTAGCGGTCCCCCAACAGTGATGAAATATGTTTAGTGAAACGTGTGAACGCGAATATTCGTGAAAATCGGCGATTTTTGTTTTGGTAATATCTCCTCAATTATTTAATGTTTCATGATCGATAATGTACGACAATGTGACAAATAAACTTGGTTACAAATACTTGTGTACCGAAAATGTTTTCCAGTACGCAGAAGCAGTAACGCCTGGCTTAAACTCAAAACCTTATTGCAGCATTTTGAAAATGTAGGCGGTGGGATCTCTGAACATATCGTCACTGGAGATTAAACCTGGGTTTCCTACAAAGAAACGGCTCGGTTTGAAAATATGACGGAGAGAACAGAGGTGTTATTATTAATTGGGCCAAGACACAAGCGGCCCTTCTTTTGCGACACTGGAATAAAGAAGCTGTTGGACAGATATGAAAAATACATGGGAGTCAATGGTGATTATGTGGACAAACAATTTGTCTGTAGACTTGTGTGGCTGTAATGAGTTTAATGTTTTAATGTCGTCGTCTTACTTCAAAACGGACCTTACCTATAACACACTAACTCACACACGCACGCGCGCGTGTGTAGGCTATATATCATATTGAATAAGAAATTGCATATTTATATTCGTTGCAGAAATTGCTGTTAGTTCCTCAGGGTAGGCTGTATAGTGCTAGTTTTCTATAAATACGATAGTTAATTTTGTTATTTATATATATTTTTTTTTTTTTTGCGTATAAGCCACGTTTGGTTCAACTGATTCCTCCCAACTTCTCCTCTCCCTTCCTCCTCTCCCACATCTCCTTCTTTCTTGATCGATGTCTCTCCCTCCTTTCGTCAGTCCAGATGGCACATGTCCTCTTCTCGAGTTTTTTCTGAAAACCTTGGGCGTTTTTTAATCTCTTTCTGGGTGGCAAGCATTCTTCAACATCTTCTTGAGTAATCTGAAGTTCTTCTACATCTTTTTCTGTTTCTTTGACCCACGTATTGGACGTTGGAGCTTTCTGAAATAGTTAAAAAGCTTCCCTGTTACTCTGTCAGTATTCACTCTTTATTATTTTATTGTTATCAATTTCATTGTCGCTTGTATTATTATAAACGAGGGCTTGACAGATCTCGCCAAACGCTGAGGAAAGTGGCACTAAGAGTTCCCGAAAGCGCTGTACAACAACAAAAATGTAAGTGTTCTTGAAAAAGTGATTTAATATCGATACAATAATAATTCTTTAAGAACAGTGAAAGAAGTGTAGTGCAAATATGTGAAACAATTATACAATGACTACAAAATGTCACATGTAACATGACCAGGTGTTACATAACCTAGACATATGCCCTTAGATTTAATAAATACATAACGGTAATGTAAATAGATAATATAATGATAAGAGTAGCCAAGAAGAGAGGAACCATTGAAGAAGAAAGAAGAAGAAGTGCCACAAGAAGCAGTAAACCTAAACACTGCTTGACACTACAACCCATACTATAACTGACACAAACTAATGGACAAATTAAATTCACTTTAAGCTGTCAAGCGAGTCAGTGAATAACTTAAATGAAATGTGACATGTTAATAAAAATAATTAAATAAGAATCCGAATAATGTGATATCAGCATCAGCATTTGGCTGAGAATAAATCAACTATGACTAGTAACTATTAATGCCAAGGACTAAGATTAGCTATGGCCACAATATGAGATTGAAGCTGTATTACAGTCTCAAATGTGCTTATGACAAGTAAAAATGTTTGTAAGAGGGAACCTTATATAAATAAGCTACCTCATCAAGGTACCGAAATGTAAACTAATAAACGTTATTAAGGCATAAATCCGATACAAACGGGATGCCTCGGCAATGCCTAAAACAAACAATCATCAGTAAGGTGATTAGTAGAAAGTACTATGAGTGTAAATCACCTACACTGAACAATCTTTGTGCCAGACTTAGCGATAAGCATTATTACTATGTTATACAATTAATAGTTCAATTGCTAATTAATAGCATGGAGCAAAATAATGTGAAACAAAATGTCATAGTGAGTAAGTATAGTTCATAGCAATGTATAAGTTAAGGTTTAATCATAATATTCAGTAAATAAATATCAGGACGGATATAATAGTGTTCTAACATAGACGTTTAAGTGAAAAAACGCGATGTGGAACACAAACAATATTGATAAGAGAGAGTAATCGCCGGCTTTGATTAGCAGACGACAGCGCGAAGCCATATACCTGAAAATTGTTTATTAAAAAATGTCAGTGAAAGTGTAAATAAACCAGTGTCAAACTATATCAAATTGAAGAGGAAAAAATATCCTTTAATTTGATAGTGATACGACCCCGATCGCAACTATAATAAGTGCGTGACAGGCGTTAGCATCATTTGTACATAATAAATAAGAAATCTGTTTAGCAACACTAACAACAACGACGGCTGTCAATCATTCTGGCGAAAGTCGGTTAAAAAACCGTTAGTGACAGTTGGAAAGACAATACGTCACTTTCGTAACGCCTGGCTAAGCCAATCAGAAAATAGCTTAATAAGTAAAACAATCGCCTAAGACCGATCAAAACATAGGGTATATAAAGAAGAGCGGCTAATTACCGTTAGACACTTTTAATGTTCATCCGGAGCGGCAGGTACGCTCGTCTCATCAAAATTTCTACTAACTGATAACTTCATTGTAATAGTGCATCTATGGAATCATTTCGGCAACAAAAAAAAGTAACTACAAGATACTCTACATAGGATCAGTGCATCGAAGTGCAGTATTATTTTATTTAGTGCGGGAAAATAACGAACAGAAGAAATAATTAAATAGTATCATATAAGGTCCTTTTTAGTCAGAAGCGGACCAATATTCTCTGTTCAAGTGCGTGTGTAGTGAATAACAATGGTCATTACAATCCGACCATTGATGTGTTTAATTGAATTTTAATCGAAAGATTAAAAACACAAAGGTAACTGTGACAATTTATTCCATTACACTGAGTGCAATAACCTATATGTTTTGGTAAACAAATCTGTACTGACGCATAACACTGAAACATTTTCTGTATTACACCATGTCTGAATTTATTTAATGGATTTGTCAATCCTATTTAAGTTGGATGTTAGTCATAAGTGATTTCACCATATAACTTTGTGAATAATTAATCAAGCGTGACGAACGCCTAACCTATAAAATAGGTTTGATTTTATATTAGTAAACTGAAAGGCATTACTAGTCGATATTATATTATCAAATAATCAGCTATTGTGTAGGCATGAGCATTCTTTTTTGTGTTTCAAAGAACTTACACCTGAGATATAAATAATATTAATGTTTAAAGTAAAGAGTATCTGGACTTAACCAGAATTATTGTTTATGCTCTGAGCCAGTCATATAGGGTATGTAACAAAATATTTGCAATTGTACATCAATGTATTCATTTAATTATATTTGTTTGAATTCACTATCAAGGGTACAAATAAAACCCAATTATTAGCAGCATAACTTGACTTAATTTATTTCTAAAAAAACAGATAAATAATTCATTCAGAAGAATCAAAACAACTTTCAGTTGCAATCATATATTGTTGAATTGAATTGCCATAAGGGCAATAAACACGATTTCAAGTTTTTTAAATTATTATTTGATTCTATTAATGGGTTTTCCACGGGATGTTCCCGAAATAAACCTGTGTGGCGCCCATTATTAAACAAGGTAACCTAACATTGTAGATAAAGTAAGCTGGTTTTGTAAACCGTCTTGGCAGCTTATTGATTTATTGAACTTCTGAACTTCCAGAAACACAAACAGGTACGTGGAAGTGTATTTTATTAATTCTATTGTCCAGACGTTACTAGACTTTACGTACTTAGACGACTATCAACCTGGAGGAGGAGTTTCGCTGCTAGCATAAGCAAGACGGTCACCATCATCAAGCGACCAGCTAGTACACTTTATTTTTAAATTTAAGCAACGTTATTGTTCAAATATTATTAATGCAATTATCTTATTTTTTATCTAAAGGAGTTCTTTTCAGACACTTATAATTTGTGCAATTGTAAACCCACTTTTAATAATATCTAATGCTACATTTTAATTACTTTATAAAATTAGTAACTTTCAATTTTCAACCACTACAACCTTTAATATTTCGAACATAAATAGAAATTTAGATTTAAATAAATATTATATAAAACCAATTACGTTACACACAAAACGTTGCGTTCCCAAAACGAATGAACGTCAACGGCGGAAAGCGAGCTCTCTTCCATTGGCCGACACATTTGTATAACATACTTTGTTATTAGAAACTGAAATCTGAATTACCGATCCACTGATTGAATCTCAACAGTCGAGTAAGCGTGAAGACTATAAAATAGCTATCCCTGTGTAGTATTCTCGTCGGGAAGGAAGCATACTGTGGAAATACGTGAAATGCGAGGTTTGAAGTCGCTGAGTATGAGAAGGATTTTTACGTAGAGGCACTGAATGAGAGAGGGGTGGCGGATTGACGGGAAGGATACACACAGAACCGCCAGTGCGAGCGAGGCCTAAAGCCGGAAGCAAGAAAAAGCGCTGCAATATAAGGATCTTTCGTGTGAGGGGGTGGGATGGGGCGTCGGTTTGAGAGAGCACGCGTTGGTGGAAAGGGTGTGATGCATGGCAATGCATACTGGGACGGGGACGGGGGAATCAGAAGCGCGCACGAGACGGATGCGTCAAATAAACTGTGTTGCCGTATTCAACAATACATAATCCGAAAACTCGATTTTTGTGCACAAAAACACAAAACGTATAAACCTGTCGCAAGACGGTTTTAATAAATGAGAATTTTTATTTGTAGTGTGTGTGTGTGTGTGCGCGCGCGCGCGCGCCTGTGCGAATCAGACGTTTACTTAAACAGAAACTGAAACGAAATGTTTATTCGATACAAAATTTTAACTGGCGGAGCGGCGAGATACAGACCAGACATTATGCAACGGCTGGGGGGTCGTTACGACGATATGATAAGAAGACGAAAGATTTTAATTCGCCACTATTACGATGCAAACAGTTTAAACCCCTCACTCAGAATGAATAATCTGAAAGTACAATTTCTGTGCGATGTGTAATCTGTAGGCCATAACGGCCGCCTTCAAACACAGCTCAGCTCTGCCAAAATTAATGATTCACACACACACACGCGCGCGCGCGCGCACACACACACACACACACACACACACAGATAACATTATATTCTCTTTTGCCGTTCAACCCCGTCCGCGCGGTTGCGGTTTGACGAGGGTCAGTGCGTGGGAGTCTGTCCTTTCTCGCACTTCTCCCCCCTCACTCACCCTATACCCGCTATTACCCACCACCAAATATTCGGAACTCGATAGCTAACCAGGCACTTCAAAGCCTAACCATAGGTATGTACTGTAGCAGAGCACAACACAGAAAGTGACGATTATTCTGGCATCTCAGCGAGGTATAAATATAAGCATCCAACGAGGTCAGTCAGTTTAAGTGGCGATTTATTCAAGTGAAGTTCGAAGCATTGTGGCGAAGTGTTATTGTGTTACAATTGTGCGAAACTCTATTACTTGCATTATAATTGCGTGTGGACAAATTTACGAGTATAATCTTGTTGAATAATTTGTTGATTACAAACTGTTATTTGTGATAAATTAAAGCTGGTGATTAGTGACTTCATTGGTGTCTGTATTTTGTTTTCCACTGTAGCATACGACGATCCGTGAGACCGTCGTAACAGTATATGCCCGGGATATCAAGTAACAAGTACCAACATACGGGGTGGAAGCGGAGGAGAATGAGGAGAAGCAGAAGAAGAAATCTCAAGTAAATAGCACTAATGGCATCACGTCAGAAGTTAGTAACAGACTATAACGTCCATAAAGTCTGTATTCGGCAAATAAGACTTATGGTGGACCGATAGACACCTCAAGTCAGATGTAATTTCAACAGACACTAAATGGACAAACACTTATTTGCCGGTGTTAACATATGGATCAGAAGTATGGATATTATAGAAAGCAATTGAGGGGGCGGCTTTGAGACACATCCACGGGGTTGGTTGGGGGTGGCGTCTGTCGCAAGCGCCGTAACCTTCTCTTCTCGGATTCCATGATGTTATGAGAGAGGATGCGGCGCATTCAAAGAATGAAGCAAATACAGACATTTTACCAGAGGATCGTGGAAGCAAACACACTCAGAGGACGTATAAAGTGAAGTAGAAACCTGACGATAGAAATTTAAAACTGACCTCGAGATGCGCAGTGGACAAACACCTCGTTTCGAGGCTAACAAAATTTTCACTAATTTCGCACATGCGCACATCTGTAGTGTTTCATGGTGTGAACATCGGCTGCAACAAGACTGACGAGGACAATGCAAGCATGTGTGTGACAGACAGAGAATCAGTGAGTAAAATGAGACAGTGAACTGTTATCGCGTTGTCTCCCCCCTCAATCCTCTCTAGGCAAGTTAAGTGGGGGGTAATTCATTCGCTGGGTCTGCACAGCTCACCAACCAAAGAAAGGCTGTCACATTTCTAGTACACTGAAAGGCTAAATATTAGAAACCGGATGGTAGAATATGGACGAATAGAGTCGACTCTTCCAACAGACCGAGCCCACGAAGGTTGTAGAGCCACTAATGGTGATGATGGTTATGGCGCTTGAGTAGGTTCGATTCTCGGTGTGTTTACACCTTTCATGTCGACAACCCCACATTCTTAAACTTTATAGTTTAACAAAATCTCATAAATATTGTAACGATGGAGCCCTCTTGAAAAGGCGAGAGCGTTCTACCACCCGTTTCTCCGCTAGCCAAGGCCCCACAAAAGTACCTTCCAGACTGTTCTGGAGAGCACTTGAAATACGCATTATGCTGGCACGCCGCAGTAAGTTATTCTGGAACACCTGCGCTACCTTTAACAGCGACAGCGTCTGGCTTTGTCAGTCAGTCACGTTGAGCGATTTCTATAGTGCGGATCGAGTGTTTGTCAAAGTATTGTGGAAAGTGATTACTGTGTTATATTCAGTGGGGAACTCTATTACTTGACATTATTATTGCATGTGGACAAATTTAAGTTCAGTTATTGTACAAGACTACCTTGTTGATTACAAATTGTTATTTGTGATTAATTAAAGCTGGTAATTAGTGATTTCATTGGTGTCGGTAGTTTGTTTCCACTGCAGCATACGACAATCAGTGAGGCCGTCGTGACAATACGATTCCTTACAATCATCACATAATTGATGACCGAGTTTGATTCTCCAGAGCCCGGTATCGTTAACCGGTTGTAATATTCTTCGTAAGATTTCCCTTTGAAAATTGTTTAATTTTTCATCAGATCTCTCGCAGTGTAGTTAACCGTTTGCTACAAGCGTATGGTAATTGAGTTTTCTACATTCGACTGCTTTATAGTCCCCTACTGAGAGTAGTGTTCCATGGCAACTAAGGCAGGCGGCGCCATGGGATCAATGCGTTACACGTAGTACCAGACAAGCGCCTCGCGTCTCAAATCCAAGGTCTCTATCAGTACAAGTACATAGAGGTTACAAGTTTCTAGTTATTTCAACAGACGAGCTCACCGGCCTCTTTTAATTCAAATAACAAATAAACAAATTACTCTTATTCATTCACACTCTCATTGTTATTGCGTGCAATAATAGTTTTATAAGTTTAATGTTTCTTTTTTTTTTGTCAGTATCAAACGTTTCGCGTGTAGTCTTCGACGCATCAATGTTTTATTACCGATATCACAACTAATTTTTTACAAATAAAAATAAAACACAGAAACTACAATTTCGATCTACAAACTGTGATATCGATTATTAACACAGCCGTAATCTATACAGACAAAAAGATAACACATAAATATAATATTGATCCACAAATGGGGTATCAAACTAACGCACTAACTCTATAACATAATCCGCTAAACTCAGAAACGAGACTGACTAAAGCTCCAAGTCCAAGTCCAAGTTGTACGGAACAGCAGCTAGTCGTGCTCCGGTGGTCGCAGTGTCCGGGCGAACCCGATGACTGCATGTTGCCTGCTTGTTACCATGACTAGCGATCTCGCGCTATCATAGGAATGGAACCTCCATCGATTTTATTTTGGAGGGACAGGATGATGTTAATTTGCTTGGGCCGTTGGACCTCGAAGAGACCCACATGACGGCAGAATGGGGGAGGACTAAAACTCCGTCTACCACTGTTTATATATAGTTGGTAATGACGTCATTCACCAGCCACTGTCACTTACTAGTGTAGCCGAGATAATTCCAGGCGCTATAAATAGAAAAATAGTAGAACCAACTACGTTTATCTATAAATGTGCAGTACACTGATACATAACACTCGAGTATTGTATAAATAGTGCCTCTAAAAATGGTGTGCAGAAATATACATAAGTTATACATCAATAGTGGATAATGTAAATACACGTGAGTAACATAATCTACGCACTTAACCTATAAGTATTGCTCTAATGACATATAGTTTTAATAATATGACAAATAGTTTAAGGACTACTTATCACAATATAACTTAGTATATTATGCAATATATTGACCGAGGATATAATATGAAAATAAACAGGACTAAAACCAAAGTTATGATTTATTGAAAATTTGAAGCTAAAGACTGCGCTGAGAGGAGAAACACTTCAGAAGTGAGCGAATTTACATACTTGGGCAGTAAAATTACAAAAGATGGCCGAAGTGAAAGAGACATTATTAACAGGACAAACCAGGCTAAGACTGATTTTAACAAAAAATGGAGAAGACTAACAACAAGCAGCGTCTCCCTTAAAACAAGGAAACGTTTCTTAATGAGTCTCATATGGAGCATCGACATGTACGGTCGCGAGTCGTGGACAATAGGTATGAAGGGAAACAGGGAACTTGACTGCTTTCAGATACGGTGTTATCGTAAGATGCTAAAAACAAAATGGTCTGACAAAATTACAGTGAAGAGGTCCTGAACAGAATAGGCAATGAGAGGTGTTTGTTGAAAAGCATAATTAGAAGAAGATAGAATTTATTGGACATAAAACTGCGGAATAAAGGACTATTACAATTGGGGATGGAAGGGACAACAGAAGGTAAAGGATATTAGGGAAGACCAAGGCTGCAGTATATAAAGCAAATTATGGACGATTTAAATTGTGAAACTTATGAGAAAATGAAGAAGAAAGCACAAGATCGATCATAATGGAAGACTGCTGTAAACCAATCTTAGGATTGAAGGCATAAGAAGAAGAGATTAGGCCTATATTACTTTGAATTAATATATTACTCTGAATGTAGGTTGAGGGTTCTCTAGTAGACTATACAACAACCTCAATGGTGGAGCCACCGTGAGTCTACTTCTTTTAAAATCTGATCACCGACAACTATTCGTCGACCAAATCAGATGTCTATCTCGAAATCCCGCCAACTTTCATCCTGATGCTTTCCCCGTCATTACTTATCCCGTGTACTTTCATTTATCCATACAATCTTCGTTCACAATACACAACGGTAATCAGACCTGTAGTAACACATGCAAGCGAGACATGGGGGGTGCTGAAGTTGGAAGATATGAAAAACCTTGGTGTTTTCGAGAGAAAAATTCTGAGAATTTACGGATCAGTGCGGGACGGAGAGAAGTAGAGGATAAGCATGAACCGTGAGCTAAGAGACATTTACGAAGAAGCGGACATAGTTGCGGCAGTGGAGGCGCAAAGGTTAGGGGCACGCGGTGAGAATGAGAAGTGATCGAAGCCCAAAAATGGTATTGGAAAGGAAGGTGGAGGGAGTAAGGAGGAGAGGACGTCCGAGGAGGAGATGGTGTTAAGATGTGGACGAGGTTTTGAGGAAAACGCGAGTGACAGGTTGGAGGAGTAAGGCTCTGGACAGAGACGAATGGGGGAGAATCATTGAGCAAGCCAGGGTTCTACAGCGACCGTAGTGTCAGAGGACGGAGAGAGATATTCGTTAACATGTTTAATTTCCGCATACAACTGAACATACAATGGAAAAATAAAACGCCCAACAATAGTTTGTACACATCATTGTACAACCGGCGTGGTCACGCAAAACTGGACTCGTATAAAACTGAAGATGCAAAATGGACCCGACTACAAACACGACTTACTCGCCGTACGTCAAAGTGAGGTGGCGGCACTGTATTAACCTTGCTTTTAAAGTCCGTTTGCGCGGTACTTTCATTGCTGAAACGAAAATTCCATTACGCCTCAGCTCCGTACGGAATGACATCAGAAGTTCGAACGCCACGGTTATAATAACCATAATAATAATTGTATTTGCATATCCTACGAACAGAGACTGGTATTTCCTTCCGCTTTTGTATACACACTAGTAAGCTGTCTTCAGAGTTCGGTCACTACTCTTGAACAAAATACTGTTACGAAGGTCTCACGGATCGTCGTATTGCACAGTCGAAACAAAATACAGACACCAATGAAGTCGCTAATAACCAACTTTAATTAGTCACAAATAACAACTTGAAATAAACCAGGTACTCTCATACAATAATTCTAGTTAAATTTGTCCACACGCAATAATAATGTCAAACAGTACATTTTCGCACTATTCTAACACAATAATTCCACTAATCAGCAACAACCATTTGATCCGAACTGAATAAATCGCCAACTGTAACTAAGCCGGCCGCTGTTGCTTATACAGGTGCCGCAGATGTTCCAGAATAATTTTTCATTCTTTTGGCGGCGTGCCAGCATAATTTGCGTCGTTACAAGTACTCGAACAGTCTGGAGGCCTGTACTAATCTGCTCGTACTAATCTGCGCGGCCTTGACCGAAACACTACACCTCCTTGGCTAGCCCAGAAACGTGCAGAACTTTCACGTAACTGCACCTGCCGACTTTTTCGATAGTTACGAATTTCGTAGCAATACGTTTATTTACTATTAACTAAAATCAAATTATTAAATTTTAATTCCTTTAAACTGTGAGTAAAGTACTTTTTACTTATTGATTCTTACCGTTAAGCCGGCTATGCATTAACCACCCCGCTTGACGTCATGACGGACAGCAAGTCAAAAACGACAGTGCGTAGCTTTGACATCCATCCGCACGTCGTGCATTGTTTGAAGGATGTGCACGACAAAAAATGAGTCAAGCAAGATCATCAGCTCAAGCCGCACGACGTGCGGACGGATCGTGTGTAGTGTTGACGGATGTCAAGGAATCATGTATAGTGCATATTTGATCACGCGTACGCTTGCTGTCTATCAAATCGTCATTTTCGAGCAAGTACAGTACATGTTTTTAGAGCACATTCGTTTAATATATGTTTACTGTTTAATTTTACTTACATTCATTCTTTAGTTTATATTTAATAAGTAATGATTCAGATAAAATTTCGGTTTAATATATAGTTTAGTTTATTCTTCGATTACATAATAGACTACATTCAAATATTATTAACAGTTATTATTTTTAATATTGTTATTATTAATTTGTTTTAATTAAAATTCACAATGGGCCGTGAAATAACATCAAAATTTATCGAAAAATATATATTAAATATATGTCTGTCGGACGTATCCTATCAACGAGAACGTCTGGCACGCTGAACGAGTTGCACGACAGTGTGGTGCGCACATCCATCACCGACGTCGGGCATGCTGGACAGCGGCGACGGTTAGTGCGTGACCGATTTAACCTAACCTATATGCCCCCCCCCCCCCCCGCCAACCTTAATTGGTGTCACCAACTTTAATTGGTGTCACATGTTCCGGAATTGCAAATGAGAAATATGGTCGAATTGAGTGGCTCTACAATCCAGATTTTGAAAACGGTCTTCTCCGTTGTAGGGAAAATAGACGCAGCCTACGATATTGGTAACACTGAACGTTTTTCTGAACGTGGCATGACTTTTTACTGCAATCGGCTGCATTAATTATACAGTGTCCTCAAAAGATGGTGCCTTCCTTTCAGAAATGATTTTCCTCGTTAAATTGAAGGAAATATGTCCAATAAATGTATGCCGGAAAATGCTTCATGTGCGCGTGAATGGAGGTTACCAGTGAATGAATCTATAACTGATATTACGTATAGTCGTCCGCACGGGAGGGACTACAGGGTCCAGAGGCACCTTGGTCCCCCCCATTAGTTTACAGAAAAAGGCAAATTCGAAAAAATTAAAAGATGAGAAAAGACTTTGAAAAAATGGTGTGCTATAAAAAAATACACTAATATAATAGTACATTAAATAACCATGCTGAGTTGCACGACAGTATCGTGCGCAAATCCATTACCGACGTCGGGCATGCTGGACAGCGTCGATAGTTAGTGCGTAACCGGCTTTAGACGAGAAACATCATGAAAAACGATCATACATCGTCGTTTCTCACACTTCATGTGATTTTCTTTTTTTTTTTTTACTTTTTACGTTTTTTTTTATATACATACACTAAACAAATGAAGAGGTTACAGATAATACTCTAAAATGTCAAAGTTAATCTACGTACAAAACAAAAATTCCCTACTAGCGCTTTCAAACTTCTAATTTGAGAATTTAAAGTGCTAACCGGGAATTTTTGTATACAGTGGTGTGCAACAGCGTAATTCTGTTTGTGGTTATAACCACTACTACAACTTTATTAATTAAAAAAGAAATTTGTCATGGACTGCGATGGTTAAAATCCCCTTTCGCTTGATATTATTAGGCAAGGATTTCGAACAAGTTTTCAACATTTAAAAAATTTTTTCGGCCCTTGTCTTCAACACTATATTAAGATCAGGTTGAAGTACTCTTTAAACTGCTCTCGCGCTGTTTGAATATAGTCTTATTTTTCCCTATACCTAGATTTACTGTTGTATTTGACATTGCGTGTATGTGTGTGCGCGCGCGCGCGTGCTTGCGTAAACAGTCTCCTTGACTCTACGTTAGTCTGTATCCCAAGTGGTCTGTCCCTCGTTTGTTTAGCCTCTTGTGTGTGTGTATTCCCATTCTCAGAGCTGTGTTCCGCTCAACTGTAGTTAGTTGTACGTGCCTGAAAGGGCAACAGAGAGAGATGCGCCCGCTGTAGTATAACAGTAGGTCAGCTGTACAGAGAGTAGAATGAAGAGATATACAAACAACAATTACCGCCATTCTTCACTGTCAGTTACGCGGACAACAAAAGCGGGATTCGTAACATAAGAATTGTTAATGTCGTTTAGAGCGGTAATGATGAGGCCACTTGCCTCGTTTGCTAATTGGCTGGCCCAGATTGTCGTGCGCGCCATCTGCCGGCCGCCCGTTGTCACACAGTTTCCAACATAACGTAAACTAAAATGTTTAGAAATTCGCCAATTTGCGTGTTAGGTTGTGAACGAACCTTTATTATGTTTTTCAGTATTTTTTTAATATTATTAATAAACAAAATAGTGACTTGGAATGTTTACTATGCGTAAAAATTAGAGTAGCTGTGGTTTTTTCTCATCACTGTTTCAGTTTTTCACCAAATTGTGTGTGGGGGAGGGGCGCGTGCGTGTGTGTGTCTGCGCGCGCGCGCGCCCGGGGCTTAGTGGGTCACTCATTCAGAAATTACTGCCCCACACGTTTTGAGAACAATAATGTCACCATAAGTGAAGTCATCGACTTACGTACTGCCGTCATCAGTTTGTTATTTAGAAGAAAATAATTTTAGGATTTATACGTTTCAAAGGGGTTTAGCAGACAGTGACGTTCTGCTTTTAATAACAGAGGGCCCGCATTCGATTCCCGGACACGCTATAGGTCGTGGTGCTTTTTTTTAATGAGTACTTGTGGAAATGAGTAAAATTCCCTACGCAAAAGGATGACAGTCGGATCTTAAAATGTTTTCTCAATTGTCCGGCACTTTCTCTGTCCAAAAATCAGATTGTACCGCTAGTAACATGAGATTTCCACTTTAAGTCTACATTGCCGCTGCGATGTCACAATTAGTATTCGTCAACCGCAGTTTATAGCTTCAGCAGAGCCGGCCCGTCGTGTCGTGGTCATTCTGCTGTCGGCATAGCCTTGTTTAATGGTGTGCAGAAACATATCAACATCTAAGTATACACTGATCAGAGACA
The DNA here is from genome assembly GCA_034769895.1 of Magicicada septendecula. Classification (NCBI taxonomy): domain Eukaryota; kingdom Metazoa; phylum Arthropoda; class Insecta; order Hemiptera; family Cicadidae; genus Magicicada; species Magicicada septendecula. Next base: position 398,425,256 of record CM068372.1, on the reverse strand, counting down.
AAAATCAATTACCACTGCTTTGATGCCGACTGTCATCCTTTTGGCCGAGGAAGTATTACCTGGTATAACTGGAGTAGAAAGGACGTTTGAAGTGTTGTGCTGGCCACATTTTCTTCCTTGTACGCTGAACGCCATTCCTGACTAACTCGTCAAATATTTCAGTGGTGCAAAAAGGAGTCATTATCGTCATCATCATATTGTTACGAAATTACGTAACGCTCTCGAAAAGTCGGCGGGTGCAGTTACCTCTCTACCGATTCTCGGCTAGCCTGTCAAGGCCGTGCATCCAAGTACCACTCCAGAGTGTTCTAGTACTTGTAAACTACGCAAATTATGCTGGCACACCGCCAAAAGAATGGAAAATTATTCTGGTACATCTGCGGCCTATATATAGGCAACCGCGGCTGGTTTAGTTAGTTACAGCTGGGGAGACTGTAGAGTACGAATCAAGTGGTCGTTGTGATTACTTGTGGAAAGTGATTACCATATTATAATTAATGCAGAACTTTTAATAGTTAATAGTTGAAATTATTATTGCGTGTGGAGTAATTTAACTTGAATATATATACAAGAGTATCTTGTTGATTACAAATTGTTATTTGTGACTAATTAAAGCTGGTACTCAGTGACTTCATTGGTGTCTATTTTGTTTCCACTGTACCACAGACGATCCGTGAGACCAGTCGTAACAATATGTTTAAATTAGCTTTTGGCGTGAAAATTGTATGAACCCATATACTTTGAATCAGTGTGTAAACTTAACTGCTACTGTGGAAATGTTTTAGACTGAAATTTAGTCATTTACAAAACCTCGGGGGGGAGGAGGAAGTTTGGCAACACTGACGCTCGTCATTCACAAACGGCAATACACATACAGTAGCGTCGTATTTACATGCATGAGACAGGAAGCGACATTTGCATATGAAACGGCAATGTACGACCGACATGAACATGTTTTTCAATGCACGTATGCAAATACTGTATAATGTAAAAATATATCACCTCTCGCAACATCTAATCGGCGCTGATGTATCACTTAAAAGCTTGAATACAAACTTATGTTTGACACTAAATAATTATCATAATTTTTTTAAATAATTATCATAATAATCATCACTGTCATCTACGCCACCACGGCCACGGCCCCAACCTTGTTCTTGGCCGGCCCAAACTACGCCGTCCTCTTGCCACATAAAGCAGCACCACCCTCGGTATGTTAGTTGATGGTTGTGCCTGCATCTGGGCTATCCATTTCTGTCTACATTCATTTGTCTTACTACAAAAATTATATTCACATTTGCTCAATTTTTTTTCTATTTGTATCGGCCATCTGAGGACCACATGACAATTTCAATTCTTTATTCCTTGTTCTTTTGTTTTTCTCCAATATTCTTTCTTCTTTTTACTATGTCTCTTCTTCCTGTCTTCAGTCCACTTTGAACCTGCAGTTTTCTCTCTCCTACCCTGGACTACTTTTGCCCGAAAAACTCCTCTTTCAATTGCTTCTTCTGCGTTTATATTATTTTTTTAAATCCTTTTTGACTTCTTTAATCCAACGTGATGTTGACTTCTTTCCTCACAAATATCTGAGGATCTGTTTTGTTAACCTATTGTCGTCCATTCTATATAAATGTACAAAAAATACTAGTCTTCTTTTTCTCACTGTTTCTGTTATATTTTCTATACTTTGATATACTTCATCATTACTTTTTAATTTCCAAACTTCTGAAGTTTTCTGTGGGGCTAATATTTTCCTAATAATTCATCTGCAACCCTCAAGCCTATCTCTCCAGTCACTTTACTGAATCCCAGCATTCTTCCATTAATAGTCTCCACTCATATCAGTCATACAACTGCATATTATAACTAATCATAGGCGTTTCATCCTGAAAATGCTGTTCCATAAATGTCGTCTTTCCTTTACTAATTTAAACAACTTATCACTGTTTACTTGATTCCTACATGAGATCACTTGCATTACTCCTCCAACACCTGTTTCAAATGCCTCTATTCATTGATTATCATTTTCTCTATTCTTCATGTTTCAGATCCACCATCATAATCATCTTCAACACAGATTAAACCAAAAATGGTGTGTTCCAATCCAGAGCAGACAGACTCAAGCTGGTCACTCCAACGTTTCTCCGGATGTCACACACGTCTCCGTCCCTATGGTTTATAATTCAATAGTTGTTTGGGGATGCGCCAGTGATTCATCTGGTTAAGATGTTCCAACATTTTAGCCGGTACTTGGTAATGCTATCGAGTATGGTCTACTTATAATATTTAATTCCTGTTGTATATATGCATTCCTTCTATGATCTCGAAGAATATGCCCTGTCATGTGCCTGAGAAACCTCATTTTGGCCGCTTGGATATGACTGGCATGGGATTTTATTAAAGTGAAATTCTCAGATCCAGATAGAAGCATGGGGAGGGACACCATCTTGTAGAACTTCAGGTACATTTCTTTACTCATTGATTTTAGAGTTCTCTAAATGGCGCCGTACATATGGTTGAACTCATGTAAAGTATTCACCAACGTCATTGTTTGTAATATAAGACACATTACAGCCCATACATTCAAAATTGTTGACCTGCTCGAGAACAGTACCAATGACCTGCTCGAGAACAGTACCATGTACAACAATGTGTGGCTTTCTCATACATGATCAGCTTCATGAAAAGCCATCTCCTTTCAATGTGGAGATCTGTAATCTAAAATCCTTGTAGATTCGATTCAATGAGTGTTACAGCCATCTGCAAGCTGCTTTCCAAGTTAGATATAATATCAGCAAACAACATGTAAACTGTACAGTTACCAATTGTGACGATTTAAAAATTATTTAAATAGCACAAATTAAATTTTTGTTCTTATAACAAGTGAGAGTATTATCCACCCCTTATCTGTACCTAGATTCCTGTATCAACGTGCAAATTGTCCAGTACGAACACGCAAAGTACAATGTTATTAAGCGAAAAATAATAATTCTTTTAATTAAATAAAAGACGTATTAATAATAAAGGAAATATCTAACTCACAACCAAAAGGTAGCATAATTTATTACTAGTTAATTAATGAACAATTATTAATACTAAAGGAACGAACTACTTTTCTCAGCGCGTAAACCGCGCCAGCTTACAGACTCCCTGCCGCTAAACAAGCCCCAGTCGCCGGAGAAACTTCGACACGTAAGCAGGTCGAAAATGTGTTGTCAAGTTACACTTAGGTGTATACCGCTAAACAACGATACAACCAGACGTTAGTTGTTATAATTGATTTAATCCAATGTAGCGTTGGAAAATAACAAAAAAACGAGTAATGTAGTGCGTGGAGCAAATATTGGTAAAATATAAAAAAAAAACTTAGCTGACACATCTCTTTACAAACAGTAAGTGGTAAGATATGTTCCTTACCATATTAAAGTAAACATCAGTGCTGCTAACATAAGAACAACTAAAATGTAAAATGTGAACAACCAACTCCAGAAGAAGAAAGTTACAACAACAACCGTATGAACTTCAAGTAGCAGAATCCAATCGTCATGAACTAGACTACAATTCGGAAACAATCAACTAAATGGAGGATCCAGAGGAACAACGAACTCTACACCCAAGAAGACCTACTGAAGAAGACCATCACGAACTCCCACGGCAAACTCACGTTCTATTCAGGTGATATTAAATCATAACATTTGTGCATAACTTGTTTTTTTTTTAAAACCGAAACAAAAAGAACAGTAAGGTTTCTTGTAAAGGCTTTTAGATAACTAGAGATTAACATATAAATGTTTGTAATTTCTGTAATGATATAGTAATAACCTGATGATGTTTAAAGGTAAAGTAATTCTGAAAATTACACCGGACTATTCTTCAAATAGTTTGGATGTTGTTGTGATATATTAGAATATTGCAAAGTTAAGACCCGGATCCGTGGTACTTGAAATAATACATAGCTGAATGATTTTGAGATAAAAAAAGAGTAAAGAATAAAAATTTAAAGAATATTTAATGCAGAATTTATAAGAATTTTTCTTTTAGAAGTAAAGTAAAGTAAGTAAAAAAATTAAAGGATGACCATTAAAGCTATTACTTTTATACTTAGTTAAAATACCAGAATAAAGAGATGTTTTCGCTAATACCCAGAGAGTGAATAAATTTATGTAACCCTTGACTAATTCCTGATATATACATTGTCATAAATTGTTGGTAAGTAAATTTTACTAACTACGGCAGCTAGTTTAATTAACAGCAAACAATTGAACTGGTTCCCGAGGTTATAATGTCTTTGCAGGAGAGACGTTATACAATCATGAAATACTCCAGAAGTTTCAGCTGCCAACTGTGTATGACATCATCTATATATAAATTACAGAAAATGCAAAATCAAATTCCATACAAAAGATTTTATAAAATTTTCCTTGTCTCACTACTAATATTCCAAGAAATTAGCATCCTCTTAATTACACACATGAATAAAATATACTAGAACAATTACAAAGAGGCCCTCAATCTTAAAATCTGTCAGATGAAAAGGCTCCCCTGGGTTAGTCATGTTGTCAGAATGGAATAGCAATGACTACTGAATATGGTGCCTGAATGAGTAGTCATTCATTAAAATACCATCTGATCTGAGCCAGTAAATATCCATCGCCTTCAATCAATTGGTTTCTGTTCCTTCTGTCCAACTGCAAAATATTTCAGCCATACTTTGGAATAATTTCAACATTAACTTTACAGGAACTAACATTACAACTTTCATGGCCAGAATCGACTTCAGTGAAATTATTTTCTGGGCTGTTGTGGATGTGGTCTTCTTCTTAAAATACCATACATTTTGACTGCATCAGTGGTATCATTGAACAACCAAGTCACCGGACAAGTAAGAATGTAAACAGAAGGCCCATTAAAGGTCGCAGATGCAGTGGAAACGTCTGGCTTTACAAGAAGGCGACCATACACACGACAGTCCAGAAAATAATTTTACTGAAGTTTATTTTACTGGTTTTCATTTCTTTGTGAATTCTACCAATTTACAACACTGTATTTTGCTGACAGATAACCTTTGTTCCCATGGACAATTTTGTTAGAAATATGCCTATGTGAATAGTATGTACTTTATATACAAGTATAAACACACGCACATAAACTATTAATTCCCTTGAAACTTATATTTCATTGTAATCCGATGTATAAATTCAGAATGCACAAAAAAATGACACGAAAAAATAAATCTGATATTAAAAACATGTACAAACATTTCCCACAGGTGCGAGAAATTAATCCAACTAGTGTCACGGCGACGGTGGATGGTGAATATTTCTCTCAATGTAATAATACATCAGAAAATCCTCAGGGAACACACGGAGTGCGTGGGAGGATAATGTTACATGGTGCATAAAACTGGATATAAAATTCTGTCCAAGTTTTATAGGCAGAGACGTACACACTCCTACATATTGTATGACATTGTATATTGGGTGTGATAAAACCATTTTACGTCCTTCACAGGACCGACATAAACCTAATCATGCACTAGCAATTCACTTGTTTATAGCCACCAAGGCATAGGTAGTTATTGACCAATAAATTGTGCTAAGTTAATATTAAATTACTTAATTGAGTCAATCCATTTCAAGTTATCCAAGTGATAAACGGTTTTAAAAAACTTGATTTATTTACTATAAGGACCCTTATGGTAAACACCAATATTTTTTTTAAACCTTGTCATTTTAATAATGGTGGCCATTTTTTTGCAGGTACCAGTACCGTGGCGTCCATGTAACCACTGTTGCCACTGGCAACAGTACTGGAAATAAGAGAAAATAATATTAATTATATCACAGAATAAATACTTTAGTTATTGAGTAATTTTAAATCCGAACTATGTTAGTAGGGAAACTTGAAGAGAAGCGTAGCATTGCTTTTTCAAACTGCTGGGCGCTTGCACCGTTTTGTGTTGCCGGCTCAGGCATCGGCATTGTTTTACCCCGTACGGTCATTGACCTCGTACTAGTTGTCACTGTACAAACTGCGGAAAGGGGACACATTCGTCCACCCGATGTGTTGCCACTGTATAAACCGGCAAGACGCTCAGTTAGCAACTATGTTAGTTTTTGGAATTGACGTGCAGCAGATACTACGCACCTATTTGTGTTCTATTCGTTTAGTCATGTGTTTCTCTGTTTGTCTTTATTATTTTTAATTCGATTATTTTTGTTCAGGTTTACTCTGTGTAAGTAAAATGAGAGTCAGATCCCGTTGAACCGGAACCCTCTTCTTCTCCCAGCGACTGATAGAAAATGGTCTAAAAAGAACACTTGTTACAAGAAAAAATTCAAATTAACTTTTAAGTTAAGTTTTAGGCTTATCACAACCAGCAACAGGTGTTATATACCCACGCCACGCCAATGGCAGGTACACATATTTTTTTGCATTTGTCAGCATTCATGTCAAATGGAATAGCTCTCTTTAAGGTTTGTAGAGACTTAAAACAAAAATTAAATTGTTGAGCAGTATTCATACTTCCTTTTAGATGTATTTATGCTGCCACTGGCTTTCACTAAGAGGAAAAAATTTACTATAAACTTTGTACTCAAAATTGCTGAAATATGCATTTTATAGCAACTTTTACACCATGAAGAAGTTGTTAATAAGAGTTATTTTCTTAGTAAGTGCACATGAAAAAAGAGTTTATATAATAAACAATCTGACCTTTCTACTTGATCCCTCTTTTTGCTATGAATTGATAAAAATAGGATTGTTTTTCATTTCCTGCAATTTTCGAGACTCAATATCTCTTGTGGGCAAGCAAATAAAATTTTGTAATTTACACAATTAGAATACCTACACAGTGTTATTGTAGGAAAATTATCTTCTATTTCGCAGGGAGAGCAGAATACGATGTGATCTTCAATATTTGTAAAAATCTTGCTGTTGCACAACTAATAAAATTTAACAATAAGCTCTTGTCGGACACCAAAGCATTGAATGAAATACAATGAATTTATTGTTATTCATTAAGAAATAAATATGCAATAAAAAAGCTCTACACATGCAGTGTTTTAAAAAATTTGTTTATAAACATTTTAAATTGACTATAATGATAAGTAATGATCAACATTTTGTGAACTGCATCCAAAATGGTGTATTTTAGCAGGAGCATCTGGGATATAAAAACTATTTTTAAAAAATAAGAATACCATCGCCTTATGGCCATATGTCAATTAACAGCTGAAAGATGCTGTGATGAGTTATGTTTTAAAGTTAAAATGTTAACGTTACTAAATTGTTAAATGTTACTAAATTAAAATGAGTTACTAAATTGTTAAAATGCACAATCTGTTTTTAAATTTTTACATCTTTGTAAATGGTCAAAATAATTTGAACATTTGTGGACAGATGGGGAATAATGACTCTGACATTATAAAAGTTTGATAAGTATGATCCTGTAACTTTAATTTTTGGACGATTAAATTTTCAAATCACAGTACAAACTAGGAGAAAACGCGTATATGCGATGTATTCCGTATTCCCCTACTTCGCTAGTCATGTGACTAGTAGTTAATGAAATACAGTTATTCTCAAAGCTTTCACTACAGTTACATGTAACATAGTGGTAACTTATTGGTTACAACTTTACCAAACTTCATCTCAGTCACCTTTTTGCTATTTTCCCACCTAAAATCTGTCATACAGTATTGCAAACAGAGTTGAACTTGGAAATTAAAGCATACGTCACTACTGTTGTTGCTCTAGATTTTTAAGTTGGCGTAGTCTTTATTATTATTTCTGATTTGACACCATCTGTGTGAACACCATCATATTATCTTTAACTACACAAATTTTCGTACAGTACTCGGATGCAAACTCAGGCGTTTAGAGTAACAACAGTTTAACAATGAGAAGAAATGTAAGTGATGATCCACTCTTCACAGATGAAGTTCCTGCACTATTACGTGAAGAGATAAACACGAGAGGACAGAATGCATACTGAGGATGTAGCAGGGGATTAAAAAATTGCAAGGTAAATTTTTTCCAATAAATTACAAGACTGTTGAATATTGAAATACATTGTTCCATCTTGTAGAGACGCCAGCTGCCAGATTGTCCAGGCAACGATTTAGTGACTGCATTGACGACATTTAGGTTTGGATGACTAAAACAGGTACCACTACCTAATTCTAGAACAAATAAGAAAAAACAAAGACATCTGGTACAGTTTATTAATACATATTTGCCACAGCATCATTTGGCGAGTTGATAACACCTGACACATACTAGCCTCCAGTTATTCCTGTCTTCTCATTTATTATCCACAGGATCCCTATTTAGTCATAGTTTTATCAAATCCTTATTTCCAAGCTTTTCTTGGACGTCAGTTTTGTCTTCTTTGATGTAGAGTCTACGCCCATCTGTGGCTTCTTAGGCCATCTGTTATTGGTCATTCTACTCAAGTGTGCATACCATTTCAGCCATTTAGGTCCAATTGTGTCCGCTATACCAAAATCAAAGCGCACTATAGAAATAGCTTGAGGTGGAACAGGGCTGACAGCTCTTGCATGGCAGTATTAAACTGGCATCACTTATTATTACAACAACAAAATTACACTAACATGGTCTCAGTCAGTTGCGATGAAACGTTTTTACCTGTTCTTGTGCGGTCAATTGCACCCCGCACTTTTATTACTGACAGAATCTGTCATTTAGAAACGTTACTATTCTGAACTTCAATGAGATTTCAATTGTGCAAGTTAAAATTTCGTGAGTAACCTCCTTTTTCTAATATTTTTGTTATGTTTGATTAGGTTAGATTAGATTAGGTCAGGTCAGGTTAAGCTAGGCTAGGAATGAATAGAATCATAATGGTAATTTCTGTATTATTATGCTAACATGAAAATGCAACTGATCGCAACTGACTGTATTCAAATTTCCACATCGGTCGCAACTGACTGGGTTTTATACAATTGGGTCGCAACTGATCATGGTCCCACTGATAACACTTAATTTAAAAAGGGCAATAAAGAAACTTGTTTACAGAATATAAACATTCTTTAACTATCACACAGGCTATTATGGGTGCAGTCAATATTATTGAAAATATCATATATCGGGCTGTTAAGCCATGGTCGATTGCTCCAGAGGCCATCCTCAGTAGAAAAACATTCAATAATGTAACAGGGAAATTATGCCTCACTTTCATTTATTTCACTGAGGCGAAATTAATGAAAAACATTATCTTTTCGAATGTTTTTCTACTGAAGATGACCTCGAGAGGTGTGACCAAAATGTCTAGTCACAGAAACACAAGCAATGACCACTTGCCTGTATGCAATCGACTGTATGGCTAACAGTCTGGCATATGATAGTTTCAATAACACAATCTTATTGTACAAATACCTCTTGACTGAATTACATAATACTATATAACTATTTTGCCTTGCCTATTGGTTTAAATTCTCAGCTGGTAAGAAGTTGTACACTGCTGTATTTGTACACTTTATCCCTTTAAATACAGCATACTATTTTGTATCTAGAGCTGTAAAATTATGGTGATTTGTATAATATAAATGCAAATTTAATTTACAAATTTTTATTAATTTGAATGTATACAGTGAAGGTCCAAGTTCTTCAAACACAGGTCTACATTATGTCCACCATATTTTTAAATAACCATAAAGTTTACGGTTATTCCACTATACGAGGGTAGAGTGACAAGTTCTGGGCCTGACACAGAGATAGCACCACTATGCTCATTATTTTGTTCATATTGTATGAGTTCATCCTTTGTAGGCTTATGGCTTATGTTCGATGATTTCAAGTCTATAAGTTGTTTATTATTTAGTTTCACAGTCCACTGCTTTAAGCACCTCGAGCACTATTTTAACAATGGATACATTGGAAATGTGTGCTGTGATTAAATTTTTTTGAAAGGCTTAACTGCAACCAATACAAAAAGGAGCTGGATTCAATGTTGGGGGGACTCTTCTCCATTGAATACAATTGGTTAAGCGCTGGGTTTCTGAATATAAAATCCGTTAGTCAACAACAACTGATGACCCATGTCTTAGACATCCTACTGAAGTGACTATGCCAGAAAAAAATAGAAAAAATCCTCAAAATCTCTTTGGCATACTGCAGAACAAAAGTGACTGTTGGTATATCAATGGAACATACGTGCAGTATCTTATACAAACATCGCCATGTGACAAAGATGTACATTAGATGGGTGCCACGTTTGCTGACAACTTGACTAAAAACTATTGTAAGGAGGTTTCAACCGATCGTTTGGCAATCTATACGCATAGTTCAACAAAATTTTTGTATCGATTCATATCCACTGATGAGACTTGGACAATACTCAAATACGACACCAAACAACAGTCAAAACAATAGACCTTGAAAGGTGAACCAACTTCAAAGAAGGAAAGACAATTCCTTCTACTAATAAGGTCATGGTGACTGTTTTTGGGACGCATGTGGAGGGGAGAACGACTACCTTAAAGAGGGGAAAACAATTAGTGGTAAGTACTATCTAAACCTACTGCACCTTTTAAACAACGAAATCAAGAAAACATGGCCACATTCAACGAAAAATAAAGTGCTGTTTCACAAAGACAATTCAACATCTCACACATCATTTGTTGGATTGGCTAAAACCAAAAAACTGAAGATCGCATTGCTTCCTCACCCACCATACCCCCCGATGTAGTCCAGAGCGACTTATGCCTCTTTCTTAACCCCAAAAAGTAGCTCGGTGTGATGAGATTTACTGATGAAAATCAAGTCAGCGATGCTGTAAATAGCAACTTTGACAACCTCAACAAATCGGCTTATTAGTCTAGTATAATCGCTTCAGAACATTATTGGAAAAAGTGTATACAGCTAAAAGGAATTATGCTGAGAAATAAATGCAAATTAATAAAAAAGTTTTTTCTTATTCAGGCATGAAATTTTTAACCTGCCCTTTAAACACTTCAAATGAATAGAGTGAGTTTCTCCTGTGTAAAATATAGATATTTATCACTGGATGAAAATGAAAAGTGCATTTTACTGTTTACTTAGAGATTTACTGTAGACATAGAGATTTCATTGTACTGCTTTGTTGTACAAACTAAAACACATGATGTTGACTACACTACTTCTTTTAGGGGTGGTTAAGCCTACTGGTACACCACCATCATCATTGGCCTTAAACATTTGAATCTGCTGAAGGCTGTTGATGGTGGCAAGCACTCCCAACACATATGAACTAATAACTCAATAAAGAAGTGATATAGACAACATCATGTGTTTTAGTCCGTACAACTTCTGCAATACTATAGATTATGAAACAGGGCAAAATGAGTCACATATTTCCAGCCAGATCATTCTACATGTTTCCTTCAATAATAAAGAATAGTGATTAGTTGAAATATATGCAGATAAATGACTACACGATTACTATTCTTTAATTGTTTACAAAACTTGTTGCTCACCTGTCATATTCCACATTATCCTCATCGCACCGTTCGTCCTTTCTCTCCTTCCATGACTTGCCATGTCGACACGTCGTCACCAGTACGACATCTCTCTCGTTGTGGAGATGATACAACGAATTACGCGTCTCGGAACCGATACCGTGCACATACCGTTTCCCCTTGAACGCAAGAAGGTACTTTTTGGTCACAGGAAAGTTCATCGCTGTGACCATACCCGGATCACCTCCACGTTCCGGATGATTCTGAAACAATACCAAACTACATTCAAGTCACACGTTGATTTCCTGTTTTAAAAGACTAATGAATCCTAAGCTTTGGGCTGAATATAAATAGGCCTAAGACTTTCTTATATCTATCAGTAAATGTGAACAGTTTATTATACTTCTCGTAAAGTTTACCTGACACTTTCTGTAACACTATGTTTACATATAAAAACATGTAAGTTTTGTTCGTATGCTTTAGATAATTTCACACGCGTGCGCGCGCGCACACACACACACACACACATTCTCTCTCTCTTTCTTCTATCTAATGGAGGATGTGTGGCTATCTTGGATGGACATCATTTTATATAATTCCCTCTACCCACTTAGGTGTAATTATAACTGCATGCCATAATTTAAATTATTAAGGTAAATAGGTAAAATATTTTATTATAAAAGAAATCTAATATCTTTTTTATCCGAATTCCATAAACAAGAAACCATTACATTATGAATAAAAGGGCTAATTTTTTAAGTAATCAAACATTGTTTGTAATAAATACTTATTTCTGTGAGCTTTAGAATTAAAATTTCAATTAGCTACCATTTCAAAAATGTTGAAGATAATGCTTTGGTTTCTTTTCTACTTGTAAGAAATGATAAATATACTGTGTATATCAAATTTCAACACTACAACTCATTCCATTAAGCAGTAATTAATTAAAAAAAAAAAAAAATACAGGTATACGGATGGAGTACAAAGAACTTTTCAGCACATGTTCACTGGATATTTCCTTCAGTTTCCTTGGCACCATCTTTTGGAAACACCTGTACCTATATAAACAATTTTATACTAGCAGAAGAAACCTGCTCTGTTCCTTTTTATAATGATGTATGTTGTATAACAAAAATTCATAAAGGAGTGATTCAAAAACAGTGACATTATAATATTACAAAGAATGCTGAAAAACAATATTTGGGAACCATAAAAATTTTACAACCTCTCTCTCTCTCTCTCTCTCTCTCTCTCTCACACTTCATATTTTTAAAAAATCTTTTAAGTGTTATCCAAACTTACTTAATAAGCACTCTTACAGCACACAATGAAACTACTGGTTGACACAATTTAATATGGTTGTTAAAAAAAGTTCAAGAAATGTGATTAGATTTTTAATCAAATAAATAACCAATTGCTTAGAAAAGTTGCTGGTGCACATTAAATAATGTATGGTATATTGCAGTATATTGGATCAAACAATAATAAGTTTATAAGCTTGTTCAAAACATTATATTCTAATCTTTAAAACTTCTCCTAGTGCACATGAAGAAAGACATCATCACTTACTGTCTGATGAAGATGGGACTGAATGCCTTTTTGCTTGTGTATAAATTATGTTAAAGAACACAAAATTTGATGTTTGAATTAATAATCAAACCGATTCATAATCCAGTTGACCTAATATATTTACTAGACAAATTTAATGGGTTAAACTGTTAGCTTTTTATAACTTATAACCGCTCTTAGCATGTTCCTTTCGTAACACACACACACACACACACACACACACACACACACACACACACACACACACACACACACACACACACACACACACACACACACACCTTGCATACCTCAAGAACTATACATCATAAATACACCAGACAGGATAACTCAATATCAGATAAATTGGTTGGAGCATCTCAATTAAATGGCTGCCATGTCTCTACACAACTACTGAGCTATAAGCCAGAAGGATAGAGAAGTGTGGGACATCCACTGGAGTGACCAGTTCTAAACTGTCTAATGTGAAGCAGAACAAATCAACATTGGTTTAACTTTTGTCTAAAGCGTCCACGGCCGGTGTCAATATTTTCAAAATTATTTCTTAATACTGGGCTGTTAAACCATGGTCGGTTGCTATGAATCTATATCTCGTCGGCAATATTTCAATCTCCCCCCCCATGAAAACAGTAGGGGCACATCTTCAATACCCGACACTTGTTTCGGCTAGAAGCAACACTGGTTTAATCCATTGATCAGATGATGGTGATGATGATGATGACGACGATGAAATAAATAATAATACTGATATGTTCAGGAAATAGATAATACTGCATCGATGCATAACCACATGATGCTTTGTAAGTATGGTATGGGTGGCAATATTACCAACAGTCTAGATCAGTGGTTCCCAAACTTTTCAGTCTGAGGACCCCCCCCCCATATAATTTAAAAATTCACGGACCCCATCTGAGTTCTGAAATAAAATAGTAAATATGGTAGAAACTCTTATATTTTAATTAAAATGCATTTAAATCAAATTCTCTTAACTTGGAAAATTATAATATATTAATGATATCAAACATAGTTTAATGTGAACAATGAAGCTGCTTTTAAACAATCAGCTCTGCAATATTGGGTTTAATGTCTGATAATTTCAATATTAAGTCACTCTCGACATCAAGTTTATTTCTTAGCTTTGACTTCAAGTATGTGAGCAGGGAGACTGCCAGTTTCACACAAATAAGTAGAGGGAAACACAGTTAAACGCTTCAAAGCTTCTTTTGCAAGTTCAGGATAGTCAAACATTACATATAACCAGAAGTCAGCTAGCTGTAATTGGAAAAACTGTAATTTTAATGAACTGTCAGTTGAAAGTTCTCCCAGTGAGTTTTCTTTTTGTAGTGTAAGAGAGAGGTCTAGTCAGTTTGGCTGACAAACAGATCTGCTACATGACATGATTTAAAGACACTATTAAAGCCAATAGTTTGAAATTACCTGTACTTTTATAATTACAATCAGTTTGAACCAAAAATAAAATATACTGGAATCTTCTACTAATTGTTTTAAGATTCTGAAATTTAGATTTTGGAGCATAAAAAAATCAAGAGAAAGTTATGGTATATTCTAATTTTTCTTAAAAGTGTCTGCGGACCCCCTGAGACATAGTTGCGGACCCCACTTTGGGAACCACTGGTCTAGATGATTCAAGATGCCCTTTTCAGACATTATTCAACAATTCTACCGGCATCCAGACCCACTGTGTCACTACAATACAAGGCGCCTATCCTGAAAATGACAGACTATTCTGGAATCTCAACTGTGTATAAGCACCCAGTGGTGGCCTAGTTCAGTTACATCTGGTAATATTTCTAGAGCAGTAAAAAGTGATTTTTGTGGTGATTGTTGTGTTACTTAGTACTCTAATAAGATGACACTTACTGCTGTGTGCGAGACAAATTTAACTGTAATTACTGTGTAAGAATGCCTTCGTTAATTTCTAACTATTGTGTCTAATTAAAGTTTGCTTTGGTGTCAGTCATTCTGTTTCCACTGTATAATACAACGATCAGTGTGACCATCATAACATTATTACAATTATAACATAATTTTTATGTTATTATAAAACAAAATAAAACCAAAGGACTGAAAATTTTTTAAAAGAATATTGTACTGGATCCAATATATGAATAGTTCCAACGATAATGACTTGCTGCTTTAATCTGGATTGACTTGCCTTTTTCTTTGTTATAATGAACCTGCTTTGAGCTATGATACAAACTTGAAACTATTAAACATGTCATGACCTACAGTTATGCTGAACCATTACTGTGGACAGATTATAAACTTTTTGGGGGGGCACCTCTATATTTCTGAACTATATGTCTGGATGAGTACTTATAAGAAATGTTGAAACTGACGACAAGATGCTTTTCATGCATGTTTCACTTGCCCATACATAATATCACACACACACACACACACACACACACGTAATAATGAGAGTGCACAACTACAGAGAGCACTGACACCACTATCTAACAACATAAGGATCTGCACAAGCCTAATTACCCCACACACACACACACGTGCACAAAAGGAGGCAGTACATCTGGGTACCATACTCACAGACCAAATACATTGTATTAATAAAAATGTTACTCTTAAATAGGTTAATATGAAAATTACACTTGGCATGATCAACATTACATACATTTCATCTGATCTGTCAACATTTCAGATCGTCACAAATTATGAATTTATGTTTACTTTCAATCAGACATTATCTAATATATTACTATTACATTTGTAAAACACTACTGATGATTTTACATCCCTAAAATTAAGAAAAGGTTATTTTAAAAACAGTTTTTTTTATAAACAGTTAATCATTTCTAGTTTTCATGATTCACACCAACTAGTGCTTTCAAGAACCTCACTTCAATAATAATTCTGTTCATATTCTATGCAGTTTTTCATATTTTGTCTGTAATTCTATTTCACTTTATATTACTTTAAATAAAATTACTTACTAACTGTTTTAAATATAGCTGATACTCATTGAAAGCATATGACAGTATCTACCAAATTATCACACACACACACACACACACACACAATCACACTTTTTTTCAATCTAAGTATATAGGATTTTTCAAGTATGAAGATTAAATTAATAAGAACCATAATGAAATACAAATCATAATCTCCACAGCTGTACAGTTATTCCTAAAACCCTTTACCAATTTTCATTGATAAGTAATATCTGTTTACCACAGAAATTATACAAAACTATAATAAAACTACACAAATACTGTGAAAGAATTATAATTAAGTAATTACTGATTATACATATTGTTAGGCATGTGCCAAGGTATACTCTACAAGATCATAGAATAAAATCCATATTTACCGCAGGAACTGCTGCTATTACGACGATACTCAATAGGAATGCCCAATATCGGCTCAGATGGATGGAACATCTTAACCGAATGAATAACTGCTCAATCTCCAAATAACCATAGCATTATAAGCCAAAAAGGGCGGAGAGGAGTGGGATGTCTGAAGAAGCACTGAAGTGACCTGCTCTAGGTCTATCTGTTTGGGATCGGAACTAACTATTATACACTCTCTAGCAATACCAATCTCCTGGTCACATGTCCACAAACCACATGCTGCACACGGTAATAGTAATTTCTTTCTATAGTGAAGCAATGAAAGCCCAAAACACATCGCGTACAAAACAAGCATTATCATAATATCCATTCATAGAAATGTGTGGTTGGAACTTATAATAACAATACTTTTTCATTACAAATTATAAGATTTTGGACATTAATCAACGTAAGTTAAAATTAATAAAACACTTTTTCAGTTGGAAATTATGATTTATTAATATTATTGTTAATGTTTAACATTCAAACGGGTGGACTGGCTCTTGCGAAGGTGAATACCTTCTTCCATTAGCTGGGACCCCATTTTCTGAGTGACAGGTCCTCGAATCTTGACGTATGAGCAAGGATTATTGCCGCGTGGATGTGACAGAGGGAGGTCACAGGATGACAAAATAGCAATCTGGCTGAAATGTAGGATCTACCATTTAATAGTGAAGTCAGTTACCCCATGTGGCACCGAGTGTATGGCTCCATCCGAAAGTACAGATTACTCACTGCATCTGCATTGCATGTCATGGAAATGCAGATGTTGCAGAGGACACTAGGAATTTCCGGTGCTTGATCTCTTGTTACCGTCAGGAGCATGACTCCAATAAATGACAGAATGCAGGAATGGTAGCTTCACTGGTACAGCCATGGTCTGTGAGCAGCAACTGACACAACCATAAACTTGATGCTTCCCACAAGCCGTGTGAATCATAGTATTATACAGTGCTCACACACCTTCTTGAGTGTGGTAGAATACTACCAGCGTCCATGTAACTTTTATCACACACAACACTCCACAGCTGGGGTATAAATACGAGATACAACGCGGAGTAGTCAGTTTAGCATTGCAATTTGGAGTGCATTTGGTGTAAATTTATTACAGTGAATTATTGTGAGCACACATTTGCAGTTGATGACTTGTGTTATTTAGTGTGACACTGATAAATAAATAATATTTATCATTTGTTACACTAGTGTTGTGTTGGACAACCATAAGCTTGAGAAATTGTTCAATTTCTGTCTTTGTCAACTGAACTTTAATTGAAATTCTAAATAGTGATTTCATCTCTGTTTTCAATTTCTGTATCCTGTTTCCACTTTTAAAATGTAACAGTCCATGCGATCATTCAACAATATGTAATGTTTAGTATAGCTGTTATTCATATGTGACTCTTTTTACTGGAGCCATAATTAGTGCTAATGTCATTTCTATTTATTATATTTTTGAATTACTTGCCAGATGGTGGCTGCCAATTTCTAGCTAACCAAAATGTTGGGAAAATAAATAAGTGATGGCTAACATCCATTTCCAAATTTAAATAGAAATCTTCACACACTTGCTGACTGTAACCAAATGTAACAATTATCCGCAACCTTCAATTTAATACCCACCGAAATGTTACAGCCATCCACTCAATCAATGTCAATTAAACATTTATTAACTATTGTTTACAAATTAGATTTAATGCTAATCAACAAATCTGTAGGCCTACTGCTATGTTCTGTGCAAACTGAAAATTTATTTTATACTCGTATTAACCACTATATTTGAAGTCACTCCAGGGATAAACTTATGTCCTGCCACCACATGCATAAATAATATGTTATTTGCTGATGACCAGGTGATACTCCAGAAGAGCGAAGATGCTTTGCAGCAGTCGATACACTGCTTGAACCATATATGTGGGACATATAACTTTAAAATATCTCCAATCAAGACGAAGGTTATGGCCTTTAAGGACAAAGTTCCAATCCGTTCCAAAATAGTTGTTGGGGATAAGATTGTAGAGCGGTATTGCACTTTGGTTTTCTTGGTTGTGACGTAAGTTATGAACATGATGATGATAAGAATCAAAAAGTAAATAAGTATCAGATGATGTGTGGTACAATAAAACGAACACAAAGAAACAAAACAAGAATTGATACAAAAATGAAGTTCTGCAAAGTAATGGCAATACCTATTCTTACATATGTTAGTGAAACATGAACGATAACTGGGAAAGAAAAGCAGCATATACAAACCACTGAAATGAATTTCAGCACGTGAGTGGTTATCGTCTAAGGCAGGGGTCTCCAAACTTTTTCACATGAGGGCCGAATTGAAAAATCTTGGAAGTCAGGTGGGCCAACACACACACACACACACACACACACACACACACACACACACACACACACACACACACACACACACACACACACACACACACACACACACACATGTAGTGTACTTTTTTTTTAAGTTTACAAAATAATCAAGAAAATAAAATAGATATTTAAATAAAAATTAACCAGACTTATCCAAAGAAAACAAATTCATTTATTCAAAAGAACGTAAATAAAAGTAAGGAAAAAATAACATTCAAAGATATTTCTGATGTATCATTTTTTGGCTTTCTTATGAACGTGTGGGATGTGTGGAGTTGCTTCTGACATATAACGTCTGTCCATTTTGGGTAAATTTTGATGCTCCTATCACTAGAATGGATTACAAGTGTTCGTCTGACAAGTTAGCCCTGTACTTTGATTTTACAAAGTTCATTTTTAAAAACATTTGTTCGCAGATATAGGTCGATCCAAACATTGAAAGCATTGGTCTTGCAAAGTTTTTTATTTCCTTGAAATCATCACTCAGTGACCTGCAATGAAAGAAACTAGAAGAAGTTTACTATGTATTACTACAGGCCTACTCAAGATTAATATATGTTTGAAAGAAACTGCACGTAGGCATCGGCCGGATTGCCACGGGCCGGACAATGACCCTTTGCGGGCCGGATCCGGTCTGCGGGCCATAGTTTTGAGACCCCTGGTCTAAGGGATCGAATGTGTTATGAAAATATAAGGGCTGAATTGGGTATATTCTCCATCAATGATAAGATAGAAGAACGAAGGCAGCAGTGGATGCAGCGCTTCTATAGAATGGATCATCAGAGACTAGTAAAGTGGGCTGTAGACTAAAAACCAGTTGCCAGATCTGTGGGTAAGCCCTGGAAGAGATAGCTGCAGTGAAGACGGAACAGGCTATAAGCCTACACCATGAGGTGGCAATGACGATGACAATTAACCATTATCCAAGTCACACATATGTGGATAAAATATAATTTAAAAATTATCAGTTTTATCTATTCTGCGACTTTATGCAGTGCCAAGTATGGTCTGTTTTGAGGCATATGCCCCATCATCAGGTGTTATTGCTCAGTAGAGGAGGTCACAATATATCAAAAAAATATCGGTATGGAGAACCATACATGACTTCCATATTCTAAGATTTATATTTAAAATCATTTTCAGCCAAACAGCCAGGCTGTGTCTTACCTGCCTTTTTATTGCTGTATTAAATGAAAAATATTATATTACCTTAAAATGAAAAAATTATAATTTTATTGCCTGGCAACAAAATTATTTTATTTTTAACAATTACCATTGTTTCAAAAAGTTTAAATAAATTTTCAAGTACTTTACTCTTGTTAAAACGTAAAAGGTTGCAGGTAAACTACCCCTTCCCCTTAACCGATCTTCACCAAAATCGAAAGTCATTGAGACCTCTACAATTCAGGGACGTATGCAAAAAATTATTTGATTCTGTTTGAATTTGCGGCTGTTATCGTTTGCCATAGGAAATACCCTTGTTAAAACATAAAACGTTACAGGTAAACTACCCCTTTCCCTTAACCGATCTTCACCAAAAACAATAGGTCTTGAGTACTCTACAAATCAGGGCTGTATGCAAAACATTATTTGATTCTGTTTGAATTTGCGGCTGTTATCGTTTGCCATAGAAAATACCCTTGTTAAAAAAACGTTGCAGGTAAACTACCCCTTTCCCTCAAACTAACTTCACCAAAAACAATAGGTCTTGAGAACTCTACAATTTAGGGCTGTATGCAAATAATCTTTTGATTTTGTTTGAATTTGCGGCTGTTATCGTTTGCCATAGGAAATACCCTTGTTAAAACATAAAATGTTACAGGTAAACTACCCCTTTCCCTTAACCGATCTTCACCAAAATTAACAGATCTTGAGAACTCTACAATTCAGGGCTGTATGCGAAACATTATTTGATTCTGTTTGAATTTGCGGCTGTTATCGTTTGCCAAACAAACAAAATTACCCTTGCTAAAAAAAAACCGTTGCAGGTAAACTACCCCTTTCCCTCAACCGATCTTCACCAAAACAATAGGTCGCGAGTACTCTGCAAATCAGGGCTGCATGCAAAAAATTATTTGATTCTGTTTGAATTTGCGGCAGTTATCGTTTGCCATAGAAAAAAAATCTACAGACAGACACACAGACAGACAGACAGACAGACAGACACACACACAGACACTTTTCGGAAAACGACTTTTTTTCATGTTTTGAGTGTAGTAGAATCAGAATCTGCAATAATCTCGAACACGATTTTTTTTGCCATCACCATACTTCCATTCCTTAAGGAATATGGAAGTAAAAAGACAACATAAAGAAGATGTACATATAACATACACCACATGAATGCTACTACATGACTGCTACTCCAAGGGGCTCACAAGGTTACTCATGATAACGAGGCATATGCATAGAAACGAATCGTGATTAGCACTAGATGAACTCTCAGAACAGATAAAATTGGTAAATTTAAAATTTTATTTTATGAAATATATACTTGTTGACCGATAAAATTAATATACTGTTAAAACAGATGGAATGTGTTGGACGCATCCATTTTATGCAACCCAGTTCTTCGTCTGAATAGTTCCTTAAATTATCATAACACTCCCAGTTTTTAGAGGAGCCTTGAAAGGTTATTTTCTATGCCAAAATATGAAGGTTTTGTATTCCAAGAATAGTACAGATCTTGGTGGCCTCAATATAAATTTTGGACAACCGAGCATCTGGTCACTGGAGGTGAAGGAGACACTGTGACAGTGGGTTCATGTATTATAAAAAATTGTGCTTTTTAGGTATCATGGAGTGACATTATCAAAACACAGCAGAAGAAATCACGTGCAAAATAAAACATGGAAAAATCGTTATAGGGCAGCTGACACCTGTGCTTTAGAGTGAAATAGTAACCCAGAAAACCAAAAATATGCTTTACTCTGTCCTATTCAACAGTATAGTCACATATGGTTCTGAAACTCGGGAGACACGTCAAAGCAACTTCCGAAGGTTCCAAGCAGCAGAAATACACTTCTAGAGGTTTTGTCCAGGCTCAAGAGGGTTAATAATACCAGGTGCCAAGTGCATGTTAACAAGATAATTTTGGTAATTTTGAATTTGGTGTTGATACCATAAATACAAAGAACCTCGTATAGCACCGCCTTATGTAAGATATCCTTGATGATCGTTGACCCAAAAAGGTGCTAGACTGGGATCAACCTACACAACAGAAACGGGACAGACCCACGAAATACGAAACCCATGGGATCATAGAAAGAAGACATACTTGAGAGGTAGACAAAAGAAGCTTCCATCATGGCGACAAATACTTACAATTTTTTAAGGACCACGACCAATCAAATTAGACTGTCCGGGATTGATTTACTCTTGGTGAACTGAATACTTGAGTAGATGCAGACAGGTGTAGCCATGGTGGGGCCACTTCTTCTTATAAAGATTACCTTCTTTTTTTTTAACCCTAAATCAAATTCTGTGTCACAAACTCCAAGCAGTGAAAGCCCATGTGCAAGCCCTTTAAGTGCAACAACAAACACTCTATTGTTTATATTTAAACCTACCAATGTCAATCAAAGCAACTATTATCAGCCTTAATTATTTCTTTTTAACCTCCAACAATGTAGTTACATTACTGCCACGTTTCTACATACAGTAGAACGGATATAACGGAAACAAAGGTTACACTGACAACATAAAGACGATGAAGACAATGCACATTGGCTTCACTGAAGATGATAAGCTGTGATTAATGTATACTAACTGTAGCAACGCCGTGTCCAGGAGAACCGAGCACGTCATCATCTCAGATCCGGAAACCATCTCATCCTCGGATGCCCCACACTACAATACCCTGTGGGTTTATAATTCAAGGCAAGTTTGGGAAGGCTATCTTGCTGCATTCTTCCCAAATCCTTACACCAGTTGGCCTTGTATTCCATAATTCTATGCTTTAATTTAAAAATTTGTAATTCTTGCCTTATCTGTGCATTACTTATTCTGTCTCGTAACGTGCACCCTTTGACCAACCTGAGAAATTTCATTTCTGCTTACGTAACCTTCTCTCTGTCTCTCTGTGAAAGTACCCATGTCTCACTCCCATACAGCACCACCAGTACAGCCATAGTCTTATAGAACTTAAGCCTGGTGGCTTTCCTAGTTTTGTATTTTGAGGTTTTATAGTTTGTCCCACATCCATGTTTAAATTTATTAAGTTTATTTTCGACATCACAATCAACTGCGGGAGATATTACACATCCAAGATAATTAAAACTGGATACCTGCTCCAATAAGTTTCCATTTATCTCTATCTTCGTCCTTACTGGATACTTCCAGTAATTTACTAATGGGACAATCTGACTGATGCACAGAGACAGTGTCGGAACAGTGCCACACTTTTAAAAATACATTCACTCATCAGTTTTAACTCTTGACTGTTCGGCTGAGGCTGTATTACCAGCAGTAATTTTCTGGTTAATCTATCATACTTAAATCACTTGGAAAGCAGATATTCCTATAACTCTTCATTTAAATGACTGAACTCACACACACACACACGAAACAATAGACTTCAAAAGCGGAACAGTTGATAACAATTCCGTTGAATAAATCAGTTACACAAAAATGAAGTTAATGAAGACGACTCACAACTAGTGTTTTAATGTATAAGTAAAACAAAATACAGTACAACCTACTTTATCCAGATCAACTGGGACTGGAGGTCATCCGGATTAACGAAAATTCCGGATAATAGAGGATCAAATATTTTAATGTAAATTACTGTACTACAGTAAATTCAAAGTTAAATACTTACCAATTTTTATTTTCCCCAAAATAGTTTTCATAAACACTACACTATATATTATTTTATTGCAGTAGTTTCACTACACTATCGCTTAATTAACACTACACTAATTTTACTTCCATATTCCTTAAGGAATGGAAGTATGGTGATGACAAAAAAATCGTGTTCGAGATTATTGCAGATTCTGATTGTACTACACTCAAAACATGAAAAAAAGTCGTTTTCCGAAAAGTGTCTGTGTGTCTGTCTGTCTGTGTCTCTGTAGATTTTTTTTCTATGGCAAACGATAACTGCCGCAAATTCAAACAAAATCAAATAATTTTTTGCATACAGTCCTGATTTGTAGAGGACTCGCGACCTATTGTTTTTGGTGAAGATCGGTTGAGGGAAAGGGGTAGTTTACCTGCAACGGTTTTTTTTTATCAAGGGAAATTTTTTTTCTATGGCAAACGATAACAGCAGCAAATTCAAACAGAATCAAATAATGTTTCGCATACAGCCCTCAATTGTAGAGTTCTCAAGACCTATTGTTTTTAGTGAAGATCGGTTAAGGGAAAGGGGTAGTTTACCTGTAACGTTTTATGTTTTAACAAGGGTATTTCCTATGGCAAACGATAACAGCCGCAAATTCAAACAGAATCAAAAGATTATTTGCATACAGCCCTAAATTGTAGAGTTCTCAAGACCTATTGTTTTTGGTGAAGATCGGTTAAGGGAAAGGGGTAGTTTACCTACAAGGTTTTTTTAACAAGGGTATTTTCTATGGCAAACGATAACAGCCGCAAATTCAAACAGAATCAAATAATTTTCTGCATACAGCCCTGGTTTGTAGAGTGCTCAAGACCTATTGTTTTTGGTGAAGATCGGTTGAGGGGAAGGGGTAGTTTACCTGCAACGTTTTTTATCAAGCGTATTTTCTATGGCAAACGATAACTGCCGCAAATTCAAACAGAATCA
This sequence comes from Magicicada septendecula, assembly GCA_034769895.1. Classification (NCBI taxonomy): domain Eukaryota; kingdom Metazoa; phylum Arthropoda; class Insecta; order Hemiptera; family Cicadidae; genus Magicicada; species Magicicada septendecula. The sequence continues at coordinate 398,400,711 of CM068372.1, read as the reverse complement.
AATAATTTTTTGCATACAGCCCTGATTTGTAGAGTACTCGCGACCTGTTGTTTTTGGTGAAGATGGTTGAGAGGAAGGGGTAGTTTACCTGCAACGGTTTTTTTTATCAAGGGAAATTTTTTTTTTGGCAAACGATAACAGCCGTAAATTCAAACAGAATCAAATAATGTTTCGCATACAGCCCTGAATTGTAGAGTTCTCAAGACCTATTGTTTTTGGTGAAGATCGGTTAAGGGAAAGGGGTAGTTTACCTACAACGTTTTTTTAACAAGGGTATTTTCTATGGCAAACGATAACAGCCGCAAATTCAAACAGAATCAAATAATTTTCTGCATACAGCCCTGATTTGTAGAGTACTCAAGACCTATTGTTTTTGGTGAAGATCGGTTGAGGGGAAGAGGTAGTTTACCTGCAACGTTTTTTATCAAGCGTATTTTCTATGGCAAACGATAACTGCCGCAAATTCAAACAGAATCAAATAATTTTTTGCATACTTCAGTGAATTGTAGAGGACTCAAGGCCTTTAGATTTTGGTGAAGATCAGTTAAGGGGGAGGGGTAGTTTACCTGCAACCTTTTACGTTTTAACAAGAGTAAAGTACTTGAAAATTCATTTAAACTTTTTCAAACAATGGTAATTGTTGAAAATAAAATAATTTTGTTGCCAGGCAATCTGAAAATTTCAGATTTTGTACCACAAAATCTGAAAAGATTATACGATAGTTTATGAAATGGTTAATAATACGTCAGTGGAAGGTGTAATGAGAAATTAGCAGAAATGGAAACCTGGGGAATGTTAACTGTTCTGTAGATACAATTTTGTCAGAATGTTTGGAAATGATCATCAACATTGAAGAAAAAGTAAGCATATTAAGAAACATATGTAAATACTTATTATAAAAAAATAATGTTTGTTTTTTGATAAAGTCATTTTGATTATAAAATATAAATATTTACAACAAGAAAAGAATTTTCAGTTTTCAAAATTTAAATATATTTTTATAAAACAATGGGTTCTTCATTGAGGTGGGGACCATGTCACTCACTCCATCTCAAGCCTCCTCTCCCATTTTGCAGAAAAAGAGGACCCTGTCAAGGCTGATACTTTGACGACAGTGACAGGGCTTTCCACCAAATTCAGCAGAGTGACAGGTAGGCCCAACTCTGATTGGCTCCTCAGATTTCCCCAGCGTTAGTAGGTTCTATGAAAATATTTTATTTCAAAAATGATTTTAAATATAAATCTTAGATATGTTTTATAAATCTCATGTTTTATGTTTTAACATGGGTAATTTTTTATATGACGAACCATAACTGCCGTAAATTCAAACAGAATCAAATAATTTTTTACATATGTGCCTGAGCTATAGAGAACTCAATGTCTGTTGATTTTGGTGAAGATCGGTTACGGGGAAAGGGCAGTTTACCTGAAACATTTTTTGTTGTAACATGAGTAAAGTACTTAATTTTGATAAAGTATCCTGATAAGATCTTAATAATCCACTGTAGAAACGTAGATGAAATATCTATAAATGAAGAGGCTAGTTGAACGGGCTGGGGGTAATTTTCTATAAATCAAAATTATAGTTGAAGGGGGAGGGGATAATATTTTTTATATGTGTACTACGTTATTGGCAAGAAAGAAGTATTTTTTTGTTAAAATTCCTTCCCTGGCTGTTTGGCTGAAAATGAAATTAAATATAAATCTTAGAATATGGAAGTCATGTATGGTTCTCCATACCGATATTTTATTGTGTTTCTACTAAATTAGTTTACATAAACACTACACTATATTAAAACCTTCAATTGTTACATGTTATTCTCATTAAAATAGTAAGTTTATTCTGTTTTAACTTTCTGTAACGTTTATGTGCTGCGTGATTACATAGGTGTTTTGCTACCATTAGATCGGTAGTTGTGGTTTCCGTCTGTCATTCCAAATGAGCTATAGGTTTTTTCCAAAGCCGTAAAGTTCAGCTCGTAGTTATAAAATGACGTACAGTATGTATCACAATACTAACTGTAATACGTATATTACAATGAGGGTATAGGAATTCGGGTATAAGAAATGTACTGTACTACTGTATTTGCAGTACTGTACTTGTAAAGCGACTCTTCTCTTTTAAACAACAATTTCAAAATACAAAACGTATCGTATGCACTTAATTATTTTCAATCCTGATTACAGAGGAATACGGTACAACGAGGTTCGTAAAAAAAAGAGGTTGTACTGTAATTTCTAATTAAATTAGTGGTTAATAATAATTGTATAAGTGGTCTTAATAATACCTAATAAGTGGTGTATTAAATTAGTTATACCTACATGCATGTAAGCACATGTGTGTGTGTGTGTGTGTGTGCACGCGTGTACATATATGCATTCATATGTATCAACACAGTAAATGTAATGCCTTACTATTGAAGTTATATAAATATGATAGGCTAAATTCACACAACCAAGATAGTATATAATGTCCATACACACATTGCATGTGTGTGTGTGTGTGCGTGCGCGCGCGCGCACAAACTAATTACTACAGCTTTGGGTAATTACAGTTAACAACCAATTGTTATCAATATGTGATAACGGTGACAGCCAGACTACCGTGTCACAAACTGATGGTAGCCTTACTTACCTTGATAACAAGAGGTAGTTTACGTATCTGTTTTAAGTTTTAAACACGTTTTACTATAATATGTATGCATTTTGACTTTTTTTATTGACATAGAGATCGAAAAACAAATAAATTAGCAGAGTAGGCCTTTAAAATCAATTAAATCTTATGTATCGGTTACCCTTTCTCAGTCCATATAAATCATAAACAAACAGTAATAACTAAGATTAACTTATATGTTAAATATAATACGAACCCTGTCAAAACATATCCAAGTAAGATAATAAAGCCTACTTAAGATATCTTGACAGTATTTTCAAATAATATTAATAACATTAACAAAACTGACTGTCAACTTATAATTTAATATAATACTTACATTCTGCATATAATATAAAAATGACAATTCTCTGTGTGTGTGTGTGTGTGTGTGTGTGTGTGTGTGTGTGTGTGTGTGTGTGTGTGTGTGCGTGCGTGCGTGTGTGTGTGTGTGTGTGTGTGTGTGTGTTATCCAATTAATTGTAAATGAAGTATAACTGTCTTAATATTTGATAAAAGTAGTTAATATCTCCGAAAATACGATATTCCGTTTACAATAAGAATAAAACCTTCTGTATAAGTTTTTTATTAACTTAATAGACTATTATATTTTATTGATAATATTATACACTTTTAGTAGGTACTACAAATTACCAGCATCAGATATATTATTTGAAAAGAAATCATTTACCATTGAATTGTTATAAAAACAGCTGAACTAGGCCTATTAAAATGAAATATGTTGTGTGTGGGGGGGGGGGGGGGAATGATTTTCTCAAATATATTATTTTCTTTAATAAAATTTATAATTCTAACAATATTGCCCATTTTACTTCCATGTTCCTTAAGGAAATGGAAGTATGGTGATGGCAAAAAAAATCGTGTTCGAGATTATTGCAGATTCTGATTGTACTACACTCAAAACACGAGAAAAAGTCATTTTTCGAAAAGTGTGTGTGTGTGTGTGTGTGTGTGTGTGTGTGTGTGTGTGTGTGTGTGTGTGTGTGTGTGTGTGTGTGTGTGTAGATTTTTTTCTATGGTAAACGATAACAGCCGCAAATTCAAACAGAATCAAATAATTTTTTGCATAAGCCCTGATTTGTAGAGTACTCAAGACCTATTGTTTTTGGTGAAGATCGGTTAAGGAAAAGGGGTAGTTTACCTGCAACGGTTTTTTTTTAATCAAGGGTAATTTTTTTCTATGGCAAATGATAACAGCCGCAAATTCAAACAGAATCAACTACTCTTATGCATACAGCCCTAAATTGTAAAGTTCTCAAAACCTGTTGGTTTTGGTGAAGATCGGTTAAGAAAATAGTGTAGTTTACCTGCAACGTTTTATGTTTTAACAAGGGTAATTTTTTTTATGACGAACGATAACTGCCGTACATTAAAACAGAATCAACTACTCTTCTGCATACCTTTTTGAATTATACAGAACTCAAGGTCTGTTGATTTTGTTGGAGATCGGTTAAGGGAAAGGGGTAGTTTACCTGCAACGTTTTATGTTTTAACAAGGGCATTTTCTATGGAAACGATAACAGCCGCAAATTCAAACAGAATCAAATAATTTTTTGCATACAGCCCTGATTTGTAGAGTCCTCAAGACCTATTGTTTTTGGTGAAGACCGGTTAAGGGAAAGGGGTAGTTTACCTGTAACGGTTTTTTATCAAGGGTAATTTTTTTCTATGGCAAACAATAACAGCCGCAAATTCAAACAGAATCTAATGATGTTTTGCATACAGCCCTGTATTGTAGAGTTCTCAATACTTATTGGTGTTGGTGAAGATCGGTTAAGGGAAAGGGGTAGTTTACCTGCAACATTTTATGTTTTAACAAGGGTAATTTTTTATATGACGAACGATAACTGCCGTAAATTCAAACACAAACACAAACGTTTTTGCATACCTTTTTGAACTAAAGAGAACTCAAGGTCTGTTGATTTTGTTGAAGATCGGTTAAGGGAAAGGGGTAGTTTATCAGCAACGTTTTATGTTTTAAAAAGGGTAATTTTTTCTATGGCAAACGATAACAGCCGCGAATTCAAACAGAATCAACTACTCTTTTGCATACAGCCCTGAATTGTAGAGTTCTAAAGAGCTATTGTTTTTTGTGAAGATCGGTTAAGGGAAAGGGGTAGTTTACCGGCAACGTTTTATGATTTAACAAGGGTATTTTCTATGGCAAACGATAACAGTCGCAAATTCAAACAGATCACATAATATTTTGTATACAGCCCTAAATTGTAGAGTTCTCAAGACCTAATGTTTTTGGTGAAGATCGGTGAAGGGGAAGGGGTAGTTTACCTGCATCGTTTTTTTATCAAGGGTAATTTTACTTCCATATTCCTTAAGGAATGGAAGTATGGTGATGGCAAAAAAAATCGTGTTCGAGATTATTGCAGATTCTGATTCTACTACACTCAAAACATGAAAAAAAGTCGTTTTCAGAAAAGTGTCTGTGTGTGTGTCTGTCTGTCTATGTGTCTGTCTGTCTGTAGATTTTTTTTCTATGGCAAACGATAACTGCCGCAAATTCAAACAGAATCAAATAATTTTTTGCATACAGCTCTGATTTGCAGAGTACTCGCGACCTATTGTTTTTGGTGAAGATCGGTTGAGGGAAAGGGGTAGTTTACCTGCAACGGTTTTTTTTTTAGCAAGGGTAATTTTGTTTGTTTGGCAAACGATAACAGCCGCAAATTCAAACAGAATCAAATAATGTTTCGCATACAGCCCTGAATTGTAGAGTTCTCAAGATCTGTTGATTTTGGTGAAGATCGGTTAAGGGAAAGGGGTAGTTTACCTGTAACGTTTTATGTTTTAACAAGGGTATTTCCTATGGCAAACGATAACAGCCGCAAATTCAAACAGAATCAAAAGATTATTTGCATACAGCCCTAAATTGTAGAGTTCTCAAGACCTATTGTTTTTGGTGAAGATCGGTTGAGGGAAAGGGGTAGTTTACCTGCAACGTTTTTTTAACAAGGGTATTTTCTATGGCAAACGATAACAGCCGCAAATTCAAACAGAATCAAATAATAATTTGCATACAGCCCTGATTTGTAGAGTACTCAGGACCTATTGTTTTTGGTGAAGATCGGTTAAGGGGAAGGGGTAGTTTACCTGCAACGTTTTTTTATCAAGCGTATTTTCTATGGCAAACGATAACAGCCGCAAATTCAAACAGAATCAAATAATTTTTTGCATACGTCCCTGAATTGTAGAGGTCTCAATGACTTTCGATTTTGGTGAAGATCGGTTAAGGGGAAGGGGTAGTTTACCTGCAACTTTTTACGAAATAATTTTGTTGCCAGGCAATAAAATTATAATTTTTTCATTTTAATGTAAATCATGTATAAAAGAAAATATATCGCGCTTGGCAGGCGATATTAAGATTTAAATATAAATCTTAGAATATGGAAGTCATGTATGGTTCTCCATACCGATATTTTACTTCCATATTCCTTAAGGAATGGAAGTATGGTGATGGCAAAAAAAATCGTGTTCGAGATTATTGCAGATTCTGATTCTACTACACTCAAAACATGAAAAAAAGTCGTTTTCCGAAAAGTGTCTGTGTGTGTGTCTGTCTGTCTATGTGTCTGTCTGTCTGTCTGTAATTTTTTTTCTATGGCAAACGATAACTGCCGCAAATTCAAACAGAATCAAATAATTTTTTGCATGCAGCCCTGATTTGCAGAGTACTCGCGACCTATTGTTTTTGGTGAAGATCGGTTGAGGGAAAGGGGTAGTTTACCTGCAACGGTTTTTTTTTAGCAAGGGTAATTTTGTTTGTTTGGCAAACGATAACAGCCGCAAATTCAAACAGAATCAAATAATGTTTCGCATACAGCCCTGAATTGTAGAGTTCTCAAGATCTGTTGATTTTGGTGAAGATCGGTTAAGGGAAAGGGGTAGTTTACCTGTAACGTTTTATGTTTTAACAAGGGTATTTCCTATGGCAAACGATAACAGCCGCAAATTCAAACAGAATCAAAAGATTATTTGCATACAGCCCTAAATTGTAGAGTTCTCAAGACCTATTGTTTTTGGTGAAGTTCGGTTGAGGGAAAGGGGTAGTTTACCTGCAACGTTTTTTTAACAAGGGTATTTTCTATGGCAAACGATAACAGCCGCAAATTCACACAGAATCAAATAATGTTTTGCATACAGCCCTGATTTGTAGAGTACTCAAGACCTATTGTTTTTGGTGAAGATCGGTTAAGGGAAAGGGGTAGTTTACCTGTAACGTTTTATGTTTTAACAAGGGTATTTCCTATGGCAAACGATAACAGCCGCAAATTCAAACAGAATCAAAAGATTATTTGCATACAGCCCTAAATTGTAGAGTTCTCAAGACCTATTGTTTTTGGTGAAGATCGGTTGAGGGAAAGGGGTAGTTTACCTGCAACGTTTTTTTAACAAGGGTATTTTCTATGGCAAACGATAACAGCCGCAAATTCAAACAGAATCAAATAATAATTTGCATACAGCCCTGATTTGTAGAGTACTCAGGACCTATTGTTTTTGGTGAAGATCGGTTAAGGGGAAGGGGTAGTTTACCTGCAACGTTTTTTTATCAAGCGTATTTTCTATGGCAAACGATAACAGCCGCAAATTCAAACAGAATCAAATAATTTTTTGCATACGTCCCTAAATTGTAGAGGTCTCAATGACTTTCGATTTTGGTGAAGATCGGTTAAGGGGAAGGGGTAGTTTACCTGCAACCTTTTACGTTTTAACAAGAGTAAAGTACTTGAAAATTTATTTAAACTTTTTGAAACAATGGTAATTGTTAAAAATAAAATAATTTTGTTGCCAGGCAATAAAATTATAATTTTTTCATTTTAATGTAATATAATATTTTTCATTTAATACAGCAATAAAAAGGCAGGTAAGACACAGCCTGGCTGTTTGGCTGAAAATGATTTTAAATATAAATCTTAGAATATCGAAGTCATGTATGGTTCTCCATACCGATATTTACTTCCATGTTCCTTAAAGAAATGGAAGTATGGTGATGGCAAAAAAAATCTTGTTCGAGATTATTGCAGATTCTGATTATACGACACTCAAAACATGAAAATAAGTCATTTTTCGAAAAGTGTGTGTGTGTGTGTGTGTGTGTGTGTGTGTGTCTATGTGTCTGTCCGTCTGTCTGTAGATTTTTTCTATGGCAAACGATAACAGCCGCAAATTCTAACAGAATCAAATAATTTTTTGCAAGCAGCCCTGATTTGTAGAGTTCTCAGGACCTATTGTTTTTGGTGAAGATCGGTTAAGGGAAAGGGTCAGTTTACCGGCAACGGTGTTTTTTTTAATCAATGGTAATTTGTTTCTAAGGCAAACGATAACAGCCGCAAATTCAAACAGAATCAACTACTCTTTTGCATACAGCCCTGAATTATAGAGTTCTCAAGACCTATTGTTTTTTATGAAGATCGGTTAAGGGAAAGGGGTAGTTTACCTGCAACATTTTATATGTTAACAAGGATATTTTCTATGGCAAACGATAAAAGCCGCAACTTCAAACAGAATCAAATAATTGTTTGCATACAGCCCTGAATTGTACAGTTATCAAGACCTATTGTTTTAGGTGAAGATCGGTTAAGGGAAAGGGGTAGTTTACCTGCAACGTTGTATGTTTTAAAAGGGGATTTTTTATGGCAAACGATAAGAGTCGCAAATTCAAACAGAATCAAATACTTTTTTGCATACAGTCCTGATTTTTAGAGTACTCACGACCTATTGTTTTTGGAGAAGATCGGTTGAGGGAAGGGGTAGTTTACCTCCAACGGTTTATGTTTTAACAAGGGTATTTTCTATGGCAAACGATAACAGTCGCAAATTCAAACAGAATCAAATAATGTATTGCATACAGTCCTGATTTGTAAAGTACTCAAGACCAATTGTTTTTGGTGAAGATCGGTTAAGGAGAAGGGGTAGTTTACCAACATCCTTTTTTTTCAAGGGTAATTTTTACTTCATGTTCCTTAAGGAAATGGAAGTATGGTGATAGCAAAAAAAATCGTATTCAAGATTATTGCAGATTCTGATTGTACTACACTCAAAACATGAAAAAAGGTCGTTTTTCGAAAAGTGTCTGTGTGTCTATAGATTTTTTTTCTATGGCAAACGATAACAGCCGCAAATTCAGACAGAATAAAATAATTTTTTGCATACAGTCCTGATTTGTAGAGTACTCACGACCTATTGTTTTTGGTGAAGATCGGTTGAGGGAAAGGAGTAGTTTACCTGCAACGGTTTTTTCTAATCAAGTGTAATTGTTTTCTATGGCAAACGATAACAAAGAGAAAGGGGTAGTTTACCTGCTACGTTTTATATTTTAAAAGGGTATTTTCTATAGCAAACGATAAGAGCCGGAAATTCAAACAGAATCAAATAATGGTTTGCATACAGCCCTGATCTGTAGAGTACTCAAGACCTGTTGTTTTAGGTGAAGATCGGTTAAGGGAAAGGGGTAGTTTACCTGCAACGTTTTATGTTTTACAAGGGTATTTTTTATGGCAAACGATAAGATTCGCAAATTGAAACAGAATCAAATAATGTTTTGCATACAGCCCTGATTTGTAGAGTACTCAAGATCTATTGATTTTGGTGAAGATCGGTTAAGGGAAAGGGGTAGTTTACCTGCAACGGTTTTTTTTAAACAAGGGTAATTTTTTTTTTCTATGGCAAACGATAACAGCCGCAAATTCTAACAGAATCAAATAATTTTTTGCAAGCAGCCCTGATTTGTAGAGTTCTCAGGACCTATTGTTTTTGGTGAAGATCGGTTAAGGGAAAGGGTCAGTTTACCGGCAACGGTGTTTTTTTTAATCAATGGTAATTTGTTTCTAAGGCAAACGATAACAGCCGCAAATTCAAACAGAATCAACTACTCTTTTGCATACAGCCCTGAATTATAGAGTTCTCAAGACCTATTGTTTTTTATGAAGATCGGTTAAGGGAAAGGGGTAGTTTACCTGCAACATTTTATATGTTAACAAGGATATTTTCTATGGCAAACGATAAAAGCCGCAACTTCAAACAGAATCAAATAATTGTTTGCATACAGCCCTGAATTGTACAGTTATCAAGACCTATTGTTTTAGGTGAAGATCGGTTAGGGGAAAGGGGTAGTTTACCTGCAACGTTGTATGTTTTAAAAGGGGATTTTTTATGGCAAACGATAAGAGTCGCAAATTCAAACAGAATCAAATACTTTTTTGCATACAGTCCTGATTTTTAGAGTACTCACGACCTATTGTTTTTGGAGAAGATCGGTTGAGGGAAGGGGTAGTTTACCTCCAACGGTTTATGTTTTAACAAGGGTATTTTCTATGGCAAACGATAACAGTCGCAAATTCAAACAGAATCAAATAATGTATTGCATACAGTCCTGATTTGTAAAGTACTCAAGACCAATTGTTTTTGGTGAAGATCGGTTAAGGAGAAGGGGTAGTTTACCAACATCCTTTTTTTTCAAGGGTAATTTTTACTTCATGTTACTTAAGGAAATGGAAGTATGGTGATAGCAAAAAAAATCGTATTCAAGATTATTGCAGATTCTGATTGTACTACACTCAAAACATGAAAAAAGGTCGTTTTTCGAAAAGTGTCTGTGTGTCTATAGATTTTTTTTCTATGGCAAACGATAACAGCCGCAAATTCAGACAGAATAAAATAATTTTTTGCATACAGTCCTGATTTGTAGAGTACTCACGACCTATTGTTTTTGGTGAAGATCGGTTGAGGGAAAGGAGTAGTTTACCTGCAACGGTTTTTTCTAATCAAGTGTAATTGTTTTCTATGGCAAACGATAACAAAGAGAAAGGGGTAGTTTACCTGCTACGTTTTATATTTTAAAAGGGTATTTTCTATAGCAAACGATAAGAGCCGGAAATTCAAACAGAATCAAATAATGGTTTGCATACAGCCCTGATCTGTAGAGTACTCAAGACCTGTTGTTTTAGGTGAAGATCGGTTAAGGGAAAGGGGTAGTTTACCTGCAACGTTTTATGTTTTACAAGGGTATTTTTTATGGCAAACGATAAGATTCGCAAATTGAAACAGAATCAAATAATGTTTTGCATACAGCCCTGATTTGTAGAGTACTCAAGACCTATTGATTTTGGTGAAGATCGGTTAAGGGAAAGGGGTAGTTTACCTGCAACGGTTTTTTTTAAACAAGGGTAATTCCTATGGCAAACGATAACAGCCGCAAATTCTAACAGAATCAAATAATTTTTTGCAAGCAGCCCTGATTTGTAGAGTTCTCAGGACCTATTGTTTTTGGTGAAGATCGGTTAAGGGAAAGGGTCAGTTTACCGGCAACGGTGTTTTTTTTAATCAATGGTAATTTGTTTCTAAGGCAAACGATAACAGCCGCAAATTCAAACAGAATCAACTACTCTTTTGCATACAGCCCTGAATTATAGAGTTCTCAAGACCTATTGTTTTTTATGAAGATCGGTTAAGGGAAAGGGGTAGTTTACCTGCAACATTTTATATGTTAACAAGGATATTTTCTATGGCAAACGATAAAAGCCGCAACTTCAAACAGAATCAAATAATTGTTTGCATACAGCCCTGAATTGTACAGTTATCAAGACCTACTGTTTTAGGTGAAGATCGGTTAAGGGAAAGGGGTAGTTTACCTGCAACGTTGTATGTTTTAAAAGGGGATTTTTTATGGCAAACGATAAGAGTCGCAAATTCAAACAGAATCAAATACTTTTTTGCATACAGTCCTGATTTTTAGAGTACTCACGACCTATTGTTTTTGGAGAAGATCGGTTGAGGGAAGGGGTAGTTTACCTCCAACGGTTTATGTTTTAACAAGGGTATTTTCTATAGCAAACGATAACAGTCGCAAATTCAAACAGAATCAAATAATGTATTGCATACAGTCCTGATTTGTAAAGTACTCAAGACCAATTGTTTTTGGTGAAGATCGGTTAAGGAGAAGGGGTAGTTTACCAACATCCTTTTTTTTCAAGGGTAATTTTACTTCCATATTCCTTAAGGAATGGAAGTATGGTGATGGCAAAAAAAATCGTGTTCGAGATTATTGCAGATTCTGATTCTACTACACTCAAAACATGAAAAAAAGTCGTTTTCCGAAAAGTGTCTGTGTGTCTGTCTGTCTGTGTGTCTGTCTGTAGATTTTTTTTCTATGGCAAACGATAACTGCCGCAAATTCAAACAGAATCAAATAATTTTTTGCATGCAGCCCTGATTTGCAGAGTACTCGCGACCTATTGTTTTTGGTGAAGATCGGTTGAGGGAAAGGGGTAGTTTACCTGCAACGGTTTTTTTTTAGCAAGGGTAATTTTGTTTGTTTGGCAAACGATAACAGCCGCAAATTCAAACAGAATCAAATAATGTTTCGCATACAGCCCTGAATTGTAGAGTTCTCAAGATCTGTTGATTTTGGTGAAGATCGGTTAAGGGAAAGGGGTAGTTTACCTGTAACGTTTTATGTTTTAACAAGGGTATTTCCTATGGCAAACGATAACAGCCGCAAATTCAAACAGAATCAAAAGATTATTTGCATACAGCCCTAAATTGTAGAGTTCTCAAGACCTATTGTTTTTGGTGAAGTTCGGTTGAGGGAAAGGGGTAGTTTACCTGCAACGTTTTTTTAACAAGGGTATTTCCTATGGCAAACGATAACAGCCGCAAATTCAAACAGAATCAAATAATGTTTTACATACAGCCCTGATTTGTAGAGTACTCAAGACCTATTGTTTTTGGTGAAGATCGGTTAAGGGAAAGGGGTAGTTTACCTGTAACGTTTTATGTTTTAACAAGGGTATTTCCTATGGCAAACGATAACAGCCGCAAATTCAAACAGAATCAAAAGATTATTTGCATACAGCCCTAAATTGTAGAGTTCTCAAGACCTATTGTTTTTGGTGAAGTTCGGTTGAGGGAAAGGGGTAGTTTACCTGCAACGTTTTTTTATCAAGCGTATTTTCTATGGAAAACGATAACAGCCGCAAATTCAAACAGAATCAAACAATTTTTTGCATACGTCCCTGAATTGTAGAGGTCTCAATGACTTTCGATTTTGGTGAAGATCGGTTAAGGGGAAGGGGTAGTTTACCTGCAACCTTTTACGTTTTAACAAGAGTAAAGTACTTGAAAATTTATTTAAACTTTTTGAAACAATGGTAATTGTTAAAAATAAAATAATTTTGTTGCCAGGCAATAAAATTATAATTTTTCATTTTAATGTAAATTATGTATATATTACAAAATATATCGTGCTTGGCAGGCAAGCATATTTCAGATTATAAGTCTTAGAATATGGAAGTCATGTATGGTTCTCCATACCGATATTTTACTTCCATGTTCCTTAAGGAAATGGAAGTATGGTGATAGCAAAAAAAATCGTATTCAAGATTATTGCAGATTCTGATTGTACTACACTCAAAACATGAAAAAAGGTCGTTTTTCGAAAAGTGTCTGTGTGTCTATAGATTTTTTTTCTATGGCAAACGATAACAGCCGCAAATTCAGACAGAATAAAATAATTTTTTGCATACAGTCCTGATTTGTAGAGTACTCACGACCTATTGTTTTTGGTGAAGATCGGTTGAGGGAAAGGAGTAGTTTACCTGCAACGGTTTTTTCTAATCAAGTGTAATTGTTTTCTATGGCAAACGATAACAAAGAGAAAGGGGTAGTTTACCTGCTACGTTTTATATTTTAAAAGGGTATTTTCTATAGCAAACGATAAGAGCCGGAAATTCAAACAGAATCAAATAATGGTTTGCATACAGCCCTGATCTGTAGAGTACTCAAGACCTGTTGTTTTAGGTGAAGATCGGTTAAGGGAAAGGGGTAGTTTACCTGCAACGTTTTATGTTTTACAAGGGTATTTTTTATGGCAAACGATAAGATTCGCAAATTGAAACAGAATCAAATAATGTTTTGCATACAGCCCTGATTTGTAGAGTACTCAAGACCTATTGATTTTGGTGAAGATCGGTTAAGGGAAAGGGGTAGTTTACCTGCAACGGTTTTTTTTAAACAAGGGTAATTTTTTTTTTCTATGGCAAACGATAACAGCCGCAAAATCAAACAGAATCAACTACTCTTTTGCATACAGCCCTGAATTATAGAGTTCTCAAGACCTATTGGTTTTGGTGAAGATTGGTTAAGGGAAAGGGGTAGTTTACCTGCAATATTTTATATTTTAACAAGGGTATTTTCTATGGCAAACGATAAAATCCGCAAATTCAAACAGAATCAACTAGTCTTTTGCATACAGCCCTGAATTATAGAGTTCTCAAGACCTATTGGTTTTGGTGAAGATCGATTAAGGGAAAGGGGTAGTTTACCAGCAACATTTTATATTTTAACAAGGGTATTTTCTATGGCAAACGATAAAAGCCGCAAATGTAAACAGAATCAAATAATGTTTTGCATACAGCCCTAAATTGTAGAGTGCTCAGGACCTATTGTTTTTGGTGAAGATCGGTTTAGGGAAAGGGGTTGTTTACCAGCAACGTTTTATGTTTTAAAAGGGTATTTTCTATGGCAAACGATAAGAGCCCAAAATTCAAACAAAATCAAATACTTTTTTGCATACAGCTCTAATTTGTAGAGTACTCAAGATCTGTTGTTTTTGGTGAAGATCGGTTAACGGTAAGGGGTAGTTTACCGGAAACGTTTTTCTTATCAAGGGTAATTTTTACTTTTTTCTATGGCAAACGTAAGCCGCAAATTCAAACAGAATCAAACAATTTTTTGCTTACAGCATTGATTTGTAGAGTACACAAGACCTATTGTTTTTGGTGAAGATCGGTTAAGGGAAAGGGGTAGTTTACCGGTAACATTTTTGTTTTTATCAAGGGTAATTTTTTCCTATGGCAAACAATAACAGCCGCAAATTCAAACAGAATCAACTAGTCTTTTTCATACCTTTTTTAATTATACCGAACTCAAGGTCTGTTGATTTTGTTGAAGATCGGTTAAGGGAAAGGGGTAGTTTACCTTCAACGTTTTATATTTTAACAAGGGTATTTAGTATGGCAAACGATAAGAACCGCAAATTCAAACAGAATAAAATAATTTTTTGCATACAGCCCTGAATTGTACAGGACTGAAGGTCTGCTGATTTTGGTGAAGATCGGTTTCTCTAAGAAAGGGGTAGTGTACCTGCAACGTTTTATGTTTTAACAAGGGTAATTTTTTCTGTGACGAACGATAACTGCCGTAAATTCAAAGAAAATCAAATATTTTTTTCATACCTTCCTAAATTGTAGAGAGCTCAAGGCCTGTTGATTTTGGTGAAGATCGGTAAAGGGAAAGGGGTAGTTAACCTGAAACATGTTATGTTGTAACAAGAGAAATGTTTCCATGACGAACGATAACTGCCGCATATTGAAACAGAATCAAATATTTTTTTGCATGCATCCCTGTATTGCAGAGGACTGAAGGTCTATTGATTTTGGTGAAGATCAGTTTAGAGAAACGGGTAGTTTACCTTCAACGTTTTATGTTTTAACAAGAGTAAAGTACTTAATTTTGATAAACAAAGTATCCTGATAAGAAGCTCATAATAATCCACTGTAGAAACGCAGATGAAATATCTATAAATGAAGAGGCTAGTTGAACGGGGTGGGGTTAATTTTATATTAATGAAAATTATAGTTGAAGATGGAGGGGAGAATTTTTTATATGTGTACTACGTTATCGGCAACAAAGAAGTAGTTTTTTGTTAAAATTCCTGGTGGTATAAGTTAGTGACCGCAGTACTATGGTTTAAGGATGAAGCAATAAGTAGAAAGACGTAGTTTCTATGGAAATATTTTTCTATGACGAACGATAACTGCCGTAAATTCAAAGAGAATCAAATAATGTTTTGCATACAGCCCTGAATTGAAGAGTTCACTAGACCTATCGTTTTTGATGAAGATCGGTTAAGGGAAAGGGGTAGTTTACCGGCCACTGTTAATGTTTTAACAAGAGTAATTGTTTCTATGACGAACGATAATTGCCGCACATTCAAACAGAATCAAATATTTTTTTGCATGCATCCCTGAATTGTAGAGGACTGAAGGCCTACTGATTTTGGTGAAGATCGGTTAAGAGAAAGGGGTAGTTTACCTGCAACGTTTTATGTTTTAACAAGAGTAAAGTACTTAATTTTGATAAACAAAGTATCCTGATAAGAAGCTCATAATAATCCACTGTAGAAACGCAGATGAAATATCTATAAATGAAGAGGCTAGTTGAACGGGGTGGGGTTAATTTTCTATTAATGAAAATTATAGTTGAAGATGGAGGGGAGAATTTTTTATATGTGTACTACGTTATCGGCAACAAAGAAGTAGTTTTTTGTTAAAATTCCTTCCCGGGCTGTTTAGCCGTAGTCCAATGTTTTCTGCAAAACCAGACTTTTCGGCAGTGTCATCGACTTCCATCTCAGTGAAAATCGAGTGCGAAAACGTAAGGTGGTATACGTTAGTGACCACAGTACTGTGGTTAAGGCTGAAGCAATAGAAAGAAGTAGTTTCTATGGAAATATTTCATTTCGAATATGATTTTAAATATAAATCTTAGAACATGGAAGTCATGTATGGATCTCCATACCGACATTTTCTATGGCGAACGATAACAGCCGCAAATTCAAACAGAATCAAATAATGTTTTGCATACAGCCCTGTATTGTAGAGTTCTCAAGGCCTAATGGTGTTGGTGAAGATCGGTTAAGGGAAAGGGGTAGTTTACCTGCAACATTTTATGTTTTAACAAGGGTAAAGTACTCAATTTTTATAAATAAAGTAACCTGCTAAGAAGCTCATAATAATCCACTGTAGAAACGTAGATGAAATATCTATAAATGAAGAGGTTAGGTGAACGGGGTGGGGGTAATTTTCTATTATTAAAATTTATATTTGAAGGTGGAGGGGAGAATTTTTTATGTGTACTACGTTATCGGCAACAAAGAAGTAGTTTTTTGTTAAAATTGCTTCCCGGGCTGTTTAGCCGTAGTTCAATGTTTTCTGCAAAACCAGACTTTTCGGCAGTGGCATCGACTGCCATCATCAGTGAAAAACGAGTGCGAAAACGTGAGGTGGTATACGCTAGTGACCACAGTACTGTGGTTAATGCTGAAGCAGTAAGTAGAAAGACGTAGTTTCTATGGAAATATTGCATTTTGAATATGATTTTAAATATAAATCTTAGAACATGGAAGTCATGTATGGTTCTCCATGCCGATATTTACTTCCATGTTCCTTAAGGAAATGGAAGTATGGTGATGGCAAAAAAAATCGTGTTCGAGATTATTGCAGATTCTGATTGTACTGCACTCAAAACATGAAAATAAAGTCATTTTTCGGAAAGTGTCTGTGTGTCTGTAGATTTTTTTTCTATGGCAAACGATAACAGCCGCAAATTCAAACAAAATCAAATAATATTTTGCATGCAGCCCTTATTTGTAGAGGTCTCAATACCTTTGTTTTTGGTGAAGACCGGTTATGGGAAAGGGGTAGTTTACCTTTCAACGTTTTATGTTTTAACAAGGGTATTTTCTATGGCAAACGATAACAGCCGCAAATTCAAACAGAATCAAATAATTTTTTGCATATAGCCCTGATTTGTAGAGTACTCAAGACATATCGTTTTTGGTGAAGATCGGTTAAGGGAAAGGGGTAGTTTACCTGCAACGTTTTTTTATCAAGGGTAATTTTGTCTATGGTAAACGATAACAGCCGCAAATTCAAACAGAATCAACTACGTTTTTGCATATAGGCCTGAATTGTAGAGGTCTCAATACCTTTTGTTTTTGGTGAAGATCGGTTATGGGAAAGGGGTAGTTTACCTGCAACGTTTTATGTTTTAACAAGAGTAATTGTTTCTATGACGAACGATAATTGCCACACATTCAAACAGAATCAAATCATTTTTTGCATACGTCGCTGAATTGTAGAGATCTCAAGGACTTTTGATTTTGGTGAAGATCGGTTAAGGGGAAGGGGTAGTTTACCTGCAACCTTTTACGTTTTAACATCAGTAAAGTACTTGAAAATTCATTTAAACTTTTTCAAACAATGGTAATTGTAAAAAATAAAATAATTTTGTTGCCAGGCAATAAAATTATAATTTTTTCATTTTAGTCTAAATCATGTATGAGTGAAAATATATCGTTCGTCGCAGGCAAGCATATCTCAATTATGTAATGTTTACGTTTCCATTTTATTATTATGATTACTGCAATAAAAAGGCAGGGAAGACACACACACACAAAATTCGCGTTATTTCTGGCCTCACTCATGTTTATTTTCTTACATTTGCACGCTTTTTAAATGGAAAATGCCGAAACCCACACCAACATAACGCGTGCAAGCCGAAAAAGTGTCCAGCGTGGATAGTGATTTGTTTCCTGTGGATCGCTGGGCAGTGTAACTGCACGTGTTTACAAAGGAACGATTCATAGATAGACTTTTCGTCTTTAGGGAACGAACCCTCTGCAAGATGCTGAGGGTCCGTGAGTGACTTCCGAGCGCTCCTTCTTTTCCGCGTGTTTGTTCTGTGAAATGTACACTGTAGATTCGCAGCTTTACTCTAAGCAACGCTCAATAGGAAATGTTGAAAATTTTTGTCCACGGTATACCCTCATACACACTAAACCTGCTCTGATGTTTTAATTACGGACATCATAATATTAAAACTTTGGAAACTTGAACACTACTTAATGGAGATCAATCATTAACTTATACAAGCCATTAATTTTATGCACATTTTTTATATATATGTGTACTACGTTATCGGCAACAAAGAAATAGTTTTTGTTAAAATTCGTTCCCGGGATGTTTGGCCGTAGTCCAATGTTTTCTACAAAACCAGACGTTTCGAAAATGCCATCGACTTCCATCATCAGTGAAAATCGAGTGCGATAACGTGAGGTGGTATACGTTACGTTAGTGACCACAGTACTGTGGTTAAGGCTGAAGCAGTAAGTAGAAAGAAGTAGTTTCTATGGTAATATTTCATTTCGAAAATGATTTTAAATATAAATCTTAGAACATGGAAGTCATGTATGGTTCTCCATACCGATATTTTCATTTTAATGTAAATCATGTATGAGAGAAAATATATCGTTCGTGGCAGGCAAGCATATCTTAATAATGTAATGTTTACGTTTCCATTTTATTATTATGATTACTGCAATAAAAAGGCAGGGAAGACACACACACACACACACACACACACACACACACACACACACACACACACACACACACACACACACACACACACACACACACACACACACACACACACACACACACACACACACACACACAAACAAAATTCGCGTTATTTCTGGCCTCACTCATGTTTATTTTCTTACATTTGCACGCTTTTTAAATGGAAAGTGCCGAAACCCACACCAACATAACGCGTGCATGCCGAAAAAATGTCCAGGGTGGATAGCGATTTGCTTCCTGTGGATCGCTGGGCAGTGTAACTGCACGTGTTTACAGAGGAACGGTTCAGAGACAGACTTTTCGTATTTAGGGAATGAACCCTCTGCAAGATGCTGAGGGTCCATGAGTGACTTCGGAGCGCTCCTTCTTTTACGCGTGTTTGTTTTCTGTGAAACGTACACTGTAGATTCGCAGCTTTACTCTGAGCAACGCTCAGTAGGGAATGTTGAAAATTTTTGTCCACGGTGTACCCTCATACACACTAAACCTGCTCTGATGTTTTAATTACGGACATCATAATATTAAAACTTTGGAAATTTGAGCACTACTTACTGGAGATCAAACATTAACTTATACAAGCTATTAACTTTATGCATATTTTTTATATATATGTGTACAACGTTATCGGCAACAAAGAAATAGTTTTTTGTTAAAATTCCTTCCCGGGCTGTTTGGCCATAGTCCAATGTTTTCTACAAAACCAGACGTTTCGGCAATGCCATCGACTTCCATCATCAGTGAAAATCGAGTGCGATAACGTGAGGTGGTATACGTTAGTGACCACAGTACTGTTAAGGCTGAAGCAGTAAGTAGAAAGAAGTAGTTTCTATGGTAATATTTCATTTCGAAAATGATTTTAAATATACGGTAAATCTTAGAACATGGAAGTCACGTATTGGTTCTCCATACCGATATTTAGTATTAATTTCATTTTGTTCTTCAGTTTATTTATTATTTATTTCGTTTTAGTGTTTATATACTTCTATATTTTTTTTGTTTAGATTTTTAAAGGAATTGTAAGGACACAAAAAATTCCATCAAATGAATCAGAAAAACACAAAGAAAATAAAATTATTTGAGGCAAATAAAGCATAATAATAGCATGTAGGCCTATTAATAATGAAATCTAAAATAGCATCGTTTGTTTCTTTCATTAAGTACAGTAGACCTAGTTTATATAAAATAAAATATCTTGACTGTAATTGAACAACACAAACTAAAAAACTGCTTAAAAGCTGAATTTATCAATTCAAAAATTCTTATTTAATACTACATACCTACAAGCCTAAGTCTTAAAAAAAATAAGTAAATGAATATAATACATGTAGATATATATTTTCTTTTTCGTAGAACAGATGTTTTTATAATACATCAATCTGTAAATAACTTCTTTTCAGATACCTTATGGTGGCAGTTTAAACTACTAAAGTAGTCCTATGTACTAATGTTATTAATCAAACATATACTTGTGTTATAAACCGTTTCTTTATTTCCTGAATAAACAATATAAAACGATAAAATGAGAGAGGGCCTAAGGTGAAGTACTAAGTTTCAAAATAATAGTTATTATTAAAAACAAACTACATTAAACCGTTTAGTTTGTTCAGTATTCACTACTACACAATAATTGGCTTACTGTTTGTTTGTTGTGAGTGCCAGGGACATCATAATTGAATTTACCAACAATTTATATTTGTTATAGCCTGAGTGTTATTTAGATGGCACTGCACAACAAAAACATTCTCATTGTTAAGTGTTAAGAATCAGAAGTAGCCTGTATTCAAACAAACTGATTCTTAGAGGCGACATGTCAAAATAAAATAAAACGTCTTCTAATTAACTGCATTAGGTACCATTCAGATATGACATTTTATTTTGACTAATTTTATTACACAGAAATTGAACATAACTTTATCCCCCAAAAATTATCAGTTTACTAATGAAATTAGAAACACCAGTTTTCTTGCATTAAAATATTTCAAGGCATGCTAACTAAACACATACATTTGATTTGTCTGTTCAGTTAACAATGCAATAGCAACTGTTTCCATGCACAAAACATTTTTTGTGAAACACTTTTGTTGGGAAACACATGTGCACAACAATATGCTGATCTTCCTAGTATCAAAAATTGAATGAATCATTCATGACAATGGCAGAAGTTTGAACGAGCACTTATTTTCATGTGTGCGCTTTGTGAATATTTGTCACGAGCTTAGAAAACAGCATCACAATTGAGTCTATTTTGGTTTACTTATGATGACACAAAACAATACTAACCAATTCCAATATATATTCAATATGCATTCTATATATATTTAAAAATATATTAAAACCTTTATTTTCATTAATTATATATTATATAATATTTATTTTATATTTTCCAGTATCTATATGGATATATTTAAATAATGATAATAATAATAATAAAATTATATTATATGATTAAATAATTTAATAGTATTTATTTATTTATATCACTAATTAATTATGATTATAGATATTATAATAATTATTAGATGTGGACATTTATTGGATTGATACGGACAAAAAAACAGAGAAGTTTAATCACATGTGTGGGACAATAAGGACACTGAATGGAAAGGTCAGAAGAGATACTCTTTTGAAATTTTATAAAGTGATGGCAGTGGCATGCGGCAGTGAGACTTGGACACTGAACACAAAGACCCAAAGCTGGATACAGGCTAGTGAAATGAGACTTTTACTATCAGTACTAGGAATATCATGGAGGGACCGGCTAGAAATGATGATATAAGGAACATCCTTGGGATATACAACTTAAACGAAAGAATAAAGCAATACAGACACGATTAAGACAGACCATGTTGGAAGGATGCTTAAGAACAGGACATCAAAACAAATTTGGCTTATAATCCGAAAGGACGGCGGAATACTGGAAGACCAAAGAAAAGATGGTCGGACCAAGGAGTGCGCAACGGATCATAAGATCCACAGCCTGAAGAAAAGAAGAAGAAGACATGAAACTTAAACTTGGACCACTGAGATATATAGATATTAAGTAAAAACTAGATCCTTATCAGAAAGTATCATTGACCTAAGTATTATACATTATAAAAAAAGTGTGTTAAAAATTGAAGATGATATGACAAACTGATACGATATGATATGACAAAAACGGCTATGACAAACGGACTTAATCTATAAAATAGAAAATGACTTCATTCTTAAAAGAGTATACGGTACAACACTTTTTAAACCAAAATCATTGTTTCTAAGTTTTAAAATGAAGTGAAATGTGTTTGTCAAAACATTACTAAGGTAAGAGATGTCCGATAACAGTATTATGGACACATAATAGACACCTAAAAAATGGCCACATTAGAATGTCTGTGCAGTTGACAACTGTATGACCACATAATTCACAGGTTTATACACACAGTATGTAGGGTTGGACACAGGACATTAAAAAAAAAAAAACAAGCAGACAAATACTGGGTGTGACGATGTGATACCGGATAGACTGATTTGGTGGGAGTTGGGTAAAAGAAAAAGATAAATGGGTATAGGTGTTTTGGTCCTACAGTCTAGTGGATTTTATGGGCTATATGGACACATTGAAAGTTCTAATTGTTTTATATTTTTGTTATTCCAATCTATGTACTTTAGGACTTTCATATCCCCGAGTTACACTTTGCATTGTATTGTGAATTGTACTTTATACTGTGACAAAGTATTTGTAATACTGACAACATGAACAGTCCTGCAGGTCTCAACATGAGGGCATCTAAGTTAAATACAATCTTCATAATACTAATAAAATTCATCAAGTACATATAGGCTACAAAATAATTATTTGATATGTACTACATATACTAGTATATGTACATATACTACATAATCTTGATATGTCAACAACAAAGTTAATGTGATTCTCAGTAACTGCATTAACAACTGTATTTATATAATATAAATTAATACTACAGTATTGTCATATTCACAAAAATGGATCTGAAGTAACGTACAATGGCGTACACCACATTTGTACTGCCCTTGTACAGGGTCATCATGATGAGAATAAATTTTCTCGACATGCAACAAAAACTGTTGGACACTGTTGAAACTACTTATGAATCGGTAGCTTAGTAGTGTACTTGAACTAGCATGTAGCAGCAGTAATAACGTAAACACTGCATTATCTCAAAAACAAACTCACACAGCAGATATCTTACTTGCATTATATAAACACACATACCTCGATGACATGTTTTATCTCTTATCAACATGTATTAACAAACATTTAGGAACAAATCAACATGTATTAACAAACATTTAGGAACAAATCAACATGTATTAACAAACATTTAGGAACAAATAAACTACTTTACAATAATTAAGAAGCCATTATTTATTGCAAATAATTTGTAACTTTCCTAACCTTATACAATAACAATACAATTTTAGCGGCTTAACTGGGTGTGCTACAAAAAAACACTGGACCTTTAAATGACTAAAAATTTGTTTCTTCACTCGTAGATTTTCATTGTTGAAATTTTAAATTACAAACACTTTTTCTGGCTGACAATATCATTTTACTGGCTTTATGGTTAACGTCCATCACTTTGCCCATTCAATGATATGGTGTTCTCAGAAGTAAAGGTAGTTTAGAATGGGAGAAGAGTTTGATGTTACCAATTATATCAATAAAGCATGGTTATCACCCAAATCGGTGCTGTTATTAAAAAACTGTATTATGTAACTGTATATATAAAAGTATAGTAGGGCCTATCCTGACGCATAGAGTAGAAGCAACACTAGAAACTATGACAACTAGAAGAAAAACACGAGTTGGTGAAATGAAGTCACTGAGAAGAATGATAGGCAGAACTCGATAAGATTGAATAACAAATGTCAATATTCGAGCAACATGCCACGTGACAAAGTGGACGGGATATAGGGAAGGTCACAACTCTGTAATGACCATGCTGACAGGATGAATGATGTCAGATTAGTCAAGAGGGCCTGGGATCATCATCCAAAATGCAAAAGACGATTGGATGACCATAAATGTAATAGGACGAATGTACTGAGTAATAACAACAGAACTACCAAAATGAAAAAAAAGAAGATTGACCCGTCTCGTGTGTTTCTGAGCAATTTTATTTTTATTGTTTCATTTTAATAAACAGTTTTAGAATTTCAGCTCCAAGTTGTTTTATTTTCACACTAGCCTATTGTAATTAGCTCCAAGTTGATTTACTTAGAAACTAGTCTATTGTAGGCGTAATTAAAAAATTATACACACAGCTACATAAATATTTTGGTAAATAGAACGTGCAGTTCTATTCTTCATTGAGGCATAGATATACTTCCAAAATTTTCTTTAAAAAAAGGGGGGGGCAGTGAGCAAAAACAAACAGTTTGGAAAACACTGCTTTGGACAGTAGACAGGATTTCAAAAACATACAATTCTCGTTGTTTAATATACAAAAGTGATCATGTGGTGTGCACCGAACGCTCAACACCAATGTGGGGTATGCAATACCCTAAGCTACAGGTGACAACGCATTCACCTGCGGTGTCAGAAAAATACCAGTTTTTCATTCACAACAATTGTATTTAAATTTGGAAAAACTAAATTAACCATTGCAGATTTAATAAAAAAAAAAAAAAACAATGTTTCAGGCTACACTACAAAACCTAGTTCCACTACTCTCAGATTTATTTTTTGTGTCTTGTATGCTATTAGATAAGAGTAGACTGTTCATTTGATCAACAACTAAAGTAAATTGGTAATTGAGATAAGTTATTTAGCTTACTTATAGTTTCTACCAGAGTACGTAATATCTCTCATTCATATTTGACTCTCTATCAGAGGAGTGACAGAAAATAATGTTTAAATAGCCTAATTTGTGTTTTTATTTTATTAGAAATATTTGGCTACCAATTTCTAGTGTAGCTGAAGTGTTGGACTTTAGAACATTAAACCTATGACAGCTCATGGCTGGTTTTCAAATCTGAATATTGAAATTCACCACTAAATTTATGTGTTTCCACTATTGTTGAAATTTACAGGACTCTTTAATACTGTTTTGTCGACACTCTGTTGTTCACGACACAACCTACTTTAATTTAAAACATCTGAATTTTAAACTCTCTTTTCTTTCTAAGACCTAAACTGCAATGAATGTGAATAAATATAAAGATGAAATCTACACAAACCAAGCAACTTTAATACCCAAGCTTCGCCTTCTGTTTAATGTGGCCGATCAAACACATACTTCATTACTTTCTGCAGCAGCTCTGTGAGGTCACTGATAAGGTTTTAAAAATATTTAGTGTTTAATAATGGCTTAAACTTTGAAAGGGTCTCAAGTTTTTCGTATTTGGGCTCTCTGGTAAACTAATACAATGATATAAATGAAGAGATAAGTAAAAGAATTCATAATGCTAATAGATGCTACTATGGGCTGATGAAATACTTTAAATCACAACTTCTACACTGTGAAACTAAAGCTAGACTATATAGAACATTAGTGACACCGGTCCTGATGTACGGAAGTGAAACAGGGTACTGACACAGAGTGACCTGTTTTGACTTCCATCTTTTGAAAGGAAAATACTTAGGAAAATTTATGGAAGGTGGAGAGTGGAGAATACGGTATAACTCTATGAGTTATATAGATCACCTGATATTGTGACATCAATTAGGATAGCTAGGCTGACATGGGCAGGACATGTACAGAGAATGAATGAGGAGGATGTTAAGAGGATTACAAAATGCACACCAGAAGGAAAGAGAATATGTGGAAGACACAGTGATTTAAAACATAACATTTTGATACACGATATAGGCTCAACATTATATGATGAAACCTTTATCGTTAATTGATCAATACACTGGACTCAATTTTAAAATATTTTTTCAACATCTAGACAAAATGTATTGCCATTTTTAAGAGACAATTGATGATGAGTGTTGTGGCATTCAAATCACAACAGGAGGATCTCATACCAATCAAATGCTGGCACAATATTTTAAAATTATGTCCAGCAAATTAACCAAAAGTCACATTAATCCTTACATTATCTCTTAATTGACAATTACTATTAAAAAAAGATTGATACTGAAAAATGACTTTTCTTAACAAATTCATGTATGTAAAGAGCAAGGTTTATTGAAATTGTCATGTCAAAATTATTGTAAAATAAGTGTTTTCTTGCCTGGGATACACCTTAACAAACATTTGACTGTTAATCCCTGTTATATAGAGATGGCAAAGACTGAAGACCTATTTTTGTGTTCAAATGTTTATCATGTTACTTACATGTCATCAATGACTTCTTATCACACGATATCTGGAATATCAATTATTCTGAACAAACTGCAGGAAAACATCTGAAGTGTAGATGTACGAGTCAATTCCTACTGACAGCCTAACTCGTGTGTGATAAATTTGAATAGTGTGAGTTCACTTAACAAGGCTACCTAACCTAACTACAATATGGTTAAGTACATACCTTATGGAAGAGTGGTATGGAGATGTCAAACCCAGGGCGAAAACTCGACACCGACATGCTAGCTTTCGCCAGGATGGCTTCGCCTGTGTCAAAACCTAAATCATCTTCCGCGTAATCTGGCCATGTCCCTGAGTAAAGGTTGAACACAACGTGGTTCCGCCCACCGTTCCACAGTTTCAATCTTTGTAAACGGGATGGCACATTTCTAACATAGTCTACAGACAGATTGTCCCTGTCCAGAGTATCAATAGCAAGAACAAACAGGCATGCTTGACTAGGATCTGAAGTGTAATACCTTGACTCTATAATTACATCTAACACTTTCTGATAAGCCGGGCTGGGCGTCAAAGGAACCTCTCCACCGTTCAATTCG
Source organism: Magicicada septendecula (assembly GCA_034769895.1). Taxonomy (NCBI): domain Eukaryota; kingdom Metazoa; phylum Arthropoda; class Insecta; order Hemiptera; family Cicadidae; genus Magicicada; species Magicicada septendecula. The sequence continues at coordinate 398,373,950 of CM068372.1, read as the reverse complement.
TCAGACGTAGGGTATACATACACTTTGAAGTCACTATGGCAACGGGTGAAATCGAAACAAGTTTCCATCCTACACTTTTGATTGACAATGTTATTGCTAATTTTCTTATTACTGTAAGTACTACCCCCTGTTCTGCGTATATGAGGGGAGGGTTCCAAATCCCTAGTAAACAACTGATCACTCCATGCATCCACGTACGTTGGCAACACTTCATAATAAGATATCACATCACAATTTTTGCTTTTCAATCTATAACCTCCAAAATAACAATACGCTAGGAAAGCACACGATAACAACACTAACAGATAACGTTTCTTAGCCTGCATGTTCACTGTGTTGGGAATTTTGTACCGTAGGCCTAACCTACAATACGACCGTTGCAACAAATGCAACGTTATATATGTACGTGACCTATGCCATTTTCACCTTTGATATGATAGATTTGATACTAAGTTTAAGGAAATCACAAACTGATAATCTAACACGAACACCCTTTGATGTATGCCCATTTGTTTACATTATATTACGCCATCTTTACATGTGTGTTTATCACCTCCCCTAGATGTTTCTTGAAATTCCACGAAACACTACGAATGGCACTTGATAAAACCGAAAACACACGTTTCATTTTCACTGATATTCTCTCAAAATAACACCACACACATACCAACACTTAGCAAAACACTGACTTTAATTTAAAAACTTTCATTCTGTAAAAGATGAGCTCGTTCCGGCAGCCACCGAACCGACATACAACACTTACTAACACAGCTGTACACGCCGAGTAAAAGTGTTAACCAGCTTCCAGCTGTTCTGTGCACAGACTACCCACTTCACGGCGCGAGGTTTACTACGCCATCACTGTGATAGTGCTGCCGTCTGGCCAAATCCGCTGTTACTAAATATTGACCTAAGCGGGCCGTTTAATTTCATGTCATTACATTGTTAATTGCCACTCATTGTAGCACTGATATTGTCGCAGCAATTCTTATAAATAGAGAAAACGTTATTGTTGACAGTAAATTGCCTGGAATAATGTTTTACTACCATGGTTACATTGTATTTAATAGCATTTGCAGTGAACTCATAAAATGGCATTTCTGAATCTTTATCAGAATTTTCACACATTATAAAGGCACACCTCATAACAATAATCAAAGTCATTAAAAAACAATAACTAATCTTCATTGTTGTTAGAACCTTCCTATCAGACAAGTTATTGTAAACAAAGTAAATATTAAGGAACTGTATGTTATATTCCCTAAACATGCTACCCTCTTTCATAACAGTTTTTTTCTTAGTATATATTCATAATCACATTATTCTTGTCATTTAAACATTAAAAATAAATATTTTTATTTTGTACACAAGAATATATTTTTATTATTTTTTCAATGTTTTGACATACTGGTACTGTTTTTATGTTTTTTTTCTAGTGTTGTCTTTTTCAGAAATACATATATATTTATTCATTATATTTCTGAAGATGGTAGTAACATAAAAAATGTCAAAAAATTATAAAAGATATATTCTTGTTTATAAAATTAATAATATGATATACACACACACATACTTCTTGCTATGATATGTATATTATTTAATGTTAACTACTAATTTTCAATCAATAGGCCTATACATTGTTTTTTGGGCAATGGAACATGCTTTGGGCATCAGATATTTTGCCCATCCTCAGTCAACTTGGATCTTGAACTGGATATATATTCATATTTGCTCACAATTATTCTTCTTTTATAATTAATAACAAATAACTTTTTCACAAGTATATACATTTCTTTATTAATTTGTTTTTAATTAATTAAATTGATTTCTGTTGAATTAATTATTTCTTTGTATATTCTGTAGATGACAGTGAAGAAGACTGTCAAAACAGTGTACAAACTAAATAAAAGAATGTTTTATGTAAATATGTATATAAACATATAAGATATTCAGAATATAACAGTATTTAATTACTTTGTTGATGGTGACCAGTAAAGGTGTTCAGTGAAATGTAGATTGGTAAAGAAAATAAGTATTTGCACAGAAAAGGATATATATAACAACACAAAGAATTTACATAAATATGCAATATAATGTCTTATAATTATGCTTCACACACACACACACACACACATCCTAAATATTACCATACAGTGTTGGGTAATTCCATTTCACTGCACTTCAGTACTGCACAAATTTTTCCTCATGCCAGTATTTTCACTTCACTCTATGATACTCGTTTTCATTTTAAACTTTTTGCAGTTACTTTATATCAGGTTCATCTACTTTCTGCCAGTTTTTGTTCTTCTTGACACTTGTCTTGTGTCCCAAGATCTTCCACACACTGTACACCAATTCAACTGTCTTTTCCTTATACACCTTACAGTGTAATTTGTACCTCTAAACCTCTATAAAAGTTCACATTTCTCATTCTGTCTTACTCCATAATATCTTCCAAGATACTTTATCTCTGCAATCTGTATTTTACCTTTTACTCAGTATCCATGATTCATGAGTAGATATCAAAACAAATGTATAAATCGACCGGGACCGGTGAAAAAATGAGAAATATGGAAGTAAAGGAAACACACAGAATTAGTGGACCCAGGTTTTGTCATGTTAGCAAAAAGCAGAGATGGGTAGAGAAAATGATGTGGAGAGGTGACAGCCAAAGAATAAAGGGAATTTGGAAGGGAAATAGAGGGAGACTGAATCTTAGATGGAGTGAGAGATGAAACCAAGAGTGGACAATGCCTTTGACAGGTGTGTGTGTGTGTGTGACTTATTTCTTTCGAGGAATTTCATCTTCAACATTCAGTGTCTTTGTTCCTTTGCCTTTGTAGATGTCCACGTTTCACTCCTTAACAATGCTATAGGGAGACCTGAGTATTATTATAAAAACAGATTTCTGTCTTGAATGTAGTTTTATCTTTTAGACATCTCTGCTAGTGCTCCACACATGGGGTTGATATTAATAATTTTTATTGACAAGATCCCTAGCATGACAGGATTGCAGCCAAGATAGTGAAAGTGAGACATTTGGTCTCAGGATTTATCTTTTAGAAGTATTTTCATTTGAAACACCTTACAAGCCTGTGTTTTCTCCACTGATTCCTTCCCACTATACCCTGTTACTATTTAATCTAAATAGTATATGTTTGTTGACAGGGGTGGATTTAACATTTTGCCGCCCGTAGGCAGTATAAATTTGCCCCCTCCCACAAATCTCTGTTTGGGGGGGGGGGGCATCATTATATTCCCTCTTTGGTTTTACAGTCCGCACTAGTGTTCTCTTTAAATCCAAACTTTGCTACATAATTGTGTGTGCTCTCGTTCATTTGCCAATGAATAGGATCAGAATCTAAGACCTTCCCTACCTGATTTGATGACATTTCATCATGATTTTTGACGTGAACTGGCTCTTCGTTCTTCAAAAATGAAATTTCCTCCACAACGGACCTCTCTGGCTGAACTGTGTGAACAGTATCTTCACCTTCACTGCTATCACAGTTATTGTCGGTATCACTAGAATGTCTCGATTCCTTAAATATTAGCTTGCCTCGGTTTCTGGAACCAACCTACAATTTGGTATTACATTGACAGATCTACATTTCTCACTTCGATCTGGATTGCCAACATCTAAAATCTCTCGGATGATCAACGCCAAATATTTCAACGGTTGAAAACATAAACATTCGCCCGTATTACTTTTGGGTGAAAAACGATAACTGCGTTATAGTTACAAATTAAGTGAAGATAATTTTTATATTCGTGTGTGCTTAATTCAACTGGCTTTTATATACTTGTAAATTTGTTTGAATCTAAAAATATCATTTCTTAACACAAATTTTGCCGCTCCCCAAAATTTGCCGCCCCAGGCAAGTGCCTAGTCTGCCTGTGCGTAAATCCGCCCCTGTTTGTTGAAAGCCATCTTCAGTTGGTGTGACCAGTACCAGATCAACAACTGTATATTCAGAAAGCAGCATTCATTAATCTTGATCTCTCATGGAGCCACACACTGCCTTTCTGTTATCATTTGATTAATAATGTTGTGTTAGTGGTTATAATCACTAACAGAAATTACAACATTTTTCTATAGAGGTGTGCTAGAGTGCAATTTTTGTTTGTTATCATTTGGTTAATAAATACGTAGGAAGGAACTAATTAGTCAAATCGAGGGTAGAAGGCCTGTTGGAAGATCCAGGCATCACTGGATTGATGCAGTGGCAAGAGATGGTGATACTTTACTTAAAATAAAACGATGGACACCAATCGCCAAGGACAGGGAAAAATGGAGGCGAATGATTATGGAGGCTAAGGTCCAACCCCGAACTGTGATGCTATAGAAGAAGAAGAAGAAGATGAAAACCCTACATATCTCATACTTGTGTGCATGTGTGTGATTGTGGTGTGTGTGTGTGTGTGTTTGTGTGTGTTCACAAGAATAAAAAGTGCGTGTATTTGTTTTAATTGCAATCTTTTTACTTATCAAAACAAACTGTAACTTTTTTTGTAGAAAGAGCAAATTCTCAGACTCATGGGGGGGGGGGGGGATTTCAATGTCTCAAAACTTCAATATGATCAGTTGTGACTAACAGCTAGCTCTCTTTTAAATCTAATATAGTGAATGGTGTTACAACAATACCATCATGTGTGTAATAATGAGCAGAGATCAGTTGCTGACCCGTACAAGTAAATATCACCACAAAGTGTACATAATACAGTATGTACATAAAGCAAACAACAGGTTATTCAGTAATATGGTGTTAATTGACAAACTTTACAAGAGTAAACTATATTTTATTACAATATTTTAATACCCTGAGTCTCAAAACTCATAGTTTTGATGGTACAGACTTCATCTGGCTACACAAGGGAATTACTTTTTGAATAATTCATGTAGCTTGAAGACCATAACATATATGTGTATACGTGTGTGTGTGTGTGTGTGTGTGTGTGTGTGTGTGTGTGTGTGTGTGTGTGTGTGTGTGTGTGTGTGTGTGTGTGTGTGTGTGTGTGTGTGTGTGAAACTCAATTAATCTTGCTTTAATGTATTTAAATAATAGCTAATTTTTTTTACAAGAACATATTTTTTATTTATTTACTCCATTTCAATAGACTTATTTTATGTCATCTTTAGATAATATAAATATACAAACAAATTATTCATATCAAATAAGGGGAAAAACATCTTGAGATAAACAAATTATAAATATTTAAAAAAAATTTATAAATATATGTGAATACACAAAAAATTCTGTATATTTATAATTTCTGAAGGTGACGATAAAGAAAACTATCAAAACAGCATAAAACACAAATAAATAACAATATTATATTTTTGTAAAAATTATAAAATATTGTTTATTATTAATATCTGTAATAACAGGGATAATTGTGTACAGATATGATCATATGTGTATCCCATAACATGATATCTTTATATGTATTCATATTTCATTCAAATTCCATCTATCAAAACATAAAATCTTACACTTCCAGTAAATTAGCAACAAATACTAAACCTACTAGTAGTTTTTATTGATATACAAACTAGGTACTAAAAATGTAAATATACCTTACTGACTTAACATTTATTAAAAACAATTACACCTTGGACGTTCTTATCCATGACGTGTCCCTTTATCAGTTACTATGTAATGTTCTTTTCTCTCTTCGGAATTCTTTTCTCCTGGATAAAATTTTAATCTCAGCCTGAGACAGCTTTTGCTTACCTCTGAAGCCTGATCTTCTGGGAAAAGTTCATAAACAAGAAAAAGAATTTAAATGTTGTTCAAAAATATTAATAAACATAAGAGAAGTCGCATTAGGATGAAAAGAGCATTACACAGTGGACAATTATTATTTTTGTATTTATATATAGATCTATGCATAAATTCATTAAATAATAATATAATAATTATTGTTATAACTTGCAAAATTATATTTTTATGGTTTTCAAGTATATACATTATGAGTATTCAGTAACCACACGTGAATACCATCACAATACGTTGGACCGCAAGGCCCATACCGAACTTGAGCAAATGGATTGAGTGCTGGCATGGTGAGATTAACTACCATCGGACACAGCTCCTCAGTGGCCATGGCAATTTTAACGTTTACCTCCACAGAATGGGAAAGGTGCAAACCCCAGCATACCAATGTGGAGACTCTCCCCATGAAGATGCCTCGCACACGTTTTTCAAGTGCTGCAGATCCGCAAGACAGAGGATGGTACTGGAAATGGAGATCGGGGACTTCACACCCGAGAGCGTAGTTGCATTTATGCTTCATGGTAGGACGGAATGGGACCGCATCAATACATTTATTCAGTGGCTACTACTAGAAAACAAAAAAAAACAGACAGGAGCAACTTGCACCCAACAGGTGGTAGGACATAAGGGACAATTAGAAGGAGCCTGATAAGGGTCCAATAGGCTCCATCCTGAAGTAATACACTAAGTGGTTCTAGACGGGTTATCATTGCCTGAATTAGAGGTGAGTTTCTAAGTGGGTAAGAGTCCCAGACAGACAGTTTCCTTTCACAGTCCATAAATCATTTTTTCACTCTTAAAAAATATTGCTATTATTATTATTATTATTATTAAAAACTCTTCACATGAGGGCCATATGAATAGAGATATTATTCACTGCTGGATGATACACTCTTGTGAGCCTTACTTGCTCTCAAATGACTTTAATTTTCTTGGTCTACAGGCCGACATGGAAGGTCAGACAGCCATCGTCTCTTCGATGTTCTTATTACATTTGGTGGAATGTTAGTTTGTGCAAAACGTTTTTCTCCCGTGTTCCAGTTTAGGCCTACGTTGGTGGCAGAGCATTGAAAATATGTGAATTTCTTCACAGAAACAAATAGAATATATTGATCATTGTGAGTGTAAATTTGGAGACATTCCAAAATGGGTCGGTTATTGATCAAAAGATTTTCGACCAAATCAGTGGATAAACTTTGTATTGAACGGGACGGTACAACACTACAGTTATATTATTCACAGTTTTATTATAACCAAATCCACACACACACACACACACACACACACACACAACATATATTTTATTATAGTATACTATATTATATTTTATAGTATTTAATCTATAATTCTTGGATTTCGTTGTCCATGACATGTCCGTTACTTAACTAAATATAATTAATTCACTACCGACACGGAACACAAATTTTTTTATGGATAAAAACGTAAAAGTTTTACCTTATAGCCTGAACCAGTTTTCGCTTTTAAAAAGCTTCTTCAGAGGTTGCCGCTGGGAGCACTGTCCGTCTTGTTCTTGGCGACCAAGACCAAGACCAAGACAGACCAAGACCAAGAACAAGACGGACAGTGCTCCCAGCGGCAACCTTTGTGTTCAATCCAGAAGCCAGACACTTCTCGTCGTTTTAAGTGATCTGCTAATGCTTTGTTTTGATTTGTTTCTACCGACCCATGATTCCATCAAGGAACGTAAGGAGTCTACAAGAAGTCTCCTTCTCATTTATTTAATTTCCCCCAATGTCTTTGCTTCCTCGAGGACTGTTATTCTTCACGTGATCCTCGATCGTTCCTCTGCCATGAGAACATTGTAAGTTCTGTTTCGTGGTCTGTCACGAGATGTCATCCACGGGTTTGCGGTTTACTGAGAGCATGGCCCACCCGACTGCATTTTCTTCTTGGAATTTCATTTCAAATCGTTTTTCGGTTTCTTCTTGTCGCTTTTCGTTGTATTATTGTCCAGAGTTCTGTGTTGACGATCTCGTCTGGCTACAAAACCTACAATATTTTTAGTAAACATCTATTTAGGTAGACTTGGATTTTTCTGGTAATAGTTTTTATGATTTTCCACTTGTCAACAGCCGTATAAACGGATATTTTTTACGCTGGGCCGAAATTTTTAGTTTTACTGGAGTAAAAGATTGATTTCCATTTTTTTGTTTTTTATTCCGGAGGATAACTTTCTGGTTTCTATATTCTCTTCTCGACATCGCGATCTGTCTCTCCAGCTTTATCTATTTATCTACAAACAATACAAGATAAACAAAACGCGTCACAATTTCAATAAGCTGACTATTTATTTTTTATCCAGATTGGTTTAGCATTTGGGCGTTTAAATTTTTTTGCCATGATAATCATTAACATATGGCTGATCTTCCGTTTCTGCAACAATTACAGTCTTGTCTTTGTCATTTACAACTTACCCGTGTATACAATGTCGCTACATATTATTATAAGTCTACGCCCGCGCCGTTTAACGTTTATTAAAGGTAACGGTATTATTCCGTGCCACACTGATTACATCTTCCCACGTTGCACGTCAGCCGGGATTTACGTCGACATGAAGCCGCTTGCGTTCTGCATGTTTCTCGTCAGCTGTGATGTTTATACAGGCGACCTCCTTGATTTATAGCGGGGTCGTAAACCCGCGGCCGCTGTGCACGGCACACAAGATTTCGTTTCCTCAACAATGTGTACTTTGTGACTCGCGTTCAATTTCGACTACAGGCTACAGTTACAACTAATTTTAATTATAAAATTTTATTATAGTTTAAAGTCAATTAAAGTTTAATTTAGCTAAAGGTTAGGTCTAATTAATTTTTATACTCTCTATCGATTTTGTTCTATTCATTGTTGGCGGTTATACTTAGAACTCAGGTTCTTAAAAGCTTTAATTATTTTTATCAAAATAACGTAATAAATAAATCAGCAAACGTCGCAACAAAATGCACTCTCAATTACGATATGCTCGTGACTTCGAAACTATAAAACTACGACGCTGTTAAAGTTTACAAACAAGAAACGATCACTCGATTACTTCGTAATGTAACGACATACGTTTTTCATTCTTTTAAGCGACATACGTTTTTCATCCTTCTTAGTCTTCCTGCTTAGGCGGGAGACTGAAATTTCACAACTGCGCTCGACATATCGTATTTCCCTAACCTCCAGTTTGCTGACCTACCCCCCTCCATCTAAAATCCGCCGTTCTCAGTCCATTGGGTCCAGTTTGCTCCTCTCCCCGAATATGGCCCCGATTATGTCGTATTGTACAGTAGACAGTATCAAAACGTGCGTTGTATACTTTTGCAAACGGTAATAACAAACGCGGACTGACACACGCACGCATGCACGCAGTTGATGCAGTAGCCAGCGTCTTGGCCCTGCAGAGGACTGTTTCACTGCCAGTGGTGTTTGTACCTGGCGCTTTTACTAGGTGTTCTGTGCAATGCACTGTTGTCAATCTGCCCGCTAGATTGTGATGGGGTTTTAATTCAACCCAGACGTAACGGCAGTTACAGATGACACAGAAACACACAAAGTAAAGTAATGAACGTAAACAGTAACGCCCACAGTGATCACAATCAAGTGTTCAGAGCATCCCAGTGATTTGGTAACCACAAATACGCCAATGCCAGCGTTTCAACCGACGCGACGCGACATCTCAATTCACACGTTCAATGATTTAACGGATGTTAGGATCGTTGGTTAACTTCACTTAATCCGCAGCAGCGCCATCTGGACGCAATTGATCTCTGGCTAAGAAAAAAAGGGAAACTTGAAGCCTACGCAGCCAAATTAGTTTACGTAACTTTCACAATGGCAGAATATGGGGCGGTCCGTGGTTGACTGTCCACCAGTTTCTTTTTTTATGACTGCACACTGCATCAAACGAGATGACGTACCCGACTGATGACTCACTGCGCAAAACACATCTTTATGAATGGGAAATCGCTTGGCGCTTCGTCTACAGTTCTATGACTGCACACTGCATCAAACGAGATGACGTACCCGACTGATGACTCACTGCGCAAAACACATCTTTATGAATGGGAAATCGCTTGGCGCTTCGTCTACAATTTTATGACTGCACACTGCATCAAACGAGGTGAAGTACCCGACTGATGACTCACTGCGCGAAACACATCTTTATGAATGGGAAATCGCTTGGCGCTTCGTCTACAATTTTAAGACTGCACACTGCATCAAACGAGGTGACGTACCCGACTGATGGCTCACTGCGCAAAACACATTTTTATGAATGGGAAATCGCTTGGCGCTTCGTCTACAATTTTATGACTGCACACTGCATCAAACGAGGTGACGTACCCGACTGATGACTCACTGCGCAAAACACATCTTTATGAATGGGAAATCGCTTGGCGCTTCGTCTACAATTCTATGACTGCACACTGCATCAAACGAGATGACGTACCCGACTGATGACTCACTGCGCAAAACACATCTTTATGAATGGGAAATAGCTTGGCGCTTCGTCTACAATTTTATGACTGCACACTGCATCAAACGAGGTGACGTACCCGACTGAAGAATCACTGCGCAAAACAGATCTTTATGAATGGGAATCGCTTCGCGCTTCGTCTACAATTTTATGACTGCACACTGCATCAAACGAGGTGAAGTACCCGACTGATGACTCACTGCGCGAAACACATCTTTATGAATGGGAAATCGCTTGGCGCTTCGTCTACAATTTTAAGACTGCACACTGCATCAAACGAGGTGACGTACCCGACTGATGGCTCACTGCGCAAAACAGATCTTTATGAATGGGAAATCGCTTGGCGCTTCGTCTACAATTTTATGACTGCACACTGCATCAAACGAGGTGACGTACCCGACTGATGACTCACTGCGCAAAACACATCTTTATGAATGGGAAATCGCTTGGCGCTTCGTCTACAATTCTATGACTGCACACTGCATCAAACGAGATGACGTACCCGACTGATGACTCACTGCGCAAAACATCTTTATGAATGGGAAATCGCTTGGCGCTTCGTCTACAATTTTATGACTGCACACTGCATCAAACGAGGTGACGTACCCGACTGAAGAATCACTGCGCAAAACAGATCTTTATGAATGGGAATCGCTTCGCGCTTCGTCTATAATTTTATGACTGCACACTGCATCAAACGAGGTGACGTACCCGACTGATGACTCACTGCGCGAAACACATCTTTATGAATGGGAAATCGCTTAGCGCTTCGTCTACAATTTTATAACTGCAGACTGCATCAAACGAGGTGCGGTACCCGACTGACGACTCATTGCGCGAAACACATCTTTATGAATGGAAATCGCTTGGCGCTTCGTCTACAATTTCAAAAACTCTACAGGTTTTGTTAGTTTGTGATGGTTCACTACAATTAACGGTCAATCCATACACTGATAGAATTGCTCATGTTGTCTATTAAATTCAATTAAAAAGTATATAAGCTTATATTGCAACAAAACACAGGATGATGATCTATGAATAAGAGTATCTGAGCATGGATGACGGACATTAACATGTTTTAAATTGATTTGTGCAAATTTTTGTCAATTAGCTATAAGTTTTGTATTTAGTGATGGATAAGGACTTATGTCACATCAAATTCTTTGTAAAATTTTGTTTTTTTATGTCATGTACTTTGTGTGTGAATACGTGCGCGCGTTCGTATGTGATAAACCTTATTCGCTATATCTTCCGTTTTAATTAACCCATCGGGTTGAGACTCGAACTGTGAATTATTTATGGTAATAGCTCCGTTTTCTATATACTCTGTTGTTCCCAGCTATTTTTTAAATATGATTTTTTAGTAATTGAAACTTCAACTTTTCACTCTTATCTTTTGAAGAATAATAAAATCTCTAAATAAAATCTAGGCAGGCTCCCGTAGACTTATACAAAAATTCGCCTGAAACCCATCTATCTTTTGTTCAATCGGCACGTAGGCAGTCGATTGACCAATCAGAAGCCCCTAATTTCAGTAAGATCCGTCCGTTGTAAGGTGTACATCAGGCAGTTCATCGAAAGCCTTTGCCTAGTGAACGTGTGTTCCTCTACAAGAGTTTTTCTTGTACGAACTAGTTAAATCTAGTACTAGTTCCAAGCGAACTAGTAATGCTAAGACTTGGAACTCTTTTCGAGTTATTCGACAAGAACCAAGCAGGTGAACAGCCATTATATTATACAAAGTACTATTCGTGTAAGTAGAAGATTTCCGCTTAGGAAGATATACTGACCGCGGTAAATCTGTAGTATCACGGTCACTTGACGAGATGACAAGAGTGGCCGGAAGGTGTAAGCCTTATACACCGCTAGTATAAATATTACTCATTATCACCCTGAGAGTAAATAATTAATAACGTTTAAATATAATAATAACTTATTTCGAGCGATAACCCTAACAATTCCGAGAGTGACAATTTGTGTATGTGGAATCTGCCTTTAGTGTTATCAGTGTTCGACGAACCTATCACCGAGAGCGAGAAGGAAAGAGAGTGAGGCGAGGCGCGCAGAGAAATTGCCGCATCAGCAGCTGAGAGAGTGACTTCACGCCAAATAATAAGGAAATCGACTACCAAGTAAAACTCATCTAAACTGAACTATATATAAGCTCTTTACAACAAATATAATACTATTCATGACATTTATGTAATTTTAAATATATCATATAAACGAGCATTTACTTGTGTGCTAAATAAATAATTTTTCTATACCTCCAATATAGACTTGGTAAATTTATACGCACGCAGCTATCCTACGCGAAAGTGTTTATTTGTATCGTCGCAATATATATATATATATATATATATATATATATATATATATATATATAATGGACCTTTACAGCTGTCGCCGTTTCTCCCTTTCTACTTTAGTTTGTAGTAGTTTCAAATATGTTTCCTTTCTCTTTTTGATTTTCTCTTCTATTTCACTATCCCACCAGAATGGTTTATTCGATTTCCGATCTTATCTTCCTAGGGCTTCCTCAGCCGCTTCTCTAATACATTTCTTTATATGCTCGTATTCTTCTAAAGTGGATCTGGTTGCTGTCATTAACTTTTGTTCTAATCTCCACGAATACAGCATTCTTGTACTATCATGCTGAAAGCTCTTCAAATTATATTTTGCGTCTTCAATTTTCTGCTCTTTCTACATGAGCTCCTATGAAGGCAATATGCAGTTTAGCAACGACCAATCTGTGATCTGACCCACATTCAGCTCCCCTGTCCACTCTCACATCCCGCACTCTCAAATCAGATCTTTGTCTCAATATTACATAATCTATTATAGATATTAGACCTCTTGTGTTCTGGTACCACGTATACTTATGCATGTCTTTGTAAGCATAGAAGGTATTCATTATTTTCAATTCATATTGTTCACATAAATCGATTAATCTCTCACCATTGTTACTAACTGTCTCTTCTCCGTGTGTGCCAACTACTTTACTGTTTCTTTGTTTTCCAACTCTTGCATTAAGATCTCCTGCAAGGATTATTGCGTGACTGTTTGGATGTCCTCTATGATTTCTCTCAGAGCTTCTTCAAAAATTGTCTTTGGTTTGAACTGTGGCGTCCTCAGTTAAAGCATATGTGCCAATGTTTGTAATAATTCTCCCTCTTAGCTGAATTGTAATTTTTAAAAACCTTTAATTAATGGGCTCCCATGATTTTACCTGATTCCGGTATTTTTTATGAATAAATATGGATACCCCTGCATGGGCTATTTGATCTTTCTTTACACTGGAAAAGAAGTGTATGTATTCTTTTAAATTTTCATTCCCATTTCCTTTTTTCTTCGTTTTTGAGAGGACAATAATATCTATTTTCCGGTCCAGCCATTCTTGCAGTATGTCTTGCTGTTTATTTCTGATTCCTTGAATATTGCATATAGCCAAACTCAAAGTCCATTTCCGTTGCTGTGTTCGTCTACCAAAATCCCTGTCCACCATCCGAGGCTTGTTTTTGTTGGGTTTGTTAGCATCTTATGGCTTTTACAAGTGTAGGTTGCTGGCCTAACGACTCAACCCCCATCCTAGAGGGCCAGGGTTGGATTTCAGAGTGTCCTTCTCTTAGGTAGGTTGCCTTCTCTGTGGCTGAGGAGCCCTACCTGCCCCGCCTGTTGGTCCGCGGGAGGTATTTTATTTCCCTCCTACCCGCCGATCTAGCAAGAACCAGATCGGTTATGGCATTCCCCTATCCGCCACCTGGGGACGCGCCCTCTAGGGGTTACAGGCTCCCCCGACGGCAATTAAAAAGTAATAATAATAATAAATTTCCAAAATTATTATTAAATACCGGGATGCTAGGCCGTGGTCGTTTGTTGTGAATTCTCGACATCGTCGGCAACGTTTCGTATCTCCATTACGGATCTTCTTCAGGCCGCAAAAAGCGACAGAGTATACAAAAACAGTTACGGCGGATCTACGGCTGAACGATACCCGACCGGGTAAACACAACTGACCGGCAACCGGCAAACGAGTGTCGGTTTGTGTCTGCCCCGTAACTGTTTTTGTATAGCCTACACTGTCGCTTTTTGCGGCCTGAAGAAGATCCCCGAGGGGGATACGAAACGTTGCCGACGATGACGAGAATTCACAACAACCGACCACGCCCTAACAGCCCCGTATTTTATAATAATTTTGGAAATATTGACACCGGCCGTGTAAGCTAAGACAAAAATTAATAATAATAAAACCTTCACGGGAGATCTGTAAATCGTTAAGTAACTAACGGCCGTTAAAATAGGCATAACGGACACCAAAATTCTGTTCTGAGTCACATTCACTTGTGTCAATTTAAATACAATATAAATCTGTCTACAAAAATTTGTTCGGTTTCTGAGTTTGAAAAATTTAGTTTGAACGTTCCGTATGGTGTTTGTTCTTTGCAAAGAAAAACGTGCGAACACAAAATCGAACGTAAGAAAGCATATAAAAACCAGTTTTACGTATCTTAAATCGCAGGTAAAAACAAACTGATCACAACAAACAGAAACTTCAAAAAGAAATCTAAAAATAAAATACCCAGTAAACGTAACAAATTTATCAGGAAGCCACATTGTTGGCCTGTATATGGTTTGTATGTTATTACACTGTATATACGTTATAAGACGTATTTCTTACACCAATAAGAAGCAGCGTCGACAGATTATCATGGTAGCGTAGCCGTGTGTTTTCGTGTTTAACAACCAATACGAGAGGAGTTGGTGAAACTGTCGTTAAATAATATAACGCTAGTTAAACAACAATCCGTTAGACAGAGAAAATTAACAAAGTTTAGTGAAATGGGGCATAAACTGCGTCGCGTTCTCCTTGACACGGAATAGCAAATCACATTTTGAAAACAATATGAATTTAATATTTTAACTGCACACACTCACACACACAAATGTAGTACAGGCCTAAATAAAGTCTTTTATACCATAGGGTACTTACAATACAAGCCTGTCGACATTTTCTAATTTTTTTAATGTTAAAAGAAAAACAAAACTTGGAAAGTATAGAAAATGAGTACACGGTTTTCAGTTTTAAAAATATTCTTCCGATATCAAAAAGTGCTGAATAATCTTATTACATTTTGTTGATATAAACGAATTGTGACTGTCTACCTGGCACACGAAGTGACGGGGAGGGAGACAGCAACGTGACGCCAGAAGAAAACCATTAACGACAAAACCTATTATTTCTTGACTACTTCCAGAGACAGGTCTGTAAGGTCACTGATAAAGCTTAAAAACATTCTGTGTTTCAGAATGGAAAATAATAGTGAATAAAATCATAAAATCTGTGTTACAGATAACAAAAATTAAATTATGAAAGTTTAGTGTTGACTGTTAAATTAACTGGACACGATTTCAAAATATTTTTCCAACATTTGGACAGAATTTATTACAATCTTTAAAATACATTTGATGACTAGTATTGTGATATTCAAATCACAGCAGTTGTGATTAACATCTGCTAACAATTTGTAAGTATGCTGACAAAAGTATATTAAAATTGAGTCGAGTTAATTGATCAAACAATCATAACCGTGTTATCATTTCTTAACTCACAATCAGCATTAAAATTCGGATTCACTATTTAAAATGATTTATAACAAATCGAGCCTCCAGGTGATCTAGTGACTAACGCGAGCGATTGATGCGCTCGTGGTCCCGGGTTCAATTCCCGGCAGAGGCTCCATACGGCGTGCACTCAGCGTCGTGAGGCAAACTGAGTAGGCGATGAGATAACAGCGCCGCCTCCTGGCCGTGAATACCGCAACTAGCGGCTGGTGGCGCGTAGTACTAGCCATACACTGTCACACTAACACAAAAGCCGCGCGGTACGCCTTGGTCCTTAACGGACTGTGGAGCGGAGGTTTATTTATTTATTTTTTATAACAAATCGGTGTACGTGAGGGACAGTGTTTATGATACTGTCATGCCATAAGCATTGTAAGAATAAGTGTTTTCTTTCCGGAAACACACCAATAATATTTCTGTGTTCATTCAAAAATAACTCTAGGTAGGAGACAGCAACGTGACGTCCAAAAAAAAAATATTACTGATAAAAATGTTAATCGGAGATTCATGTTTTATATAAATTTATTAAAACAAAAAAAAGCTCTTATGATTTCAACCAAATTGTTATTGGCAAAAGTCATTTACCGATATTTTGATAATTAGCGAGTAGTATTTTCGTTTTCTTCCATCCAATCTTGGTTCGGTTCGTCCCTTTATGAGCAGTTAACGGCGCGCGTGTGTAAGGAGTAACCGTAAGTTAGAGGCCAGTTGTGTGTGCAGTACTCCCCACGGTAAGTAGAGAATACTGTTCTATACTTACCGTGATACTCCCTACGTGCAGCTGTTGTTTTATTCAAACACGTCTGACCCACTTTGACGACGACGCCCTTGAAGATGGCTTACGCCTTGTACTGAGTCGTCGCTTAAACAAATAAAGTAGCATTTTTAATTGGCGATAACAGAGAGAATCGTGTTTACACTGTACGTAATACGATGTCACTTGATGCCTCTCTATAAACAAACAGCTTTAACGAGAAAAACAAGAAAAGAACTTCAAATAGAATGTGTGCATAAGCTATATGTGTACGGTGGAACGTGTAAAACAGTAAATAAAATATCTGTATGGAGAACCATACAAGACTTACATGTTCTAAGATTTATATTTAAAATAATTTTCGAAATGAAATGTTTCCATAGAAACTACTTCTTTCTTCAGCCTCAACCACAGTACTGTGGTCATTAACGTATGACCTCACGTTAGCGCACTCGATTTTCATTGATGATGGTAGTCGATGGCACTCCCGAAACGTCTGGTTTTGCAGAAAACATTGGACCACGGCCAAATAGGCCGGAAAGGAATTTTAACAAAACAAACTACTTCTTTGTTGCCGATAACGTATTACACATAAAAAAATAATCCCCTCCCCCTTTAACTATCATTTTCATTTATATAAAATTACCCCCTCCCCACTCAACTACCCTTTTTATTTATAGATATTTCATCTACTTTTTTACAGTGGATTATTATGACCTTCTTTTCAGCTTACTTTCTTTGTCAAAATTAAGTACTTTACTCTTGTTGAAACATAAAACGTTGCAGGTAAACTACCCCTTCCCCTCAACCAATCTTCACCAAAATCAGTAAGCCTTGAGTCCTCTACAAATTGGGCACATATGCAAAAAATATTTGATTCTGTTTGAATTTACGGCAGTTATCGTTCGTCATAGAAAAAATTACTCTTGTTAAAACATAAAACGTTTCAGGTAAACTACCTCTTCCCCTTAACCGATCTTCACCAAAATCAATAGACTTTGCGTCCTCTACAATCTGGGCCCATATGCAAAATATTATTTGATTCTGTTTAACTTTACGGCAGTTATCGTTTGCCATATAAAAAATTCTACACACACACACTTTTCGGAAAATGACTTTTCTTCACGTTTTGAGGATAGTACAATCAGAATCAGCCCTTATCTCGAACACGATTCTTTTCGCCATCACCATACTTCCATTTCCTTATGGAATATGGAAGTAAAAATCGATAGGGAGAACCATACATGACTTCCATGTTCTAAGATTTATATTTAAAATCATTTACTTGAATTCGGTTCGATAATTTCTAACAAGTTAGATGTGTTCCTTTTAAAACGAGTCTTATGTTTGACAACTAGAAATGAAATATTTCCATAGAAACTACTTCTTTGCTGCCGATAACGTAATACACATATAAAAACTCGGTATGGAGAACCATACATGACTTCCATGTTCTAATTAATTATAAAATTATTTTTAATACGTACACTCAGAACAAAACTAAATATATCAGCATGCTTTTGGTAAAAACGCTGAGAAAGATAATCAAAATACGAATTGTACATAGTTCTTAATAAATAATTATTTTATTATACTTGAGTGTGTTGCCATCTATGTCGGTCGCATTGAGTTATGTATCCTAGATACCTACGTTGTTATTTACATTATATGTGCGGTTGTCATGAGTGATTTATTGTATTGTTTAATGTACTAATAAATATCAATTCATTTAATTAGATCATTGTGTTTTATCAGTAATTGCTTCCTGGTAAATATAATAACAGGTTATGGGCCCAGAGAAGTAATAAAACACATTGTTGAATTGAATTGTGGACAGTAATAATACGCAAGAACCCTTTTTTTTTGTTGCACGTGTCAGTAAGAATTGAGTGCACAAAGTCAGTTGTAGAGAATAAACTACATTAAACAATAGAAATGGATTTAGTCAGATCAAATTTAGAAATGTTGAAAGATGATTTGCAAGGAGGTTCCAACTATGATTCATGGATATTCAAACTTAACCTAACCTTAAAATCAAAAGGTATTTATCAAATCGCAACGGGAGTTAAAATTAAGCCTGAAGGAGATGAATCAAGCGCAGCTGTAAAAGAATGGATTGAAAAGGATTTAGAAGCACAAATATTAATTGGATTGAATGTTGACAGTAATATAGCCAAGAAAATTGCAAGGTGCCAGTCCGCAAATGCTATGTTAGAAAAGTTGGAAACCTTATATGGAAAAAAATCGAACGTTTCAGTGGAAGGCCTGCAAAGATTATTTTTTAATTATAAGTATGATGAGCACAAATCAGTAATAGAAAATTGCATGATAATTCAACAATATGCTGATGAATTGTCTGCACTATGTGAAAGCGTTAAAGAAAACTGGATTATGCAAAGGATATTAGGTATACTTCCAACAAGACTGCATCATTTTAGAACGTCTTGGGATAATGTTATTTCCACAGACAAAACGTTGAACAATATGTTTGAGCGTTTGAAACTTGAAGAAGACAGGCAAAAAGAAAGTGAACAGGCCAATAATGAGTGTCAGAGTGCTTTCATATTAAAGGGACAGAACGATAATAAAACAAAACAAGTGAACGTAAAGGAATGCTTTAAATGTGGACAAAAAGGGCACATAAAGAAGTACTGCAAGAATAAACCTAGTAAAAGTTACATTGAATATTGTAAGAAAAATTATCCGTGTAATAAGTGCAACGAAAAAGGTCACTTTACCAAAAATTGTACCAAAAATGTAGATAGTAAGTCAGAAAATCAGACAAATCTACGTCAAAAAGTAAATTGATAATTAATGTTGGATTGTCTGTTACTAATATACAATATATATCAATGAAGAATGACTATCAAGATCTATGGTACCAAGATTGTGGTGCCACTCAGCACATGACTTTAAGGAATGACTGGTTGAAAAATTATACTGTTTTACAAGAACCAGAAAAAGTCATGCTTGGAGATTCAACACTTATAGAAGGTGTTGGTGTCGGAGACATAGATTTGTTAGCTTATAATGGTCAAGATTGGTGTAACATAACACTGAAAAATGTTTTGTATACACCAAAGATACCCTTTAACTTATTTTCCGTCACTAGTGCCTTGGACAAGGGTTATTGTCAGGAAGCAGACACAAATTGCTCGTATTTTTTTGATTCAGACATTGGTGAATTAACAGCCATGGCAAACAGAGATGGAAGATTGTTTAGAATGATGTTTCGCTATGAAAACTTCGAAAAGTGTATTGTTGCTATGTCAATTAAAAAGTGGCATGAAAAATTAGCACATCAG
Organism: Magicicada septendecula; assembly: GCA_034769895.1. Classification (NCBI taxonomy): domain Eukaryota; kingdom Metazoa; phylum Arthropoda; class Insecta; order Hemiptera; family Cicadidae; genus Magicicada; species Magicicada septendecula. The sequence goes on along the minus strand of CM068372.1, from coordinate 398,354,018 downwards.
AATATTAGTTATGTAAGAGACATGTTGAAGAAAAATAATATAAAGTATGTAGACGATTGGGATGACTATGTGTGTGAAGGATGCGTTTATGGCAAACACCATCGTCTCCCACATCCAAGAAATTTTGAAGTGGCAAAAGAGGTACTTGATGTAATTCATGTTGACTTGTGTGAAATGAATATAAATTCTTTTGGAGGAGCAAAATATTTTTTATGCTCAAAGATGATTTCTCTCATTTTCGCACTGTCTATTTCTTAAAAACTAAAAATGAAACTTTTGAGAAATTGAAAATCTTCATGACTTTAGTTGAGAATCAGTTTAGAAAGAAAATAAAAGTTTTAAAGTCTGATAATGGGAAAGAAATTAAAAATGGAGATACTAAGAAGTTTTGTGAAGAACTTGGAGTTTTCCACATTAAGTCGAACCCATACACTGCACCACAAAGTGGTCGAATTGAGAGAGAGATGAGAACCATTGTAGAATCTGCTAGATCAGCTATTCATGCAAGAAATTTAAATGAAATCTTATGGGCAGAAGCAATTAGTTATGCTACATTTACACTGAATCAGACTGGAACAAGTTCTGTGAAAGGTAAAAGTCCTGTGGATTTATGGTTTGGATGCAGAATTGATGTAAATAAGCTTAGAATCTTTGGATGTGATTGTTATGTTTTCATTCAGGATTTTAAGAGAGCCAAAACACAGAAGAAATCAGAAAAAGGAATTTTCTTAGGATACAGTTTAGATTCAAGTAGTTACCGAGTTTACTTAAGAGACAAAAATGAAGTTGTAACATCAGGAGATGTGATATTTGATGAAAAAGTAAACAGTAAGCCTAGTTGTACAGAAATTGAAGCTACCTTGTAAAATGAAGAAAAGGAATACATAGTGTCAAGTGAAGAAGAAAAATCTGATAGTGAAAGTGTTTATGAAAGCTCTGTGTCTGACAATAATATGCAAAATGAATGTCAAGAAAATCATTGTGTAAAGTGTTTGGAACGAGATCAAACTGATTGTATTCAACCAGAGAAAAGAAGTCTTCGAAACAGGGCTACTTTAAGGATGCCAGCAAGGATGGTAGATTATGTAGTTGAAGACAACAGAAACAAAAATGTAAATATTGCCATGATAGGTGAGGTAGAAGATATTTCCATTTTACAAGCACTACAGGATGAAAACTGGAAGAAAGCAATGTTAGAAGAGTATGAATCTTTGATGAAGATGAGAACTTGGAAACTAGTAAGTCTACCAAAAGAAGAAAAAGCTTTGACTTGTCGGTGGGTTTTATGCGAAAAACAAGATGGGCGATACAAAGCCAGGCTAGTTTTAAGAGGGTTTGAGCAAGAACAAGGAATCCATTATACTGAGACCTTCAATCCTGTTGCCAAACATGCATCCTTTCGACTGATACTCAGCATTTCAGCCTCCGATGGAATGCATCTGATGACTTTTGATGTGAAGACAGCGTTTTTACATGTATCTTTGGATGAGAAGATTTACATGTATCAACCGGTAGGTTTTGATGATGGCTCAGGTAGAGTTTGTGAGTTGCTCAAGAGTATATATGGACTTAAACAGTCATCGAAAAATTGGAATGTGAAGTTCACAAACTACCTAAGGAAATTAAATTTTGTTTGTTCTGACGATGATCCTTGTATTTATTATAATGGTGACAGAAGCATTATAATTGTAATTTTTGTAGATGATGGTGCTATTATAGGAAAAGAAAAACATAAAATGATAGATATACTAGATAAACTTAACAAAGAATTTGAAATTACATATAATTCTGGGTCAGACAACAAATTAACTTACCTTGGCATGGAAACTGAAATTAGACATAAGGAAATTTTTGTAAGCCAACATCATTACACTGAAAAGATATTGAAAAGATTTAGAATGGAAGATTCAAATCAAAAGTCAACTCCAATGGAAATAGGTATGTTAACCGAAGAACAACATTTTCATAATGATCAGCCACTCGATAAATCTGTCCCATATCGTGAGGCAATAGGCAGTTTACTTTACTTAGCTACAGTATCTAGGCCAGATATCAGCTTTGCAGTAAACTACCTAAGTAGATATTCAAACAATCCCATGGTACGGCACTGGAGTATGGTAATAAAACATGTATTTCGATACTTGAAAGGCACTGTAAACTTTGGAATAAGTTTCAATGGAGATTCTGAACTCATTGCTTATTCAGATTCAGATTTTGGAGGAGACATTATCTCAAGACAGTCAACTACTGGAGTAATTATTATGAGAGGCGGTCCTATTGTATGGTTCACCCAAAAGCAGGGACTTGTTGCTACATCAACTGCAGAGGCAGAATTTCGAGCTGCTGTTTCATCGCTTGATGAAATTTGCTGGATAAAGAGACTTGGTATCGAACTTAGATATTTCAAGGATATTCCTACAAGGCTCTGTATAGGTAATCAATCTGCAATTGTAATGTTACAAAATACTGAAGGCAAAATAACAAAAGGGAAGAAGCACATCGACATCCTAGAAAATTTATACAGCAACGCATTGGAAATACTGTATTTTTGGACAAAGTAAGCAGCGTTGACCAGTTGGCAGATATCTTGACAAAACCATTGTCGAAGAAAGTATTTGAACGACTTAGAAATAAAATTATTACGGAGGAGTGTTAATAAATAATTATTTTATTATACTTGAGTGTGTCGCCATCTATGTCGGTCGCATTGAGTTATGTATCCTAGATACCTACGTTGTTATTTACATTATATGTGCGGTTGTCATGAGTGATTTATTGTATTGTTTAATGTACTAATAAATATCAATTCATTTAATTAGATCATTGTGTTTTATCAGTAATTGCTTCCTGGTAAATATAATAACAATATTTTAAAAATAAAGAAGTAATTTGATTAAATTATCTTTTATTTAAACAACGCGAAAAAAAGCGAATACCGCCCAGCGTTTGTAATCTGTGAATTTCTGAAAACAAAAAATTATTTTGTTTACGTATCCGTGGTTACGATATTTTGTTTACATGGAACGATATCTATTGTTAATATTTTATTGAAATTCGGTCGAAAGTTTTCGGTCGAATAAATTTACAACATCAATACAAAATATCGGTATGGAGAACCATACATGACTTCCATATTCTAAGATTTATATTTAAATCTTAATATCGCCTGCCAAGCGCGATATATTTTCTCTTATACATGATTTACATTAAAATGAAAAAATTTTAATTTTATTGCCTGGCAACAAAATTATTTTATTTTTAACAATTACCATTGTTTGAAAAAGTTTAAATAAATTTTCAAGTACTTTACTCTTGTTAAAACGTAAAAGGTTGCAGGTAAACTACCCCTTCCCCTTAACCGATCTTAACCAAAATCGAAAGTCCTTGGGACCTCTACAATTCAGGGACGTATGCAAAAAATTATTTGATTCTGTTTGAATTTGCGGCTGTTATCGTTTGCCATAGAAAATACGCTTGATAAAAAAACGTTGCAGGTAAACTACCCCTTCCCCTCAACCGATCTTCACCAAAAACAACAGGTCTTGAGTACTCTACACATCAGGGCTGTATGCAAAACATTATTTGATTCTGTTTGAATTTGCGGCTGTTATCGTTTGCCATAGAAAATACCCTTGTTAAAAAAATGTTGCAGGTAAACTACCCCTTTCCCTCAACCGATCTTCACCAAAAACAATAGGTCTTGAGAACTCTACAATTTAGGGCTGTATGCAAATAATCTTTTGATTCTGTTTGAATTTGCGGCTGTTATCGTTTGCCATAGGAAATACCCTTGTTAAAACATAAAACGTTACAGGTAAACTACCCCTTTCCCTTAACCGATCTTCACCAAAAACAATAGATCTTGAGAACTCTAAAATTCAGGGCTGTATACGAAACATTATTTAATTCTGTTTGAATTTGCGGCTGTTATCGTTTGCCAAAAAAAAAAAATTTCCCTTGATAAAAAAAAACTGTTGCAGGTAAACTACCCCTTTCCCTCAACCGATCTTCACCGAAAACAATAGGTCGCGAGTACTCTACAAATTAGGGCTGTATGCAAAAAATTATTTGATTCTGTTTGAATTTGCGGCAGTTATCGTTTGCCATAGAAACAAAATCTACACACACACACACACACACACACACACACACACACACACACACACACACACACACACACACACACACACACACACACACACACACACACACACACACACACACACACACACACACACACACACACACACACACACACACACACACACACACACACACACACACACACACACACACACACACACACACACACACACACACACACACACACACACACACACACACACACACACACAGAGAGAGAGACACTTTTCGGAAAACGACTTTTTTTCATGTTTTGAGCGTAGTAGAATCAGAATCTGCAATAATCTCAAACACGATTTTTTTTGCCATCACCATACTTCCATTCCTTAAGGAATATGGAAGTAAATATCGGTATGGAGAACCATACATGACTTCCATGTTCTAAGATTTATATTTAAAATCATATTCGAAATGAAATATTTCCATAGAAACTACGTCTTTCTACTTATTGCTTCAGCATTAACCACAGTACTGTGGTCACTAACGTATACCACCTCACGTTTTCGCACTCGATTTTCACCGATGATGGCAGTCGATGGCACTGCCGAAAAGTCTGGTTTTGCAGAAAACATTGGACTACGGCTAAAGAGCCCGGGAAGCAATTTTAACAAAAAACTACTTCTTTGTTGCCGATAACGTAGTACACATATAAAATATCGGTATGGAGAACCATACATGACTTCCATATTCTAAGATTTATATTTAAAATCATTTTCGAAATGAAATATTACCATAGAAACTACTTCTTTCTACTTACTGCTTCAGCCTTAACCACAGTACTGTGGTCACTAACGTATACCACCTCACGTTATCGCACTCGATTTTCACTGATGATGGAAGTCGATGGCATTGCCGAAATGTCTGGTTTTGTAGAAAACATTGGACTACGGCCAAATATCCCAGGAAGGAATTTTAACAAAAACTACTTCTTTGTTGCCGATAACGTTGTACACATATATATCAGTGGCGAAGTTACATGGAGGCAATTGAGGCAATGCCTACCCTAAAAAATTCTGTAGAATAAAAATTATAAATACGTATGAACTACATAACGTAAAGATTATACATTGTTACTGTGACTGTCAAATTTATTAAACCGAAACGTGCTTTATTGAGCGACCGCTAGATGGTGACAGGTGAGATTCGGCATAGTTCGTTTAAAGCGAATGAGGCAACCTGAACTTGCCTCAGCGTTTTTTGTATACATCGTATGTAAGCAATGTAGTGGTGTGATAGGGAAGTGTAGGGAGGGGGGATTGTCCCGCGCTGTACACATAGAGCGTTGAGGCATGCCTCACTTCTGTGGTCCAAACAGTTAAGTTAAAGCGCCTGTGTTGTTTCTAAGTGTTTATTTTATGCGGTTATTAAAAGTGTCACTGTTATTCCGCTGAACTAACAGATGATCAAGATTGTTATTTGAATTATTTGTAACATTAAACATATATATAGAAACTAACCAAGTTTAAAAATTTGAAGTTCAATCAGTTGTATTATTGTGTATGACTAATACAAGGATTGTTCAATAGACACACGTATAGAGCTGTAAAGCATTTTTTATTCAACGATTTTAAAAGAAGTCTCCAATAACATTAAGACATGAGTTCCACTGTTGCGCTAACCTGTAGATTCCCTGCTAGTAAAATTCTTACGGCTGTTTGTGGAACCATTCGGTTACAGCAAACTCTACCTCAGCGTCCGATTTGACCCACCGTCCTTTTAGTGATTCCTTAAAAAAATTTAAGATAAGATTTTTGCCTACCCATTCATTAACTACTAGCTTCGCCAGTAAGCAAATTGATGTCCATTTTTTCGGCTTGCACGCGTTATGTTGGTGTGGGTTTCGGCACTTTCCATTTAAAAAGCGTGCAAACGTAAGAAAATAAACATGAGTGAGGCCAGAAATAACGTGAATTGTGTGTTTGTGTCTTACCTGCCTTTTTATTGCCGTATTAAATGAAAAATATTATATTACATTAAAATTAAAAAATTTTAATTTTATTGCCTGGCAACAAAATTATTTTATTTTTAACAATTACCATTGTTTCAAAAAGTTTAAATAAATTTGCAAGTACTTTACTCTTGTTAAAACGTAAAAGGTTGCAGGTAAACTACCCCTTCCCTTTAACCGATCTTCACCAAAATCGAACTTCCTTGAGACCTCTACAATTCAGGGATGTATGCAAACAATTATTTGATTCTGTTTGAATTTGCGGCTGTTATCGTTTGCCATAGAAAATACGCTTGATAAAAAAACGGTGCAGGTAAACTACCCCTTCCCCTTAACCGATCTTCACCAAAAACAATAGGTCTTGAGTACTCTACAAATCAGGGCAGTATGCAAAACATTATTTGATTCTGTTTGAATTTGCGGCTGTTATCGTTTGCCATAGAAAATACCCTTGTTAAAAAAACGTTGCAAGTAAACTACCCCTTTCCTTCAACCGATCTTCACCAAAAAAATAGGTCTTGAGAACTCTACAATTTAGGGCTGTATGCAAATAATCGTTTGATTCTGTTTGAATTTGCGGCTGTTATCGTTTTCCATAGGAAATACCCTTGTTAAAACATAAAACGTTACAGGTAAACTACCCCTTTCCCTTAACCGATCTTCACCAAAAACAATAGGTCTTGAAAACTCTACAATTCAGGGCTGTATACGAAACATTATTTAAGTCTGTTTGAATTTGCGGCTGTTATCGTTTGCCAAAAAAAATTTCCCTTGATAAAAAAAACCGTTGCTGGTAAACTACCCCTTCCCCTCAACCGATCTTCACCAAAAACAATAGGTCGCGAGTACTCTACAAATCAGGGCTGTATGCAAAAAATTATTTGATTCTGTTTGAATTTGCGGCAGTTATCGTTTGCCATAGAAAATACGCTTGATAAAAAACGTTGCTGGTAAACTACCCCTTCCCCTCAACCGATCTTCACCAAAAACAACAGGTCTTGAGTACTTTACAAATCAGGGCTGTATGCAGAAAATTATTTGATTCTGTTTGAAGTTGCGGCTGTTATCGTTTGCCATAGAAAATACCCTTGTTAAAAAAACGTTGTAGGTAAACTACCCCTTTCCCTTAACCGATCTTCACCAAAAACAAAATGTGTTGAGTACTCTACAATTTAGGGCTGTATGCAAATAATCTTTTGATTCTGTTTGAATTTGCGGCAGTTATCGTTTGCCATAGGAAATACCCTTGCTAAACATAAAACGTTACAAGTAAACTACCCCTTTCCCTTAACCTATCTTCACCAAAAACAAAAGGTCTTGAGAACTCTACAATTCAGGGCTGTATACGAAACATTATTTGATTCTGTTTGAATTTGCGGCTGTTATCGTTTGCCAAAAAAAAAATTTCCCTTGATTAAAAAAAACCGTTGCAGGTAAACTACCCCTTTCCCTCAACCGATCTTCACCAAAAACAATAGGTCGCGAGTCCTCTATAAATCAGGGCTGTATGCAAAAAATTATTTGATTCTGTTTGAATTTGCGGCAGTTATCGTTTGCCATAGAAAAAAAATCTACAGACACACACACAGACAGACACACAGACACACACAGACACTTTTCGGAAAACGACTTTTTTCATGTTTTGAGTGTAGTAGAATCAGAATCTGCAATAATCTCGAACACGATTTTTTTTGCCATCACCATACTTCCATTCCTTAAGGAAATATGGAAGTAAAAATTCACCCCTTCACCTTCGACTATAATTTTTAATAATAGAAAATTACCCCCGCCCCGTTCACCTAACCTCTTCATTTATAGATATTTCATCTACGTTTCTACAGTGGATTACTATGAGCTTCTTATCAGGATACTTTATTTATAAAAATTAAGTACTTTACTCTTGTTAAATCATAAAATGTTTCAGGTAAACTACCCCTTTCTCTTAACCGATCTTCTCCAAAATCAACAGACCTTCCGTCCTCTACAATTCAGCGAAGCATGCAAAAAAATATTTGATTCTGTTTGATTGTGCGGCAGTAATCGTTCGTCATGGAAACATTTCTCTTGTTACAACATAAAATGTTGCAGGTAAACTACCCCTTTCCCTTAACCGATCTTCACCAAAATAAATAGACCTTGAGCTCTCTGCAACTCAGGGGGTGCAAAAAATTATTTGATTCTCATTGAATTTTCGTTATCAGTTCGTTTCGTTTGCAGTTATCGTTCGTCATAAAAAAATGACCATTTTTAAAACATAAAACGTTGATGATAAACTACCCCTTCCCTTAACCAATCTTCAACAAAATCAACAGACCTTGAGTTCTCTTTAGTTCAAAAAGGTATGCAAAAACCTAGTTGATTCTGTTTGAATTTACGGCAGTTATCGTTCGTCATATAAACAGAATCTGCAATAATCTCGAACACGATTTTTTTTGCCATCACCATACTTCCATTCCTTAAGGAATATGGAAGTAAAAATTACCCTTGTTAAAACATAAAATGTTGCTGGTAAACTACCCCTTTCCCTTAACCGATCTTCACCAACACCAATACGTATTGAGAACTCTACAATACAGGGATGTATGCAAAACATCATTTGATTCTGTTTGAATTTGCGGCTGTTATATTTTACTATAGAAAAAAATTACCCTTGATAAAAAACCGTTGCTGGTAAACTACCCCTTTCCCTTAACCGATCTTAACCAAAAACGACAGGTCTTAGGCACTCTACAATTCAGGCCTGTATGCAAACAATTATTTGATTCTGTTTGAATTTGCGGCTGTTATCGTTTGCCATAGAAAACACCCTTGATAAAACATAAAACGTTGCTGGTAAACTACCCTATTCCATTAACCGATCTTCACCAAAAACAATAGGTCTTGAGAACTCTACAATTCAGGGCTGTATGCAAAACATTAGTTGATTCTCTTTGAATTTACGGCAGTTATCGTTCGTCATAGAAAAAATACCCTTGTTAAAACATAAAACGTTGCAGGTAAACTACCCCTTCCCCTTAACCGATCTTCAACAAAATCAACAGACCTTGAGTTCTGTATAATTCAAAAAGGTATGCAGAAGAGTAGTTGATTCTGTTTTAATGTACGGCAGTTATCGTTCGTCAAATAAAAATTACCCTTGATAAAACATAAAATGTTGCTGGTAAACAACCCTATTCCCTTAACCGATCTTCACCAAAACCAACAGGTCTTGAGAACTCTACAATTCAGGGCTGTATGCGAAACATTATTTCATTCTGTTTGAATTTGCGGCTGTTATCGTTTGCCAAACAAACAAAATTACCCTTGATAAAAAAAAACCGTTGCAGGTAAACTACCCCTTTCCCTTAACCGATCTTCACCAAACACAATAGGTCGCGAGTACTCTACAAATCAGGGCTGTATGCAAAAAATTATTTGATTCTGTTTGAATTTGCGGCTGTTATCGTTTGCCATACAAAATACCCTTGATAAAACAAAAAACGTGGCTGGTAAACTACCCCTTTCCCTCAAACGATCTTCACCAAAAACAATAGGTCTTTAGTACTCAAGAAATCAGGGCTGCATGCAAAACCTTATTTGATTATGTTTGAATTTGCGGCTGTTATCGTTTGCCATAGAAAAATATCGGTATGGAGAACCATACATGACTTCCATATTCTAAGATTTATATTTAAAATCATTTTCAGCCAAACAGCCAGGGAAGGAATTTTAACAAAAAAATACTTCTTTCTTGCCAATAACGTAGTACACATATAAAAAATATTATCCCCTCCCCCTTCAACTATAATTTTGATTTATAGAAAATTACCCCCAGCCCGTTCAACTAGCCTCTTCATTTATAGATATTTCATCTACGTTTCTACAGTGGATTATTAAGATCTTATCAGGATACTTTATCAAAATTAAGTACTTTACTCATGTTACAACAAAAAATGTTTCTGGTAAACTGCCCTTTCCCCGTAACCGATCTTCACCAAAATCAACAGACATTGAGTTCTCTATAGCTCAGGCATATATGTAAAAAGTTATTTGATTCTGTTTGAATTTACGGCAGTTATGGTTCGTCATATAAAAAATTACCCATGTTAAAACATAAAACATGAGATTTATAAAACATATCTAAGATTTATATTTAAAATCATTTTTGAAATAAAATATTTTCATAGAACCTACTAACGCTGGGGAAATCTGAGGAGCCAATCAGAGTTGGGCCTACCTGTCACTCTGCTGAATTTGGTGGAAAGCCCTGTCACTGTCGTCAAAGTATCAGCCTTGACAGGGTCCTCTTTTTCTGCAAAATGGGAGAGGAGGCTTGAGATGGAGTGAGTGACATGGTCCCCACCTCAATGAAGAACCCATTGTTTTATAAAAATATATTTAAATTTTGAAAACTGAAAATTCTTTTCTTGTTGTAAATATTTATATTTTATAATCAAAATGACTTTATCAAAAAAAAAAAACATTATTTTTTTATAATAAGTACTTACATATGTTTCTTAATATGCTTACTTTTTCTTCAATGTTGATGATCATTTCCAAACATTCTGACAAAATTGTATCTACAGAACAGTTAACATTCCCCAGGTTTCCATTTCTACTAATTTCTCATTACACCTTCCACTGACGTATTATTAACCATTTCATAAACTATCGTATAATCTTTTCAGATTTTGTGGTACAAAATCTGAAATTTTCAGACTGCCTGGCAACAAAATTATTTTATTTTCAACAATTACCATTGTTTGAAAAAGTTTAAATGAATTTTCAAGTACTTTACTCTTGTTAAAACGTAAAAGGTTGCAGGTAAACTACCCCTTCCCCTTAACTGATCTTCACCAAAATCTAAAGGCCTTGAGTCCTCTACAATTCACTGACGTATGCAAAAAATTATTTGATTCTGTTTGAATTTGCGGCAGTTATCGTTTGCCATAGAAAATACGCTTGATAAAAAACGTTGCCGGTAAACTACCCCTTCCCCTCAACCGATCTTCACCAAAAACAACAGGTCTTGCGTATTCCACAAATCAGGGCTGTATGCAGAAAATTATTTGATTCTGTTTGAATTTGCGGCTGTTATCGTTTGCCATATAAAATACCCTTGTTAAAAAAACGTTGTAGGTAAACTACCCCTTTCCCTTAACCGATCTTCACCAAAAACAATAGGTCTTGAGAACTCTACAATTCAGGGCTGTATGCGAAACATTATTTGATTCTGTTTGAATTTGCGGCTATTATCGTTGCAAAAAAAAAATTTTCCCTTGATAAAAAAAACCGTTGCAGGTAAACTACCCCTTCCCCTCAACCGATCTTCACCAAAAACAATAGGTCGCGAGTACTCTACAAATCAGGGCTGTATGCAAAAAATTATTTGATTCTGTTTGAATTTGCGGCAGTTATCGTTTGCCAAATAAAATACGCTTGATAAAAAACGTTGCTGGTAAACTACCCCTTCCCCTCAACCGATCTTCACCAAAAACAATAGGTCTTGAGTACTCTACAAGTCAGGGCTGTATGCAGAAAATTATTTGATTCTGTTTGAATTTGCGGCAGTTATCGTTTGCCATAGAAAATACCCATGTTAAAAAAACGTTGTAGGTAAACTACCCCTTTCCCTTAACCGATCTTCACCAAAAACAACAGGTCTTGAGAACTCTACAATTTAGGGCTGCATGCAAATAATCTTTTGATTCTGTTTGAATTTGCGGCTGTTATCGTTTGCCATAGGAAATACCCTTGTTAAAACATAAAACGTTACAGGTAAACTACCCCTTTCCCTTAACCGATCTTCACCAAAAACAATAGGTCTTGAGAACTCTACAATTCAGGGCTGTATGCGAAACATTATTTGATTCTGTTTGAATTTGCGGCTGTTATCGTTTGCCAAAAAAAAATTTCCCTTGATAAAAAAAAACCGTTGCAGGTAAACTACCCCTTTCCCTCAACCGATCTTCACCAAAAACAATAGGTCGCGAGTCCTCTACAGAAAAGGGCTGTATGCAAAAAATTATTTGATTCTGTTTGAATTTGCGGCAGTTATCGTTTGCCATAGGAAAAAAATCTATAGACAGACAGACACACAGACACACAGACACACAGACACACAGACACACAGACAGACACACACACAGACACTTTTCGGAAAACGACTTTTTTTCATGTTTTGAGTGTAGTAGAATCAGAATCTGCAATAATCTCGAACACGATTTTTTTTGCCATCACCATACTTCCATTCCTTAAGGAATATGGAAGTAAAATCTACAGACACACACACAGACACTTTTCGAAAAACGACTTTTTTTCATGTTTTGAATGTAGTACAATCAGAATCTGCAATAATCTCGAACACGATTTTTTTTGCCATCACCATACTTCCATTTCCTTAAGGAACATGGAAGTAAAAATTACCTACACCCCCTTCAACTACCCTTTTCATTTATAGATATTTCATCTACCTTTCTACAGTGGCTTATTATGACCTTCTTTTCGGGATACTTTATTTATCAAAATTAAGTACTTTACTCCTGATAAAACGTAAAGCGTTGCAGGTAAACTACCCCTCCCCCTTAACCGATGTTCATCGAAATCAATAGGCCTTGAGTCCTCTACAACTCGGGCACACATGCAAAAACTTATTTGATTTTGTTTGATTTTGCGGCAGTTATCGTTCGCCATAGAAAACATTCTACAAACAGACACACGGACACAGACAGACATACACACAGACACTTTTCAGAAAATGACTTCTCTTCATGTTTTGAGGGTAGTACAACCAGAATCAGCCCTTATCTCGAAAGCGATTTTTTTCGCGATCACCATACTTCCATTTCGTTACGGAACATGGAAGTAAAATCAGTCGAGACAATTTAAAATATTATTACGTCCATGTTCCATAAGGAAAATCGAAGTATGGTGATGTTTTTATATTGTTTTGGGAAAGCTAGCGTGAGTATTGGCATCCATGTTTCATCATCTCCACTTCACGTTTCAGGCACTGTTGACCGTTACGTTTCCCCATCGTTTTCTCGTTCGACCTATGTTACCGTGAGTCCGTCGTATTTCCGACGCGTCTGTTGGAACTAACAGTAACTGACATATTACTCTGAACAGTTTACCAATCACGTAGCAGAATAGACAAGTAATGGAGCTGCGATTGTTAGACCGTACATAACTATGGAAGGTGTAACGTCATTACAACATATTAGGTTCACATGACGATACGAAGGAGGAATACGTCAGGCATTAGATTGTATCACGAATAGACGAGAAATAATTATTGCCGCCGATCTGAACGAAAGGGTAAAAAAAAAAAAAAAAAAAAAAAACTGGAAAGATAATATAGTTGGCCGATATGGAGAAGACATCATCAGTGACAATGGAGAAAAATTGTTAGAACTCTGCAAAAAATCTTCTTCTTCTTCTTCTTCTTCTTCTTCTTCTTCTTCTTCTTCTTCTTCTTCTTCTTCTTCTTCTTCTTCTTCCTCCATTAAAAATCCAGTGTAGATCTTAGCCTGGTTAATGAATTTCTTCCATTCCATTCTCTCTCTCACCACACAGCCTTTTCCAGCCTCTCTCATACTTCTCAATTCACTCAATTCATACTCTACGTCATCTGTCCATATTTTCCTACGTCTTCCTCTAATCCTCCTGCCTATTGGTATCCGAACTGCGATTCTTTTAGTTGTTCTGCTATCATCCATTCGACTTAAGTGAGTCAGCCACTCTAACCTTCTACTCTTGATGAACCGGACTACTTCAGCACCGTGTATTAATCGATCCAGTTCATAAGTCGTTCGGTATTCTCCAGGACTCATCTTCAGTTTGCAAGATAGACCTTTCGCAAGATTTTACGGTCATATCTGCAAACTCTGCAAACAATATGGTTTGAAAATTTGGAACACCTTTTACGATCATACGGGTACGCAAAAGTACACGTGGAAAAGACCGTCCCTTAAGGAAGAAGACGAGAAGAAGAAAAAACGACGTGCAGAAAGAAGAAGAAAGGAAGAACGAAAGTGAGGAAAAGAAGTTGATGAAGAAAAATTCTGAAATGCACACGACTTTATGCCAGGTAAAAGACAAATGCAAATGTGTGTATGTGTGTTTGCATGCGCGTGTAACTTTATTTGTGTACTGTGTGTAACGTACATACCTCATGCTCACAAACTGCGTAAAATACTCACAAGAAAGTTCCCAACAATAAGAAACTAACGACTTTGAATGTGTTTGTGTGTGCGAGCGCGAGCGCGTTTGTGTGTGTGCGTGTGGGCGCGTATGTTTATTTACAGACAAAAGTTTTTGGATGTTAAAGTGTGATAATCACGACGAAGAAGTGCCGCTGAATCGATCGGCAACAAAAAGTACGACGACGAAGCGATATCTCGTAGTGCGTCGATTCCATTTTCTTCTTATTCTTATTCTTCTTCCTTTCACGATAAGATATCAAGGAGACGGTGCGGCGGTGGCGTAATCACGACGCCGCGCGCTGTGCAAATGAAAACTTGAGCAGATATCAAATATTTAGTGTGCATTGATTTTCAATTTGCAAACACTGTAATAGCCTACGAACTTTGCAGGACGGATTAAAGCTTTATGTGGTGTGCTTACATTGCGCACGGCTATGTAATTTTTAAGTTACGTAAACACACCTGCGCGAGTGCTTGTCTGTGCACTCTCAGTTTACTCTATACACGTATTACGTATATTGCTTCCCACATAGAGTCTAAATGTTCTAAAACAAATTTGGTAAATATTTAATTAGACAGAAATTACGCTGTTGCACGACACTGAGCAAAAAATTCCCGACTAGCGCTTCCGGGCCTCTCAGCTCATCATCAGACCGGAAATATGACCACGTATAAACCACTAACACATTATATTATTATAACCACTAACACAACTTTATTAATTACATATTTAATTATACAAGGCATGTTTTTTAACAGAGTGAGTTTTTGAAAAAATAATAATACTGCTTGATCAGAAGAAAACATTGTTTATATTACAACACACATATAATTTTGTGTTTTTAATATAAATATTTTTGTTTGAGGAGCCCCGCGTTCTTGGAGCGCCAAAATTATACAACAAAACATTTTTTGTGTACACAAATTTAAATTAATTTAATTTGTGTAGCCCCACGCTTTTGGGAGACAAAATTATACAACGATTCAACGTATTAATTAAATGTAATCTAATTTGTGTAGTGGTATAACTCATACAACATTTTTGTATAACGTGTTAATTATAAATAGAGTTTGGGTTGTAATCATAATAAGAGTAGTCCTTTTATAAATCGTAACATGTTTTAATTACTTTATTCAAACGAAATTATAAGTGACAAAAAAAATAATAATATTTACTTCGCCATAAAATATTCATTATCAATTGTTTCAATGTTTCTTTGTTGCCGAACATTCATCATAAAATAAATCTATATCTTATATTAGCAAAACTCTTTGTTAACCATACCTTTGTTACACTATAAATTCTGACACTATAAATTACACTGCTCAGTCTGACTGTGTGCTTTATAAGTTTGTTCTTATTTACATTATTATTCTATGCTTGGCATACATTTTAATGGTTTATAAAAATTTTAAATGTACTAATCGAATCGTTAGTCTTCTTCTATATTTCCAATTACTTTACTTTATACATTTCGTGTGATATTACACGCTGATTACTTTACACACTTTAAATATTTAAAATTATTAAATCAATTGTTAATCATCCAAGCAATGATTTAAGTTATCTTTAAATTGATTTGTCATCATTAAAGAAAATTCTTACTAAAGTTAAATTACATTCTCTTATCTCTATTTACATGACATAAATTTTCTTTATTTTTCAAGTTTAAAAAAATGTCTTTTCAATGTCTTTATTTTTTCATAATTATAAATTGGTTATTTGTCACCTCAATTCTGCAGACTGTACCCATGTCCTCCGGTGATCTGTCGGTCCTCTCCTACTGGATTTCCTCTTGCGTTTTCCGGTTCCCCTGGTCGTCCTCCAGTCACTCGTCCTTCATGGTTCCATCTGCTGGCTGTAGAATGAAATGAGATGTTGCTCTGCATCAGCTGCTGTTGTTCTAGTAACCGTCTCTATTGCTCTGCATATCGTTCCTCTGCTCGATGTGCTCTCGCCATTTGTCTAGTGTTGACGTTTGTGGTTGTAGACTGGTTGTATACGTCCGATAATTGTAGTTAAAAATAACCAAACTAATAGTTACTGTTTTTGATTACTTGAATTAACGTACTGTCCATTAGAATTTACAGTTTATAAACAAAAGATCTCGTCGATATTGGACATAGCGTCCCGCTATGTCTGAAGACTGATTGAAATTCGCGTCGCTGACGGACAGAGCTTACCGCCGCAACTGAAAACTGATTGAAGAGTAAATTTGGCTCTCCTGGGCTTGTATTTATATTCACCAAAACAACCACACCTGTCGGCTCAGGATTCTGCAGGTCAGAAACTGTCAGTGGCGTCAGTTCCCCCACTACCGTCCAATTTCACATATTCGCACATTTTTGCCAATTGCAATGTCTAATGCGGATTTCAAAGTGATCTAATATTGTATGATTTAATTACACATATTATACGTAATTATCATAGTGATCGCATCATTAGTGTAATTACTATGCTCTTAAAATCGCACAGAATTCGCACTGAACATCATAATCACACTATTTTCGCACTGCACATGTGTCTGATTTTTATGCATATTTAGAAGTCTTTGCAATCTTTCTAACATTTACGCTTTGCTTATAATTAAATAAAACTATAATTTAGTATCTATTTGGGGTGAGATTACAAACTTTCAGGCTTGAACAGGCTTCACACATACACACTATTTACTGCTGTACACTCTCTCAGCAATAATTGCGTGATCATGCATGTTCATTCCTGCGTCTAACTCTGCTTTCAACTTCACACCTGCTTATCTATTACATATTATTAAAATTAATCTAAATATTTATTTTATTTAATACATGCACATTTCAGCATATGCTTGTATTGTCGCAATATATTGTTTTATTTAATCATCAAAACCCTTATACAAAGAGAAACTGTCTAAACAAGATCGATTAAATCACGGCGGTCAGAAACCTGCAGGATCAAAGTTGTATTTTTTGTCTAAAAAAGAAAATTATTTAAAGAAGGTAAATGGTGGTAAAAGGAAGTCTGAACCGCCGAAATCTCACAGCTGTCCGGAAAGCCATTTTAGGGGGGGGGGGCAATTGTCGATGTGAAATACTTGCGACAGATTCAAAGTGTGAACTTTATCCACGACGATGGCTGCTTGTTGTATCTTCGATCGGACTATGGCTACACAAAAAAATCAGAATTTAAAGAAAATGAAAATTCTACATTTTGAAGGTCTAGGCATTCCTTTATTTTCTCATACTTCTGTTTTGATATATAATTCTTGTTCTCTTATTTGTCTTTCTTCTTACCCGGTAAGGTCCCGGCCAGAGTTACAGGTAGCTCACATGGTCAACGGTCCTAGAGGCGAAAGAGGAAGGTTTCCCAAAGGCAGTAGGGGCTAAAGAACCTAGGAAGTGGGTCTCCGAACGAAACTCAGAGCAGGACCAAAGTCTCAAAGTCACTCCTACCACTGGTTTTACTATAAAGGACGATGGTAACTACCTTAGAGAACATTTATTTTCCACAACAATCACCGTCGGTGTAGTGGATGTATTTTATTTGATTCGCCTATTAGGGAATAGGAGGAAGAAGAAGAAGAAGAAGAAGAAGAAGAAGAATTCTACAATGTTATTCACTTCCTAAGATGGAAAAGTGAAAGTGAAAGTACGGACACATCAATGTGGTAGGCGAGTGTGCACGTGAGACAGGTAAAAAGGAAGAAACGCCCCTAGTTTTGTAGAAAGTTACAATAGGATATCCAAATTAATAAAAACAATTACACCGTGTTTACACAAGCGTTGGCAAAAGTTCCAACAGTAATCCTGTAGGATGCCAGCACAGGGTAACACTGAATGATAATGGACATGAACTGAAAGAATTTGCCACTTTTAATAATTTTAACACAACAATACCTTTTTTAGGAAAGTAATTATCCATAAGTAGACCTAAACCTGGACGGCCATGGTCCAAAGGAGTATCACCGATTGCACCACTGTCAGTGCTAAAATAAGGACTTTGGTGATGAACACCAGCGGGTACAGAAGAGAGTGGACATTAGTTCCGACCGCTGCTTATTTAAACCGTCTGCCGAATGGCGAAAAACACTCAAGATACTTTCCCGATGGAAAATTTAAAAAATGAAATAAACACTGTAAATAAAGGTTGACGCCAAGTTCGTTGCGTTGGTTCCGCACTGCTTAAGGGCGAAGGATGTGGCGGACACGTAAAGGAATGGGTGTTGATTATTGGGGAAACCTGCTTGTATATACTCTGGAATTTCCTCACAACCATAATGATAAAGAAGGTATAGAATACATGAGCGCAAAACTGCAGGATGAATACAATAAAATGCGGACTTAAAATCACAGAAAATCAAGCATCTGTGGATAATAACTGAACGGCCAAACATCCAATCTATACAGTTATAGATGGTCAAATCTATACATCCAATCTATACAATTATAGATTGTCAAACAGAGACAGAGACTTGTCAAATGCTAGATTGGTGTAGCAATGACGTCAGCAGTCAGTTGACATGCTACGTCGATATGAAAGATTACGCGGCATTTAGCGCGGCATCATTCGAGGCTGTTCCAGACGGGCACCAGACCGAACCGTTGTGTCAAAGTCGTGAACTGACCAAGCTACTAGCAAATTCAGATCGCTTTCGCAATTCTTCTCGAATCGTCTGTCCGGAAAGTATCTGTGGAACTTCTACGGCGTAGACCTATATACATATATAAACGTCAGCGGCCGGATTATCAGTTCAGTGATAGACCAGCGACACTCAAGCTGGGTTCGCAGTGATTGTTGCGGATTAGTGGTAAGTGATTATCGTGTTAATTAGTGTAAAACTGTAATAAGGTTAAATTTTTTGTGGGTCAAATATTTAATTTGAATTATTATGTAAGAGTTACAAGATAAATTAGTATGTTTGGCTTTTATTGATCTTGAGAAGGCTTTCGATAGTATGCCTAGAGAAAAAATATGGGAAAGTTTAAAAAATAGAGGAATAAGGAGTAAAATAATTAAGGTAGAACAGAGGTTATACAAAAATAATGTTAATTATGTAATTGGTAAAAATATGAGGTCGTTAGGATTTACAACAAACTATGGATTAAGACAAGGAGGTGGACTGAGTCCGACATTATTCAACTTGTATATGGACGACATTATTAAGAAGTGTTCACTGAAGGTTAAGAAAATGCATGTTGGATACAGGAACTTGTGAAGTATAGAAGTAGCAGAAGGGGCTTTTGCGGATGATGTAGTGCTAATGGCTACAAGTGAAAGGGCGTTACAGGGTAATTTGAATATATGGAATGAAGTTCTCCAGGAAAAAGGGGTGAAAATAAATAAGACCAAACCAAAGGTAATGGTAATGGGAGAGAAAATAATAAATATAGAGATTAGAGGAGTGAAGATAGAACAAGTCAAACAATTCAAATATCTAGAGGTTATAATAGACAGTAATGGGAAACAAGAAGCCGCATTAAATGAAAGAATTGAAAAGGCAATAAAAGTATACTATGCATTAAACAATAGATTTATAAATAAGAAGGAGATATCAAGAAAAACGAAAATGAGTGTGTATAAAACAGTATATAGACCGGTTTTAACATACGGCTGTGAGACGTGGGTGCTATCCAAAAGCCAAAAAAGTAAAATCCAGGCGGCAGAAATGAAATATCTTAGGAGAGTAGTAGCAGTAACAAGGAAGAACAGAGTTAGGAATACACAAATAAGAGAGGATCTGGAAGTGATATCGATTCTGGATTTTATTGAACAGAGACAACTATGCTGGTGGGGACACATGCAGAGAATGGATAGTGATAGAATGGTAAAACAGGTTTGGGAGGCAAAATCAGGGGGGAGAAAGAAGAGAGGAAGACCGCGACTGACTTGGGATGGAATGATGGGAAATATTTTGAGAGAAAGAGGCTTGGGCTGGAGGGAAGCGAAGACATTGTCAATGGATAGAGTAAGATGGAAAAAATTTGTATATAGAGTGTAGTTGATGTACTTATCATATATTGATGTAACCCGACACCATATGGTATAAGGGTATTTTGATAATAATAAACGTAAGAGTGCTCTGTTGATTTACAACTGGACTCGATTGGTGTCTGTTATTCTCTTTCCGCTGTACAACACGACGATCGATGTGACCGTCGTAACAAAATAATGCAGTCTAGTCTCATGACTAATGAGGAATGTTAACTTAATTTGTAGTACTAGTTGACTTCAACAGACACATACACACATTTTTGTGTGTGTAAGGGGAGGTCGTAGATCTTTAATGGCCTTAATATTTTTTGAGAGATAACATACCTATTTCCATTTCCAATTTGCTTGAGACGACACGTTTTCATCATCCTACTGAAAGAACAGCACCAGAAATTTTGGTTTCTACCGTGTATTTAAACACTCTGCCACATAACCTCAGCTTCACTAAACGCCACCAAAATTAAAGTTTATTTTTAATGTACATTGTTGTCAACACATTGTTACGTACCACGGCTTCGATACCGGCAAGACGAAGGGCGAGACCCGGTTAGCGGCATACAATAAAATTATTGGGCGTTGTCCGTAGCAGTGTAGCAGTAGTAGTAGCAGTTAATCATGATTAATACGAAAGTAAAGTGGATCTGACGGAAGCAAAGAGGGCAGTTACAACGACGAAGAGAGAGAGAGAGAGAGACAAAGACGATGCACGTGGTGGCTACAACATGCAATAAATCTAAATAGACCAATAACACAGATGTCAATAACATGACCATATGCGTATGATGTGTGAAGTGGGCCACGGCGTCAAGTCCCAACCGAGCAAAGTGGTTTAATCAGTTTGTCCAGCCACAAATCTAGACGTCCATTAACGGATAGCCATGTGTGCAGTGTTCTTTGACTCCAGCTGTGACCTCGTGACCTTCACTGGATCGGAATAACTGAAATCGATCTATGACCGGTTCAGTAATGTGTGTTTCTGTTGTAAGTTTCATAAAAACGCAATGATAGTGTGGACCGTACATTAAAAAACGGTTGATTTCTATAGACAGAAATAATTTTTTTCTGGGAAAATGGCTAACTACTTGAAGCTAGAAGAAAGTGAACTTGAGATTACTTGTATGACAGACTCATACAAGTAATAAAATACAAATACGAGTCTGTATCTTATTATTTGTTTAGGTAGACTCATATCTTCCATTCTCTCGATAAGCTGCCTCCACTTTATTTGTCCTTTCCTTATTCTGCTGGCCATAGACTACACATTTAACTCGGTTTTTATATCTTCATTTCGTATTTGACCTCTAAGGGTGCAATCTTTGCTTTTTCTGAAGAGCTTCATTTCACTTGTTTGTATTCTTCGCTCATCATTTCTCGTCATCGTTTAAGTTTCACTTCTATAAGTTAAAACAGGTGTTGCCATTACTTTATAGATTTTTATCTTGGTGTCTCTCCTTGTCTTATTTCCATTTGTTCTGTGTACAGTGCCACAAATCATTTAAAATCTATTAATTTTTATATCGCTGTCGCTGTCATACTCATAAGTTACATCGCACCCTAGAAAATCGGAATGAGATACCTTTTCTATAGCCTGATTGTTTATAATTATCTTGGACCGTATCGGATTCTTTCCTCTAAAGGATATAACTTTTGTTAGTCAGCTCTGCCAGCAAAGCCTACTTCCACGTACTCGAAGCCGAAAGTCGCGTTAAATGGATGTGCGTTATGTAACTATCGGAAGAGACTGAAAGGCGAGTTCCCAGCGCCTTAAAATAGGAACCTTCGGTTAGGGAGACAACCCCAATTTTTAGCTAGAGGTTAGTAACCTCTACTAAGGAAACTAAAACATACTCAAAATCTTCACGAAAAGCCGGACTGTCGGTCACTATTCGAACAGAAATAAATCAACTGATCCTCCAGGTTTCAATGTAAAATTATACTCCTCCCCCCCGAAGGAGGGGCCTGCGGTTTGACCCCCCGTGGGGACAAAAAGAAACGGCCTATAGCATCATTCCCGGTGGATCCGATCTTCGCCACGGTTCTGCTTCTTCAAACGATTTTCCTTTTCTACAAAAATTACTGCTCTGTGTACGCAGGGTTGACAGCGTCTGCGTTGGGACAATTCGGCATGTTTTCAGGACGGCTGATTTTTAAACGATAGTAGCCGTAAAATGTTTGCTATTTAATTGTAACCTGAGAAATTTAATAGCCAGGTTACTAATCTACAATGCCTGTTACTGTAATTATAAGTAATATTAGATAAGCTAATATTTCCAGTCCGCCTTCTTGTGACTTCCTGATTTAAAATTAATGACGCGTTTAAAAGCATATGCTTCATCATAGGAAAATTTCAAGTTTAACTTTAAACCATCAAACATTCACTAAACATTTGTGAAAATTTGCCGAATCACGAACGCCTTGGAGGAGTTTGAAATTTATAGAGCATACACAAATATAAGCAATCGCAGTATCGTACTGAATGATTAGATGCGTTTTAAATTCAATCCGCTATACGATACAGCTATGAACTTGCTTCATCAGATAGAGGCGAAAAACATCCACTCAGTGGCCGACCAAACGTGAGTAGGGGCGCTCGCCTACTGATGCAAATGATATTGGATTTTTAACTAATGACGACCTCATACGAGGCATATTTTATGATCTAATGATGAAGTATATGCCTTGAGACGCGTCACAATTAACTGTAAATCAAGAAGTCACAAGGCGGACTGAAAAGTTTAGTTTACCTATTTACATAAGTGAATTGGATACCATCGAAAACATGCATACTAAATCAGTAGTGTTACTTCAACAGACTGTGGGAATTCCTGTATTCTCCAGCCATATTAGAGCATATTCCCTTTCGGTTTTATTGATATTGTGATCTACTGCTGTACGGACCGGGTTTTCTTGTTTTTCAGATCGTGCAGCATCATGTCTGGTTTGTTTGCTGGTACTGTTTATCCGTGTGTCGCAATACGTTGCAAACACACTTCTTCTCTAAATTGCTTGAGGTTGGTTCTTAATGTACTAGCATAAAGAATGGAAGCGCGCGCATACGGCAGTGGGGGAGGAGAGGAAGACCAAAACTGAAACGGGTTGACTGTGTGGAGAATCTGGCTAACAGAAGGGTTAATAGCTGGTTAATAGTCTACCCTTTGTTCAAAGTTAAACGCCTCGCTCATTGTAGAGGACAGTTTGGAGAAAGTGGCTAACGCTTGACGGCAAAGAGGGGTGAGAAGAAGAAGAAGAAGAAGAAGAAGAAGAAGAAGAAGAAGAAGAAGAAGAAGAAGAAGAAGAAGAAGAAGACTACGACGACGCCGACAACGACGACGACGACGACGACGATGACAACGACGACGACGACGACGACGACGACGACGACGACGACGACGACGACTACGACGACGACGACGACGATGATGATGATGATGATGATGATGATGATGATGATGATGATGATGATGATCACTGTAGTAGTACCCATTTTTAGATACAAGTTGTGCACTAAAGTCGAGAACAATCACATATATAGACACAAAGTATTTTGTTTTATTACCTATTAAAAAAAGACACACTGCTATGTGATACAGTATACTATTAAGTTAAGTACTGTGGACTCAATTAGTTGTGTGAGAATGGAAGAACAAATTGTTTAACCGAGGTCAATGGAATCAATCAACAAGAAGTGCACAAATTAAAGAGAAATTAATTGTGCCAATTGCTGTAGCAATTTGCGATATTGCTCGTCGTCTATAAATCAGTCGTATAGGCCTATAATCTATCGGAACTAGGTCAGTAAACATTGTTGCTGCGTTCTCATCTGTCTGTCTATCTGTCTTCCCCAATTCAATCATCATCGCCTGGATTAGGCCGTTCCACGGACACATACGTGAGTTAGTGCGGTAGTGCTTACGTCCATGTGTGTGTGTGTGTGTGTGTGTGTCTAACGACCTTAGAACGAGTGATACGAATCTGATGATGGGCGTATGTCTCGGAACGCGTAAATACAAACCACGAAAAGAGGAATTTGCAATAGAGAATAAAGTAAAACGAAAGCTGATTATCACGTCAAGTGTTGTTTTTTTTAAACTGGTAAAAAACTCTACTAAAAAAAAAGAATGAATAAATTCAGCTCAGTAGAGGGGGTTGTTGTGGCACCATTGATTGCTTCGTACTGGTCGAGAAAGCATTTCGGTGTCTTCACCATTATCAGATCCCATAAACTCTGATGAAATCTCAAACGTTAGACATGTTTCCTGAGTATTCATCGCCGAGTTCCTTATTCCGATAGTCCTTGCATCATGTTCAGGAACACCGTCTTCTCTTGGTCTGCCTACTCTTAGTCTTGTCCACAGACAATTCATCCTCCATCCTATGTCCGACCTAGCAAAACCTTCTGAGGCCGGAACTTCTTCTTCTTCTTCTTCTTCTTCTTCTTCTTCTTCTTCTTCTTCTTCTTCTTCTTCTTCTTCTTCTTCTTCTTCTTCTTCTTCTTCTTCTTCTTCTTCTTCTTCTTCTTCTTCTTCTTCTTCTTCTTTAGTTAGCAATCCGCAGATCCGCAGATTGGTTTGTAGCACAGGCCGCCTCTTCTCTGTGCTTTCCGTTTCATCTCCTCATAGGAATTACAACTTGCGTCAACAATAATCTGTTTCATGTATTGGAGTCGTCTCGGTCTTCCTCGTCCTCTTTTCCCTTCAGTGCACGCTTCAATTATTGTTTTTATCAAATTCTCGTGACGCATAATACGACCAATATGTTCAACCCTTTGCTTCACAGTATTTTTCCCAAAACTTCTTATTTCTCCAACTCTAGTCAGAATCCCATTATTACTACTACACGGCTACGTTAACATTGGATCCGGAGAGGGGAAGCGTAGCAGC
Source organism: Magicicada septendecula (assembly GCA_034769895.1). NCBI lineage: Eukaryota > Metazoa > Arthropoda > Insecta > Hemiptera > Cicadidae > Magicicada > Magicicada septendecula. Next base: position 398,328,893 of record CM068372.1, on the reverse strand, counting down.
ATTGGCACTGCGAGTTGCTACAGTACGTTCCCCTACGCTGCTTCACGTTTGTATAGTCAAAGTAAAACTCATACGCGACTTGAAAATTTACCGTCCGAAAATTACAATAAGAGCATTAGAATACTTAAACTATGCCCTTTGTTATTCTACATCAGTTCAAATATCATACTTTTTAATACGAACCCACACAAATATTAGCCTATACTTGTAATACAAATCGACGCTCACGATATTCACAGCTGAAAGTCAAATGACAAACGTTTGAGTATGACTGTAGACTGCTCGGTAGTGTGAGACGCGCTTGCGCGTTTGTCTCTAACTCCCGTAGTTCACATTTTTCCGTATCCTTTGTTAAATCTATCTATCCATTTCCGTTGTTAACCCTGTCGATCCATCTTACCTTCAGTAACTTCCTATAGCACCACATTTCCAGTGCTTCAAGTCTGCTCCTTTCCTCTGTTCCAAGTGTCCACGTCTCGCATCCATATAGAGCTATGCTCCATATGTAACTCTTCGGGAACCTCTTTCTTGTTTTCAGGGGTTTTTTAACGTCTCTTATGTTTTGTGTAATGTATTATTATACTTCGATTATTAAGGACTATCAAGAATTATAGAGGACTAATGACGGCGGAGACGCCTAAATGCCTAGTCCAGCAGAAACCAGTTAGTCGTTCCTACGACAAATTTGGAAAAAGAAAAATTCCTAACAACATCAACCTGATGAGAATTAACAACAACAAAAATGAAACCTTGAAGTATTCGAAATTTTTTCTCAAAATCGTTGACAACAATATTTTCGACATTGCGTTTATAAACAAACTACAATTTAGACCAAACCGAGAGTAAGTAAGAGGAGAATGAGTGCTCAATAACAGGCGCAGTTTTCTGTTTTCTGTTCTTTTTTGTTTTATTTAAAACGACAGACGTCGCGACACAACCGGGGGAAACAATACTCACGATGAAATATCGCTTGTGTCGCCAACAAAGCGAATGATTCATTAGTTCAGAAGGAGACACTTGCGCGGGGGCGGTAGCCATTAAGAGGAAAACAATATCGCTACGCATTGTGTGTGTGTGTGTGTGTGTGTGTGTGCGTGTGCGAGAGAGAGCGAGAGAAAGCGAGAGAGAGAGAGAGAGAGAGAGCGTGCGCAACGACCGTCCGTGAACATCGTAAACTTACAGACTGAACATGATATTTTCTGCAATTCTTAAAAATTATTTTTAATCGATGGCGCAATATGCTCATTACAAATTATAAGGTTTCGGACATTAGACATCTTGAGTTAGAAACTATAACTATAGTTAAGTTATATAGTTATAGTTACATTATATAATTAAGTTAATAACTATAAGTTAAAAAAAATAGATGTCGCCAAAACTCCAAATCTTAGTTAAACAGATATAGTGCTAACCAAAAAAAAAATAATAATAAAACAGTACTCAGGTACTGTGGAAACAATGTACTGTGGAGTGGAAACAATGTGCTTTCAAAACTTGGAACCTCTTCTTGAAATTGGCCCAAAGAAGAGCTGTACAGGGATCTGGAAGATCTGGAAACGGCTTTCCGAAGGAAAAGACTGAGATTCCTTGGACACATGGTTCGGATGGATCGGTCCAGATTAAATAAACAAATTTTCAAACATATTTGGCAACTTTCCAGTCTGAACGGATACACCAAACTCAAGGAGGAAATGATGAAATTGGGTATCTCTTCGAACGACTGTCTGGATATAAATACATACAGAAACAAAATTCAAAATCTTGAGGTTCTCTGCGGTGAGGAGAAGACGAGAAAGGGGTGGACAGTGGAAAGGAAGCGGCGCATAGTGTGCGAATGAGAGCCTTCTGGCAGAAGAAGAAAAGGAAATGATATTCGCGTAGTCCTGCAACCACAGGAGGAATCCTTCTTTGCTGGAATGGTGAGTACTGTTTTTTTTAATAATAATAATAATAATAATAATAATAATAATAATAATAATAATTATTATTATTATTATTATTATTATTAGGCCTATTATTATTATTATAGCACTATATTTGCTTAACTAAGATTTAGAGTTTTGACGACATCTATTTGTTAGTGATAGATTTATCTTTGTATTAATTTTTTGTTCGCCTGAAGATAACCTCTGATTCTATAGAGGTCGAAACATCGTGTTTCTTAATTTTTAACTTACGATGGCTAATGTCCGTAATCTTCTAATTTGTAATAATATTTCCTGCAAAATTGCTTAAATTTATTTTCGTATTTTTCGTGCCGCGTTCTTCATCCTGCAACAGAAATACAGCACGACATCGACTATCCGGGTAGGCTTCTATTCTGCTTAGATGAATCCAGATATTCAGAAATCCCGGATAACTGGATAAATGATTACTAACTATAATAATTTATTCCGACGCGGAACACGAATTATTTTAGTTAAAAGTTTTTAAACTTTAACCTCACTGCCTGAACCAGTTTTCGTTCGTTACGAGCTTCGTCAGAGACTGCCGCTAGGAGCGTTGTCCGTCCTGTTTTTGGTGACGGCGCCGTCGTTCGAAAGATCGTTGTTTTGTACGCGTTATGTAAGGCCGGCCACACACCGCATCGAACATGTGTCTTAAGCGAAAACGTTTTAAGACAAAACGAACGCTTTGACTTGTCGGATGTGGTGTGGAGGCGCTCACGACACGACGCGGTGAGACGCGAACTCCTTCATTTTGGCGCTCATGTTCAGTGTACAGTTTAAACATACACACGGTCAGTGATATCTAATTTGAGTGCTTACCTAGTTTCAGTGTTAATTATATATTTCGAAGTGTACGTGAGGAGCTATGGATGGTGAGGAAGAAGAGACTGTTATCCTATTGTGGAATTTCCTACAATTACTAGACTACGGTAAAGACAGAAAACTTTGGGTTCGCCCTATCAACCAAAATAGGGATATTATTGGGTTTATTGCCGAACTGAGAGCTGACCAGCTAAATTTTACAATTATTGTAGAATGAGTATAGCAAGATTTGCTTATGCCCTAGAGTTAATACGGGATATAAGTTAACACGTCAACCGCCGCTCATGCGTAGATCGAGTTGTTCGCCAGTGTTTTGACGCGAGACGAAATTTTTGGTACCTTCGCCAGACAAGGAAAAAACGTCTCAAGGCGTCTGACGTCGTGTCCGATGCGGTGTGTGACAGGCCCATTTAAACCCATGCTAAACGTATCGCATCAGACGCCGTCCGACAAAACGTTTTGTCGTAAGGCGTTTTGTTCGATGCGGTGTGTGGCCGGCCTAACATGTTCAAACAGTATGTGTAATTTAAATTGTGACTGTTCCGTTTATGATGTTGTTTCTATGCTTTTTTGTGTGTTTGTGTAATTTCTAGTTGTTCGAAAGTGTATAGTTTGCTGCCTGTCGTGTGTACGTGTAGAATTTTCATCTTGATATTAATGTTTGTGGACGTGTGGTCTGCCTCAGTGACCATTGACAGCATCGGTTTAAAGACATGAAAGACTTAGGTGAAGACATATGTGAGTTTAGAGCTGCTCTGTACATAGATTATAGGAGAAAAAGGCGAGGAAAGACTTCAAGCATTTCAGACCTGGCTGTAGAAGATTCAACTTTGTCGTGTTTACTTGCTAAACTGCTACTTGTCATGTTCCGAACGAGGCCTTTCGTCCTAAAAGGCGTGGTCCACCCACGTGGTTTAGGACTTGAAAATGGTGGAAACGCTGAAAGGCCTTGTTCAGAACGTGACAAGTAGCAGTTTAGCAAGTAAACACGACAAAGTTGGAATTACAGAGACTGCTAAGTCAAATAACAAGATGAATTAGAAGATCCACGATAGACCTGATGTTTCTGGCCAGTCATTTTAGAAGATTGGCCAAGATAAGCTGGAGAGAGAAAGTATCTAAAGAGAATGTCCTTAGAAGAATTCAAGGGGACAGATACTTTCTAGGACAGTAGAAGAGAAAGTTAACAGGGTATGTACTCCAACATAATGGGCTAGTGAAGAGAGTAACTGAAGGAGAGAGACGGGATGAGTCATAGAGGAGGAGGCGAGACATGGACATCAGGGAAAACAACAAGAAACACTAAATAGGTTTGAAAGAAAGATTGACAGCCGGGCAGCTTATGGCATGATTAAAGAAGACGATGAATTAGTTAAAGAAACATGAGGACATTGTACGATTCGTAAAGGCTCAGCAAATACAATGGCTAGGTCACCTAAAACGGATGGACGAGCAGCGAATGCCAAAGAAAATCCTGAGGGCGCAAGTTTATAAAAGCGGAAAGAGGGGCCGATCTAGGCAGTGGCGTAGCTAGGTTTTTTCGCGCCCGGATAACGAGATTGTCGGCCGCTTCGCCTTCACAATTAAAATGGGACAAAGAGCAAAAATGAAGGCCTATCCAGTGAACAAAGTACTTAATAGATACAAGTGTGTAGATTTTTGTATGAAAGCACGTCCAGCAAACGTCTGAAGAATATTTGTTAAGTCAAAATTAAGAAATTACATATTATAATTTTACCGGTATTCAGTTTGTATACATTTATTAGTAACAAGGTAGACTATACAAAATTTAGTAATATTACAAATTGATAACATAAAAATGTTCTAATAAACATGCAAATGCCTTGTATATTTAAGGGGCATCATCAAAACAATATCCTTAAGCAACATAAAGTTAAACAAAGAACTACATTAAAAGTAATAAAATAAATCACTTACCATTACAAGTTAATGGTTCCGTCTTCTATTCATAAAAACTTAATATTTTTTTTAATATTTAGTAAATATTTAAAACGAGACATTTTAAAATGTAACTTTCCTGGGCTTAATTGCTGTAAAGTCGGTTATTACGGACTATATAACCGACTAAAAACGAAGCACTATAGTCTAAATACGAAGCAGTGTCATTTTCAATTGAAAGTATCGCTAGATTGATACCCTGTCCTGAGATATTGTTGGTCGTAGGTACGATTTAATCAATTTAAGTTTACTAAACGATCTTTGAAAAGAAGACACAGACACTGGTAAAGTAAGAAAACTTTTTAAAGCTGTTGCTAGTGTTTTGTAGGCTTCTAATCCCATTGAAGAAATGTACTGTAGCAGTCCCTGACAAAAGCCACTGTTACAGCGTAATTTGTTATCATAATGAACCATAATTACGATGCTTGAGTATAAATAGACTAATACTGTTTATCACTTAAGGTTTATGACAACAGAGAAGCTGGATGGCTATGCTACTTTTATGAAAGGAATAGTCATATCAAAGAAACAAGTTGTTTGTAGGTTTATAAACAATTTTTCCAAGTCTATGCTCACTTTGCCGCCCCCTTGGCCCCTTAACACCTTTGGACCTAGGGTAGCATGGTTGGATGATGTGCTGGAAGATCTAGGAAGAATGAATGGGTGTGAGGTGTTATTCTGAGATGGAAATGAATTGGAGACATTGAACAAGATTGGTGTTGGAAGCCTGGGATCACGTTGGCCACGCTGAGATGCCAGTGAAAAGGAGATATTAGGGAATATTGGTGTTGGAAGCCTGGACTCACGTTGGGCTTTAATACTAAAGAAGAAGTACTAGAGGAAGACCCCGTTTAGACTACATGAGACAGATTAGGACAATATGAACTACACATCATACAAAAGAAAAGCAGACAAGCTAGAGGAACGGAGAGCTGCTGCCAACTAGCCTGCAGAGAGAGAGAGAGAGAGAGAGAGAGAGAGAGAGAGAGAGAGAGAGAGAGAGAGAGAGAGAGAGAGAGAGAGATGTTATACGAATTGGATAGCATTTCTCAAATTTTAACGGACACCAAAATGTACTGAAAAAATATGCATTACTATTACTAATTTGTATTTCTACAAAATCGTTACAATATTTTTTCTAACTATTGCCCTGTTAAAAAAAATTACAGGAAGACGTCTTGTCCACTTGGACTTCACGTTGCCACAGTTAGAATTCAGCAACTGCAGCTTATCACGATCAATGTAGCCGACCGTCGTGTCGTCACCATTCTACTGTCAGTGTAGGCTTTGCTTAACTGATACAGGAATGTGTTAACAATGCTACTATAGGGATGGAGCTGAAAGGTTATTTACAACTGATAAGAGTTGGTTTGACAGCAGACGGTGAACGGTTTCAAAGAACCTGCTACACGTTGTTGACAAGTTACTGCATATCATTAAACAACAGCTGTACCGACAAGAGAATGACGACGACACGACCGATCGGTTCCACTGAAAGTGACAAGCTGCGGTTGACGAATACTAATACGAACTCAAGAACTCATCTTATTGACGTTATTAAAATCCATTCCCGGGCTGTTTGGCCGTGGTCAACTGTTTCTTTCCAAAACAGACGTTTCTGCAGTACCATTTACAGTGTTCTGTAACGTGTACCACCCTACGTTAATGCAGCTCGACTTTTTTACACTGATTATGGCAGTCGATGGTACTGCCGAAACGTCTGTTTCTGCCGGGCCAATCAGCCCGGGAATGGATTTTAATAACATTAATTCCGGCTGTGCAAGCCTACGAAGTATATCATCTTATTAACGTTGCAATCTAGTCTAGCCTGGTGCACACGGAGAGTGTCGGGAATTGCTCATCAAAGGCTTCCGACTGTCATCCTTTTGGCCGAAGAAGCTGTAAACTACAATATTTCCGCCGTTCACTATAAGAAGAAAGTGAACTGAAATTTATACTTGATTAAAATTAAAAAACGGGCGGCGAGTATTCCATAAAGCCACCACCTAGACATTATAACGAAGGCTGTTGGGGGGGGGGGGGGAGAATTACGACGATACGATAAGAAGACGGAGGATTTTAATAACTGCCATTATGATGATGCAAACAGTTTAAACCCCTCACTTAAAATGAATAATTTGAAAGTACAATTTCTGTTATGCGTAATCTGTAGGCCATAACGGCCGCCTTCAAACTCAGCAGCTCTTGCAAAATTAATGATTCACAGAGAGAGATAATATTATTCTCTTTTCCCGTTCAACCCCGCTGTGCTACGGTTTGACGAGGGTCAGTGCATTGCGTGGGAGTCCGTCCCTTCCCTTCTTCACTTTTCTTGGACTTCTATTCTCTCTCTCTCTCTCTCTCTCTCTCTCTCTCTCTCTCTCTCTCTCTCTCTCTCTCTCTCTCTCTCTCTCTCTCTCTCTCTCTCTCTCTCTTTTGATCTTCGTGCCTCTAATTACCTCTTCCATTCCTGTTTTTCCCTTCACCAGTCAGGAAGCAGTCTTAACGTTCTTCAGTTATATCCTTCCATGCGGGTGTCGGCCTTCCACTTTTGCCTCTTTGTTTTTAGCAGACCTTTTTTAGAAATCGGCTTTCTTGCACTCTCAAGCAGGGTCCGACCGTACCATACCATATGCTTACCCGTACCATACCAATTATCATTTCTCTATTTCCTCTGCTACCCATTACTCACAGTTTCTCTAATCCGTTTCTCTAATCTCTGTCCTGGCTTTGCGAGTTCGTCAACCATAGAATCCTTGAGTCTCAACGTTTTTCCCCAAATACTTAATCGTTTCTCATCGTCTTATATGCGAGTTTTCTTTGCGTGTCGCAACCAAACGTCTACCGGTTGCAAAGTTCACCACCCATTCGCCATGTTCCGCTCCTTCATCTTTCATGGCATTCACACCTCACATCATGCGTTTTCTGCCCAAGGGCAGGTCTTACCGGGTGTGATCCCTCCATGCTGGGCTAGTCTCTTCATTTCACCATATCGGCTCTCCTCCGTCCTCTATTGCGCTTTCCATTTACCAGCCCCTCCAGTACTTCTACTATCACATTACCTTATGTTTACCATTACACAGTACCCCACAATTTTCTGTTCCTGCCATTGATATTTCCACTACTTCCCTTTTCTCATCATCATCATCATCATCATCATCATCATTATCATCATCATTTGCAAGGATTAAACCAAAGATGGTTTGTTCCGGTCTCAAACAGGAAAAACTAGAGCTGGTCACTCCAGAGCTTCGTCGGACGTCCCACACACCTCTCCGTCCTTTCGGCTTATACTTCCATAGTCGTTTGGGGGTGCGGCAGTCATCCATTCGGCAAAGATGTTCCCACCAATTCAGCCGATACTGAGCCCTTCCCTTCCCTGAGATACTTCCCTTTTATCTTCTACCAGCACAGCATCATTTCCTCCATCCTTCTCCGTGTCCACATCTCGAAAGTCTGTAGCACTCCCCCCCCCCCCAATGTTCCGAGCATTATAAAATTTTGTTTCCACTTGTTACAAAATAAAAACTAACAAATAGTCAAACAGGAGAGGGTTTCTATGATTTCAAGCACAGTAAGCACTATTTATTAACGTCTGTACTGTTATCAGACGACTAGTTGCCATAAATTTATTATTCCTATTTCTTTCGAAGAAACTTGTAAGGGGAATGTTTGACATATTTGAATGATATTCGTCAAAATAATATTTCTGTTCGAAAAAACAAACGCTAGAGACCTAATTAACTGGAATAGAATGCGTGCCTTTTACACACATAAAAGACTTTTTTGGAACACCTGAGTTCCTAAGTTCTGAGAAATAAGAAACTCAAAGGAGTAACACTGCTTAATTTTTTTGAAAATTGCCTGACTGGCAATTTGAAAATTTCTTTGTGTTGTGACTGATTCGGCTTACTTCTACTACTGCCGAGCATTTTGTGTCAGTGTGCCTAAGGGAGAGGATGCGTTTACGATAATTGGGTATAAGAATTAGAAGAACTGAAATTGTTTATGTTTATAGGCCTACAGTATATTTGTTCTAGGTAAACATAACTGGAAGTACAACTTGTGAAGAAATCTTTGTTGATCATTGAAAAATGAAATTGTCCCTCGTTTACTAACTAAGAATTATTACTAAACTTTCTAATTATGTATATAATATATTTTATTTATTTTATTATATAGATAGTCTCACAACACACTTGAATTTATGAAGCTTTACCCTGCCCCCCAAAGTTAGGTCCCAAGTTACGCTCATGCTCTACCAATGGCTTTATAGTTAGTGCCGCTTTCGGCAATCGATCCTCTGTCATCCTTTGCAGATGATCCCACCATTGTCTAAAATAATTTCAAGTTCTGCTTTTAATTCGACTTCTGCTCTGATATCTTCATTCCTTATTCTATCCTGCAATGTGTAATTTAAAGTATTTCGAAGAAACAGCGTTTCAGCACTCTGAATCTTGCCACTTTACTTTTTTGTCATGACCCACGCCTCAATCGCATTAATCAGTGTGGGTATTGCAATTGTCTCATAAAATTTAATCCTTGTGCTGTGTCTTGTTTTATTTTTAAGATTTCTATGAATCGTACCACATCCTAAATTTATTTATCTTCTCTCTTATATCATGTTCAAATTCATAGCTTACTGCACAGCCGAGATATTTGAAACGGCTCACTTGTTCTAAAGTGTTGTTGTTTATAACGATTTTAGTCCTCAATGGATTTTTACCTTTAAAGCCGGCTTCATGGTTTTGGTTTTTCTTACTGAAATTGTCAGTGAGTACTCTCTTACCACTTCTTGTAATTGAAACATAGCTCTTTGTAAATCATCCTCATTTTCTTGAATAAGAACTATGTCATCCGCATATAGCAGTGAACCCATACAAATTGATTTATTAAGCTGTATTCCCGAAGTCACTCTGGATTTCCATGCTCTCAACATATCGTCAATGTATATGTTAAACAAGATTGGGGAAATACAGCATCCCTCCCTATCTCCCTTATTTATTGGAATGTCATCTGAGAGCCTACCATTCAGATCCAGGTAACCAAAACATTGGTTTTGCAGATCAATATTTTGGTGTTTCGGGGATATTCTGTTGCTTCAAAATATATACCATTTTGTGCCGCGGTTTCTCAAAGAAACCGGGCGACGGTATATAAATATTTGTTTAACATAAATTTGCGTATTCATTATTTTGAGGTTCAACAAACGCCGTGTTTTGGGCGTTTCTGCACGCCCGCGCCATCTGTTAGCGAATGCGGATAATTGTGTTCCCGACTCATGCAGCACCGTTTGGCAAATTTTGACCAGTCGGCGAGCTACCACCGGACCGTGAACAGCCTATTCCCTTCGGCAGACTGAGTTGGTTAAATTTTGTATTTTTTCTATCCTATCATGCATAGGTAGACTCTTACAGACCTCCGGTAAGTAAATTAAATATATATTATTCTTTTGCTTGTAAAAAGTTCTAATTTAAACAATAATTGGCTTAGATGTGAACGGATAATGTCTGATATGCATGTCTTGTGTGTGGGTGACCTAAAGTATATTCCTTGTCATATATTTTGATTTATTTAAACACTGAAACAGCCTTATACATTGTATTTAGTAAATAGTAATTGCCCATGTCAAAAGGGGTGTAAAGGTATGTAATTCTGGGGAACTGTGATGTAGCGATTGTGGCCGCACGTGGCCATTATTAACTTATAACATGTTGAAGTACGCTAAACTTACATACGCAGGTAGGGATGCGTTATAAATTGAACCGAATTATGTGGCATTGAGGCCTTGTTGTGTGAGTTATTAATTTAAAAACAAAAAGATAAAATGTTACTCCTATTTATAAAGAACACAGTGGAATTGGTCAGGGGTGCCAAGTGTTTGATTCCTGTTTGATTTTGTCTATACAACCTTAGGCAGTGGTACATGTGTGTGTTATGTGCGGGAATAAATGGTTTGTCAGCGAATTAATTATTATTCATGCCTAGGGCTCCCGAGGCAGCCGGAGACCTGATCCTACCATGGTGGAATTTCCATCTTTCACCATGCCCTGAACGGAACACACCAACACAGACTCTCGTTTCTCACCTGCCGGAGGAGAAAGAACCGTAAGCATGCCACTGTAACCACCCCATCTTGACAGACCGACAGTACAGCAAGGTAGAAGTCCACCAGGGAATCATCTGGACAAAACGAGGTGATCATTTACCTAAATTTGGCCTCTATATAAACAACTGGTATCGTGCGTTAGCCATCTGTAAAAATTCAAGTTCCAATTATATTGATTTTCTACAGCATAAACTCATTTTAATTGTGCGCGTGCCCGGCTGGACATAATTTTCATGTAATCTTGCTTTGATAATGTACTTAGTCTCGAGAACAATTGTACGCCCGTTCGCTGGCATGTGTCCGGCGCTCCTTAATTTTTATGCTTTATTTTTTTTAACCTTGATACTGAATGGGTTTGTAGAAGTTTGGGGGGGGGACTTGTACGTTAGTTAAGTAGGTTAGTGCTGTATGTAACATGCAGATCTGGACCGGCTGGTCTAGTATCTATTATAATTACGGGTTTTTTTGCACTTTTGTCATTTTCTTATTTCATAGAAGGGTTGGGAGTTTTCTTTAATCTGCATTAGGCCAGGTTACACATTAAAACCAAGGGTAGTCACCTGTTTGTGCAAATCTATGCAAGCTCTCGGACATGTTACCTTATATCGGATCTGGCTCTTGCCCAGCTTTCTACTACCCTGTCTGGCTTGGGGGGGGGTTCCTAAAATTTTGTAAGGGTTAATTGCTTTTTCGGATGCCGTGTGGAACATGTCAGCGGCCGGGCCAAATCCTGGTTATTTTCTTTAAATTTATAAATTGTATTTTTCATAAAACTATACAGGCTGTTTACAGGCATTTTAAATTTGTAGTTTGTATTTTCTTGTTATTATGCCAATCCAGTTTATTTTCTTTAACTTTATAAATTGTACTTTTCATAAAGCTATACAGGCTGTTTACTGGCATTTTAAATTTTGTAATTTGTATTTTGTTGTTATTATGGCCAATCCAGGTTGTTGTCTTTAAATTTATAAATTGTACTTTTGATAAAACTATACAAGCTGTTTACAGGTATTTTAAATTTATAAGTTGTATTTTAGATAAAATTATCCAGGCGTTTTACAGGCATTTCAAATTTATAAATTGTATTTTTGTTGATAAAATTATCCAGGCTGTTAACACGTATTTGGAAATTATAAATTGTGTTTTGATAAAACTATACAGGCTGTTCACAAGGCTTTTAAACTTATAATTGTGTCTGTGATTTACATGTACGGTGTATGTTGAATTATGTGTTATTGTGTCAGAAAGGTTGTTATCCATAAATTATGAATATTCAAAATTATAAGATGAGTTTATGAAATAATAAAGGTTATCTTGCTTGTTACCAGAGAGTATTAATTGCAAGTCCCGTCTCATTGGACCAGCACACTTTATGCTTACTTCTAGGCCTTCAGCCTAGTCATAAATATCAAGTAACTTTTAAAGAAAAGAAAAGGTTACAAATGGTAGCAGAGCGTGGTTAAAATCTATGGTTGAACTCTCGGGTCCTTTGGTGTGACGAGACTTGCAAACTTGGAAACAGTCTAGAAAAAATTATAACTTAGAGAAATTAAGAGGAACTTAGAAGCAAGGCACTATTATATGTCTATGTTTTGTGTTATGTTCAATGTTTAGGTTAAGATTTGAATAATGATTATTATTGTGGATGTATGATTGTCAGCCTGTTTTGAATTGGTATAGAGAGTAAGGCATTGTAATCTGGGTGCCGCCACGAGGCATGCATGCATATTAGTTGGAATATTTTTGGGGTCGTTTGAGACGTTTGAATTACCGGAGATCTGGGGCGTTGTGATGTGAATAGACTTTATTATTAATTGATATTAAAATAATATCGTGTTGGTTTGGCGGGATGCGGTATGGCCAGATCGGAAGTCGGTATTGTAGGGTATACTGACGGATAGTTAATTGTTTGAAAATTTTTTGAATGGCAATGTTGGTCTTTGGTGGTTGTTGCGTGTGTATTTGTGAAATTTGACATGTTGTGATAGGTGTTAGGTGTTGTTGATTTTGTGTATTGTGTTAGTGTCAGATATTATGTGTCCTCTTGTGTGGTGTTAACGAGAGCTAGTTCAGGATAGTTGGTCAGGTCTTCGCAACGTTAGGGAGCCCGGGGTCTACTTGAAGGAAAGTACTCAAGTTTTTCTGCTTCTGTAACCTATGATTGTGTTAGGTGTTGCGGTGTGAATTGTGTAATTCTGGCGGAGGTATGTTACCAGAGACTGCCCAACCCTATTTCCGGCTTTCTCCAGAAACTTCCGGTGGTGGATGGAGAAGATGAGGGCAAGTTGTTGCTTTTCTTGGACATTGTCCTGCAGTTGGCGGATTTCCCGGGGCTGTCCGATGATGTCCTCTTGTCCCTTATATTTCCGTATTGCCGGGGTTCACTGGCTGAGCTGGTTACCAACACTCTGCGTCGTGGCGACAGTATCGACTCTCTCCATGGGGCGGTGTTGGACTCATTCATACCCGGTCGACGACGTGACCAGTTGCGACTTAAGCTGTTCTATCGCGTACAGGCCAACGAAGAGGCGTTGGCGGACTTTACGCATACGTTGCATAGCATACGTAAAACTGCCCGGATTTTAAGGTTGGGGTTGCCCGAGAGGGACATTATACAAGTAATTCTGGAAGGAGTGACTGTAACCTCTCTATGCTTTTAGTATTGATTTTGTTTCCTTTTTTATTTTTTTTGAAAGAGAGGTTACAAGTTATTTAGAACTAGGCGAGAGCCAAGAAAAGCTAAAATTGGGCTGGGTCCAGTATGATGGGACTTGCAAATGGAACACTGAACTTAAGATAACAACAATTTATTGTTCTTGGCCAGTACAACCTATGAGCTTCTAAAGGCCAGATAAATAAGTCTTTTGATCGTTAAATATAATTTCATTAATATGTGCCTTGCCCAAAAGTTGAACAAGGAATAATAACTATTAACAGCACTAAGTATTGAATAATTATTAATAGTTGAACCATCATTGACTAACAAAATCATGGGATGTTACATAAATAACAAATTGTAGTTATAGAATAATACAATTAAAAAATTGGCACATAGTTTCGACCTGCAAGTAATCACTTTTTATAACAAGGCATAAATATACAGAAATATACACAGGCATAATCAACATGACAAGTAACAATTATACAAAACAACACACACATATAATTAACATCAACAACGTTTATATTTAAATAACCCATCACATGTTCACCCTGGTCATCAGCGCATATAATAATCTTGTTCAACACCCATAACCCCCTTACTGTTTAATTAATAGGTGACTAAAACCCCCTCCCCAAAACTTCAATTAAAATATCCCAGGAGTGGAGCAGACATGCCCCCAAGTTTTAACAAGATAAGTGTTAACTGAATGTTCTCTGTAAGCCATGCGGCCCGCGCACAAATCCCATGCCGATATTTAATAATCAATTAAATCCCATCAATTACTATAATGAAAAGTAGCATCACAAGGTCAACATGGATGTCCGGTTGCCTAACTGCATTTTATGTTTCTTTTTTACCTTCAAAACAGAATATAGAAAAATAGTGGAATTTGACCACCATGAGTATTCATAACTGACATTGATCAATCTTGTGTAGTCTTATGGTTAACTAATTGTTATAGAGAGCAATTACAATTATGGTTACAAAATTTGCTATGGTAAAATACAATCTGTGACAATGGTAAATTTTAAAGTGTGCAAATTATCTAAACAGTGGAACAGAATTTGTAATACAGAATATAAGTCATAAGAGTATTAAGTCAGCTCACAGTGTTACAAAACTTGACTACCGGCAGGGTCAGGCATTGGACGGGATCTAGCAAGATCTGACATAGACAGGCTTGCAGTGGACGTCTCCAACGGGAGTCGACCACGGTTTAAAACCACCCCCCAGATCATGAATGAATAATAAAATACGTGTCCACATGGAGCAACATCGTTAACATAACCATCCCAACATGCTTAAAACAGAAATAGAATGAGATACAACTCTATCTACCGAACTCCCCTCGACCCGGGCGGTGCGTGACCCCGGCCGAGTTTTCACTCTCAGAACGAGATATACATGATAGTAATTGAGGAGGCGTAAGCCTTACAAAATACAATTAAAATATTCCACCCATTGTCCGTAACTAACTGTCCACACTGGAACGTTTCATGAAAGTCTCACCGAGTACTTCGGCCACAAGGTTTAGGTTAAAAATGGCTAAATGTCACCTGGTTTGAAGGGTGCATGTTGAGGGCTCAGTAGTGGGTGTCCAGTCCATCCTTCCGGCTGACACAGCTGACGAAGGTTTTAAGTTACATCGTCGGAGGCAGTTGTTCGGCCATCCTTCCAGAGCGGGGCAGATTCCCGGCTACCTCGGAAACCCGGAGGTCACGTAGCTTTCTACGTATTCATAGAAGAAGCTGGAAGACGAAAACTGTTCAATCTACTCTGCCAGCCGGGGACCAGAATGTGAAGCGCCGAGCGTCGTATTGGAACTGAACTAACTGGCTCTTGAAAAAACCGTATGTAACAGCGATAGGGCGCGCGCGAGGCGAGCGGCGGAGGGGTAATTCACAATGACAAAGTCCAATTGACCGTACCAAAGGACAACTTCTTTCGCGTCGACAAATACGTAATTTCTTTAATAAAGCACAATATAGATATCGGAAGATCGCCGCGTTTTCCAAAACGCGGCACATGACTCCCCAAGAGAGATCCCGTTTTGTGTTCACGGACCGTCCACGTTGTTCTGCGGATCTGGACCGGTTGTGTGTGGTTTCCAGAACTGTCCAAGCCATTGACGAGTCCCGGGATCGGGGTGTAAAAGAGGAATTGAAGTACGAGACGTATGGACGACGGATTGTTCCGTCACCACACGGTGCTGAAGCTTTTGCAATTAGGAACTCCTGCAACAAGAGGCGTCGTCCCTCACCGAAAGTGACTTGATTTAAGTGTGGTAGATTAGGCCACATAAGACGATTCTGTACCGGGGTCGGGTCGAGTCCAACGCCCCTCCCCAAGGCGCCCAAGGTCATTCAGAAACTGGTCAACGAGGAGAAGATATGTCGGAGGCCTTCTCCTCCCTGTCGCGGGTCTTCTTAAGTACGCGCCTCCAGGCCATTTGTAGGTCCCAGCTCTTCGGGCATCAAGGTCCTCCAAACCCTCTCTAAGCCCACTTCTGTATGTCCCTTCTTGCTGTTGGAGTTGAAAAGGAGTCAACTCAGAGCATTAGCTGACTCCGGATCAGCAAGATCAATCATATCATCCAGAGTGTGCGAGGACCTTGAAAGACAGGGTTTGATTAAAAGGTCGGAACAGTCTTCCGTGGTGTGCTGGACGGCATCCCAGGAAATTCTGCCCATTTCCCGGGTAGTTGCCTTTAATTTTAAGATTGAGGGATTTTCTTGGGTGTGGAGCTTTCTGGTTTCTCCTGTTCTGGGAGTTAAGTGCATTATTGGTGCCGATTTTATCTGTAAAAGTGGTCTCGTCATTGACATCAAAGAGCACCAATGTTATTTTAAATTTAATCGGGGAGTTGTAATCCCTTTCCGTGGATATCAGGGGACTAGGGAATATATCCAAGAGGTCGAATGCCCCGACACATCTAGAGACCACCTCTCCCAGTCCCAGCGGTCCGCATTAGATCAGTTTTGTGAGCAGTTCCCCACTGTGTTAACTCCGGCCCTTGGGCTCACACATCTCTTGGAGTATAAGATCCGCCTAACGGACTCCAAGGTGGTGGGCTCCCACCCTTATAAATTTGCCCCTCCAAAGATGAACATCTTGAGGGAGAAGGTTCAAGAATTATTAGACCAGGGGGTGATTGAACCTTCAAGTTCCAGTTATGCCAGTCCAGCGTTCCTAGTGCCCAAGCCTGGAGGTAAACATCGGATGGTGATAGATTATAGACAATTAAATGCAAATATTGAGGTGGATTCCGTTCCCCTTCCTGATCTACATTCAGCTTTCGATTGGTTCAGTGGGGCCAGGTATTTCACGGTTATTGATCTTAACGCCGCTTATCACCAGATTCCCTTGGCAAAGGAGAGTAGACCGTACACGGCATTTTGTGTGCCGTGGAATCTATATTAATATACTAGGGTTCCCATTGGCTTGGCTGTGGGGGCCCAAACACTCACTCGTCTACTGGACACCGTTTTTCACGACGTAAAATTCAAGTTCGTGTTCAATTACTTGGACGACTTGCTGGTCTATAGTAAGACATTCGAAGAACACCTGTGTCATCTGCGAGAGGTGATGTGTCGATTGAGAAGTCCTGGCCTCACTGTCAATCCAGAGAAGGTTCGTTTTGCCCAGGAAAGTATTTCTTTCTTGGGGCATCTGGTTTCACACCGGGGTGTTACTGTCGACCCCGAGAGGACCCAGGGCATCCGTGACTTTCCCCCTCCTAGGGATGCAAAGGGGATAGCTAGGTTCGTGGGAATGGTCAATTTCTATCGCAGATTCATTCCTAATGCTGCACCCTTGAATGAACTGAGGAAAAAGGGAGCTAAATTCACATGGGGTGAGAGCCAACAGAAGGCTTTCGACACCCTCAAGGAAGCCATCATCTCGCCACCGGTGTTACGGATGCCCGATTTTTCTAAACCTTTTGTTCTTCAGACGGACGCTAGTTCGGTGGCGCTCGGGGCGGTTCTATCCCAGGTCGTTGACGGCGCTAGGCAGCCTGTGGCTTTCATTTCTAGAACTTTAACCCAGCAAGAAAGAAAATCTTCTGTGTATGAGCTAGAGTGCTTAGCAGTAGTGCACGCTCTAGACAAATTCAGGCGTTTTCTGGAACATGCTGAGTTCCTGCTTGAGACCGACAATCAGGCTCTCTCTTGGCTTCTTGCTCATCCCCGGCAACTGGGTAAAATTGGTAGATGGGTGGTCAAGATCTCATCCTTCAAATTCAAGGTGCAACGCATCCGGGGAACTCAAAATGTGGTTGCAGATGCTTTGTCACGCATGTTTTCCCAGCCCAGTGAAGCCCAATTTGAGCAACCCTGTGCAGGTCTACTAGATTTTCCATTAGCCTTCACTGATGTGTTACCCCATCAGTTAGAGGATGAAGAGCTGGGTCCGATCATCCAAAATCTCAAAGAGGGTAACGTACAGGCCCCTTACTTCTTGTCCAAGGGCGTCCTGTGTTGTAGAGAAAGGAAAGGACGTGCCCCGAAGGTAGTGCTGCCTAGCAAACTCGTGCCCATGGTCTTCAGTTACTATCACAATTCCCCGGTAGGTGGTCATAAGGGAATTTCGAAGACCATTTCCAGTATTAGGCGACATTTCATCTGGAAGAGCATGGATAGGGATATGCTACTCGCGTTAAGAATTGTCATCTCTGTGGCTTGAGAAAGCCTGCCCAGAACACCAAGTTAGGGTTGTTGTCATCTGATGTGGCGAGCAGACCGATGGAGAAGCTATTCATCGACTACGTGGGACCTTTCCCCCGTAGCAAGTCTGGTAATGCTTACCTACTTGTATGTGTGGATGCTTTTTCAAAGTTTGCCTGGCTATTGCCCTTACGGCAGGCAACGGCTCGTTTGACCGTTCTCGCGCTTCAGAACCATGTCTTTCAGCATTTCGGTCTTCCGACCATCATTGTCTCGTTTTACAGGCATTTCAAATTTATAAATTGTATTTTTTTGATAAAATTATCCAGGCTGTTTACATGTATTTGGAAATTATAAATTGTGTTTTGATAAAAGTATACAGGCTGTTCACAAGGCTTTTAAACTTATAATTGTGTCTGTGATTTACATGTACGGTGTATGTTGAATTATGTGTTATTGTGTCAGAAAGGTTGTTATCCATAAATTATGAATACTCAAAATTATAAGATGAGTTTATGAAATAATAAAGGTTATCTTGCTTGTTACCAGAGAGTATTAATTGCAAGTCCCGTCTCATTGGACCAACACACTTTATGCTTCCTTCTATCTAGTCCTTCAGCCTAGTCATAAATATCAAGTAACCTTAAAAAAAAAAAAAAAAAAAAAAAAAAGGAGAGGGTTACAATTTAATTGTTGTGTACACCAGCATTCCGTTCCAGATATTTCCTTTGTTTCATCGTTCATCATTACTACCCCAGCTCCCAGATCGATCCTTCGTTTTCACTTCCTGAGTTACAATCCACTATTTTGTCCAAATTTAATGTCATTCCCCAATTTTCGTATTCTTTATGTTACTTAAAAAAAAGTTTTTTCTGTTTTCCTTATGTACCAGTACCTGCTTTTTTATTAAAAATACGTGACAGATCTACCATAAAAAAATATATATATTTAATTTTTTCGAAAGAGGCAGCAATTTCGATTTTGGTACGAGAGAGAATTTACCTCGCAAGGCTTTGTCTAACATTACAGTGCAGACGGAATCGAAACCGGGATGTTCGTTTCCATGATGGTAACTGAACGATCAAATAATATTAATTCACGTAATTTTCCAGATTTATTACAAAACGTAAAGTTATTTAAACATTTTTTCGCCGGCTATAAAACAAAAGTATGGGGAAGCGTATATACGTAACTATAAAACCAACAATTTAAAATAAAATAAATTAATAAAGGAATATTTTTATACATAAATACGGAAGAGGAAAACCTGACCGTGGTGGCAGGCAGGCGTCGCGGTGTCAATTATTTATCGACAGCACTGCAGTTTGCAGTGCTCTCTGGCGGTGACAGTTGATACTGTATCTAGCGCTATGAATTGAAAGTAAAGAAAAAAATATATATCTCTAAAATATATCCTCGAGCGGAGACTTAATTTATCATTTAAATTTATTCTGGAATAATGTTGCATACAGCAAAGAGGAAGTTTTTCTCCTATATAGGAAGCATTACGTGGAATGTATAGTAAAACGCTGTCGTTGATTTGGATAAGTAAATCATGCGAATCATGTCAACACAAACTAAACTAGTTATCAAGAGTTGATATTTGTGTATTGTCTGTTTTACGTATAACTATAACAAGAACTCCGATTGCCACATCATACTGATTAACCTGCTCCAATTTACCCGTCTCAACTTAAGGACACTCGTAACCGGCAAATCGACCAAAAAATCGTGTTTAGTTTTTTTGTTTTAATACGATCTTCAATATTTTCTGAGTAATTTGGTACCAAATTTATGTGAATACGCTTAATAATAAATTTTTGTGATTTTTTCAACTGAGATCGTAGGAAACGTTCTCTAAAAGTACTGATAAAGTTACCATTTTTTACAAATCTGTAACTCTCTTATAACAAATCGTAAAGACATTTGGTTTTTACCATTCGAAAAGAAATTTCAATAAACATTCACTACTAATGTTGTAACGGTTTGTTACATTTCGTCTCCCCCCCCCCATCTTATCTAAACGTGTGCCTCACAGGGGTAGGCTTGGTGAATGTGTGTGGCGATCGGCGTGACGTCGATACGAAGTTGAATGTAGGACGCGCGTTATCTCACGTTGGTCGTGGTGACATGCCTGGGGACTACCTTCACCGGTTTCCTGTTGTAAGTAGTCAGTAGCGAGAGAGCGAGGCCTCCTGGCTGTTGCCATCACGTCTGTGTAATTTGTTCTGCCTTACGAGGTAAGGAAATACCGAACACATTTGCTTTATTAATTCAGAAATCACGAATCATTTAGTTTATTATGTAAAGCGGTAATTATTATGTAATAATCAAGTAACGATTCTCATGAAAATGTAATTATGTACAGTTTGAAGTCATTCCGCAGACAGTATGTAACAGGTTCATGTTTTGTCAATCAAGATATTAATTAGAGCAATTATGCATATTTTATTAAAGATTAATCTTAAATTCATTAACTGATAACCTTTCGTTAATAGTTTCTGTACGATCTTTATTGCAATAGCAAAATGCATAAGCTATCAGTCACGCTTGTTATACTAAAAAGTATATCCTATTATATCGCTGCACATGACAAGGGTGGTTAAACCGTTAGAATTAAATTAATCTCAATGTGCAGGCTGCAGGTGTATGGATGAATAACACGTGAAAACTGCTTGTTTGAACTTCAGTCCAGCAAAAGGTGCGTGTTCGGAAAACTGTGCTTTTGGCACCGTTCTGCATTTGCTCGAGTAGTCACGGACATTACCTTTTCAGGACTTGTGGACATCTCTCGGCGTGTGCCTTCATCCTAGGAAAGCCCGAGTATCGGAGGACTATCGGGTGACCTCAAACCATTTATACATTTTGGGGGCCAAAATCGCAATACAGTTTCCTCAATCAACAACCTACCATAGTGATCGCAATTTTTCAAGAGTCGGAGAGTGAAATCTGGGAAATACTATTTCATCCATAATTTTAAATAATAAAACAGGCGTTAACAAACTATGTCCTGAAAATTGAGTCTGTTAAGACGTGCACTTGTAGTGTCGAGTGCGGCATGGTGACATAGACCGTGACTTGAGAGTAGGAAATAAGTAATTGTTGTATACTTAATGTGAATCGTACAGTTAGTCTCAATTTATATAATTTAAAGTTAAAAAAAGAGATAATTTTCCTAATAATGAGGTACACCTATTATAGTAATTTAGTCATTGCTCTTAAAAGAGACAGTAATGTGAATCTTTTATGACATATGTAATGTAAAGCTATTGTAGAAAAATTGTAAAGTCAGGAGGCCTAGTTGCTGCTCTATTCATGGTGACAAATTTGTAACGTTTGAATAAATTAGTATTTATTATTACCACGTGCTACGTGTTTTACATATGGCAGCCCACTTTGGGTTCCCAGTGTTATGACCCTGACCAAAGGGGGAGTTACAGTGTCCATAATAAAGCCAATACTTACTGACCTGAGTTATGCTAATTTGTTAAAAAATGTCTTCATGGTAGTACACAGAACGCAAACGATTCGCTGAACCGTTTGATTTGAAATAATTTGCCAAAAAATATATTTGTTGAACTGAATACTTTGGTTTTTGGTGTACATGATGCTGTGTTTACCTTTAATGAAGCTAATATAATTGAGTGTCAAGTCTTACAAAAATTAGGGATTAAAATAGGATCAAATAAGGTTAAGGTAATGAAAAAAAATTAACTTGCAAGGAACCCTTTGAAGCAGAGACAGCAGTAGATGAATTGATGGAAAAGGTTAGACAGCAATTAGAAATGTAAAGAGAAAACAAGAGGACCAAGTAGACACAAATTAAGATCCCGAATATGGAGCTATTTTAAATCAGGGGAAACAATAAAAATCTGTTCTAAAAACTTTAATTGCGTCCTTATGAAAATCGATTTTTTTAGATAAATGACCCATTATTTCAGAAACAAAGTAAACTGCCAAACTGGATTTTTTTGTGACCGTTGGGTTCACGGAGGTGTAATTATACTGCTAGAACTATATAGTTTCACCGAAAAATAAAACCTTAAAAAAATTATAAGTATGCTTCTTGAATGCAAAGTTTTAGAGCAAAACATAAGAAATTATAAAAACTCAGAAAATTAAGATATCTTTATAATTGTAGTTGCGTTTATAGTCTATAAGCTGCTTACTTGCATGTTAAAATTTCAGACTTATATCTTTTACAGGTTCTAAGATAATCATCAAAGTTGATGAATTTAACATGGTAAGCATAGCCGGTTACGAGTGCCCTTAAGATTGTACTTTCATTGCAGTAGAGCAGGGCTTCTCAAAGTATGGGTCGCAGAAATTTGAGCAAAACTAAAAAATTCCTGGACACGCAACTACCGCAAATTAATTAAAGACCAGTTCGGAAACAATGCACGCATAGTATGTCTATGAGCTTGTGACAATGAAAAGCGCTTGCACCAACTCGACTGTGACTAATCACCGTACCCCCACTGTACCCCACCCTAAAATTTTGATGTTGACCAAAAAAAATTCTGTCGGACTCGGAAAACAGGTTGCAGACTCGGATACATTTGTTAAATCGGATCTGCAAAAACTCTGGATTGCAAATACCTACATTTAAGACCAAGGTGATGGCTTTTCGTGGAACTAACCCCGTACGGGAAAAAATTGTTGTAGATGGTACTGTCCTGAAAAAAGTTAGCAGTTTTGAATATCTGGGCTACAGTGTGTCTTATAATGCAAGCAACGACGTTGTGAATACGTTCCATAAGTTCAACGACCTTATGTGAGGGACCATTAGGCGAACTCTTAAGTCAGCGAGTCAAGGAATACGCCTAAAATTCTACAAACTGATGGCCCTCCCCACACTTCTTTATGGGTCTGAGAATTGGACTTTAACGAAAGGGCAGGCCAGTCGCATCCAAGCGGCTGAAATGAGACTTCTCAGGCACGTGGCGGGGTATACTCTCCATGATCATGGAAGAAACGCAGATATACGGCAGGAATTGAATATTATGAGTATACTCGACAGGATTGCCCAGTATCGGCTGAATTGGTGGGAACGTCTTTGCCGAATAGATGACTGCCGCATCCCCAAACAACTATGGAACTACAAGCCGAGGGGACAGAGAGGTGTGGGGCGTCCGAGGAAGCGCTGGAGTCACCATCTTTGCCTGTTTTAGACCGGAACAAACCATCCTTGGTTTAATCCTTGAAGAAAAAGAAGAAGAAGAAGAAGAAGAAGAAGAAGAAGAAGAAGAAGAAGAAGAAGAAGAAGAAGAAGAAGAAGAAGAAGAAGAAGAAGAAGAAGAAGAAGAAGAAGAAGGTGATGATGATGACAAAGAAAATAGGGTACATAAACCATACTCAATTGAAATTATTGACAGTCGTTTACCATTAAACGCTCAAGGAGAATTTGCCGAGTTATCGAGCGACACAGGTTTAAAAACATGAGTTTTCCAAAATATCGTTAAATGAATTTTGTCTCGGGATTACGACAGAATTTTCAACACTTTCTAAAATGTCCCTACACATACTTCTACCGTTTTGTACTAGGTATTTACGCGAAGCTGCATTTTCAGCACTAACGTTTATAAAATAAAAAAATCGGTCAACTCTGCAACACGTTGAAGAAGCTCTACGTCATGCAGTATCAAATATTCATCCAAGATTTAAGTCTTTATGTAAAAGTAAACAAGCACGCCCAGCTCATTAGTATAATGTATTTGCCTTTGTCTATAATACATGGTAAAATTATACCTATTCGTATATGTACCAAAGAATAAAATTATTTTCGAATACATTTTCATTAAGATTTATTATCACCAAATGTTTTAATTCGTAGTCCTAGTTTACATAGTACCTCAATGCCCCGGGGCGCGAAAATATTTGCTCGGGTTAACGGGGTCGCCAGTGGAAAAGTTTGAGAAGCCCTGCAGTAGAGCATCGGGTAGTAAGTTAGTGGGACCAAGGATAATTCAGAAATACGATATATTTCGAGACTGGAACACACAAAATATTGTAATACAAGGAAAAGTCAATAAACAGGTCACAGACTAATGTGTGTCAGCTGAAAAGGTCGGTAAGAACCATGAACATGACTTCCAGGTTCTAAGATTTATATTTAAAATAATTTATTTGAATTCGGTACGATAATTTCTAAAAAAATATCGCCACCCTCAAACTATTGTCATTATTTATAGATATTTCTATTATTATGGGGTAGTCGTTTAATATAATGTTATTTTCGAGTCACTTTATCTATAAAAATTAGGTACTTCATTCTTATAAAGAAACTGAACTACGCAGATAATCACCCATTAATTACTTATTTATATAATTATGTAATTATGTGGCCACAAATTATTTTGGTTGCAGATTTTCACGCATAGATTATTTAAATTAAAATAAAAAAATTATAATTTTATTGCCTGGCAACAAAATTATTTTATTTTTAACAATTACCATTGTTTGAAAAGTTTAAATGCATTTTTATTTAATTTCGTCAAACTCATTAAATCAATAACAATTGTGAAACAATTACTCCTCCCCATCAACTACCCTTTTTATTTAGAGATATTTTCATCTACCTTTCTACAGTGGATTATTATGATCTTCTTTTCAGGATACTTTATTTATCAATATTAAGTAGGCCTACTTTTGTTAAAACGTAAAACGTTGCAGGTAAACTACCTCTCCTCCTTAACCGATCTTCACCCAAATCAATAAGCCTTGAGTCCTCTACAACTCGGCCACACATGGAAAAAATTATTTGATTCTGTTTGAATTTTCGGTAGTTATCGTTCGCCATAAAACAAATTCTACACATAGACACGCAGACACTTTTCGGAAAATGACTTTTCTTCACGTTTTGAGGGTAGTACAATCAGAATCACCACTTAATTAGAACACGATTTTTTCCCCTTCACCATACTTCCGTTTCCTTACGGAACATGGAAGTAAAAAGTAGTGAGTAATTTGTAAAGATGTCGCTAGATGGCGGAACAATTCAGTTAGCAACGACCAGCTGGCAACTGTTCAACAATCTCACAGTTTCAAAATGGGGCAATCGTGCTTCTTGGGGATTGTACGCTACGAGAGCAGTAACGCTGTTGTGAGCATTTTGTGGGCAAAAGGTCTTCCTGCAAAAGTAATGCGTAAGGAAATGTTTCCCGTTTACGGTGATAAGTGTTTGTCACGTAAAGAGGTGCACAACTAAGTCGATAAATTGTCCCAAAGGAAGCCAAAAGTTGTTGACAACCACCGAAGTGGTCATCCTTTTGAGACTGGGGCAGAAACGGCAGTGCGACAGGTAGATGAGACAATTCGAGATGTCAGGAGACCAGCTATAAACAACACCGCATCTGCAATAGGGTGTTGTCATGGTAACCCTACGGGTTAGCTTACATTTTAAAGCAAGTGTGTGCAAGGTGGGTGCCCAGACAACTGACTGACGAACACACAAAAATTCGAATTGGCCTGTCCTTGCAACATCTACCTCAGTATGTCGATGAAGGAGAACGTATGCTTAACAGTACTGTCATGGGTCCTCACTATCAACCCGTACCCCGGGCTTCGCCTCGACCGTCGTCTCACCTGGCGGACACACTCCGAACAAGTAGCCAGAAAAACTGCCAGCTCCGCTACTACTTTGCTACTTTGCAGCAAATCTATAACCCGCCGCCTGGGGAAACATCGTCTCCACATATGCGGCGCCGATGGTTACCTACGGGATCCCAGGATGGGGCTATTTGGCTAAAACCCATAAGCGTAAGCTTCAGTTTCTCCTGGACCGAGGACAGCGCTGGGAATGTAAACCCCACTGTTTAACTTCAAACCAGACCATCAGAGGAGAACCCCTTCGTATCTGTTCCCTGAACGCCGCCATACGGACACTTTCCATAAAGTTCTACCGCCGCGATGCCCGTTTCCGGGGTAATCCCCTAATAAGCACCCTTGGTCGCAACTCATCTGTGCTAAGTGAATCTTGGATCCGGCCTCGGCGACCCTCAAGCTCAATTTGTTCCTAATTGAAAAACCACGGCCGGTAGCAGGCCGCATCTAAATTCAAGAGTCCTTTGGTCCCCGCGGCGGGAACTCTATAAGAAGCGTTCAGGACGCTATGTAAATCCCATAATCAGTGAACATCCTTTTGAGACATACATTGAATTTCCTTTTGAGGTACTCTTTGTTTACCAGCAGGCGAATACTCCATAAGAGTTTGATATATTTACACACATTAAAATGTATTTCACTACCAGATACACAAGGCTACCAATTCTTGACAATATACCTTCTACGTTGTCTTGGGTACGTTCTACCTCCTGTTTACTAAGCAAAAGTCTTTTAATACGATAAATTAATACTTCTGAACGTGCCCCGCCATTACAGCAATTGCGAGCAAAGAGCCCCCCCCCTAAACTTATGCTCAGTTTTGACATGAAATATTCAAAATTTTGGCTGAAGTTAGACCCCCTCTCAGAGGGTTGAAAAAAGTTGACGAATTTTGTTAATCTCGTAATTTTTAGGCTATTTTATACTTATTGCAGCTGTCCACGCTCTAATATAATAGTAACTCTTTTTAAATATATAAACAGGTTTATTGCACAGCTGAAATATAGCTACAGACGTTTACGTTTGAAATATGAAGTATAGGAAAATCAATCCAGTCAATAAGTATCTTCTAAAGGATGTTTCAATAACATTTTTATTGTATTATTACCGTTTACTTTAACGGGATTGATTTCAGGATGTTACCGTATCACACTTTTTCAACCACTTTAAAAATAGTAATGTTGATTAGTCTTAACTTGTTTTTATTACTTCCATTTTTCATAAGGAAATGAAAGTATGGTGGTGGCGAAAAAAATCGTGTTCGAGATAACGACTGATTCTGATTGTACTACCCTCAAAATATGAAGAAAAATCATTTTCCGAAAGGGTCTCTGTGTGTGTCCGTGTGTGTCTGTGTAGAATTTTTCTATGACGAACGATAACTACTGCAGATTCAAACATAGTCAAATAATGTTTTGCATGTGTGCCTGAGTTCTAGAGGACTCAAGGTCTATTTATTTTGGTGAGGATGGGTTAAGGGGAAGGGGTAGTTTACCTGAAACATTTTTTATTTTAACAAGAGTAAAGTATTTGCATGGCGAACGTTCACTGCCGCCAATCCAAACAGAATCAAATAAATTTTGTGCATATGTGCCTGAGTTGTAGAGAACTCAAGGTTTATTGATTTTGGTGAAGATCGGTTAAAAGGAAGGGGTAGTTTACCTGCAACATTTTAATTTTAGCAAGAGTAAAGTACTTAATATGATAAATGAAGTATCCTGAAAAAAGGTCATAATAATCCACTGTAGAAAGGTAGATGAAGTATTTATAAATAAAAAGGGTAACTGAAGGGGTAGGAATGAAGCCGACTCCACCGAACCCCCCCACCACAGGCCCAATTCCAGATATACCACTGCCTGCTGACTACAGGAGTATTGTTATATCACTAAAATACGGCACGGTCAATCCACGAGAGAACTGATCGCTTAGAGAGGCAACTTCTTCAACAGCAAACTTACGGTCCCGACTTAACCTCCAGTGATTTTCACCTGATTAATCCGCTGAAATCTAACCTCAGCGGTAGACGTTTCGTGGATGAAGACTTTAAACGCGAAGTGCACATGTGGCTGAGACAGCAGCCCAAAGACTTTTATACAGTAGATACGAGTTAAGTGTACAAATTTTGATGGAGATTATGTTGAAAACTATAATTACTGATTTCAGAACATTATCACACGGTTTTCAACCACTTTAAAAAGAGTAATGTTGATTAGTCTTAACTTGTTTTTTCTTCTGTATGAAGCTGACTCGACCGGCCCCCCCGAAAAGCCAAATTCTAGAGCGCTACTGACTACCAACTCTTGTTTTTATAATACTGTGTGCAGCTTTCGCACTAAAATGACTGAGTTACAAAGTACATACAATGTGAGCTCTCATGTTCACAAAGGTGTTTAACCAAACAAGTCAATGTTTACTGCAAGTTAGTCGCTACGACTGCTTAGTAGAGGTGGGCTGATATACCTATAACAGGTGTTTGGAAAGATTATTTTTGTCGGAAGAATATAACAGTGACTGAAAAGTTGAAATACCTGTTCCGATTCAACAATAACTGAAAAGTCGAAATACCCGTTCAGATTACTCGCGCCCTCGCGGTTCCGAGTCGTGGGACTAACGAATAAACGAGTACTATGAGTACAAAGTCACAGTTATTGGTTCTGAACACTTGATTCTGCCCATGTGCCGATTGCCACACAAGTACGAAACGAAGCAAAACAGCGAGGTTGAGAATATGTCTATGCCAAAGAGGTGAAGGTGTTTTTAATAAATGAAAATAATTCATACTGATGTTACATTTAGTCTCTTGTGTTATACAGATATATAATACAGATTATAATAACAAATTATATGTTATACTAGTCACCAACTTGGTAAATTTTGAAAAAGGGAATTATATTGTGTTATAATTCCGCTTACAGAGTGGCTGATAGGCGATGTAGGTTAGTAGTTTTTGTTAATGTGATTTCGGAGATGATTTTAACTTCACTGCATATCTCACGGAAATTTTTTTGACATTATTTCTTGTGCCATTACGTGCACTCTAAATTTCATTGGCTGAGTTTTGCAACTGATTTGTCTAACCAAAATGGAATCAATAATGTAATATTAAATCTATGTCAGTTTGTTTACTCCTAGTGAAAACTTAAATTAGTATTCCTAAAGGGAGATAGGCTTACAAATTCTCTTGTTCCCTATTTTCTATTAAACAGTAACAGCTTAATAAGATCACAGTGTAAAGTAACACTGTTAATACTTTTAGTTTCAATTTATTTCTTATAACAAATTATATAATACAGGTATATGTATAATAGATATATAATAACAGGTATTTGTACGTTTTTTTTTTTTTGAACGGTTTCTTTTGTACCTGTTATTTTCAAATACCCTAGTTTAGCACACCTCTAGTTCTCAGTTTTGACTTGACCATTTGCCATTTGTCTGTCTGTCTATCGGTCTGTCTGTTCGGGGTATATCTCACGATCTTTTGAACGCATCAACCGTTTTTTGTAATACTTGGCATGCGTCTCCATACTTTTATCTACAAAGCCCTATTGTTTTTAAGATTAATCCCTCAAAAAGTAGGGGGCGAGGCAAAAATCTGGAGGGTCACAATTGTTAAAAAATCGCAAAAGCTCATGTGGGGTATCAGTTTAAATGGCATTTACACCACAGACTCAATATAATGTTCATTTTCGAAAATTTCAAAATTTTTGGATACTAGGGCCAAAAGTGGGTGATAATTTTTAATAAAATCGCAAAAATTCGTGTTATTAAAGAGAATCTGAGCCAAAATCTGAATATAATGATAAGTTTTGGAAAGTTCAAAAGTTGGGGACCGCCCAAAAAAAGAAGAGATCAAGTACACACTGTTTACTATTTATTAAAGTAACACTGTTAATACTTTTAGTTTCAATTTATTTCTTATAACAAATTATTTAATACAGGTATATAATAACAGGTATTCGTACCTGTTATTTTTTTCTGAACGGTTTCTTTATACCTGTGATTTCAGATACTGTACTAGTTTAGCACACCTTTAGTACATAAAATGTGAGCTCTCATATTGACACACACGTGTTTAACCAAACAAGTCAATGTTTACTGCAAGTTGCTTGTTACAACGGCTACTAAGTAAACAGGTGGAATCGTGTCAACGCAACTGTTGCGCACGCTTATTATTGTATCGCATTGTTCTAGGAAGTTACGTTGTCTGAAAATTTTGTGAATAAAGTTGATACGCTTAATGACGTCACACCGCAGAAAAACGTGAAGTTGTGACACTTGCTCTGAACGACATTGTTGTGACATTTGCTCGAAGGCCGAATGTAGTGACATCTGCTGGGAGAAACAACGGTTCTAGGAAATTCATAATGATTCCAAGAAGTGTAATATGGTGTTAAGCACTTACATTAGCACAGAAGCCAACGATGAGTTTTAAAAACTGTCACCTGGTCAACCTGACTGCATAAACCCAAAAACTAGTCCTTTATTTCATCTAACAGTTAATTAAAAAAAGATAACGTTCATATTGATTTAGTTAGCCCAATCAAATTCTCTGCGCCTAAGTACCAGATATTTTTATATTGTTATTGACATTATTAATTATATTAATTACAAATAAATATAATTAATTGTAATTATTATATCATACTACATTATAAGTATATAATTTAGTTAATTTTATGCATTATTTATTATAACTATTACTCTTAATATTGAAAACATCATGATTTGTTATTATTATTATTATTATTATTATTTCATTCCTGTTATTATTTTGTTGTTATTAAGTGCATTACGTACGCGCCCGCGCGCACAACACACACACATACACACAATTACAATTTGGATGCTTCTCATATTGAAAGCTTCACCCACAAGTAGGCCTACTTTTCAGATGTTGTATAAGAAATAAGTTTGTTAACTCTACATCTCATTCCGTTCAGCAATAATTAGGTTTTTTATATAGAAAGACAGACAGACATACAGATGGTAAAAAAGAATTTTTCTCGACAGTAAATATTTACTGGAAATTTTTTCTTCAGTTAAAAGAGTAGAATCATTTCCCGAAATTTGGCACCAACTTTTAGAAACAATCTGTATAAATACATTTTATATTCTTATATAGTTGTTCAACTAAGGAAAGCATCTGGAACAAGTCCAAGAGTTCAAGTATTTACAAGCCAGTAAGATTCGAACTTTGTCTATGCATTAATTAAACAGGACTGGAAAATGAAGTAATTTGTTTATTTGATATACACCTGTGTCGTGTGTGTTCGTGCGCGCGTGTTTTTTCAGCTCGTTGATAACACATGTACATTCAGAACAAATGTAACTAAGAGAAAATGTCATTCCGAGCAAGTGTTCGTACCCCGAAAAGCGTATTCTGAATTGAATAGTGGTTACACAAAAAACACACAACACACACACACACACACACAAATACGTAACATAACTGTATAATCGCGAATTGAAAAAAAGGAAAAAGCTCATCTGACGTTTTGACAGGAAACACAGTCATGCGAACCAGAACGAGAGAGAGAGAGAGAGAGAGAGAGAGAGAACAACACATTCCGATGAATCAACAGGTGTAGTGTGTAAACAATACAGGATGTGGAAATCTGATTTGTCTTTCACGGACTTCATAAAACTGACGAGGCAAAAATTTTGTTCTGCAAATTCACGCCACCACAATCATGTGGAGAATAACACGTCCGAACTACAAAACCTTTACTTACTGTCTATTATTATAATATATTATAATAATATTGTGTTATTAATATATTATATAACTAAGCTCTTACCCGCGGCTTCGCAAGCGAATATTTGACTTTTAATAAGTATTTTAATACAATTTTTATTGTTTATGTCTATATGGCGTTCTGTCAGCTCGTATAACAATTTTGTACTCATTAGTCAAATTCTCTCCAAAGCTGTTTTCAACACTTGTACTATTTTAAGTTGTACTAAATTATTATGTTGGTGCAACATCCTTTGGAGATTTAAAGTACCCGTTTATAAAGCCTTTGGAGATATTTATAAAGTACCTGTTAAATCAAAAACGCTAAATTCTTTATTTTAAGTGTCACTGTATTAGAAGCATTGTATAACAAATTAAACGTTATGTTTTCCTCAACCATGGCTTTTATTTATTTTAGCAATAAACTAAAAACCAATAACCGTTGTCACCTAACCTCACAAATGAAAACAACACTTATTTTCGCTTTGCATTAAGTAATAGGACAATATTTACAATTAGTACACTTCTTCTTTTCCACATCGTAATATATCGATACAATCGCATATTATATAAAACATCGAAAATGTACTGCAGGAATGGATAAACGTGCAGTTCCGATGCCGCTAAATAGCTTTTGTTTATTTACTTGTTACTATCGTACTTAATTTTGGTCTCCATGATGATATTTCATTACTTATTCATTGCATCATCAGAAATACGTATAAACATAAATTTTATAATCGCTTAAGACAGTTACAAAATATATAGACTTATCTGTATACAAAATTACAAAATATATCGAAACAATCGCATATTAAAAACATTAAAAACTGCAGGAACGGGATAAAGGTTCCGATGCCGCTAAATATCATTTCTTTATTTACTTGGTACTATGGTAATTAATTCTGGTCTCCATGGTTTTGTTGACATGTTTATACGCGTCAACAAAAAGTCATAATTAAAAGGGCCTAAATCGTGCGAACGGAGCAAAATATCAAATTCCAAGTTAGACAGTATTTTGCGCCTTGTGTCAAACGTTACCTGTGCTCAATTTGGTGGCAATCGCTATAACGGTGTGGATTTGTATTCAGTACCTATAAACCCTCAGGCATTGATTTTTATGTATAGAGATTGGCGTGTTTCGCTTTTGTTTTGTTTTTTGCGGGTGTCATTAAAATAATTGTTTTCGCTCCAAATTTTGTTGTACGCAATGCGTTTTGGATAACAAATTTCATCTAAAACTAATACTGTAATAATTAAAAACTTAACGTATTAAAAAAATTATCGATCTAAATATCGATTTAGATTGTTTCGACTGTTTTAACGTTTGTTTGTGGCATCAGATGATCTGACGGTCGAACTGTGTACAAGACGTCACCGAGAAGAATTATTATTATTAAATATTTGGACTTGTTTAAAGTAAGGGGTTTACTTTATTAAATGTTAGGCGTCATCATCGTCTTCACAACATGGCGTAGGCAAGGTGCTGCCTGTTGCCCCTTCAAAGATCCTCCAGTCATCGCTTCATGGGTCTAGCCACACACCTGTGCTCTATAGGCTTGTATTTCCAGACTTCCTTGGCTAGTCTGGAATCTGACATTCTTTCTAAGTGTTCTTTCCACCGTTGTTTGTAATCTTTTAATTTTTCATTCAAGTTAAAAACTTGTAACGCTTCTCTTGTCGCGTCATTCTTTATACGGTGAACTTAACAACACATTTTAACTCCTCTTAAGAACGCCGTTTCTGAGGCCTGTATTTTACTGTCTTGTTTATTGGTTGTTGTGCATAATTCACACCTACAGGACAGTACAGGGACCGCCAGAACTTTGTAGAACTTTAATTCTGTATCTCAAAGTGACTTTTTTTTCTAAAAATACGGCTGATTGTTCCACAGATCGTCTGGAACTTACCTAACTTAACATCAACATCATAATTCCTATCATAGCCAGTATCTACGTGCCATTTATCTATTAGCCATAACACTCTACGCGGGGTCCCTTGCCTATGCCATGTTGTGAAGATGATGATCATGACAGAGTATTACATTCTTTTTCATAACTTTGACTTCTATTTTTGCCCCGTGGTGTTTTTAAAGTTAACATCAACTTTAACAATAACAATAACTTGACAAAGTTTAACAATAACTTACGTCAGTCAACACTATGTCCGACAAACCTACAATGAAAACACGTCTGAAGTGACAGAAATTTGAACGTGTAACTGTTAAAGCATTACTAACTTAGTGGAAACAAGGACTATTATTTATTAGAAATTTCTTACCCCTAAAGCACTGAGTGACTCCTCAGAAGTCACAGTATTGGAACGTTGAAATATTGGTTTTAATTTGTTCCTTTTTCTTCTTTTAAACTACGTTATTTGAGGTTATTTTGTGACGATTTTAAAAGAGGAAAAAATGAAATAAAAGAAATTTAAAATAATTTAAAATCTCACATTAAAACAGAACCAAACCCCTTAAGAAAATGATGATGTAACCCCGCCTTAATACCCAAAATAAATAGTTTTAAAACCTAAAAGAATTCTATAATAAAATTGCGATAACACCCCTTAATATTTAACCCTTCCCTGTGTACTTATATGCCTGTATCAACTTGTAAAAATCTAGTACGGACATGAAAATTACTCTGTATTGAAGCGAAAATTAATAATTATGATAATTAAATAAAAAGACGTAATAATAATAATAATAAAAATACCTAACTCAATAAAGAAAATGTAGTATTATTAATAGTAGTTAATTAGTATAATAATAATAATAAAGTACGAACTATTTTTCTCTCTCCGCGCGAACAAATCCCTCTCCCTACTAACTGCCGCAAAACCAACCCCAGTCGAGCGAGAATCAGCGACAAGGTAACAGCTTTACCATGTGTCGTAAAATAAAGTGTAAATATAAAAATTAATGGCGATGTAACTGAACGTAATATTTCATGGTGACAGACTCCACAAGTAATTGAAATGTGGTGAAATAACTAAAAGTAACTAACTTAGCAGACACATCTTTTAAAAAAGGAAACGAAATGTTTAAGTTGTAAGGTATGTTCTATCCAAACATTATAGAGTAACATTAGTGCAGTTAAAAGCAAAATGTAAAGTGTAAAAAGTGAACACCGTACATCAGGAGTGAAGTAACAACGACAAATTCACGAGCTTCAGGTTACAGCATCCTTTCGTCATGTTCGCAACTAAGAATCTACGAAATAAATGGAGACACCCGAACGACATCGTAGAACTTCTAGGAAACCCAAGTGAAGAGTAACAACAAGAGAACCCGCCGCTGATCACATTGTATCAAGGTGAAACCAAACCATTATATTTTTAACAATGGCAACAAAAGCAGTATATTTTTTGCAAAGACTTATTCTAATAATGCAAATGTTAACATAGTAGTGTCTGTAATTACAATAATGAAATAGTAATCTGATAATGGTTAAAGGTAAAAGGTAATTCGAAATTTGAGCAAACTAGTATTCAAATAGTTTGCATAATGTTGACTTATTGTAGAGCATTCTTAAGTTAAAACCCGGATCCGAGGTATTTGATATAGTTAATAAATATATAATTTTATTTTGATCACTAGAGTAACATGTTAAAAGACGTAAGAGCATTTGATGCACAACTTTTGAGTAATTTATTTGTTTAATGTAATCAAACAAAATAACAATCATATTTAAAGTATTATTCAAGAAAATATAATAAAGAGATGTGATGGTTATCCTATAGGTGAGTGAATATATCTACCAAATCCCTTGTCAATACTCCTCAGTTCACGGGAGCCTATTTAACTTTTGTTTACTTTCCAGTTATTTATGATTTTGTAAAGATTATGGCAGCCTGTTTAATTGACCTGAGCCAATTAACCAGGTTCCCGAATTGTAACGTTATGCGAAACGTTTCAAATGCGCCACTCTGCTTAATTAATGAATAAATGATAATTAGCAAGATAAAATGCCCTGTGTTTGTCATTTAATATGTGGTAGAATTATTCACTCTATGAATGTTAATTTAAAATACGCAAAAGGAAGAAGTGAAGTAAGTAAAATCAGAATTAGGATAATGTGTTTTTATAATCATTATGTGTCGTAATAATATAATATAAGATAATAACCATGATATATATGGTAAGAATATTTAGATATAATATAATAATTATTTAAACATTGTAACCCCAGGGTAAAACCTGTTTAAAAATGCATTCCCCAACTTGTCAGTTTAACGACAATCTCAGACAAGAAAATGACCTGTTCCCGCTTGTACCCAACTATCCCTTTGTTACGCTCTGCCACCTCAAGTAGACAATACATCACCTCCCCCTATTGTATTACAAAGTGTGTGACCCCTTGCCCAGTAACAAAAGATTTCAGACACATGTTGAAAATTAAATCGAATAAAAAAAAAAAACAAGTAAATAATTTTATTATTAAAATGCGCCACTGTTTTTTTGTTTCATTTTGTGTAAATGGTTAGTGTACTTAGTGTCAATTATAAAATACTCTATTCTGTATATCTATGCACTCAGTTAGGAAATTGTACTTAGCCTTTTTCTAAGTAGCATATATGAATAATATGGACGATATTTATAAGTGTATATTTTGTGTGAGATTACGCACATACTCGTATATAATTATACGTGAAAAGATTAGATTGTATTATACCAATTCATGTATGTACGTGTCAAAGTATTCAGTCTCTAACACGTCTATTTTGCGACAATATCAGTTCTGTAGTTTTCCTGTACAAGCCTGCATAAATGTGTAATTCGTGTTTCTATTGACACGATGAGTTATATGAACTACTGACTAAATAAAACGAGTGTACTAATTAATTTAATGGAATGATGCTTCCCGAAGTAAACAAACGAGTTCAAAACAAAAAAGAAACCGTCTCTTAAATCAGACCAAAGTAATAATAATAAATAATAAGTCATTTAAAATAAAAAGTTTAATAATATCGAAAATTATTATAACACGTTAGTATAATTATAATTATAAAAGTGTAACAAAACTCAGCTTAGTAACGGGCCGTAACATTGCGTACGCATCGCTCACTCCACCCCTTTTTTGAAGCAAGCCTGTGCAAGTTAATAAGCTGTCCACCAGCTATTGTTAAATGGAACAATAGAGATATTCTCTCCCTCGAGTTAACTTCCCCCTTTGTACGCATAAACTATGCCATTGTTTGAAGAAAACTAGTTTGACCCACATTCCACAGTAACAGCTGATCGTTGAAAGTAAAGTGTTTGTCTCCTTTTGTTTATGTACTACAGCTGATCATCTAAAAACAAAAATTATTATCTTCGTGAAATTCCGATTCTCTCAGTAGCATAAGAAATTAGGATAAGAATGAATCTAAGGTCAAGTATGGGATTGGCTTTAGATTTCTGTAGTAGAATTAAGAATTATATATAGGTAACGTAACATAGTCACAACGGCGCCGCACTGAAAAATTCTTTACAAGGGTTAAAGAAAGTTCTTTACAAGAGTTAAAGAAAGTGCAGAAAACTAACTACTAGAGTTAGAGTATGCAAAATGTAATCAGTCGGGCCACGATATTGTGAGTTACGGATAATTAGGGAAATTAGTATTAAGAATTAAAATATAAATTAGCATGGTAAGAAGTGAGATAAAGGGAATTTCACGGAGGAGAACATTTAAATGAATAAAATTATTTAAAGAGATATAGAGAAAACAAATCGTGTACTAAATTAAATTTTAACACAGAAATCCCCGAACATACTCCCGGTACATTCCTAAACAAATAAACCGGAGTCTGAGGCTTAAGAGGAGGAGTATGTGACGATTTTAAAAGAGGAAAAAATGAAATAAAAGAAATTTAAAATAATTTAAAATCTCACATTAAAACAGAACCAAACCCCTAAAGAAAATGATGATGTAACCCCGCCTTAATACCCAAAATAAATAGTTTTAAAACCTAAAAGAATTCTATAATAAAATTGCGATAACACCCCTTAATATTTAACCCTTCCCTGTGTACTTATATGCCTGTATCAACTTGTAAAAATCTAGTACGGACATGAAAATTACTCTGTATTGAAGCGAAAATTAATAATTATGATAATTAAATAAAAAGACGTAATAATAATAATAATAAAAATACCTAACTCAATAAAGAAAATGTAGTATTATTAATAGTAGTTAATTAGTATAATAATAATAATAAAGTACGAACTATTTTTCTCTCTCCGCGCGAACAAATCCCTCTCCCTACTAACTGCCGCAAAACCAACCCCAGTCGAGCGAGAATCAGCGACAAGGTAACAGCTTTACCATGTGTCGTAAAATAAAGTGTAAATATAAAAATTAATGGCGATGTAACTGAACGTAATATTTCATGGTGACAGACTCCACAAGTAATTGAAATGTGGTGAAATAACTAAAAGTAACTAACTTAGCAGACACATCTTTTAAAAAAGGAAACGAAATGTTTAAGTTGTAAGGTATGTTCTATCCAAACATTATAGAGTAACATTAGTGCAGTTAAAAGCAAAATGTAAAGTGTAAAAAGTGAACACCGTACATCAGGAGTGAAGTAACAACGACAAATTCACGGGCTTCAGGTTACAGCATCCTTTCGTCATGTTCGCAACTAAGAATCTACGAAATAAATGGAGACACCCGAACGACATCGTAGAACTTCTAGGAAACCCAAGTGAAGAGTAACAACAAGAGAACCCGCCGCTGATCACATTGTATCAAGGTGAAACCAAACCATTATATTTTTAACAATGGCAACAAAAGCAGTATATTTTTTGCAAAGACTTATTCTAATAATGCAAATGTTAACATAGTAGTGTCTGTAATTACAATAATGAAATAGTAATCTGATAATGGTTAAAGGTAAAAGGTAATTCGAAATTTGAGCAAACTAGTATTCAAATAGTTTGCATAATGTTGACTTATTGTAGAGCATTCTTAAGTTAAAACCCGGATCCGAGGTATTTGATATAGTTAATAAATATATAATTTTATTTTGATCACTAGAGTAACATGTTAAAAGACGTAAGAGCATTTGATGCACAACTTTTGAGTAATTTATTTGTTTAATGTAATCAAACAAAATAACAATCATATTTAAAGTATTATTCAAGAAAATATAATAAAGAGATGTGATGGTTATCCTATAGGTGAGTGAATATATCTACCAAATCCCTTGTCAATACTCCTCAGTTCACGGGAGCCTATTTAACTTTTGTTTACTTTCCAGTTATTTATGATTTTGTAAAGATTATGGCAGCCTGTTTAATTGACCTGAGCCAATTAACCAGGTTCCCGAATTGTAACGTTATGCGAAACGTTTCAAATGCGCCACTCTGCTTAATTAATGAATAAATGATAATTAGCAAGATAAAATGCCCTGTGTTTGTCATTTAATATGTGGTAGAATTATTCACTCTATGAATGTTAATTTAAAATACGCAAAAGGAAGAAGTGAAGTAAGTAAAATCAGAATTAGGATAATGTGTTTTTATAATCATTATGTGTCGTAATAATATAATATAAGATAATAACCATGATATATATGGTAAGAATATTTAGATATAATATAATAATTATTTAAACATTGTAACCCCAGGGTAAAACCTGTTTAAAAATGCATTCCCCAACTTGTCAGTTTAACGACAATCTCAGACAAGAAAATGACCTGTTCCCGCTTGTACCCAACTATCCCTTTGTTACGCTCTGCCACCTCAAGTAGACAATACATCACCTCCCCCTATTGTATTACAAAGTGTGTGACCCCTTGCCCAGTAACAAAAGATTTCAGACACATGTTGAAAATTAAATCGAATAAAAAAAAAAAACAAGTAAATAATTTTATTATTAAAATGCGCCACTGTTTTTTTGTTTCATTTTGTGTAAATGGTTAGTGTACTTAGTGTCAATTATAAAATACTCTATTCTGTATATCTATGCACTCAGTTAGGAAATTGTACTTAGCCTTTTTCTAAGTAGCATATATGAATAATATGGACGATATTTATAAGTGTATATTTTGTGTGAGATTACGCACATACTCGTATATAATTATACGTGAAAAGATTAGATTGTATTATACCAATTCATGTATGTACGTGTCAAAGTATTCAGTCTCTAACACGTCTATTTTGCGACAATATCAGTTCTGTAGTTTTCCTGTACAAGCCTGCATAAATGTGTAATTCGTGTTTCTATTGACACGATGAGTTATATGAACTACTGACTAAATAAAACGAGTGTACTAATTAATTTAATGGAATGATGCTTCCCGAAGTAAACAAACGAGTTCAAAACAAAAAAGAAACCGTCTCTTAAATCAGACCAAAGTAATAATAATAAATAATAAGTCATTTAAAATAAAAAGTTTAATAATATCGAAAATTATTATAACACGTTAGTATAATTATAATTATAAAAGTGTAACAAAACTCAGCTTAGTAACGGGCCGTAACATTGCGTACGCATCGCTCACTCCACCCCTTTTTTGAAGCAAGCCTGTGCAAGTTAATAAGCTGTCCACCAGCTATTGTTAAATGGAACAATAGAGATATTCTCTCCCTCGAGTTAACTTCCCCCTTTGTACGCATAAACTATGCCATTGTTTGAAGAAAACTAGTTTGACCCACATTCCACAGTAACAGCTGATCGTTGAAAGTAAAGTGTTTGTCTCCTTTTGTTTATGTACTACAGCTGATCATCTAAAAACAAAAATTATTATTTTCGTGAAATTCCGATTCTCTCAGTAGCATAAGAAATTAGGATAAGAATGAATCTAAGGTCAAGTATGGGATTGGCTTTAGATTTCTGTAGTAGAATTAAGAATTATATATAGGTAACGTAACATAGTCACAACGGCGCCGCACTGAAAAATTCTTTACAAGGGTTAAAGAAAGTTCTTTACAAGAGTTAAAGAAAGTGCAGAAAACTAACTACTAGAGTTAGAGTATGCAAAATGTAATCAGTCGGGCCACGATATTGTGAGTTACGGATAATTAGGGAAATTAGTATTAAGAATTAAAATATAAATTAGCATGGTAAGAAGTGAGATAAAGGGAATTTCACGGAGGAGAACATTTAAATGAATAAAATTATTTAAAGAGATATAGAGAAAACAAATCGTGTACTAAATTAAATTTTAACACAGAAATCCCCGAACATACTCCCGGTACATTCCTAAACAAATAAACCGGAGTCTGAGGCTTAAGAGGAGGAGTATGTGACGATTTTAAAAGAGGAAAAAATGAAATAAAAGAAATTTAAAATAATTTAAAATCTCACATTAAAACAGAACCAAACCCCTAAAGAAAATGATGATGTAACCCCGCCTTAATACCCAAAATAAATAGTTTTAAAACCTAAAAGAATTCTATAATAAAATTGCGATAACACCCCTTAATATTTAACCCTTCCCTGTGTACTTATATGCCTGTATCAACTTGTAAAAATCTAGTACGGACATGAAAATTACTCTGTATTGAAGCGAAAATTAATAATTATGATAATTAAATAAAAAGACGTAATAATAATAATAAAAATACCTAACTCAATAAAGAAAATGTAGTATTATTAATAGTAGTTAATTAGTATAATAATAATAATAAAGTACGAACTATTTTTCTCTCTCCGCGCGAACAAATCCCTCTCCCTACTAACTGCCGCAAAACCAACCCCAGTCGAGCGAGAATCAGCGACAAGGTAACAGCTTTACCATGTGTCGTAAAATAAAGTGTAAATATAAAAATTAATGGCGATGTAACTGAACGTAATATTTCATGGTGACAGACTCCACAAGTAATTGAAATGTGGTGAAATAACTAAAAGTAACTAACTTAGCAGACACATCTTTTAAAAAAGGAAACGAAATGTTTAAGTTGTAAGGTATGTTCTATCCAAACATTATAGAGTAACATTAGTGCAGTTAAAAGCAAAATGTAAAGTGTAAAAAGTGAACACCGTACATCAGGAGTGAAGTAACAACGACAAATTCACGAGCTTCAGGTTACAGCATCCTTTCGTCATGTTCGCAACTAAGAATCTACGAAATAAATGGAGACACCCGAACGACATCGTAGAACTTCTAGGAAACCCAAGTGAAGAGTAACAACAAGAGAACCCGCCGCTGATCACATTGTATCAAGGTGAAACCAAACCATTATATTTTTAACAATGGCAACAAAAGCAGTATATTTTTTGCAAAGACTTATTCTAATAATGCAAATGTTAACATAGTAGTGCCTGTAATTACAATAATGAAATAGTAATCTGATAATGGTTAAAGGTAAAAGGTAATTCGAAATTTGAGCAAACTAGTATTCAAATAGTTTGCATAATGTTGACTTATTGTAGAGCATTCTTAAGTTAAAACCCGGATCCGAGGTATTTGATATAGTTAATAAATATATAATTTTATTTTGATCACTAGAGTAACATGTTAAAAGACGTAAGAGCATTTGATGCACAACTTTTGAGTAATTTATTTGTTTAATGTAATCAAACAAAATAACAATCATATTTAAAGTATTATTCAAGAAAATATAATAAAGAGATGTGATGGTTATCCTATAGGTGAGTGAATATATCTACCAAATCCCTTGTCAATACTCCTCAGTTCACGGGAGCCTATTTAACTTTTGTTTACTTTCCAGTTATTTATGATTTTGTAAAGATTATGGCAGCCTGTTTAATTGACCTGAGCCAATTAACCAGGTTCCCGAATTGTAACGTTATGCGAAACGTTTCAAATGCGCCACTCTGCTTAATTAATGAATAAATGATAATTAGCAAGATAAAATGCCCTGTGTTTGTCATTTAATATGTGGTAGAATTATTCACTCTATGAATGTTAATTTAAAA
Source organism: Magicicada septendecula (assembly GCA_034769895.1). NCBI lineage: Eukaryota > Metazoa > Arthropoda > Insecta > Hemiptera > Cicadidae > Magicicada > Magicicada septendecula. Next base: position 398,286,518 of record CM068372.1, on the reverse strand, counting down.
TACGCAAAAGGAAGAAGTGAAGTAAGTAAAATCAGAATTAGGATAATGTGTTTTTATAATCATTATGTGTCGTAATAATATAATATAAGATAATAACCATGATATATATGGTAAGAATATTTAGATATAATATAATAATTATTTAAACATTGTAACCCCAGGGTAAAACCTGTTTAAAAATGCATTCCCCAACTTGTCAGTTTAACGACAATCTCAGACAAGAAAATGACCTGTTCCCGCTTGTACCCAACTATCCCTTTGTTACGCTCTGCCACCTCAAGTAGACAATACATCACCTCCCCCTATTGTATTACAAAGTGTGTGACCCCTTGCCCAGTAACAAAAGATTTCAGACACATGTTGAAAATTAAATCGAATAAAAAAAAAAAACAAGTAAATAATTTTATTATTAAAATGCGCCACTGTTTTTTTGTTTCATTTTGTGTAAATGGTTAGTGTACTTAGTGTCAATTATAAAATACTCTATTCTGTATATCTATGCACTCAGTTAGGAAATTGTACTTAGCCTTTTTCTAAGTAGCATATATGAATAATATGGACGATATTTATAAGTGTATATTTTGTGTGAGATTACGCACATACTCGTATATAATTATACGTGAAAAGATTAGATTGTATTATACCAATTCATGTATGTACGTGTCAAAGTATTCAGTCTCTAACACGTCTATTTTGCGACAATATCAGTTCTGTAGTTTTCCTGTACAAGCCTGCATAAATGTGTAATTCGTGTTTCTATTGACACGATGAGTTATATGAACTACTGACTAAATAAAACGAGTGTACTAATTAATTTAATGGAATGATGCTTCCCGAAGTAAACAAACGAGTTCAAAACAAAAAAGAAACCGTCTCTTAAATCAGACCAAAGTAATAATAATAAATAATAAGTCATTTAAAATAAAAAGTTTAATAATATCGAAAATTATTATAACACGTTAGTATAATTATAATTATAAAAGTGTAACAAAACTCAGCTTAGTAACGGGCCGTAACATTGCGTACGCATCGCTCACTCCACCCCTTTTTTGAAGCAAGCCTGTGCAAGTTAATAAGCTGTCCACCAGCTATTGTTAAATGGAACAATAGAGATATTCTCTCCCTCGAGTTAACTTCCCCCTTTGTACGCATAAACTATGCCATTGTTTGAAGAAAACTAGTTTGACCCACATTCCACAGTAACAGCTGATCGTTGAAAGTAAAGTGTTTGTCTCCTTTTGTTTATGTACTACAGCTGATCATCTAAAAACAAAAATTATTATCTTCGTGAAATTCCGATTCTCTCAGTAGCATAAGAAATTAGGATAAGAATGAATCTAAGGTCAAGTATGGGATTGGCTTTAGATTTCTGTAGTAGAATTAAGAATTATATATAGGTAACGTAACATAGTCACAACGGCGCCGCACTGAAAAATTCTTTACAAGGGTTAAAGAAAGTTCTTTACAAGAGTTAAAGAAAGTGCAGAAAACTAACTACTAGAGTTAGAGTATGCAAAATGTAATCAGTCGGGCCACGATATTGTGAGTTACGGATAATTAGGGAAATTAGTATTAAGAATTAAAATATAAATTAGCATGGTAAGAAGTGAGATAAAGGGAATTTCACGGAGGAGAACATTTAAATGAATAAAATTATTTAAAGAGATATAGAGAAAACAAATCGTGTACTAAATTAAATTTTAACACAGAAATCCCCGAACATACTCCCGGTACATTCCTAAACAAATAAACCGGAGTCTGAGGCTTAAGAGGAGGAGTATGTGACGATTTTAAAAGAGGAAAAAATGAAATAAAAGAAATTTAAAATAATTTAAAATCTCACATTAAAACAGAACCAACCCCTAAAGAAAACGATGATGTAACCCCGCCTTAATACCCAAAATAAATAGTTTTAAAACCTAAAAGAATTCTATAATAAAATTGCGATAACACCCCTTAATATTTAACCCTTCCCTGTGTACTTATATGCCTGTATCAACTTGTAAAAATCTAGTACGGACATGAAAATTACTCTGTATTGAAGCGAAAATTAATAATTATGATAATTAAATAAAAAGACGTAATAATAATAATAATAAAAATACCTAACTCAATAAAGAAAATGTAGTATTATTAATAGTAGTTAATTAATATAATAATAATAATAAAGTACGAACTATTTTTCTCTCTCCGCGCGAACAAATCCCTCTCCCTACTAACTGCCGCAAAACCAACCCCAGTCGAGCGAGAATCAGCGACAAGGTAACAGCTTTACCATGTGTCGTAAAATAAAGTGTAAATATAAAAATTAATGGCGATGTAACTGAACGTAATATTTCATGGTGACAGACTCCACAAGTAATTGAAATGTGGTGAAATAACTAAAAGTAACTAACTTAGCAGACACATCTTTTAAAAAAGGAAACGAAATGTTTAAGTTGTAAGGTATGTTCTATCCAAACATTATAGAGTAACATTAGTGCAGTTAAAAGCAAAATGTAAAGTGTAAAAAGTGAACACCGTACATCAGGAGTGAAGTAACAACGACAAATTCACGGGCTTCAGGTAACAGCATCCTTTCGTCATGTTCGCAACTAAGAATCTACGAAATAAATGGAGACACCCGAACGACATCGTAGAACTTCTAGGAAACCCAAGTGAAGAGTAACAACAAGAGAACCCGCCGCTGATCACATTGTATCAAGGTGAAACCAAACCATTATATTTTTAACAATGGCAACAAAAGCAGTATATTTTTTGCAAAGACTTATTCTAATAATGCAAATGTTAACATAGTAGTGTCTGTAATTACAATAATGAAATAGTAATCTGATAATGGTTAAAGGTAAAAGGTAATTCGAAATTTGAGCAAACTAGTATTCAAATAGTTTGCATAATGTTGACTTATTGTAGAGCATTCTTAAGTTAAAACCCGGATCCGAGGTATTTGATATAGTTAATAAATATATAATTTTATTTTGATCACTAGAGTAACATGTTAAAAGACGTAAGAGCATTTGATGCACAACTTTTGAGTAATTTATTTGTTTAATGTAATCAAACAAAATAACAATCATATTTAAAGTATTATTCAAGAAAATATAATAAAGAGATGTGATGGTTATCCTATAGGTGAGTGAATATATCTACCAAATCCCTTGTCAATACTCCTCAGTTCACGGGAGCCTATTTAACTTTTGTTTACTTTCCAGTTATTTATGATTTTGTAAAGATTATGGCAGCCTGTTTAATTGACCTGAGCCAATTAACCAGGTTCCCGAATTGTAACGTTATGCGAAACGTTTCAAATGCGCCACTCTGCTTAATTAATGAATAAATGATAATTAGCAAGATAAAATGCCCTGTGTTTGTCATTTAATATGTGGTAGAATTATTCACTCTATGAATGTTAATTTAAAATACGCAAAAGGAAGAAGTGAAGTAAGTAAAATCAGAATTAGGATAATGTGTTTTTATAATCATTATGTGTCGTAATAATATAATATAAGATAATAACCATGATATATATGGTAAGAATATTTAGATATAATATAATAATTATTTAAACATTGTAACCCCAGGGTAAAACCTGTTTAAAAATGCATTCCCCAACTTGTCAGTTTAACGACAATCTCAGACAAGAAAATGACCTGTTCCCGCTTGTACCCAACTATCCCTTTGTTACGCTCTGCCACCTCAAGTAGACAATACATCACCTCCCCCTATTGTATTACAAAGTGTGTGACCCCTTGCCCAGTAACAAAAGATTTCAGACACATGTTGAAAATTAAATCGAATAAAAAAAAAAAACAAGTAAATAATTTTATTATTAAAATGCGCCACTGTTTTTTTGTTTCATTTTGTGTAAATGGTTAGTGTACTTAGTGTCAATTATAAAATACTCTATTCTGTATATCTATGCACTCAGTTAGGAAATTGTACTTAGCCTTTTTCTAAGTAGCATATATGAATAATATGGACGATATTTATAAGTGTATATTTTGTGTGAGATTACGCACATACTCGTATATAATTATACGTGAAAAGATTAGATTGTATTATACCAATTCATGTATGTACGTGTCAAAGTATTCAGTCTCTAACACGTCTATTTTGCGACAATATCAGTTCTGTAGTTTTCCTGTACAAGCCTGCATAAATGTGTAATTCGTGTTTCTATTGACACGATGAGTTATATGAACTACTGACTAAATAAAACGAGTGTACTAATTAATTTAATGGAATGATGCTTCCCGAAGTAAACAAACGAGTTCAAAACAAAAAAGAAACCGTCTCTTAAATCAGACCAAAGTAATAATAATAAATAATAAGTCATTTAAAATAAAAAGTTTAATAATATCGAAAATTATTATAACACGTTAGTATAATTATAATTATAAAAGTGTAACAAAACTCAGCTTAGTAACGGGCCGTAACATTGCGTACGCATCGCTCACTCCACCCCTTTTTTGAAGCAAGCCTGTGCAAGTTAATAAGCTGTCCACCAGCTATTGTTAAATGGAACAATAGAGATATTCTCTCCCTCGAGTTAACTTCCCCCTTTGTACGCATAAACTATGCCATTGTTTGAAGAAAACTAGTTTGACCCACATTCCACAGTAACAGCTGATCGTTGAAAGTAAAGTGTTTGTCTCCTTTTGTTTATGTACTACAGCTGATCATCTAAAAACAAAAATTATTATCTTCGTGAAATTCCGATTCTCTCAGTAGCATAAGAAATTAGGATAAGAATGAATCTAAGGTCAAGTATGGGATTGGCTTTAGATTTCTGTAGTAGAATTAAGAATTATATATAGGTAACGTAACATAGTCACAACGGCGCCGCACTGAAAAATTCTTTACAAGGGTTAAAGAAAGTTCTTTACAAGAGTTAAAGAAAGTGCAGAAAACTAACTACTAGAGTTAGAGTATGCAAAATGTAATCAGTCGGGCCACGATATTGTGAGTTACGGATAATTAGGGAAATTAGTATTAAGAATTAAAATATAAATTAGCATGGTAAGAAGTGAGATAAAGGGAATTTCACGGAGGAGAACATTTAAATGAATAAAATTATTTAAAGAGATATAGAGAAAACAAATCGTGTACTAAATTAAATTTTAACACAGAAATCCCCGAACATACTCCCGGTACATTCCTAAACAAATAAACCGGAGTCTGAGGCTTAAGAGGAGGAGTATGTGACGATTTTAAAAGAGGAAAAAATGAAATAAAAGAAATTTAAAATAATTTAAAATCTCACATTAAAACAGAACCAACCCCTAAAGAAAACGATGATGTAACCCCGCCTTAATACCCAAAATAAATAGTTTTAAAACCTAAAAGAATTCTATAATAAAATTGCGATAACACCCCTTAATATTTAACCCTTCCCTGTGTACTTATATGCCTGTATCAACTTGTAAAAATCTAGTACGGACATGAAAATTACTCTGTATTGAAGCGAAAATTAATAATTATGATAATTAAATAAAAAGACGTAATAATAATAATAATAAAAATACCTAACTCAATAAAGAAAATGTAGTATTATTAATAGTAGTTAATTAATATAATAATAATAATAAAGTACGAACTATTTTTCTCTCTCCGCGCGAACAAATCCCTCTCCCTACTAACTGCCGCAAAACCAACCCCAGTCGAGCGAGAATCAGCGACAAGGTAACAGCTTTACCATGTGTCGTAAAATAAAGTGTAAATATAAAAATTAATGGCGATGTAACTGAACGTAATATTTCATGGTGACAGACTCCACAAGTAATTGAAATGTGGTGAAATAACTAAAAGTAACTAACTTAGCAGACACATCTTTTAAAAAAGGAAACGAAATGTTTAAGTTGTAAGGTATGTTCTATCCAAACATTATAGAGTAACATTAGTGCAGTTAAAAGCAAAATGTAAAGTGTAAAAAGTGAACACCGTACATCAGGAGTGAAGTAACAACGACAAATTCACGGGCTTCAGGTAACAGCATCCTTTCGTCATGTTCGCAACTAAGAATCTACGAAATAAATGGAGACACCCGAACGACATCGTAGAACTTCTAGGAAACCCAAGTGAAGAGTAACAACAAGAGAACCCGCCGCTGATCACATTGTATCAAGGTGAAACCAAACCATTATATTTTTAACAATGGCAACAAAAGCAGTATATTTTTTGCAAAGACTTATTCTAATAATGCAAATGTTAACATAGTAGTGTCTGTAATTACAATAATGAAATAGTAATCTGATAATGGTTAAAGGTAAAAGGTAATTCGAAATTTGAGCAAACTAGTATTCAAATAGTTTGCATAATGTTGACTTATTGTAGAGCATTCTTAAGTTAAAACCCGGATCCGAGGTATTTGATATAGTTAATAAATATATAATTTTATTTTGATCACTAGAGTAACATGTTAAAAGACGTAAGAGCATTTGATGCACAACTTTTGAGTAATTTATTTGTTTAATGTAATCAAACAAAATAACAATCATATTTAAAGTATTATTCAAGAAAATATAATAAAGAGATGTGATGGTTATCCTATAGGTGAGTGAATATATCTACCAAATCCCTTGTCAATACTCCTCAGTTCACGGGAGCCTATTTAACTTTTGTTTACTTTCCAGTTATTTATGATTTTGTAAAGATTATGGCAGCCTGTTTAATTGACCTGAGCCAATTAACCAGGTTCCCGAATTGTTACGTTATGCGAAACGTTACAATTTTATTTATAAATAGTTGTAAATATTGTAAGAAAACGCGCTTCTCTCCAATTTAAAACTGAGTTATAAAATATTTAAATGTTGTAGTAGTTGAAAATTGAAAGTTACTAAGTTTATAAAATAATTAAAATGTAGTATTTGAAGTTATTAAAAGTGTGTTTACAATCGCAAAAATTATAAGTGTCTTAAAAGAACTCCTTTAGATAAAATTAAAATAATTGCATTAATGTTGTTTGAACAATAACATTGCTTAAATTTAAAAAATAAAGTGTACTAGCTGGTCGCTTGATGACGGTAACCGTCGTGTTGATACTAGCAGCGAAACTCCTCCTCCAGGTTGACAGTTGTCTAAGTACGTAAAGTCTAGTAACGTCTGGACAATAAAATTAATAAAATACACTTCCACGTACCTGTTCGTGATTCTGGAAGTTCAGAAGTTCACTTTTTCAATAAATCAATAAGCTGCCAAGACGGTTTACAAGACCAGCTTACTTTATCTACAAGGTTAGGTTACCTTGTTTAATAATGGGCGCCACACAGGTTTATTTCGGGAAAATCCCGTGTAAAACCCATTAATAGAATCAAATAATAATTTTTAAAAACTGAAATTGTGTTTATTGCCCTTATGGCAATTCGATTCAACAATATATGATTGCAACGAAAAGTTGTTTTGATTATTCTGAATGAATTATTTATTTATTTTTAGAAATAAATTAAGTCAAGTTATGCTGGTAATAACTGGGTTTTATTTGTACCCTTAATAATGAATTCAAACAAACATAGTTAAGAAAATACATTGATATACAATTGCAAATATTTTGTTACATACCCTATATGACTGGCTCAAAGCATGAACAATAGTTCTGGTTAAGTCCAGACATACTTTACTTTAAACATGAATATTATTTAGATCTCGGGCGTAAATTCTTTGAAACACAAGAAAGAATGCTCATGCCTACACAATAGCTAATTATTTTATAATACAATATCGACTAGTAATGCCTTGTAGTTTACTAATAAAAAATCGAACCTATTTTATAGGTTAGGCGTTCGTCACGCTTGCTTAATTATTCACAAAGTTATATAGTGAGACCACTTAAGACTAACATCATTCTTCAACAGGATTGACAAATCCATTAAATAAATTCAGACATGGTGTAATACAGAAAATGTTTTAGTGTTATGCGTCAGTACAGATTTTGTTTACAAAACATATAGGTTAGTGCAACCAGAGTAATGGAATAAATTGTCACGCTGTTACCTCTGTAATTTAATCTTTCGATTAAAATTCAATTAAACACTTCAATGGTCGGATTGTAATGACCATTGTTATTCACTACGCACGCACTTGAACAGAGAATATTGGTCCGCTTCTGACTAAAAAGGACCTTATATGATACTATTTAATTATTTTCTCCTGTTCGATATGTTCCCGCACTAAATAAAATAATACTTCACTTCGATGCACTGATTGTAGAGTATATTGTAGTTACTTTTTGTTGTTGCCGAAATAATTCAATGACGCACGATTACAATTAAGCTATCAGTTAATAAAAATTTTGATGAGACGAGCGTACCTTCCGCTCTGGATGATTGTTAAAAGTGTCTAACGGTAATTAGCCGCGTTCCTTTATATACCCTCTGTTTTGATAGGGCTTAGGCAATTGTTTTATTTAGTAAGCTATTTTCTGATTGGCTTAGCCAGGCCTTACGAAAGTGACGTATTGTTTTTCCAACTGTAACTAACGGTTTTTAACCGACTTTTCGCCAGAATGATTGACAGCCGTCGTTGTTGTTAGTGTTGATAAACAGATTTTTTACTTTCTATTTACAAATGATGCTAACGCATGTCACGCACTTATTATAGTTGCGATCGGGGTCGTATCGCTATCAAATTAAAGGAAATTTTTTCTCTTCAATTTGATATAGTTTGACACTGGTATAGTTACACTTTCACTGACATTTTTTAATAAACAATGTTCAGGTATATGGCTTCGCGCTGTCGTCTGCTAACAAAGCCGGCGATGATTCTCTCTTATCAATACATTATTTGTGTTCCACCTCGCATTTTCACTTAAACGTCTGTGTGGGAACACTAATATATCCGTCTTTATACTTATTTAGTGAATATACTGATTAAACCTTAACTTATACATTGCTATGGACTATCCTTACTCCCTATGACATTTTGTTTCACATTATTTTGCTCCATGCTATTAATTAATAATTGAACTATTACTTGTATAACATATTATCAATGACTATCGCTACGTTTGGTATAAAGATTGTTCAGTGTATGTGATTTACACTCATAGTACTTTCTACTAATCACCTTACTGATGATTGTTCGTTTTAGGCGTTGCCGAGGCATACCGTTTGCATCGGATTTATGCCTTAATAATGTTTATTAGTTTACATTTCGGTACCTTGATGAGGTAGCTTACTTATATAAGGTTCCCTCTTACAAATATTTTTACTTATCATAAGCACATTTGAGACTGTAATACAGCTTCAATCTTATATTGTGGCCATAGCTAATCTTAGCCCTAGGCATTAATAGTTATTAGTCATAGTTGATTTATTCTCAGCCAAATGCTGATGCTGATATCACATTATTCGGATTCTTATTTAATTATTTTTATTAACATGTCAAATTCCATTCAAGTTATTCACTGACTCGCTTGACAGCTTAAAGTGAATTTAATTTGTCCATTAGGTTGTGTCAGTTATAGTATTGGTTGTAGTGTCAAGCAGTGTTTAGGTTTACTGCTTCTTGTGGCACTTCTTCTTCTTTCTTCTTCAATGGTTCCTCTCTTCTTTGCTACTCTTATCATTACATTATCTACTTATATTACCGTCATGTATTTATTAAATCTATGGCATATGTCTAGGTTATGTAACACCTGGTCATGTTACATATACTCCCCTCTCAAAATTGATAATTTGAGAGAGAATTTGATTTTTGATAAAATTATCATTTCATTTCAGTTTTTAATATATTACTACTGCTTTTTGTCTTGTACTCTTTACGTTTACCTTTAACATACTATTAGTGTGTTACACTAGTTTGAGTTCTTGGCTAGTGATATAATTCTTAGCTTACTAGTATTTTTTCAAGTTTCACACATTTTAAGTTATTTAATTACAATAGGTTTCACTTCTTAAATTAACAATTTCCTGTCTTACAATAATACATTTTTCTTTCTCATTACATATCTTTAGTTTTGTGATAATCTCAATGGTCCTTTCGTTCTTTACCTCACAGATTCTTTATTAATAGTCCTTGATATATTATTATATAATTCCCTAACATTTGTAGTGGGTTCGGAGTCAGAGGGGCTCTTATTTGGCATCCATTCTCCGCCGTTCCTCAGCTACACGTCCTCAGAATCAGAGGCATCCTCATCTCTGTCTGAGACAAAATAAAAATTGCACATAGCAATAGTTGCACTATCACAACACATAAAATATAACATATAATTCATTTTTCAATAATATAACATATTCAATATAACATTCAAGGTATTAGAGGTTCCATTTGTATCACATTTCATTCCTTTATACTTTCTAACATACTTCCTTTTCACAGTAATCTTTCATTTTCAGACTTGATATTTTCGGCCATGCTCTTTATTAGCCGTATTGTTACCTTTCTATACTAGTTGACAATTTGTTTTGGTTCATTTGAGTATTCTTAAAATTACACACTTATATTGATCATCATACCATCCTGCAGTTGTTTCTTAAATATAGAGTCTACAATATTTCATTCTTACAATAGTTTACAAGTTTTACTCTCATCCATAATTTACAATTATCCTGAATTATCAGGGTTTACAGTATTTATATACTAAAAGTTCTGGTTAGATATCCTCTGACATATCTTGTTACATACAATATTTGGTAATTCAATAACATTTTTCTTTCTCTTCATTCCACAATAGTAGTAGCCATCTTCTTCAAAATTACTCTCTTTGTTATTCTGCCTCTCTACTCCTTCAAGTGTCTGATAATTTACACTTATTCTGGATGATTTTATATAATATTTCTTAGTTTTGTGATGGGTATACAATATTTGACATTTAGATACAATATAACGATACAATTATAACACATTAGTAGTTAATACTTTTTCTCTTTTCCTCTTTAAATATAGCCATCTTCTTAAATTACTCGCTTTGGTATTCTGCCTCTCTACTCCTTCAAGTGTTTGATAATTTACACTTATTCTGGATGATTTTATATAATATTTCTTAGTTTTGTTTAATTTAACATAGGAGTATTAGAGTAATTTTATCTCATTATCTTATGTCCATTTTTGGTATATGATACCCTTTTGTTCTACACAATATAATATATATCTGCCTTATCATTAGGCTATTTGGTTTAGAATACACATTTTTCTACCATTTAGTATGATAAATCTGGCTCTTATTTAGTAGGTAACAAATAGTTTGGCATATACACTAATACTACACACTTTTTATAACACAATATGGTAAATAGGTTTGCTATAGGCAACTAGCCACTTTCAATACCTTGGGCATAATACATGATCCTCCTGATCACTAATTGAATCCTTTTATGGTAGATACTTTTAAAATTTCTTATACACTAAACATTCCGGTGGTAATTGTTGTATACCACTATAATTTGTCCGTTTTTAATAATAATCACATTTATTGTTTATATATTTGGGGTTATATTGGGCTTTTCCATTCTATTGGGTTCATTGTTTGGGACAATTACGTTTCACAGGTACCCTTTTTCATAGCTGTCTCTAGTACAACATGTTTGTGGTATTTGGCACCCTATAATAACATCTCATAACAAATTTCCTTACATACAGTACTTCTTCAACGACGTTTGGTTGTAGGTACCTTTGACCTTTTTATTCATTATATCAGTAAGTTCATATGTATTATTTTTATGGTCCTTTGGTATGGTATAAGGGCCGATGTATAGTACTAGTAGTTTTGAAGGTACCTCCCTATCATGCGGTTCTTCCACTTTGCGGCTACCAGATAGTCATTGGCTCCCCGTTTTCTCGCCTTCTTCTTCTCCTCATCTGCGATATCCATGTGTCCCGTGTACTCCGGGTCTTTGTTATTATTGACTCCCAGTATCTCTTCTAATTCGGGTTGACCGTCATTAGTTTCCTGGTTGGATTTTTCCATTGATTGGTCCCTCTTCTTCCGCAATTCCTTTATTTTTGGGGCATACCCTTCAATGATCCGGTCCAGTTGTTCTTGATACCCTTTCCTTTTCTTGGAATATCTTCTTTTCCTTTTAGAAATATCTGCTTTAAGTATTTTGCTGGTTATAGTCTTCCTCGTGGTAGCACATTTCTTCTCTTCGTCCATCCTCATGAAGCTCCTTCGGTACTCCTCCCTATAGATCCCTTCTTTACGGTTGATGACTGGGAAATAAATCATATTAATTAGACCGCTTCGAGTCATTTCGATTAATTCCTTTGTTACCCTAGTCTTCTTTGGGCGTATTATTCTTCTTTCTTCTTTAATCACCTGAGTCTTCTTTATACCTTCGGCGTCGGTCTCCTTGTATTGGATATCTTCCTCGTTTCTGTCAAGCTCATTTTCAGATGATAATGTATTTGCGTCTTGTTGCTTTTCTGCTGGTTCATCATTATTTTTCATTTCTTCATGATCTTCAGGCTTTGGGCTCACTTGTCCCATGTTTTTATCTTCGGATATCTTCCATTTTTCTCTCCACTTCCGGTTATTTTCCTCCAATACTTCCTCCATCATTGCCCTCATCTTCTCCAGGAATTCCATGGGGTCCATAACTCCTGGTAATATCAGTTTTTCAGGTCTGCTCATTTCCTGTTGATTTTCCGCAGTGTCACTTATTCGTGTGTCAGGTATGGTTGTTCTTTTGTGTTTGCCGGGCTGATCATAAATATAAAAAAATATTTTTATCTATTATTTTTTCAGCCTCACGTTGCTGGTCGCCAATTTGTGAGAAAACGATATTTGTCTCCTTAAAAGCCCCACTGTTGGGCTAGCCAATTTGTAAGAAAACGCGCTTCTCTCCAATTTAAAACTGAGTTATAAAATATTTAAATGTTGTAGTAGTTGAAAATTGAAAGTTACTAAGTTTATAAAATAATCAAAATGTAGTATTTGAAGTTATTAAAAGTGTGTTTACAATCGCAAAAATTATAAGTGTCTTAAAAGAACTCCTTTAGATAAAATTTAAATAATTGCATTAATGTTGTTTGAACAATAACGTTGCTTAAATTTAAAAAATAAAGTGTACTAGCTGGTCGCTTGATGACGGTAACCGTCGTGTTGATACTAGCAGCGAAACTCCTCCTCCAGGTTGACAGTTGTCTAAGTACGTAAAGTCTAGTAACGTCTGGACAATAAAATTAATAAAATACACTTCCACGTACCTGTTCGTGATTCTGGAAGTTCAGAAGTTCACTTTTTCAATAAATCAATAAGCTGCCAAGACGGTTTACAAGACCAGCTTACTTTATCTACAAGGTTAGGTTACCTTGTTTAATAATGGGCGCCACACAGGTTTATTTCGGGAAAATCCCGTGTAAAACCCATTAATAGAATCAAATAATAATTTAAAAAACTGAAATTGTGTTTATTGCCCTTATGGCAATTCAATTCAACAATATATGATTGCAACGAAAAGTTGTTTTGATTATTCTGAATGAATTATTTATTTATTTTTAGAAATAAATTAAGTCAAGTTATGCTGCTAATAACTGGGTTTTATTTGTACCCTTAATAATGAATTCAAACAAACATAGTTAAGAAAATACATTGATATACAATTGCAAATATTTTGTTACATACCCTATATGACTGGCTCAAAGCATGAATAATAGTTCTGGTTAAGTCCAGATATACTTTACTTTAAACATGAATATTATTTAGATCTCGGGCGTAAATTCTTTGAAACACAAGAAAGAATGCTCATGCCTACACAATAGCTAATTATTTTATAATACAATATCGACTAGTAATGCCTTGTAGTTTACTAATAAAAAATCGAACCTATTTTATAGGTTAGGCGTTCGTCACGCTTGCTTAATTATTCACAAAGTTATATAGTGAGACCACTTAAGACTAACATCATTCTTCAACAGGATTGACAAATCCATTAAATAAATTCAGACATGGTGTAATACAGAAAATGTTTTAGTGTTATGCGTCAGTACAGATTTTGTTTACAAAACATATAGGTTAGTGCAACCAGAGTAATGGAATAAATTGTCATGCTGTTACCTCTGTAATTTAATCTTTCGATTAAAATTCAATTAAACACTTCAATGGTCGGATTGTAATGACCATTGTTATTCACTACGCACGCACTTGAACAGAGAATATTGGTCCGCTTCTGACTAAAAAGGACCTTATATGATACTATTTAATTATTTTCTCCTGTTCGATATGTTCCCGCACTAAATAAAATAATACTTCACTTCGATGCACTGATTCTATGTAGAGTATATTGTAGTTACTTTTTGTTGTTGCCGAAATATTTCAATGACGCACGATTACAATTAAGCTATCAGTTAATAAAAATTTTGATGAGACGAGCGTACCTTCCGCTCTGGATGATTGTTAAAAGTGTCTAACGGTAATTAGCCGCGTTCCTTTATATACCCTCTGTTTTGATAGGGCTTAGGCAATTGTTTTATTTAGTAAGCTATTTTCTGATTGGCTTAGCCAGGCCTTACGAAAGTGACGTATTGTTTTTCCAACTGTCACTACCGGTTTTTAACCGACTTTTCGCCAGAATGATTGACAGCCGTCGTTGTTGTTAGTGTTGATAAACAGATTTTTTACTTTCTATTTACAAATGATGCTAACGCATGTCACGCACTTATTATAGTTGCGATCGGGGTCGTATCGCTATCAAATTAAAGGATATTTTTTTCTCTTCAATTTGATATAGTTTGACACTGGTATAGTTACACTTTCACTGACATTTTTTAATAAACAATGTTCAGGTATATGGCTTCGCGCTGTCGTCTGCTAACAAAGCCGGCGATGATTCTCTCTTATCAATACATTATTTGTGTTCCACCTCGCATTTTCACTTAAACGTCTGTGTGGGAACACTAATATATCCGTCTTTATACTTATTTAGTGAATATACTGATTAAACCTTAACTTATACATTGCTATGAACTATCCTTACTCCCTATGACATTTTGTTTCACATTATTTTGCTCCATGCTATTAATTAATAATTGAACTATTACTTGTATAACATATTATCAATGCCTATCGCTACGTTTGGTATAAAGATTGTTCAGTGTATGTGATTTACACTCATAGTACTTTCTACTAATCACCTTACTGATGATTGTTCGTTTTAGGCGTTGCCGAGGCATACCGTTTGCATCGGATTTATGCCTTAATAATGTTTATTAGTTTACATTTCGGTACCTTGATGAGGTAGCTTACTTATATAAGGTTCCCTCTTACAAATATTTTTACTTATCATAAGCACATTTGAGACTGTAATACAGCTTCAATCTTATATTGTGGCCATAGCTAATCTTAGCCCTAGGCATTAATAGTTATTAGTCATAGTTGATTTATTCTCAGCCAAATGCTGATGCTGATATCACATTATTCGGATTCTTATTTAATTATTTTTATTAACATGTCAAATTCCATTCAAGTTATTCACTGACTCGCTTGACAGCTTAAAATGAATTTAATTTGTCCATTAGTTTGTGTCAGTTATAGTATTGGTTGTAGTGTCAAGCAGTGTTTAGGTTTACTGCTTCTTGTGGCACTTTCTTCTTTCTTCTTCAATGGTTCCTCTCTTCTTTGCTACTCTTATCATTACATTATCTACTTACATTACCGTCATGTATTTATTAAATCTATGGGCATATGTCTAGGTTATGTAACACCTGGTCATGTTACATATACTCCCCTCTCAAAATTGATAATTTGAGAGAGAATTTGATTTTTGATAAAATTATCATTTCATTTCAGTTTTTAATATATTACTACTGCTTTTTGTCTTGTACTCTTTACGTTTACCTTTAACATACTATTAGTGTGTTACACTAGTTTGAGTTCTTGGCTAGTGATATAATTCTTAGCGTACTAGTATTTTTTCAAGTTTCTCACATTTTAAGTTATTTAATTACAATAGGTTTCACTTCTTAAATTAACAATTTCCTGTCTTACAATAATACATTTTTCTTTCTCATTACATATCTTTAGTTTTGTGATAATCTCAATGGTCCTTTCGTTCTTTACCTCACAGATTCTTTATTAATAGTCCTTGATATATTATTATATAATTCCCTAACATTTGTAGTGGGTTCGGAGTCAGAGGGGCTCTTATTTGGCATCCATTCTCCGCCGTTCCTCAGCTACACGTCCTCAGAATCAGAGGCATCCTCATCTCTGTCTGAGACAAAATAAAAATTGCACATAGCAATAGTTGCACTATCACAACACATAAAATATAACATATAATTCATTTTTCAATAATATAACTTATTCAATATAACATTCAAGGTATTAGAGGTTCCATTTGTATCACATTTCATTCCTTTATACTTTCTAACATACTTCCTTTTCACAGTAATCATTCATTTTCAGACTTGATATTTTCGGCCATGCTCTTTATTAGCCGTATTGTTACCTTTCTATACTAGTTGACAATTTGTTTTGGTTCATTTGAGTATTCTTAAAATTACACACTTATATTGATCATCATACCATCCTGCAGTTGTTTCTTAAATATAGAGTCTACAATATTTCATTCTTACAATAGTTTACAAGTTTTACTCTCATCCATAATTTACAATTATCCTGAATTATCAGGGTTTACAGTATTTATATACTAAAAGTTCTGGTTAGATATCCTCTGACATATCTTGTTACATACAATATTTGGTAATTCAATAACATTTTTCTTTCTCTTCATTCCACAATAGTAGTAGCCATCTTCTTCAAAATTACTCTCTTTGTTATTCTGCCTCTCTACTCCTTCATGTGTCTGATAATTTACACTTATTCTGGATGATTTTATATAATATTTCTTAGTTTTGTGATGGGTATACAATATTTGACATTTAGATACAATATAACGATACAATTATAACACATTAGTAGTTAATACTTTTTCTCTTTTCCTCTTTAAATATAGCCATCTTCTTAAATTACTCGCTTTGGTATTCTGCCTCTCTACTCCTTCAAGTGTTTGATAATTTACACTTATTCTGGATGATTTTATATAATATTTCTTAGTTTTGTTTAATTTAACATAGGAGTATTAGAGTAATTTTATCTCATTATCTTATGTCCATTTTTGGTATATGATACCCTTTTGTTCTACACAATATAATATATATCTGCCTTATCATTAGGCTATTTGGTTTAGAATACACATTTTTCTACCATTTAGTATGATAAATCTGGCTCTTATTTAGTAGGTAACAAATAGTTTGGCATATACACTAATACTACACACTTTTTATAACACAATATGGTAAATAGGTTTGCTATAGGCAACTAGCCACTTTCAATACCTTGGGCATAATACATGATCCTCCTGATCACTAATTGAATCCTTTTATGGTAGATACTTTTAAAATTTCTTATACACTAAACATTCCGGTGGTAATTGTTGTATACCACTATAATTTGTCCGTTTTTAATAATAATCACATTTATTGTTTATATATTTGGGGTTATATTGGGCTTTTCCATTCTATTGGGTTCATTGTTTGGGACAATTACGTTTCACAGGTACCCTTTTTCATAGCTGTCTCTAGTACAACATGTTTGTGGTATTTGGCACCCTATAATAACATCTCATAACAAATTTCCTTACATACAGTACTTCTTCAACGACGTTTGGTTGTAGGTACCTTTGACCTTTTTATTCATTATATCAGTAAGTTCATATGTATTATTTTTATGGTCCTTTGGTATGGTATAAGGGCCGATGTATAGTACTAGTAGTTTTGAAGGTACCTCCCTATCATGCGGTTCTTCCACTTTGCGGCTACCAGATAGTCATTGGCTCCCCGTTTTCTCGCCTTCTTCTTCTCCTCATCTGCGATATCCATGTGTCCCGTGTACTCCGGGTCTTTGTTATTATTGACTCCCAGTATCTCTTCTAATTCGGGTTGACCGTCATTAGTTTCCTGGTTGGATTTTTCCATTGATTGGTCCCTCTTCTTCCGCAATTCCTTTATTTTTGGGGCATACCCTTCAATGATCCGGTCCAGTTGTTCTTGATACCCTTTCCTTTTCTTGGAATATCTTCTTTTCCTTTTAGAAATATCTGCTTTAAGTATTTTGCTGGTTATAGTCTTCCTCGTGGTAGCACATTTCTTCTCTTCGTCCATCCTCATGAAGCTCCTTCGGTACTCCTCCCTATAGATCCCTTCTTTACGGTTGATGACTGGGAAATAAATCATATTAATTAGACCGCTTCGAGTCATTTCGATTAATTCCTTTGTTACCCTAGTCTTCTTTGGGCGTATTATTCTTCTTTCTTCTTTAATCACCTGAGTCTTCTTTATACCTTCGGCGTCGGTCTCCTTGTATTGGATATCTTCCTCGTTTCTGTCAAGCTCATTTTCAGATGATAATGTATTTGCGTCTTGTTGCTTTTCTGCTGGTTCATCATTATTTTTCATTTCTTCATGATCTTCAGGCTTTGGGCTCACTTGTCCCATGTTTTTATCTTCGGATATCTTCCATTTTTCTCTCCACTTCCGGTTATTTTCCTCCAATACTTCCTCCATCATTGCCCTCATCTTCTCCAGGAATTCCATGGGGTCCATAACTCCTGGTAATATCAGTTTTTCAGGTCTGCTCATTTCCTGTTGATTTTCCGCAGTGTCACTTATTCGTGTGTCAGGCATGGTTGTTCTTTTGTGTTTGCCGGGCTGATCATAAATATAAAAAAATATTTTTATCTATTATTTTTTCAGCCTCACGTTGCTGGTCGCCAATTTGTGAGAAAACGATATTTGTCTCCTTAAAAGCCCCCTGTTGGGCTAGCCAATTTGTAAGAAAACGCGCTTCTCTCCAATTTAAAACTGAGTTATAAAATATTTAAATGTTGTAGTAGTTGAAAATTGAAAGTTACTAAGTTTATAAAATAATCAAAATGTAGTATTTGAAGTTATTAAAAGTGTGTTTACAATCGCAAAAATTATAAGTGTCTTAAAAGAACTCCTTTAGATAAAATTTAAATAATTGCGTTAATGTTGTTTGAACAATAACGTTGCTTAAATTTAAAAAATAAAGTCTACTAGCTGGTCGCTTGATGACGGTAACCGTCGTGTTGATACTAGCAGCGAAACTCCTCCTCCAGGTTGACAGTTGTCTAAGTACGTAAAGTCTAGTAACGTCTGGACAATAAAATTAATAAAATACACTTCCACGTACCTGTTCGTGATTCTGGAAGTTCAGAAGTTCACTTTTTCAATAAATCAATAAGCTGCCAAGACGGTTTACAAGACCAGCTTACTTTATCTACAAGGTTAGGTTACCTTGTTTAATAATGGGCGCCACACAGGTTTATTTCGGGAAAATCCCGTGTAAAACTCATTAATAGAATCAAATAATAATTTAAAAAAACTGAAATTGTGTTTATTGCCCTTATGGCAATTCAATTCAACAATATATGATTGCAACGAAAAGTTGTTTTGATTATTCTGAATGAATTATTTATTTATTTTTAGAAATAAATTAAGTCAAGTTATGCTGCTAATAACTGGGTTTTATTTGTACCCTTAATAATGAATTCAAACAAACATAGTTAAGAAAATACATTGATATACAATTGCAAATATTTTGTTACATACCCTATATGACTGGCTCAAAGCATGAACAAATAGTTCTGGTTAAGTCCAGATATACTTTACTTTAAACATGAATATTGTAGCGTGACAGATAATCCACACAAATGCATTACTCAATGATCATTAATAAAGCTCTAATATATGGAATATCCAGATGAGAATCAATTAAAATGCACTATTTAATAATATATTCACAAGAAAGGTAAATAAAGAAAAATTCTGCAAATAATATAATAATACAAATTTAAAAACCCAGAAGACTAAAAATAATAATAACAAAATTACCCAGGTAAGATAGAAGCAGGCAATTAATATACCCCGTCAAAGAAACCAGACCAGAAAAAACAAAGCTACTGAAGACAGAAGAAAGAAGAATAATTAGAACTACTACTACAGAAGAAGGAAGAAAGAAGAACA